>CM057338.1:660664372-661864372 GCA_030015575.1 Agapanthus africanus
ACTCTTGGGATGATACATGTTGATGTATATAGGTCCCCTGTCTACACATGCCAAGACCGGTTCTTTGTACTTCATTACATTCTCTGATGATCTCTTTAAATTCAGACATATGTTCTTGTTGAAACACAAGTCCGAACCTTTTGAGATATTCACAGAATATAAGTCAGAAGTAGAGAACCAATACGAGTATAAGTATTATGTCCTTTGATGAGATCAAGGAGGAGAATACTTGAGCACGGAATTCTTGGACTATTCTAAAAGAGAATGAGATTCTCTCTCAGCATTACTCCTCCGCATACACCGTAGAACGATGGTATATCGGGGCGGAGCAATAACACCCTATATGATATAGTATGCTTTATGATGAGTACTACTGAGTTTCCTATTTCCCTTTGGGAGTTATGCGCTTGAGAAGCTGCATATCTATTGAATAGGGTTCAAATCAAATCAGTTGCTTACCACTTCATATGTGATATGGAAAGGGAAGAGCCCATATCTTAAGTTAGTTAAGATTTGGGGTTGTCCGGCCTATGTCTAAAAGCAAAATCTGGACAAGCTCGAGGCAAGGTCAGTTATGTACACCTGGAAAGGTTCCAGCTATACAAACTACAACAGATAATTTGATAGAACCAAAGGATTCAATAGTAACCGACGAACCTCAGCCTCTCCGCCGATCTAGTAGGATTCCTCACCCACCTGAGAGATACTTCGGTTTCTCTTTGACAGTGGGAGCGAGGATTGCATCATGAGATGATGACCCGACTAGTTTCGAGCTGGCCATCAGAAGTAAGACTCTATAAGAATGGCTGGATGCTTAGTGATCTGAGATGGAATCCTTATACACCAACAAAGTATGGACTTTGGTTCCTATATCTGACGGGTTAAATCCTCATCAGGAGCAAGTATATCTTGAGAAGATTACTTGGTGTAGATGGAAAAGTTGAGACTTTCAAAGCTAGACTTGTTAAAGGTTTTCGTCATCGACCAGGCATGGACAATGATGAAACCTTTTTCAGTGGCTATGCTTAAGTCCATCCGGATCCTACTTGCTACGGCTACATACCATGACTATGATATCTGGCGGTTGGGTGTCATGACTGCTTTTTTAAGATTTTGTTTTAGAAAAGAGCGTCTGTAAGTACGCAGCCAGAGGGCTTCGTAGACAGTGGGAGCAGCGGAAACGTGTACAAGATGCTTTATAGGATAAAGCAGGCATCGCGGAGTTGGAACATCTGTTTTGATGTAGTAGTCAAATAGTTTGGCTTCATCAAAATGGTAGATGAACTTTGTATATACAAAAAGGTAGTAGGGAGTATGGTGGTGATCCTCGTAGAGTACGTGGATGACATACTCTTCATAGGGAAGGAGTTTCCTATGCTACGCTCGGTCAATCTCCGCATATCACAAGGATTCTCCATATAGGATCAAAGTGATACCTACTAAATCCTAAGCTTTGGATCTATGAGATAGATCTAATTGGATATTAGGATACTCACTAGTTGTAGTGAGATGGTATCAATTGGTCCTGGAGAGAATCACTGGAAGGGTTCCAAGGTGATAAGGACGACTGAAAGTCAGTCACAGGCATTGTCTTTACCCTCAGTAAAGGGACGGTATGTTGGAAGAGTTCCAAGCTAGATACCGTGGCATACTAGACGATAAAGACTGGATACATCGCTACTTAAGAAGCTACCAAAGAGGCAGTTTGGGTGTATAATGGTTCATGAGATGAACTAGGTTCCTACCATTGTGTGACAATGGAAGTGTGGCTTTGGCCCAGGAACCCCGGTCCCATCAGTGACCCAGACGTATTCTGAGGCAGCATCACCTGATCATGAAGATAGTTGATCTCCAAGGTGATCGAGGTTAGGAGAGTAGACTCAGAGGACAACACGGCGGATCCACTCACAAAGGCCTTTTCCCAGAGAGAGACTCTTATGGGATGGTTGAGTATGAGATACTACAACCACTGCTACAGATGGCCCTAGTGCAAGTTGGAGATTGTTAGTTATATGTATGCCCTAGAGGCCATTACTGTACATAGGATGTATATTGTAGTGGATGCTGGGATATATATAGGGAGGACTTTCTTGCTCGACATGATAGTATGCTATCTGGTTACTCTTTACCTTAACGTGTACACTGATTGGCTCTCTGATACATGTTGGTAAAGCCCTTAGGATGTGTACTTGACTACCTGGACTATGATGCGGATCATACTAGTGGGGACATGGTAGTCCATAAGTACATCCTTCAAGGTCCCTAGTCGTGGGTATATCGAGACGGGGCATCGATATACCAGAGTAGACTAGCGTATACCTTCTCGACCCATGCAGATGCGCGATGGATGATCCCATATCCAATGGTGTTTGATATCAGAGATGATATACGGGTGCTCAGTAGAGACTGGGTACACTGGACGGACTTGCCGAGAACTCCCAGACGGTATTATACCTTATGTCAGATGGCAGTTCTCTGGTGACATTGGTACAAAGTAGTCTGTTGACCCGAGATCGTTATAGAGTCTTGTGTGGTTCCCTCTGTGCTTTGATTTCCACCTTAACATGTCCAAGAGGGCGTGCAAAACGGTAGTTTTTGGGTACAGTCCCGAATCACATGGAGGCAATGAACGATAGGAGGGGATTCGTCTCTCCCGGTATAGGGAGTTGATGTTGTGCTGTGTTCGATTGGCTATAGCCGGAAATCCCTGGCCAGGGTTGCTGAGATTTACTGGTAAGTGTTACCAGTAGTTTCTCGAACTGTTATAGACCTCATATCGACATGACTTATCGAGCTATTGGGGTCTGACGTTTACCACCCCTAGGAGAAATATGCGACATATCAGACGACGAGACCGGACTGTACGGTAAGTGTTACTGGTTGGATTCACAGGAGTGTGAGCGGGCTTGCTCATCGATCTTCTAATCGCTCAATACCCGGGTGGCCGTTACGTTAGCAGACCGCTTGCGGCTTATGGGTGTTTGATATGATCATCACCTGCTGCCGGCGTATTGACGAGCCTTTAGAGTCCTACACAGAGGTTTCCTGGCTCAAACGAAACGAAATAGGAGCGCATATGAGATATGTGCGGGACCAAGAATAATGCGTGTATGTGATACCGTATTCCATTCTCGCGATGAATGTATCGATTGGATGTATGCGATATAACCTAGTTATCGAATCAAGGATTGATTCGATAAGCCGATACATTGGATATTAGTCGGTTGTATACGATATGACCGGATCGTTAAATCAAGTATTGATTTAATGATTTAATGCATAATTATATATTTGATATATTACTTTGCATTAACTAGTATTGGTTCACTTAAATTGGATTTTCTCACTTGATGTACACAAGTTGTATATGTGATATACTTTTGTGGACTTGTTTGTATCATGTTTGATGATACATGCTAACTTAGGTTTGTGTAAAGAATTAATCCATGGTTATGTTAATGGTTAGGGTTTTGATTTACTTATGTATTCATTTATTTATTTATTCTTTTTTGCAAGATAAATAGAATGGTGGCTTATTTTGTTTCTTTCATGAAGCTTCATGAAGTGTTGAAAGCTTGACCATTTTGTTTGTTTGCTTAACCCTAACCATTCAACCTAACCATAGTTCATTCTCTACACCTAACCATGGTTGGTATATGATAAGTATTCATTTTATTTTCTATTTTGAATAATACATATCATATTCTTTCTTCATCTTCTTCATCTTCAACAATGAAGAAACCTTGCAACCATCAATGGCAACTTGAGAAAAAGAGTGAGAAATCCAATTCTAAAGTGAACCCACTTCCTATTTCTTCATCCTCTACCACTTGCCAAGTAGTATAGGGTGTTTTCTTCACAAGTTTCATTACTTGGTGAAGTTGGAGCTTGATCTTGTGTTGCCTCGACGTAGATCATCTTCGGCATCGAAGTCGACGACCTAGCCCGCCCATTTCTCCGATGAAGCCGACGCTAGAGCCTGGGATCCGATGATCGCAGCGAGGGGACTTCATCACGGAGCTATGGAGGTGGAGGACCGGATCTACAAAAGTTGTATTTTCCATTCACTCTTAGTTAAGTTGTTAACTAGTTATCGTTTTCGCTTAAACTCTAGTCAACGATCAGTATTAGGGTTTCTCGGCACTTGTAATTTTTGAAATTGGCATGGTTGATGCCTTGTGAGACCTCATTAGTGTGCCTAGGAACCCTACAACAACGGGGGTGACTTGCCAACTCGTGAATAGAAAAACATCTACGGAAAGAAATCACATAAATAACGCAACCTAGGTCAATGATCATAATATATCCTCAATTATATATATAACACGCAGCCTATAACAAAGGCTAGGGTAAATATCTAGCCCGAGTGTAATCTCATGTGCCCGTGTCAGTACCTCAGGTAGCAATATATCATATGAATGAGGTATGAATGCATGAAAACAGAATACATGTAAATGAAGAAACAGTTTTCATAATTTAGTGAGATTTCCTTTGTATTTTTAAAATGAGATATCATAATGAAATCAGCATAAAACAGTGCCTAGCATCGGCACAAAACGTAATCCCAATATCTCGATATCTCTGTATCACAGTCTCTGTACCTCAATATCTCGAAATCTCATTATCTCAATCACAATATCTAGGGCGCCGTCAGTCCAGACCGGCCCCTACCATCCATCTTAAGATCACGACGGTATCCTCCGGATATCCGACGCGTCGGGTAATATCACCGGTCGGTAGTGCTCCCCTGCCAGGCTCAACGTCAACAACACGATCCTCTTGCCCCGGGGTACCGCACCGGGCCCACCATGTACCCAAAACGGTTCCTCCACTCCTCCAATCGGGTCTCGAAATCCATCAGCAAACTCATGGTGGGCGACTCATACATCATGGGAAAACTGTACTTTTTATTTAAAAGAAAGGGAAGAAGCTTATACAAGTTTTGCGGTTTTCCCCCAAATCCAGAAAATCTCATAGAAATCCGAATCCAAATCATCAATAGCATATAAACCCATGAATATAGGCATAAGAATCCATGAATACAGCATAACAATGAACAACAGTATGCATGAAGTGACAAGTAATAACTACAATATCTAAGCTGGCATATAAGGTAAGTACACTAATATTATGTCAAACTACTAGCTATCAAGCTAAGTTAAGCAATAATATTTTCTAAGGTGTACATGACATGGCAATTACCGATGAAGATGTGTGTGAGCCGGCAAGTAAGTGTACGTGGTACATACGCATCATCGGTAATGGTGCTGGTGTCCTAACAGCATAATGCCAACAATGCAATATGAAATAACAATGTAAGTATGCGATGCGGAGCGAGCAACCAAAATGAGCGGGAGCTAAATATTAAACAATGGTGCCATTTGAAATAACACGAATCGTGGGGTTTTGAAAATAGGGCTACGGTAGTTTTAAGAAAGGATACGTCTTTTGAAATATCCATAGATCCCTTGACCTGTCTTTTAAAATACCCACGATCCGCTAGTTTTGAAGTAGGTAGGAGTCTAATCTAATCTAACAACTACACTAAACTCTACGGCTGAACTAACAAGCTGAACTACAGGTAAGGAAACCGCCTATCATCTGAGTCGATACATATACATACCTGTATATGTATAGTCGGTGATCCCGCCTCAATAATATCATATCCGATACCATATCTATAATCAGACATCCCAAGTCAAGAGTGCGGATCAATCATCAATATATAGCTCGTATGTAAATCCGTCGTACGGCATCCCAAATCGGGGTACGGGTCAATATCACATTCATCATACTATTCACCTTGTATCCTCTTTATCAAATATCATGATCGGGGTACCGATCTACGTCTAGTACAATACTGATACCGCCTAAGTATGCACGCACGTGTGTGAAACACTACGTCAAGGACCCGCTACAACGTCATGTCGTATCTCAAATACGAACCCTACTATATCACCGATCTCGGCCTCAAATCAAATCTCATCGACTCATCATAAATCCCAAGTACTATCCTCGTTATCCATGCATGCGTATATGAATGTACATATGCATAGTCACATACCCACGCATATATACATATATACACATCCCTATCTACGCACAAGAAAGTAAAGTATGTAAGTCTGTGTGTGCGTATGTGGGTATAACAAATACTCTATGGTTTTGCAACTAACCCAAAGGTAAACCATGAACACATAAACGTAACATGAATAAACATTCTCGTATCATAAAACACCTATATAAACATATATATATGAGCTACACTACGGACTGCGGGGGTGCTATACGCCATCCACCCGACTTCTCCCCGTAGATATAAATCTACTCACCTGGTCCTCGCTAGCCAGTGCCGACGTCGCCACGCGCTTGCTTGTCGTCTCGAAGTCCACATGGGGTACCTACATATCATAATGCACCGTGTCGTATTAAAATCCGACTCATGACCCAAAACGACACGTGAATCCCACATAGTTTAAAACCTATGGTTGCTTTCACAAATCAACCCAAAAACCCTCGACGTCGGCGTACAAACGCCAAACCATCGAGAAAAACTCAAACGTATCAATCGTGGTTTCACAACACCTTAAATATATATATAAAAAAAAGTTAAAATCACCAAAACTTCAAATTCTCTTTAAAGCTATTTTTCCGAAAACCTAATAAGCAAAAATTATCCGCTTGAATACAACATCTTGATGTTTAAACGAATCTAGCGGCCATAATATTCACTAAATATCATAACAAAGACATATAAACCATTCCTATAATTTATTCTCATCAATTTCCATAAATTCCAAAATTCTAGTTTACTATATACCCAAATTTAACAATTTTATAGCAAAAATGTACAAACAACAATTTAGCTTCGATTTTCATGAACTAAAGTATTAAACTATATTTTATAATGTTAATGAAGTCATGAAAAACCTAATCACATTTTTAAACCCAATATTTAAACAATTTTTTTAAAACCTAGTTAGCAATTTAGCAAAATTATCACCATTTTAATTTAACAAATTAGCAAGTAGCAACCAACTTAGATTTTGCATACAATTACATGTTAATCTCCTCATTACAACCATAAACAAATGATAAAAACCCTAATTAAATTCAAACCCTAGTCTTGAATTTCCTAAAGTTGCAATAAAATCCAATTAAACATCAAATTTGTTAACATAGAAGCAATTAAACAACAATATATGAATAAGGTTTAAATTATACCTCATGATCATGGATCAATCATGAAATCTAGCCTCTCAAAATGCTCTCTTTTCACCACAATCCATGCTTTTTAGGCTAAGCTAAAATGGGTAAGAGTTGGATTTGGATTTTGGGATTTTTTTGATGGATTTTGAGGCAATTTTGAAGCATTTTTTGAAGAGAAATGAGAGGAGAAAAGGGGGAGGGGGCTGCTGCTGGAAAGGGCCGGCCAAATGCTGGTGGGGGAGAGGAGAGAGGGGGTGTGGTGTGAGGTATGGTGAGGGAAAAGTCCAAGTCAACAAAAGGTCAACTCTTTTATCCATTCTCATTTCTTTTCTTTCTTTGAAATTCAAGTGGGGAAAAAGGGTGGGGATTGCTGAATTCAGCCAAAGGAAGAAGTAAATGGGGGTGTGTGAGTGTGTGTATGGGTGTGGGGTGATGGAAAATGATAAATACAATACCCCAAACATCCATTTACACTAAAAGAAAGCATTTTTCTTCGATATTCTCTAAACCGTTTTGGCAAACGATTTCATTTCAAAAACCACATGATAAAATTTTATTTAATGTTTTATGATGCACAAAATTTGTTTCAACTCATTCCAATTTGTAATTTTACCTAATTAAATGTATTAGTGACGGCTTAAAATAATATTAAAATAATTAATTTCGGAAATTTTTTCAGAAAATTTGAAATTTCACCAGTGGCTCAATAAACAACAAATACTAGCAATTACATAGCTAGAATATGTATATTTAATTTTATAATAATGATATTTGCATTTTGACTTTTTACAGAAAACCCCATTATTTTACCGTTTTTTCGAAATTTCACCGAAACGATTTTCAAAACGTTACACATCGCATGCCTAATCAAATGAAATACTTAGACATCACATGCCTAACAATTATAAACCCCGTATTTTAGTCTCATTATCGAAAACTCTTTTTAATATCAAGTCGGGCAATTCAACAAGATTCCCGACATTTTGATCGAATGCTCGTCGCAAACTTTAGTAGGCGGCCGCACCCCCGACGCCGTCGACGAAGTGCACCAAGGCGGAACACAGCTGCCATGAGCACCCGAACGGATGCTTTCGGCGACGGGGTTCTCCTACAGTCACTCGGTCAGGGCTATGGGGTGTAGCTGTCTATTAAGTTTACCAGCGAGTATCCGCGTACGCTACGTGATTGCGACGGACTTTTGATCACATCAAAATTTCGTGGCAACCGATCAAGTGAGACTAAACTGCTATGTTTATAACATTCATTCAGTTATCTCATAACTACTTGTGAATTCCAATTATTGTATCACATTCCGGATAAATAGAAAATGTTAAACTTTCCGATCAAACAATCGAACACCTAAGTTTTCCCGATACAGCACAACACATGAAATAAGTCTAAAAACATTCAGTTCATGCCTCAGTACCAACGGTCCAGCCGTAGAAGGGTCAAGCCAACGCCTCACATGTGGCACGCCGTACTGCCCCAAACCCGAAGGTTCAAAGGGCAGTTCAAGACGGTCACATAATCGAGTTAAGGTTTGTTGTCTTCTAGAGGGTCCATCGCGTTACTTGCACTACTTAGAACGTCATTAAACTACGAAAAAGTCCAACAATTGGAAATTTCCCGGCAGGGGAAAAAGTGGGTATTTATATCTGGTCGAACTTTTTAACATATTTTAAAATTACCCGGAAAAACACACAGACAAAATTAGACAGTCCGATCGAAACACCGAGTCCCCAATACAACCCAGAAAACTCAACTCTTGAGTGTAGATTAAAACTTCCCAGAGAACAGAGGAAACAGATACGGGCATTACTGTATAAAAATTAACCTCCAATCTGTACATACGGCCGCGGAACCGCCGTGAATAGCATGCTAATGCCGTGGTTCCGCGGCTGTTTAGTAGAGTTAGGGGTTCGTTTTCAACAGTAACTCTTAGAATTTCCACCTCTATTTTCTGAGAATTTTTAATTCACAAAAATCCATAAATCCAGAAAATGTCCAGAGAGCAATTTTGAGTTAGGGTTTCGGGTCGATCGGACTAATAACTCCGTCTACGCAACGCCTAAGGCTCTAGCTAGGCTCTGATACCACTGTAGGGTTCCTAGGCACACTAATGAGGTCTCACAAGTGATCAAACATGCCGAATTCAAATTTTTCATGTGCCTACAAACCCTAATACGGATCGTTAACTAGATAATGAGGCGATGCAAGCAAGTTAATGGCTTTAACTAAGAGTGAAAGAACATACAACCTTTGTAGATCTGGTCCTCCACCTCCATAGCTCCATGATGAAGTCCCCTCGCTGCGATCAACGGATCCCGGGCTCAAGCGTCGGTTTCATCGGAGAAATGGGCGAGCTACGTCGTCGACTTCGATGTCGAAGATGATCTACGTCGAGAAACACAAGATCAAGCTCCAACTTCACCAAGCCATGAAACTTGTGAAGAAAACACCCTATACTACTTGGCAAGTGGTAGAGGATGAAGAAATAGGAAGTGGGTTCACTTTAGAATTGGATTTCTCACTCTTTTTCTCAAGTTGCCATTAATGGAGGCATGGTTTCTTCGTTGTTGAAGAAGAAGAAGAAGAAGAAGAAAGAAAATGATAAGTATTATTCAAAATAGAAAATAAAATGAATACTTAACATATAGCAACAATGGTTAAGTATAGAGACTAAACTAGGGTTAGGTTGAATGGTTAGGTTAAGGCAAACAAACAAAATGGTCAAAGCTTCAAAGCTTCATGAAGTTTCAAGGAAAAAACAAAACAAGCCACCCTTTTGTTTCTTTCCTTAAAATTAAATAAATAAAAGAAATAGTTAAGAAAATGAAAACCCTAACCATTACAAAACCATGGTTTAATCATACACACAAACATTCATGTATCATCAAACATGATACAATCAAGTGCACAAAAATATATCACATATACAATGTGCACATCAAGTGAGAAAATTCTTTTAATGTGAACAAATACTAGTTAATGCAAAGTAATATATCAAATATATAATTATGCATTAAATCATTAAATCAACACTTGATTTAACGATCCGGTCATATCGCATATGACCGACTAATATTCTATGTATCGGCTTATCGAATCAATCATTGATTCGATAACTAAGTTATATCGCATACAACCAATCGATACATTCATCGCGAGAATAGAATACGGTATCATATACACACATTATTCTCGGTCCCACACATATTTCATATGCACTCCTATTTTTTTTCGCTTGAGCCAGGAAGCCTCTGTGTAGGACTCTAAAGACTCGTCAATACGCCGGCAGTAGGTGATGATCATATCAAACACCTAGAAGCCGCAAGCGGTATGCTAAACGTAACGGCCACCCGGATATTGAGCGATCAGAAGATCGACGAGCAAGCCCGCTCAAACTCCTGTGAATCCAACTAGTAACACTTACCGTACAGTCCGGTCTGTTCGTCTGATATGTCGCATATCTCGCCTAGGGGTGGCAAACGTCAGACCCCAATAGCTTGATAAGTCATGACGACGTAAGGTCCATAACATTCGTGAAACTACTGATAACTCTTACTAGTATATCACTGCAACCCTGGCCAGGGATTTCTTGTTATGGCCAGTCGAGCATAGCGCAACATCCACCCCTAATATCGGGAGAGACGAATCCTCTCCTATCGCTCATTGCCTCAATATGAATCGGGACTGTACCCAAAAACCACCTGTTTGCACGACTCAGTAGAGCCGTGGTAGGGTGGAAATCAAAGCACAGTAGGAGACACAAAAGACTCTATGATGATCTCGGGTCAACAGACGAAGCTGTACCGGTGTCACCAGAGAACTGCCATCTGACGTGAGGTATAATACCATCTGGGAGTTCTCGGCGAGTCCGTTCAGTGTACCTAGTCTCCACTGAGCACCCGCATACCATCTCTGATGCCAAACACCAATGGATATGGGATCATCCATCGCCTATCACATGGGTCGAGAAGATATACGCTAGTCTACTCTGGAATATCGATGCCCCGTCTCGATATTCTCACGACTAGGAACATTAAAGGATTTACTCATGGACTACCCAGGCTCCACTAGTATGATCTACATCATAGTCCTGGAAGTCGAGTATACATCCTAAGGGCTTTATCAACATGTAATCAGAGAGACAGAAAGTATGCATGTTAAGATAAAGAGCAACCAGATAGCGTACTATCATGTCGAGCAAGAAAGTCCTACCTATATATGTCCCAGCATCCACTACAATATACATCCAATGTACAGTAATGGCCTCTGGGCCATACATATAACTAACACAATCATGTAAGGTACTATATCGGTACTACTAATACATGAAGAAATGATATGAATAAAGGTATGTAAATGCAATAGTCATGGAAGGTACTCTAACAGGTACACTAATACATGAAGAAATGAAATGAATAAAGGTATGTAAACGCAACAGTCATGGAAGGTACTCTAACAGGTACACTAATGCATGAAGCAGTGCATAAACATTAAATATAGAGTATGGAATGAAATATGTCATTTCCACGGAATCCTGATATCGTGGTAGGATCAAAATCCATCAAGACAATCCAAATCCCAATTTCCTCAAATCAGCCCCCAATTTGGCTATCATATCAAGTAAGTCTCACATATCCTTAATGTACAATATCAAGTACATCTTACATATCCCGTATGTACAATATCAAGTATATCTCACATACCCCGAATGTACAATATCAAGTAGAACTCACATATATCCTGTAATCAATATCAAACTAATTCTCAAATGTCCTAAATCCAATGTCAATGAGTCCTTTACATTCTAGGTATATTTGCTTGAATAAATATGATGATGCATATAATTTAATGTCAATACACAAATATTAGCGTCCCATTCCACTAATATTGGTGTAAGGGCATATATAACAGCGGCCTAAAACCCTGTTATATATACAAAGGAGTAAAAAGAAATATCATGAAACCAATGTGTCAAGCATCGACACAGAAATGCTGGTCTATCAGGTGCTGTCACCATGACTGGCCCCCTGATAGGTACGTGTCATACGCTATACCGAAAGCTCGAGTTCCTAGCTCTGACCCTCGCCTCTCGACGTATCCATACATACATGACTCCCGTCGTTATCCACATGATAACCGCCGAGTCATTGGTAATATCACCGGATGGCATGGTTCCCCCACTAACTCATCGTCTACTCCACGATTCATGCCCCGGGTACCTCCCGGGCCCCACCATGTACCCACAGACGGTGCCTCCCGCTCCTCGAATCGGGTATATAATCAGAACCGATAAATCTCATAGTGGATGATGTAATATCATATCAAGAGAAACCGGGTTTTTCAAATAATGCATAATTTCATGAACTCCCACGGTCCCCAAATCTAGAAAACATCATGAAAAATCCATATCTCAATAAGAAAATCCATGAATATAATATACGCATCATAAATCTGAAATGCGAGCATATAAAGGAAAAGCAGCAATTAACTATAACAAGTTAATATAATATCATTCGGTTCCTAATCTCTCCAATTCTAAAATAACATCAAGTAAAGGTAAACATGTAGCTATAACCAGATATATGTGCAACATAAAGGTATACCAAGATATATGTATCTACCAATAAGTAATGATGTAGTATACCCCTTGGGTATAAGTGAAGTATGTATGCAAAGTATACCTGTAGCTATGACATAAAGTGTGTATGTACCTATCACTACTGGTACGATACTATATAGGTATATAGGTATCTAACACGTAAGTATGTGAAGGCATATGTGTAAGCATATGGATATACAGGTTTTCTATAAGTCAATGCGTAAAGAAATATGAATCAAAGTCTCAATGTCCCTAACCAAGCAATATCATATCTATAAGTGGGTTGTGAGTGACATGGAAATTATTGACGGTGTGTGTAGCATACAATCAGTGCTCGTGCAACATGAATCGTCAATAATATGTGCAGTGTTCTAAGGATACTAGTCTAAGCACAACAATGTCTAAGTAATAGGGTAAATGCGTAATTCTAAATATGACATAGAATATGCGACAGAAATAACATCTCTAGCCCAGACGCATAACACCATGCGGGCGATTCCCCTGTAAATGTTAAATCTACTCACCAACGCTCCTGGCTAAGTGAAGCCTACCACCTATTTTCCCTTATCGTAGCGTCCGAAGTCCCGGCCTGCGAACCTAAAATTTCACAAACACATCACATAAGCTAAATATCCTATATCGACGAAAAGACAACGGAACGCAAAGAAAACGGCGAGAAAATTACACTGCGCATCTAACGCGCACGACATCGGTCAAAAACCCTAACTAGGGTCGCTAAACTACGAAACACCAAGTCTAGACTCCGATCGTCCCGATCGCGCAACACAACAAATTAAAATGCGAGGAATATAATAGATATAAGCTCGCAACGACTAATTGAATCCAAGTCGGAAAAACCCCGAAACCGAGTAAACAACCTACCGCAATATTTCGCACTAGTTCCAAGCTAATGCATATCTAGCGATTAAAAACACCTTAAAATTGCTTAACTAAGCTATCTAAACCATTTCTATATTTTTAACACTTGCTAAATACATTTTAGCAAAAACCTAGTAAGCAAAATTGCATAGTTAAACAAAGTGTTCATTAGCAAAAATTAACATTTTCTACTAGGTTAATCTTTTCCTAATCACAAATTAACACCTCAATAAAATATTTGACACATAAATCAAGTTTTACCCTAACTAGATTATCATAAAAATCAAGTCTTTAATTTCAAACATGAAATTAGAAGCTTAAATAAACAATTAATATGCTAAATAGAAATTTAGAAACAACAAAAAGGATTAGGTTTGGGGTTTTATACCTCCACAAAAGATCAAAACCAAGAAAAAAAACATATCATCTTTTCCTTAAAAATAATGTTTTGAATGAAGATCCAAGCTACTTTTGTGAAGAAGAAAGAAGGAAAATGAATATATTTGAGTTTTGGTGATTTTATTTGGATTTTTCATGATTTATTTGATGCAAAATGAGTTGAAAAAGAGTGCGAATGATGGAGGGCGGCAAGGGGAAAGGAAGGGCCGGCCAAGGAGGTGAGGGGGTATTTTTATGAATTTTTGTGAAGAAAATGCTTGGAAAAAGAGTAATAAATGCTTAATAAATGCACTTTGCCACCTTTACACATTTTCTTTTATTTTTTAAAATAAAACCTTTTGCACTCCAAAAAATATCTAGATATTTAAAAAGTAGTTTCCAAAATATTCTAGTGACAAAAAAATAATTTATTCTCAAGAGAAAAAATTTCCCGATTTACGTGCACCAAATACCGTTTAAAATAATATTTTATTTGGGATAAATTCTATCTGAACCAAAACCTCCCAAATACCCCTAAAGTTCACGCACAAGCTTTATTTTAGCTAAAAAAATGCCGGTAAGGTTTTACGGAAGTTTGATCGAAATCGGGTTAAAACGAAAAATACCGACAATTTTTCTCTAGAACGGAAAAATGCGCAAAACGATTTCTGAAACGTTATAAATTGTCTATACAACTGTGAATATCCCAAGCTTCTATTATGTAATATACAAACTAGTATGATACAGTAATAGCCTCTAGGGCATATACACTAACAATCTCCCACTTGTACTAAGGCCATGTACTGGCGTATCGAAGACCTATCATCTCGATCTGCCGCTCGAACTGAGTCTGGGGTAAGGCGTCACGACCCAAAGTGTGGATGTGATCGGCACTTAGATTGTAACATATCTAAAGATATGCACGTAGTCCAAGTAAGCCGAAAACCAATATCAAAATACCTTGTTGCGGAATTATTTATAAAATTTTAGTTTTTAAGTAAAAATCCCAATTTATGAAGTTAATTTATTAAACAAGTATAAAGTGTTAGGTTTAGTTGCATCCCTAGTTGGGATCAACAATATTAACAACGAAACTAAATCTCAACATAAAAGACATTAATATGAATCTCAGACAAAAAGAAAGAAACTACAATGTATCGACCAAACGATCTCAACTGCCCAAAGTATAATCTCTAATTCTAAGTCAAAATACAGGTTTTGATGGAGACGTCTAGATACAATATACAATATCAAAAAGGAAGATACTACATATGTAACCTACCAATCAAAAGATGAAATACAACCGCAAAAGTAGCTCTGCCTCGCAGCTAAACGTCCACTCTACCCCTGCAAGGAACTGTGGCACAACGGAGGTGAGTTGCCAACTCAGTGAATATAACTAACATATAACGGTTAATAAAGTAAATATGACAATCATATTAACTGAAATGTGAACAAGTGTAATGTATGATTATATGTGAAAAATGATCAATGCACGAAGTAAACCTCATAATACTACTGAAATCTCATCATCTATTCTAAATAAATTCATTTCTCCGTGTGCATCAACGACATAAAACTTCCATTTCTCACAGGCATCATTCCTCGAATGATTCTGATATCACAAAGTCCACTATGTATCCGAGTGTATTCCCCACCGACTCAGTCTGGATTACACTGTAAATCCGTAACCGTATATCCACCGACTCGGTTCGGAATAAATACCACAAGTCCGTAACCATATATCCACCGACTCAGTTCGGAATAAACTCAAATCATAAAAACGTCTCAATGTGTCCATGTAACATAAATCATGAAAATTACTGGATCTGTGTAATAGTATTCAAAACCTAAAACCATAAATCCTCATGTAACATTATGAAGTTTTTGATATATATAAAAGTAATTAATTAAATAAATAAAATAAATTAAATTAAAAATATGATAAATCACAAAACTATTAAAATCAAATAAGTCAATCTTCATAAGTTATATGTAATACAATTTAAATTAAAATGTTTGTATGCAAATGAAATAAGTTATAAGGGCTTTTGTGACAAATTTAGCTTCATTTTAACAAAAAGAGTGTTTTATAATAAACTTAGTTGTGAAGGGTTTTTAGGTAAAGTGTAGGATTAGTGTGCAAATAGAAAATTGTTAAGGGTGTAAATGGAAAAAGGGTTGGAAAATCTTTAGTTCAGAATTTAAATTCAAATTAAAGCAAAATTAATGGATAATGCATGAACACCTCATGCTTGCATGCACACTCTCTTATCACACCTCCTCCTTGCATGAAACAAACACCCTTCAACCCTTGACACCTCGTCCTTCCCCTTATCCATTCCTCCTCACTTATATATAGCTCCTATTCAGTTCAATCTCAGATTAAAAAACTCAAAAAGAATTAAAGGAAATGAAAAACATTTAAAAGAGAAATGAGAGAACAAGAGGAAGAAGATGGAGAATGAAGCTATGTTCTAGGAATTGTTCATCATCAAGCTAGGAGGGACTTTAGCATCTTGGAGGGTTATTCCTACAGCTAATTGGAGGGTAAAATCCTTAATCACAGTAGGTAAATTAGGTTCTGTAGATTAGTTAGTGTAAATTGAACATATCATATAATATCGTATTTTTAGTTAAAGTTAAGCTCTGTTAAAATCTGCTTTAATCTGGAAGATAATTAACTTTAATAAACAGAGTTAAAATGATATAGGTAACAAATAGAATAAACCAAAAGACCAAGATACCAAGGGGCCGGTTTTGGGCCGGCGGCCATATAGGAAAATCCGGCGTTGCCGGCCAGATAGGAAGCTAGGTGGGTTTTCTTTGTTGGGTAGTTTCCAGTGCACACTTATGGTTATTTTGGTATTGTTTAAATAGATTAGTTTCACTTCTGAAAGAATCTGGAAGTCAATATCGGAAAGTTATCTAAGAAACCATAATACGACATGGGTAAAACGCATTGCGATTTGTGTTCTGTCGCGATACAGATTGGGATTAAAATTCAGTAAGGTTAAGTGTTCTATAAATTAAAACAGTCGGATACAATATAACTAATACGTAGGAACGTGTATTTGAATATTCGCCATATCGGAATAATAGTTTCCTTATGCAAGTTATTGCTATATTAGATTCAAATATGGGAGCTTCGGAGGCCGCAAGGAGAGGAAAAAGGATGGCGATTCTTGAGAAGATATGACGTATTTCTGGTGAGTAGATTTATATCTACTGGTGGAAGCCGGGTGGATGGCGTATAGCACCCCCGCAACCTTATAAATATCATTTTGATTACTAGCTAGTATAATAATTCCTTAAGATATTGATATAGTATCGTATCTTATATGTCCGTCACTACATAAAGTTCATATCGAGCCTTTAAGGGAAACGTGTGCATGATGATTAGATCCGTATGACACGGATAGGATTGATGAGTTGTATGAGAAATCATGCCGTACTTAAGATAATACAAGGAGTTATACAAATTGAAAATGATGAACCTTGTGTGCCGAATATGACTAATTTATCTGTTGACTCGTAGAGCAGATTACATTCTGTTTTATGATCTAATAGTTGTGTGAGCTTTATTCTTAAAAAAAACTATGATTCGTTGCCATTTAATAAAACATCCGGATGCGTGCCAGTTTCAAAAATGAATATCTATTTTAAATATAAGGCAGCTTCCTTACTTTAAACTCAACGCTTCGATCTTTTCTAAAGATAATCGTATAGCTCATAACAATTAATTACATTAGTTAGGTTTAGATTAAATTACATATTTGCATTGTATTACTCATATTATATGTTTCTGCAATTACGCACACTCTGATAGAACACTGCACAAATACCAATGAGTACTATGCTGCACAAGCACGTGAATATATGTTACACTACACCTCATTGGTACTGCCATGTCACTATAGAACCGTACTGATATGTTACATTGTAAAACACTTGCACAAATACTAATGATTACCATGTTGCACAATCACAGATATATATACTACACTACACATCATTAGTAGTACCATGACACAGTAGAATTGGAATCTGTAATTATCTAATCTTTTGTATTCCTGTTGTAAGTTATAAATATTAATACTATATATGTTGGATTTGATTCTTATGGATTTTCTGAATATTTTACTCCTGAGTATATATATATCAGTGGTATGGGACACTGTTATATATATATATAATATATCATCAAGGTATTCTATGCCAGCATTATTATTTCTTACTTGATATTTTATCATGATGAGTTAATATCCACCATGAGTTTTGTGTTTCCTGATTTATTCCGGACCAAGTGGGGGAGATATACGGTCGCGGATCTTACGTTATCCATACTGAGTGGGGGAGATATACAGTTGGATACATGGTGGACCCGGATCGAGACCGAGGGGCAGGATGCCGCATTGAGGCGGGGGAGCCTAACGTGGATACTCGATTCCGGACATAAAAACGAGCACGGTAGATATCCAGGGGATACTGACCGGGGTTCGACTTGGTGCGACAGATATTCGGGGAATACTGATCGTAGCCATGATATCAGGTGGCGATCATCTATTGAGGTGGTGTCGACGATATCTGTTTTTGCGTGTCGATGATGGACACGAGAGGTTTCGGATTTTGATGTCGATGCTGGACATCTTTATATATATATTGATGTGATCATTATCATGAGGTACGCAGTTACATATTTATTTGTTGGATTTCTACCAGGACTGATCCGAGGGACAGTACCTTTATAAAATTGTACAGTCATGCATAGATAAAAGGGGAATTCCAATACGAGTATTAGATTCATGATATTGAACCATATGACGTTGAGACATTATATATGTGATGGCATGATAGCTAGTGTTGGGCTTTGCATATCATATAGTATATCGATACAGATCATGATAGTACTATACTTATGACCTAGGTAGCGTCATGCATTTCGATTTCTACCTGTAGATGTACTTTTATTCACTGAGTTGGCAACTCATCCCCGTTGTGCCACAGTTTCTTGCAGGTTTTACCGCTTGGATTTTCCGCCGCTTGGGCACCCATTCTTTTCGGGGACTGATTGGTGAGTGAGTTATTATTGTATCATACTCACTCTTGATATTACATTTATTCTTGTATCTAGTGGAAACTCCATCAACTTAGAAATGACATACTATGGACTTAGAAGCGAGACTTAGAGTTTATGTCACACTCTTTAGAGTTGACATCTGTTTGGCTGTTCCGTCTATTAGACGCGAAAGCTAGTTTCCGTTGGGAGGCTATTTGTTTTTGTTTTATCAGGTTTTTCTTCAAAGGAGAAGATGACTATTTTCAAACGTCACAAATGTTTTTCAACATACTTATATAAATGTAGCTGTTAATAAAGTGGATAATTGTAGAATGATTAATTAAACCTTACTTCAACTATTTTCAAAAAGGGTTTTAGATTCCGGGTTTTGGCTTACTTGAACCGCGTCGATATCTTTAGATGTCACTTGATTTAAATGCCGGTCACGTGCCACATTTGGGTCGTGACAAAGTTGGTATCAGAGCGTTTGGTTTAACCTTTGTTTGAGTCTAGGTTGACTATATGGAGTCTGGGGATACGTTTTGTTACCTGGACTTGATTTTATAGGACTTAGACTTGACTTTGGGGGTCTTATACCCGAATTTTCGTAATATAGGATGACCTTTGTTGATGGAGTAGGTACTAAGTAGAGTGGCATACCGTACATATGTTCCGCGGCATATTTACGATATGATACTCCACCTAAGTTACCTTAGGATTTATATCTTGAGATTTTCTTTCTATTCCTTCCGTTGATCTATCTTCATCATTGCATGATTGGTTGTTTCGAACACCATGTTTAAAGGAGCTGAGAGAACCGCTGTTAGATTTACGGTCAGGGCAGACTTGTCTGGGACAAGGACTGACCGGGGTGTTTTTCCGATGATGTAGAGACGTCATTATTCATTTTTGATCAAGTTCTAGTAGCGGAGCGAGGTTCTTCAGAAACTGCACCAGGTGATAGAGTCATGGTTAGAGCTCAGGCAGACTTGAAACGTGATGTTTTCCCCTCTCTGAAGAGTTTGGTGTTAGTTACTGTTCATACAGCAGTATCAATGTTTGCTAAGATTATCGAGATGTTAATTCCTGAGTTCATGAAGCTATAGATTAACGAGATTACAAGTGTAGATGGACCAACAGGAATTATAGATATTCAGAAGTGAGATGGTAGAGATTTTAAATCTGTTGTTAAGTTTTGATACGAGATCGGTGTAATTGATGTATTTCTTCCGACGGAGTTTGTTCAGACTAGGTGCAAATAGTTCAAGAGGTGAGATACGCAGGGACCCCAAAGAAGATAGAAACGGTACAGCACTGGTCCAGACCTGTTTTGGTTTTAAGGGTCGAAGTTTCTTGAGTCTGGACGGTGGTTACAGACGTCTGTGCAGGGCTTTATCGAATAGCTGCACCGTTAATTGGACTGACTAGGAAGGAAATTCCATTTCTTGGGACAGATGCAAAGAGTTCCCAGTAGTTAGAAACTCGATTGACGAATGCACCTGTCTTATTGTTATCATAGGGGATAGATAGTTTTGTTGTGTAGAGAGTGAGTTTAGGCTGTGATTTGATGCAGCACAACTGGGTTGTAGCTTATGCTTCTCTACAGTTGAAGAGATACGAGCACGACCACCTCATTCATAATTTGAAGATGGTTGATGTAGTTTTAGCACTGAAGATTTAGAGACATTACTTATGTAGAGAGTCGTTTCAGATTGTCACAGATCACAAGAGCTTAAAGTATAATTTCAGTAGAGGGATATGAATCTAAGGCAGCGTAGATGGAAGAACTCGTGAAGGATTATGATTGTGAGATCTTGTATCGTCCAGGCAAGGCAAACGTTGCGGCGGATACCTTGAGTAGAAAACCTGGAGGTAGCTTATCTCGTTGCGTACCTTACAAAGGCAGTCTTCTACAGACTGGCAGATTTCAGGTGATAGCCGTAAGTACAAATTGAGTTTACCTCGGTATGAGGATAGTTAGCACATGTTTGCACCGTCCTTAATATTGGATCGAAATTTGGAGACACAGCCGCAGAGACTCGTATGCCAGAAACTATGGCTTAGGTTAGGCAAGACAAAGAGTCGGAGTTAGTGATTAATGAAAGTAGGGTATTACGTTATGGAAACCGTCTCTGTGTACCAGATTCTGATGGATTGTGGCGTAAAATTTCAGCGGAGGCCCATAGATCAGCATACAGTATTCATCCTGGTTCCACCAAGATGTATCATGGTTTGAGGGACGTTACTGGTGGATAGGTATGAAGAGGAACACGGTGGAATTTATTTTAGATGGTTTACGGGTCAGCAAGTCAAGACAGAGCACCAGAGGCTGGCTGGAGAATTGCAGCCTTTACACATTCCAGAGTGGGAATGAGAATAGGGTTTTCATGGATTTCTTGTGGGACTACCTAAGACTAACAGAGGGTATGATTTCAACTGAATGATTGAGGATAGACTGACAGGGGTAGCTCACTGTTTCCCAGTGAATATGACGTATGGGTTACATAGTGCACTCAGATTTATATTAATGAGGTTGTTCAATTGCTTGGAAATTCTAAAGAGCATAGTGTCAGATAAGGGCAACCAGTTTGCTAACAGGCCATGGCAGAAATTTTAAGAAGTTCTTAGTATGCGATTGAGTTTAGTACAATTTGTCAACCACAGGCGGATGGTCAGTCAGAACTGACCTTTCAGACATTAGAGGATATGCCTCGAGCTTGCAACTTTGGTTTTGGTGATAGTTAGGATCGTCGCATACCTTTGATAGAACTTTAATACAACAATAGTTTCGGAAGGCGATCCAGATAGCTCCCTTTGAAGCTTTGTATGAGAGAAAATGCTAATCGCCCGTTTACTGGACGGAACTTAGTAAGAGTTGCATTTTGGAACCGCAGATAATACAGGAGACTACAGAGAAGATTCGTTGATACGAAATAGAATGAAGGCGGGCCAATGCAGACAGAAATCATATGCAGATCGACGACATCGTAGACTCAAGTTTGGAGTAGGAGATCATGTGTTCCTTCGGGTATCTCAAATGAATGGTGTAATACATTTCGGGAAAAAAAAGGGAAGCTTTGTCCCAAATATATCGAACCTTACAAGATGTTAGAGAGAGTGGGTGTTGTAGCTTATCGCTTAACTCTTCCACTAAGTTTTACCGATGTGCATCCAGTGTTTCACGTTTCGATGTTTCGCAAGTATCTTTAAGATCCATCTCACGCAATCCAGTATCAGACCTTACAACTTGAGTCGGATTTATCCTATGCAGTGTAGCCAGTCGCTATTCTTGACAGGCAGGCAAAGAAACTACGGTCAAGGGAACTTCGGTCGGTAAAGGTTCTTTGGCAAGAAGAGAATCGCAAGGAAACTACTTAGGGAAACGTGGATGCGATGCGAAATGAGATTTCCACGTATATAGAGGGTATGTTTAGTTAAGTATTTTAAATTCGGGGACCGAATTTTCTTAAGGGGGGAATATTGTAACATTGAAGTTTTTGACATATATAAAAGTAATTAATTAAATAAATAAAATAAATTAAATTAAAAATATGATAAATCACAAAACTATTAAAATCAAATTAATCAATCTTCATAAGTTATATGTAATACAATTTAAATTAAAATGTTTGTATGCAAATGAAATAAGTTATAAGGGTTTTTGTGACAAATTTAGCTTCATTTTAACAAAAAGAGTGTTTTATAATAAACTTAGTTGTGAAGGGTTTTTAGGTAAAGTGTAGGATTAGTGTGCAAATAGAAAATTGTTAAGGGTGTAAATGGAAAAGGGTTGGAAAATCTTTTACTTCAGAATTTAAATTCAAATTAAAGAAAAATTAATGGATAATGCATGAACACCTCATGCTTGCATGCACACTCTCTTATCACACCTCCTCCTTGCATGAAACAAACACCCTTCAACCCTTGACACCTCCTCCTTCCCCTTATCCCTTCCTCCTCACATATATATAGCTCCTATATAGTTCAATCTCAGATTAAAAAACTCAAAAAGAATTAAAGGAGATGAAAAACATTTAAAAGAGAAAGGAGAGAACAAGATGAAGAAGATGGAGAATGAAGCTATGTTCTAGGAATTGTTCATCATCAGGCTAAGAGGGACTATAGCATCTTGGAGGGTTATTCCTACAGCTAATTGGAGGGTAAAATCCTTAATCACAGTAGATAAATTAGGTTCCGTAGATTAGTTAGTGTAAATTGAACATATCATATAATATCGTATTTTTAGTTAAAGTTAAGCTCTGTTAAAATCTGCTTTAATCTGGAAGATAATTAACTTTAATAAACAGAGTTAAAATGATATAGGTAACAAATAGAATAAACCATAAGACCAAGATACCAAAGGGCCGGTTTTGGGCCGGCGGCCATATAGGAAAATCCGGCGTCGCCGGCCAGATAGGAAGCTAGGTGGGTTTTCTCTGTTGGGTAGTTTCCAGTGCACACTTATGGCTATTTTGGTATTGTTTAAATAGATTAGTTTCACTGCTGAAAGAATCTGGAAGTCAATATCGGAAAGTTATCTAAGAAACCATAATACGACATGGGTAAAACGCATTGCGATTTGTGTTCTGTCGCGATACAGATTGGGATTAAAATTCAGTAAGGTTAAGTGTTCTATAAATTAAAACAGTCGTATACAATATAACTAATACGTAGGAACGTGTATTTGAATATTCGCCATATCGGAATAATAGTTTCCTTATGCAAGTTATTGCTATATTAGATTCAAATACGGGAGATTCGGAGGCCGCAAGGAGAGGAAAAAGGATTGGCGAATCTTGAGAAGATACGACGTATTTCTGGTGAGTAGATTTATATCTACTGGGAGAAGCCGGGTTGATGGCGTATAGCACCCCCGCAACCTTATAAATATCATTTTGATTACTAGCTAGTATAATAATTCCTTAAGACATTGATATAGTATCGTATCTTATATGTCCGTCACTCCATAAAGTTCATATCGAGCCTTTAAGGGAAACCTGTGCATGATGATTAGATCCGTATGACACGGATATGATTGATGAGTTGTACGAGAAATCATGCCGTACTTAAGATAATACAAGGAGTTATACAAATTGAAAATGATGAGCCTTGTGTGCCGAATATGACTAATTTATCTGTTGACTCGTAGAGTAGATTACATTCTGTTTTAGGATCTAATAGTTGTGTGAGCTTTATTCTTAAAAAAACAAACTATGATTCGTTGCCATTTAATAAAACATCCGGATGCGTGCCAGTTTCAAAAATGAATATCTATTTTAAATATAAGGCAGCTTCCTTACTTTAAACTCAATGCTTCGATCATTTCTAAAGATAATCGTATAGCTCATAACAAGTAATTACAGTAGTTAGGTTTATATTAAATTACATATTTGCATTGTATTACTCATATTATATGTTTCTGCAATTACGCACACTCTGATAGAACACTGCACAAATACCAATGAGTACTATGCTGCACAAGCACGTGAATATATGTTACACTACACATCATTGGTACTGCCATGTCACTATAGAACCGTGCTGATATGTTACATTGTAAAACACTTGTACAAATACTAATGATTACCATGTTCCACAATCACAGATATATATACTACACTACACATCATTAGTAGTACCATGACACAGTAGAATTGAAATCTGTAATTATGTAATCTTCTGTATTCCTGTTGTAAGTTACAAATATTGATACTATATATGTTGGATTTGATTCTTATGGATTTTCTGAATATTTTACTCCTGAGTATATATATATCAGTGGTATGGGACACTGTTATATATATATATATAATACATCATCAAGGTATTCTATGCCAGCATTATTATTTCATACTTGATATTTTGGCATGATGAGTTAATGTCCACCATGAGTTTTGTGTTTTCTGATTTATTCCGGACCGAGTGGGGGAGATATACGGTCACGGATCTTACGTTATCCATACTGAGTGGGGGGGATATACAGTTGGATACATGGTGGACCCGGATCGAGACCGAGGGGCAGGATGCCGCATTGAGGCGGGGGAGCCTAACGAGGATACTCGATTCCGGACATAAAAACGAGCACTGTAGATATCCAGGGGATACTGACCGGGGTTCGACTTGGTGCGACAGATATACCGGGAATACTGATCGTAGCCAAGATATCAGGTGGCGATCATCTATTAAGGTGGTGTCGACGATATATGTTTTTGCGTGTCGATGATGGACACGAGAGGTTTCGGATTTTGATGTCGATGCTGGACATCTTTATATATATATTGATATGATCATTATCATGAGGTACGCAGTTACATATTTATTTTGTGGATTTCCACCAGGACTGATCCGAGGGACAGTACCTGCATAAAATTGTACAGTCATTCATAGATAAAAAGGGAATTCCAATACAAGTATTAGATTCATGATATTGACCCATATAACGTTGAGACATTACACATGTGATGGCATGATAGCTAGTGTTGGGCTTTGCATATCATATAGTATATCGATACAGATCATGATAGTACTATACTTATGACCTAGGTAGCGTCATGCATTTCAATTTCTACCTGTAGATATACTTTTATTCACTGAGTTGGCAACTCATCCCCATTGTGCCACAGTTTCTTGCAGGTTTTACCGCTTGGATTTTCCGCGGCTTGGGCACCCATTCTTTTCGGGGACTGATTGGTGAGTGAGTTATTATTGTATCATACTCACTCTTGATATTACATTTATTCTTGTATCTAGTGAAACTCCATCAACTTAGAAATGACATATTATGGACTTAGAACCGAGACTTAGAGTTTATGTCATACTCTTTAGAGTTGACATCTGGTTGGTTGTTCCGTCTATTAGACGTGAAAGCTAGTTTCCGTTGGGAGGCTATTTGTTTTTCTTTTTTCAGGATTTTCTTCAAAGGAGAAGATGACTATTTTCAAACGTCACAAATGTTTTTCAACATACTTATATAAATGTAGCTGTTAATAAAGTGGATAATTGTGGAATGATTAATTAAACCTTACTTCAACTATTTTCAAAAAGGGTTTTAGATTCCGGATTTTGGCTTACTTGAACCGCGTCGATATCTTTAGATGTCACGTGATTTATGTGTCGGCCACGTGCCATATTTGGGTCGTGACACCTCAATACTTCAATTACCTCGTATATAAACAAGAAATACACATATACTAACATGATGTAAATGATGCCATTTACTACTATTATTGATATGTGAAATATGATATAATTTCATGTCAATAAGTATTATGTTTATGTGTGAAGTGACATAGCAATATCGACGAGGTTTGTGTAGCATATAAGACGTGCACGTGGCATGACTCGTCGATAATTGTGAAGTGTTCTAACAACTAAGCAATTTATATGTATATATGATGAATGTATATTATTAATTTTGGCATAACAATAAAAACACGGCGAAACACGCCATCTTTACAAAATTCCCCGATAGATGTTTAGTCTACTCACCAGAAAAGTCGAATCTACTACGGAATTGCTAATCCTTTCCCTTTCCTTGCTGCTTCCGTAATTCTCGTATTCGAATCTAGATTTACAATTTAACGTATATAAGAAAACGGCAATTCCGATATGACGGAAATGAAAACACTCGTTCCTATGTACAAATTATAGACTATACGATTATATCAAGTTGTTAAACACTTAATCTTACTGGATTTTAACTTAAATCTGTATTGTTATAGAATTTAAATCGCGATGTATTTTAACCGTGTCGTATTTAATATTTTACGATATCCTTTCCGATATATGTTTCGAGATTCTAATTACAGTGAAACTAGCTTAGTTAAACAATACTAAAAAAGCTTAAATTGTACACTGGAAACTACCTAACAAAGAAAACCCACCTAGCTCCCTACATGGCCGGCGACGCCGGATTTTCCTATATGGCCGCCGGCCCAAAACCGGCCCCTTGTGGTCGTGGTCTTATGATTTGTTCTAGTTGTTACCTATATCATTTTAACACTATTTCATTAATTTAATTATCTTCCAGATCAAAGCAGATTTTAACAGAGCTAAATTCTAACTAAAATACGATATTATGTGACTTATTCAATTTAACTTAACTAATCTACAGAACTTAAATTACCTACAGTGTTTAAGAAATTTACCCTCCAATTAGTTGTTGGAATAACCCTTCAAGATGCTAAGTCCCTCCTAGCTTGATGGTGCTAAATTCTTAGAACATAGCTCCATTCTTCTTCTTCTTCTTCTAGTTCATTCTTTTTTTCTCTTTTATTTTTGTTTTGATTTCAGAAATTTCAGAATTTTAATTGATCTTTGATCTGAACATCACCTTTATATATGAGAAGAAGGAAGGGTGTGGTGGTAGGAGGAGGTGTCAAGGTTGACGGGTGTTCAATTCATGCAAGAAGGAGGTGTAAGGTAAGTATGTACATGCAAGCATGAGGTGTTTTTGATTTATCTTCAATTTTTTTGTTTTGTTTTAATTTAAATGTAATTTCAGAACTAAAAATGATTTCTCTCCACTTTCATTTATATCCACAGCAATCTCTTATTTGCATAAAAACTTAAACTTTACAAATTAACTCCTCACAACTTAACTTATTATAAAACACACATTTTGTTAAAACGAAGCTAAATTTATCATTAAAACCCTTATAACTTATTTATTTTGCATATAAAATTTTTAATTTAATTTGTATTACATATAACTTATGAAGATTGACTTATTTGATTTTAATAGTTTTTGTGATTTATCATATTATTTTTAATTTACCTACTTTTATTTATATCTGAATATTCAAAATGCTACAATATTCTCCCCTTAAGAAAATTCGGTCCCCGAATTTAAAATAATTACTAGACATACCTACGAAAAGATGTGGAAATTTCTTTCGCATTGCGTCCTCCTTCTCCCACGTAATCTCCTCACGATTCTTTCCTTGCCAGAGAACCTTTACAGACGGAAGTATCCTCGATCGTAGTTGCTTTGCCTTCCTGTCAAGAATAGCGACTGGCTGTACTGTGTAGGATAAATCTGGCTCAAGCTGTAAGGTCTGATGCTGGATCGTGTGAGATGGATCGTGAAGATATCTGCGAAGCATCGAAACGTGGAACACCGGATGTACGTCGGGAAAACTAGGTGGAAGTGCTAACCGATAAGCTACAGCGCCCACCCTTTCTATAATCTCGTAAGGTCCAACATATCTGGGGCTGAGCTTCCCTTTCTTCCCGAAACGCATCACACCTTTCATTGGAGATACTCGAAGGAACACATGATCTCCTACTCCAAACTCGAGTCGACGATGTCGTTGAACTGCATAAGATTTCTGTCTGCATTGGGCCGCTTTCATTCTATCACGTATCAAATGAATCTTCTCTGTAGTCTTCTGTACTATCTGCAGCCCCAATATGCAACTCTCTCTAAGTTCCGTCCAGCAAACGGGCGATCGACATTTCCTTCCATACAAAGCTTCAAAGGGTGCCATCTGGATCGTCTCCTGAAAACTGTTGTTGTACGAGAATTCTACCAAAGGTAGGTGACGATCCCAACTACCACCGAAATCAAGGCTACAAGCCCGAAGCATATCCTGTAGTATCTGAATGGTCCGCTCCGACTGACCGTCTGTCTATAGGTAGAAAGCTGTACTGAAATTCAGCCGCGTACCAAGAGCGTCTTATAGTTTCTGCCATAGCCTGCTAGTAAACTGGGTACCTCGGTCTGATACTATGAATGTCGGCACTCCATGTAGACGTACAATCTCATCGATGTAAACCTGTGCATACCGAGCAAATCCATACGTTGTCTTCACTGGAAGAAAATAAGCAGCCTTTGTCAACCTATCCACAATCATCCAAATGGAATCTTACCCTCTGCTAGTCCGGGGTAGACCCACCACGAAATCCATGGAAATCTGTTCCCATTTCCACTCTGGAATGGGTAAGGGCTGCAACTCCCCGGCTGGCCTCTGGTGTTCTGCTTTGACTTGCTGACAAGTCAAGCATCTTGAAACATATTCTGCAATGTCCCTCTTCATTCTTTCCCACCAGTAAACATCCTTCAAATCACGATACATCTTGGTGGAACCAGGATGAATACTGTATACTGATCTGTGGGCCACCTCTAAAATCTCACGCCTCAATTCGTCAGAATCCGGTACACAGAGACGAGTCCTAAAACGTAATACTCCATGATCATCAATCACGAACTCCGTCTCCCTGCCCCGCATAACCTGATCCATAATCTCCATCATACGAGTATCTGTGGGCTGCGCCTCTCGAATGCGATCTAATAACTGAGGGCTGGTGCGAACATGTGCTAGCTGGCCTCCTGCCGATGTGAACTAAAACTGTATACGACTATCACATAAGATCTGCCAGTCTGTAGAAGACTGTCTCTGCAAAATGCTCAAATGAGATAAGCTACCTCCAGGCCTCCGACACAAGGCATCTGCTACAACATCCGCCTTACCTGGATGGTACAAGATCTCACAATCGTAAACTTTCACCAGTTCCATCCATCTACGCTGCCTGAGGTTCAGATCTCTCTGCTGAAAGATATACTTTAAGCTTTTATGATCTGTGAAGATTTGAGACGATTCTCCATACAAGTAATGTCTCCAAATCTTCAATGCAAATACTACAACAGCCATCTCTAGATCATGAGTGGGGTAGTTTTGTTCATGCCTCTTCAACTGTCGAGAAGCATAAGCTACAACCCTGCCGTGTTGCATCAATACACAGCCTAAACCCACTCTAGAAGCATCACAATACACAACAAAACCCCCTAACCCGGAAGGTAAAGATAATACAGGTGCAGTCGTCAAGTGCGTCTTCAGCTCCTGGAAACTCTGCTCACACGCATCTGTCCACTGAAATGGAACTTCCTTCCTAGTCAATCCTGTCAAAGGTGCCGCTATCCATGAGAAATCCTGTACGAAGCGTCCGTAATAACCTGCCAGACCTAAGAAACTCCGAACCTCCGTAACCGACATAGGCCTGGGCCAGTGTTGTACCGCTTCAATCTTCTTTGGGTCCATACATATACCTTCTCTCGTAACTATGTGACCCAAGAACTCCACACTATCGAGCCAAAAAGCACACTTAGAGAATTTTGCATACAGCTGATGCTCCTTCAAGGTCTGCAACGTAATACGTAAATGTTGCTCGTGCTCCGTCTGACTCCGAGAATATACAAGAATATCATCTATGAATACTATAATAAACCGATCAATAAATGGTGTAAAGATACGATTCATCATATCCATAAAAGCTGCTGGAGCGTTGTTGAGTCCGAACGACATCACCAAAAATTCATAATGCCCGTATCTCGTACGAAACGCCGTCTTCGGAATATCGTCCTTCCGAACCCTCAACTGATGATACCCTGACCTCAAATCAATCTTCGAGAAAAACCCAGCTCCTTGCAACTGATCGAACAAATCATCTGTACGTGGTAGTGGATACCGGTTTCGTACAGTGACACGATTCAGCTGTCGGTAGTCGATGCACATTCTCATACTACCGTCCTTTTTCTTTACAAATAAGACAGGAGCTCCCCACGGTGATACACTGGGACGAACAAGCCCTCTATCTAACAACTCTTGCAACTGGCCTTTGAGTTCCTTCAATTCCGTCGGTGCCATTCGATAGGGTGGTATAGAAATAGGCCCCGCACCCGGAATCAAGTCAATGCAGAATTCAATATCACGATCGGGTCGCAATCCTGGTAACTCAGTAGGAAATACCTCAAGAAATTCTCGTACGATCGGAACCTGGTCCAATGGAACCTCAGCGACCCCTAAGTCCTGAACGAAGGCCAAGAACCCATGACAACCCTTCTTCAAGAGTCGCCCCGCACCAAGAGCAGAAATCATGTTGACAGGAGCTAACTTGCAATCCCCGTGCACAACAAACACCGGTTCACCTGGAAAACAAAATCTAACCGCCTTTCCTCGACAATCTACATAGGCATGACAAGCGGCTAACCAATCCATACCAAGAAGTATGTCAAAATCTAACATGTCTAGGAGAATCAGATCAACTAGCGAATCTCTATCACCAATGCGTACCGAACACGATCTGAATACGTGGCGAGATATAAAAGAATCTCCAACCGGGGTAATCACTACCAATGGTAACTCTAATAATGACGACTCTTTCCCCAACAAAAGTGCAAATCGTGAAGATACATAAGAATGTGTAGAACCGGGATCAAATAAAACATGTGCCTCTAATGAGCATACTGTAAGAGTACCTGTCATGACTGCATTTGATGCCTGGGCATCCTGTGGAGTCAGCGCAAAAATTCGGGCCTGGCCCCTGCCCGCATCCTGTTGTCCTCTACCTCTATCTCCTCGACCTCTCTGAGTACGTCCTGTAAAGCCTCGACCTCGTGGTACAACTGCCTGGCATGTAGCGCCAACTGAGGAAGGAAGTAAAGCCATCGGCGTAGGAGGTGAAAGGGGTAAAGCAGCTTGTGGAGTATTAGTTCAACCATAACGTGTACACCCACTAGCTGTATGCCCTGGACTCCCGCAATTATAACATGTAAGTGGGGTCCCCTGATCATCGGGGTATGAACTGAACATCTGACCCTGAGTCCAACCTCACCCGAAACTATGGCCTGGAGTATATCTGCCTCTACCTCTGCCAAACTGTCTATTCGTCGGCACGATCGGTCTACTCCTCTTTGGCTTTAGAACAACTACTGACTCGCTCAAACGCTCCTCTACTCGAATCGCTGCATCCATGGCCTGCGCATATGTATCAAAATGCTGGGAGCCTATCGCCAGATACAATTGTGTGTCCAAACTCCTTAGGAACCTCTTCACCCGAAGCTCCTCCGTAGGCACTAAGTATGGGGCATATCGTGACAGCTGCGTGAATCGTAAGTCATAATCTGCTACTGACATACTTGCCGGTTTCCGTAATGCTTCAAAGCTGCTAGCTCTAGCGTCTCTCACACTCTGGGGAAGAAATCTGGCAAGAAAGAGTGTAGAAAACTCGGTCCACGTCATCGGAGGAAGACTCGTAGCTCGCCCTCTCTCCATCGACTTACGCCACTCCTGTGCAGGTCCCTCCAAACGAAAGCTAGTCAGCTCAACTGACCTCGCATCAGAACATCGCAATGATCTGCCAATCCTCGCCATCCTATCAAGAAAAGACTGAGGATCTTCCGCCACATCGGTCCCCGTAAATACCAGAGGTCTCAATCTCATAAACTCTGCAAGTGATACCTCCATCACTCTCGTATCTACTAGCGCCACCGTCTGTGTATGCTGTACCTCGGACTCTGCTACGGTCGGTGCTGGATCGGGTCTCAATACTCGAGTGGCCTCATCTAACTGTCCTACCACTCGCTGTAATCCCAACATATCCTCCTCAATCCTAGTCATGCGATCTGGAGGAGGAGGATCAACATGCTCATGCACCACCGGAACGTCCGGTGTACCAGTCGTCGCCACAGGCGGACTCGCCCTAGCTGCATCTCTGGCTGCGGCTCGCCTAGCCCGCGTAGCCGTAGCAACTGGAACAAGAACGAGAGTTGATAAGGTGCAGGAATAGAAAAATTCAATCACAAAAAATCAACGGAAGAATAGATCAAGATATACTTCCTAAGGTTAGTTAGGCTGAATACGATAACGTAAATATGCCGCGGAACATACGTACGGTACTGCATTCATCCTAATTCACCTACTCTATCAAACCAAAGGTCATCCTAACTCACGGACTCACATCAACCTATTGAAATCCCTTACTTAATTCCGTAAGGTTACTCCTAAGCTCTGATACCAACTTTGTCACGACCCAAAGTGTGGATGTGACCGGCACTTAGATTGTAACATATCTAAAGATATGCACGTAGTCCAAGTAAGCCGAAAACCAAGATCAAAATACCTTGTTGCGGAATTATTTATAAAATTTTAGTTTTTAAGTAAAAATCCCAATTTATGAAGTTAATTTATTAAACAAGTATAAAGTGTTAGGTTTAGTTGCATCCATAGTTGGGATCAACAATATTAACAAAGAAACTAAATCTCAACATAAAAGACATCAATATGAACCTAAGACGAAAAGAAAGAAACTACAACGTATCAACCAAACGATCTCAACTGCCCAAAGTATAATCTTTCATTCTAAGTCAAAATACAGGTTTTGATAGAGACGTCTAGATACAATATACAATATCAAAAAGGAAGGTTACTACATATGTAACCTACCAATCAAAAGATGAAATACAACCGCAAAAGTGCTCTGCCTCGCAGCTAACCGTCCACTCTACCCCTGCAAGAAACTGTTGCACAACGGGGGTGAGTTGCCAACTCAGTGAATATAACTAACATATAACGGTTAATAAAGTAAATATGACAATCATATTAACTGAAATGTGAACAAGTGTAATGTATGATTATATGTGAAAAATCATCAATGCACGAAGTAAACCTCATAATACCACTGAAATCTCATCATCTATTCTCAATAAATTCATTTCTCCATGTCCATCAACGACACAAAACTTCCATTTCTCACAGGTATCATTCCTCGAATGATTCTGATATCACAAAGTCCACTATGTATCCGACTGTATTCCCCACCGACTCAGTCTGGATAACACTGTAAATCCATAACCGTATATCCACCGACTCGGTTCGGAATAAATACCACAAGTCCGTAACTGTATATCCACCGACTCGGTTCTGAATAAACTCAAATCATAAAAACGTCTCAATGTGTACATGTAACATAAATCATGAAAATTACTGGATCTGTGTAATAGTATTCAAAACTTAAAACCATAAATCCTCAATACTTCAATTACCTCATATATAAACAAGAAATACACATATACTAACATGATATAAATGATGCCATTTACTACTATTATTGATATGTGAAATATGATATAATTTCATGTCAATAAGTATTATGTTTAAGTGTGAAGTGACATAGCAATATCGACGAGGTGTGTGTAGCATATAAGACGTGCACGTGGCATGACTCGTCGATAATTGTGAAGTGTTCTAACAACTAAGCAATTTATATGTATATTATTAATTTAGGCATAACAATAAAACCACGGCGAAACACGCCATCTTTACAAAATTCCCCGGTATATGTTTAGTCTACTCACCGGAAAAGTCGAATCTACTCCGGAATTGCTAATCCTTTCCCTTTCCTTGCTGCTTCCGTAATTCTCGTATTCGAATCTAGATTTACAATTTAATGTATATAAGAAAATTGCAATTCCGATATGACGGAAATGAAAACACTCGTTCCTATGTACAAATTATAGACTATACGATTATATCGAGTTGTTAAACACTTAATCTTACTGGATTTTAACCTAAATCTGTATTGTTACAGAATTTAAATCGCGACGTATTTTAACCATGTCGTATTTAGTGTTTTACGATATCCTTTCCGATATATATTTCCAGATTCTAATTACAGTGAAACTAGCTTAGTTAAACAATACTAAAAAAGCTTAAATTGTACACTTGAAACTACCTAACAAAGAAAACCCACATAGCTCCCTACATGGCTGGCGACGCCGGATTTTCCTATATGGCCGCCGGCCCAAAACCGGCCCCTTGGTGTCGTGGTCTTATGATTTGTTCTAGTTGTTACCTATATCATTTTAACTCTATTTAGTTAATTAAATTATCTTCCAGATCAAAGCAGATTTTAACAGAGCTAAATTCTAACTAAAATACGATATTATGTGACTTATTCAATTTAACTTAACTAATCTACAGAACTTAAATTACCTACAGTGTTAAAGAAATTTACCCTCCAATTAGTTGTAGGAATAACCCTTCAAGATGCTAAGTCCCTCCTAGCTTGATGGTGCTAAATTATTAGAACATAGCTTCATTCTTCTTCTTCTTTTTCTTGTTCTTTCTTTTTTTCTCTTTTATTTATGTTTTGATTTCAGAAATTTCAGAATTTTAATTGATCTTTGATCTGAACATCACCTTTATATATGAGAAGAAGGAAGGGTGAGGTGGTAGGAGGAGGTGTCAAGGTTGAAGGGTTTTCAATTCATGCAAGAAGGAGGTGTAAGGTAAGTATGTACATGCAAGTATGAGGTGTTTTTGATTTATCTTCAATTTTTTTTTGTTTTAATTTAAATGTAATTTCAGAACTAAAAATGATTTCTCTCCACTTTCATTTTTATCCACAACAATCTCTTATTTGCATAAAAACTTAAACTTTACAAATTAACCCCTCACAACTTAACTTATTATAAAACACACATTTTGTTAAAATGAAGCTAAATTTATCATTAAAACCCTTATAACTTATTTATTTTGCATATAAAATTTTTAATTTAATTTGTATTACATATAACTTATGAAGATTGACTTATTTGATTTTAATAGTTTTTGTGATTTATCATATTATTTTTAATTTACTTACTTTTATTTATATCTAAATATTCAAAATGCTACAAAAGGCCTTCGTGAATGGATCTGCAGTGTTATCTTCTGTAGCAACCCTCCGAAGCTCGATCTCCCGGCGACCCACGATCTCCCTGATCAGGAGATACCGCCAAAAGATGTGTCTGGACTTCTGATGGGACCTGGGTTCCTTCGCTAAAGCTATAGTCCCATTGTTGTCGCAATAAAGAGGTATTGGATCAATAATGGACGGAACCACCTGAAGTTCTGTCAAGAACATCCTCATTCAGACGGCTTCTTTTGCGGCATCAGATGTAGCGATATATTCCGCTTCCATCGTCGAGTCGGAAACGGTTTCCTATTTGGAACTCTTCCAACACACCGCCCCTCCATTGAGGGTAAAGACATAACCCGACATGGACTTGGAGTTATCCTTGTCACTCTGGAAGCTGGAGTCAGCAAAGGCCTCGATCTGGAGGTCTTTTCCGCCATACACCAAGAACATCTCCTTAGTCCTTCTTAGGTACTTAAGAATGTTCTTTACCGCTATCCAGTGTTTCTCCCCCCGGTTTGACTGATACTGGCTTACCACACTCAGTGCATAAGCTACTTCTGGTCTGGTACACAGCATCGCATACATTATAGAGCCTACCGCAGAGGCATAGGGTATAATAGACATGCGATCCCTTTCCAAATATGTCTCAGGAGACAACACTTTGGAGAGGGTGATCCTGTGATAAGCCGGTAAATTACCGCGCTTAGAATCTTCCATACTGAATCTTTTCAGTATGGTGTCGATGTACCTGGACTGTGAAAGTCCTAATATCCTCTTGGACCTATCACGATAAATTCGGATCCCCAGAATGTAAGTGGTATCACCCAGGTCTTTCATGGAGAACCTGTATGACAAGAACCCTTTGACAGATTGTAGCATAGGAATGTCATTTCCTATCAAGAGAATGTCATCCACGTATAAAACGAGGAATATGACAGTTCGTGCTACAATTTTACTATAGTTGCATGGTTCATCTGGATTTTTGATAAAGCCAAATTTTTTGACCGTCTTATCAAAAAACATGTTCCAACTCCGCGATGCCTGCTTCAGTCCACAAATGGACTTAAGAAACTTGCACACTTTCCCGCTGCTCCCACTCTGAATGAAACCCTCTGGCTGGTCCATATAGACACATTCCTCTAAATTTCCAATTAGAAAAGCGGTCTTTACGTCCATCTGCCAGATCTCATAATCGTGGAAGGCAGCAATGGCAAGAAGGATCCGAATGGATTTGAGCATAGCCACTGGAGAAAAGGTTTCGTCATAGTCCAAACCAGGTTTTTGACGGAAACCCTTTGCATCAAGTCTAGCCTTATAGGTCTCAACCTGTCCATCTACACCAATCTTCCTTTTGAAGATCCATTTGCAGCCTACGGGTTTGACCCCTTTTGGATCAACGTCCGAAGTCCATATTTTGTTGGTGTTCATGGACTCCATTTCGGTCCGCATTGCATCCAACCATTTTACCGAGTCAGCGTTGTGAATGGCCTGCTGGATGCTAGTCGGCTCATCATTATCAATGATGCAATCCTCTCTATCCCCGTCTATGAGAAAACCGTAGTATCTCTCGGGTTGATGAGACAGCCTACTACTTCTGTGGACCGGCGCAGTAATGTCATGTTCTTTTGAACCCTCTTGTTCTACTATTCTTTCAGTAATAGCTTGTGGTTCTGGAATCCAGTTCTATTGCGCTCCCACTTATTTCTTTTTCTAAGAACTGATGTTTCAGAAAGTGGGCATTACGAGAGACAAAAATCTTTTGTTCTTCTGCGTAATAGAAAAGATACCCACTGGAGTTCTTTGGGTATCCCACAAACTTGCACTGTACTGAGCGTGCCTCGAGTTTGTCCGCATGCTGCTTTTTGACAAAAGCTGGACATCCCCAAATCTTCAGATATTGAAAATAGGGTTTCTTCCCACTCCATATCTGGTGTGGTAGGCACAGTCTTAGTTGGAACTCGGTTCAAAAGATATGCAGCTGATTCTAATGCATATCCCCAGAATGATCACGGTAACTCAGCGTTACTCATCATGGAGTGTACCATATACAATAGTGTTCGGTTCTGTCTCTCCGATACACTGTTATGTTGTGGAGTGTATGGAGGAGTAAGCTGAGAGAGAATTCCATTCTCTTTTAGGTAATCCAGGAACTCGGCACTCAAGTATTCCCCACCTCGATCAGATCTCAGTGCCTTGATACTTTTGCCTGTTTGTTTTTCTACTTCATTCTTGTATTCCTGGAATTTTTCAAAGGCTTCAGATTTATGCTTCATTAAGAAGACATGTCCGAACCATGAAAAATCATCCGTAAAAGTAATGAAGTAAGAATAACCACCTCGTGCATATGTAGACATTGGACCGCATACATCGCTGTGTACGAGTCCCAAGAGCTCGCTTGCTCTTACTCCATGTCCAGTAAATGGAGTCTTTGTCATCTTTCCTTTGAGACAAGATTGACAAGTTGCATATGATTGATATTCGAACGGATCCAAATATCCTTCATTATGTAACTTCGTCAACCTTCTGTCATTGTTGTGACCCAGTCTACAATGCCATAAGAAAGCATGATTTATTTCTGGACACATTCTTTTGTGTGTATTCTGGCCATTGAAAATCTGTGCTCGGTTCAATACGTATATACCATTGCTTAATGTTCCCGACCTAATCAGAACATGATTAAGGTGAATGTTTACAACATTGCTTACAAATGCAAAATCATAATTTTCTTTAGAAATTAAAGATATAGATATGATATTACAAGTCGAACTGGGTACAAAATAACAATTACGTAAAACCAAAACATGTCCATCTGACAATCCCAGGTGATAGTCCCCCACGGCCTCAGCATCCATGCTAGCTCTGTTTGCAACTATGAGGGTCATATCACCTGCCTTCAAAACCCTACGCTTTCTCAGTGCCTGCAAAGAATTACAGATATGAGATCCTGATCCGATATCTAATACCCAGGAAGTATAGTTTATTGGTAGACAGTTTTCAATAATATACACAGCTGAAGCCGAAGCCACAAGTTGCTTCGGGTCCTGGTTGCTGGCCTTCCAAGCCCTGCAATCCTTTTTCCAGTGTCCATTCTTGTGACAGTAAAAGCACTCTTCCATTCCCATAAGCTTTCCCGCTACCTTTTCTACTTTAGCCTTTCCCTTGGCTTCCACTTTACTATCACCGCCCCTTGGTTTGGTGGGGGCCTTCTTCTTCTTTCCTTTCGCTTTCGCCTTAGACCTAGAAGAGGAAGCTCCTCCAACAAACAAAGTCGATGTTTCCCTACCTTTCTTTAGGGTGCCCTCTGCACTCCTCAACATGTTCAAGAGTTCTGAAAGTTCAACTTCCTTTCCTTGCATGTTGAAGTTCAGGATAAACTGGGCGTAAGTGGAAGGAAGGGACTAGAGAATCAAGTCAGTGTAGAGCTCGTTCTCTAATGTGGTCCCAAGGTCCGCGAGCTCTTCAATGTAGCCAATCATCTTAAGCACGTGTTCCTCTACGGATGATCTGATGGCCATTTTGTTGGAGATAGTGCCCTCAAAGTCAATTATTGGATCGCAGGTACGTGATTGCAATGATTGAGGCAGGACCTATACCGATATGACAGTCTTGCTCGAGATGATAGAGTGTTATCTGGTTTGTCCTTATCATCGTATACATGCTTTAGTTCGCTATTGCATGATTGATAGATCCCATAGGATTCTGCTTGACAGCCAGCAGTATGATGGTGATCATATACGTGAGAGCTAGGGTCTATAAGCACATCCTTAAAGTGTCCCTAGTCGTGGGAGTTTTTGAGACAAGGCATCGATACTCCAGAGTAGACTAGTGTATACAGTTGAGACCCCGACGAGGGGCAATGACCGGTCTCACAAGCCATTGGTGTTAGTTGGTTCACCTAAGATGTATACAGGTGCTCATTGGGTTATGAGTACACCGGACAGGACTCACCGGGAACATGCTAGTTGGTATTATACATATCGTCAGATAGCAGTTCCCTGGTGACATGTGTACAGGTTAGTTCAACGACCTGAGATCGTCATTTGTCTCATGTGAGTTCCTACTGTGTTTAGATTACTACCCTACCACGCTCAAAGGAGTTGTGCAAACAGGTTTTAGTTGGGTACAGTCCCGAGCCACATTGGAGGCAAGTGAGCGGATCGTCGGGGATTCGTCTCTCCCGGTATTGGGGGTTGATGTCGCGCAGTGCACGGGCGGCCATCACTAGGAATCCTCGGCCGAGGTAGTGGAGAATTACTGATTTGGATCAGTAGTTTCTCAGGTGGTGATGGGCTTCATGCCGACACGATTTATCGCATTATTAGTGGTCTGACTTTATCCACCCCCTAGACTTGATATGCGATACTCTTTTGACGAACAGACCGGACTGTATATACATTTTCAGTATCAGGCTCAGTAGGGTTTATAGATGAGTTCGCTCCTCAGCTTCCCTTCCAATCAATACATTGGCAAAACGTTACGTGCATCTTGTACCTCTGACGTGCTAGTGGTTATACCAAGTGCCAGTATGTTGATGAGTCATTAGAGTCCCCCACAGACACTTTCCCAAGTTCGGGCGAAACGTTGTAGAGGTCGTATGGGTTTATGGCAAGGTTCGTAAAATGCACGTGCGTTTTCGCACGTGTCGCTTTTCGGGCAGATAATACTGGTAGGCTTTGGTTTAAGCCGGAACCCAGTATTATACTATGTAGATATAATATCTTTGTCTCAGTTGCATTTGTGTTCGGTCGAAATAAAAATGTGGTTATGTTTATACTGATACGGGGTTATCCTGAAATTCATTTCAGGATCACTTTTGGAAGTTGCCAGTTTCCAGTTTTCTATCAGCCGTATTTCACATTCGGTTAAATACGATTTTATCTTTTCTTGGGATTATTGTGGAAGCTTCTAGAAGAGGTGACTAGAATGGTGAGTAGGATGGTGAGGTGGCTTTGTTCATTAATGGTGCATTAAATGAGTTGATGACTATGGCTATGAATCATCACTTTCATTAATGTGTTCACACTAGGTGTCATTAGTGAGTCATGATAAGCTTCATTGTTAGAGTCACCCTCCCTCTCCTACACTCACCTCCCCCTCTCCTTAAATGGCCGGCCACCCCTTGATGAAAGCTCATGGTTGTTGATTTGGAAAAAGTATATGAAATTTGCCTCATGGAAATTTCATAAGTTCAGTCTCTCATTTTCATTCGATCCAAAAGGAAACTTCATTAACCGTTCATCCATAGCCTTGGACGTAACGAGACAAAGTGTTCTACTCATTCTCTACTTCATCTTGGTCGTCTCTTTTGGCAAACATGACGATCGAGTTGCCTCGGTTCAGAGGCGGGAGCCCGTTTAAAGATCCGTCGACGTGGTGCCACATGGACGACAAGACTGGAGATCGAGGAGATCGGAGCAGCCGCAACAAAGCGTGGGATGTTGGTTGAAGACCGAAAGACTCGGATCATTCGGTATAACATTTCTACCCACTTTGTAGTTTGTTAGTTTAGCTTTAATGGCAGATCCGGGTTACGGTACGCGATAGCGCCAGTTGTAAAAAGTTTTTGTTCCGCATTTGGCGTCTGTTAGACGGCCGGGGCACTACCGTGGACTTACAGTGGTATCATAGCCTCACCATTAAGCTATACTAGCTTGTGCTAACGCGTTTAAAATATCGATCGGACCGAATTTCCGAAATCACAATTTTCTAGTGCTTAAGTTTCTGTCGATTTTTAAAGGGGTCCAAAAATAATTTTACATATCACAGAAAAACAAGCAGGGTTTTCTAAGCAATCTGGTAAAATTTGAACATGTGATCCCACGTGACCGCCGCGAATCCGCGGTCAAACCTAGGGTTTGACCGCGGAACCACGGCAGTACTGTGGGAACTGTTCTTCAAATTTTTCCAGAGAGCTATACTGTGGAAATATGGGTTTTGGTAATATTTGTTTGGACCCAGATTTTGTTACTGTACAGCAGTTGTACGTGGGGCCCACTTCGGAAAATTTAGTCGATCGAAATTTTAAATTTGTTAGTATGCACTATTTACATTATATCTCCGACCGGGAATGTCATTTGTTGGGTAAACCGCGTCTGATTGCTGTAGTTCTTTTAGACGGGTTTGCGAACGTGACATTCACGTTGATGTTCTGTGTTGTGCTGTGATGTTGCAGATATGTCGTGGTGGATAGCAGGGTGCAATGATAATGCAGTTTTTATTTATTTGTATATTTGATATTGCGGGGCGAGCGTCCAACATGTGGACTGCCGTCACTGCCTGTTTGTATAATATTCTTTTGGGGCACGACCGGGTTGAGGTCGATGTACCCGTTGTACATATTTTTATTTCTGTACTAGATATATCCCGCGAAGGACTGCATGGATAGCCGGGTTCTGGAGGGCAACGGGTCCGTATCTCATGGCTTTGAGAGGCAAAATGACCTCACTCTAGAATTGGCAGACTATTCGCCGCACTCGTAGGGGGTACAGGTTGACCCAAGGAGGGGTGCTAAATTTACCGGATTCCGTGAAGTGCCGGGTGTTCCTTCACTATGCTGTAGGGACTATCTCGCTTCAGGTTTTGGCGGGTAACTTGCTGCATCCGTAGGGGTCTAGGTTTCATTGCATAGGCTATCCACACGACCAGGGGAACGTCAGGTTTCAGCAGTGGCTCTGTGAAACCCGGGGATCCCAGATTATGTGTATTGTTCTGTGATGCTTATTACTTTTCTGTAATGTTGCATATTATCACGCCGGGAGGGATTATTCTATATTGGTATATATACTGTTAGATGTTGTATATGTTTTACACCCGCGCTAGTCCTGCCCCTGCTCTGTCATTAGTTAAGTAACCTAACGGGTGATGACGGGACCCAGTGGCGCATGCGGACGACATATACGTACATTATATTTTCGTTCTTTTCTGGTGTGATTGATTGATGGGAATGAGTTGATTCTTATCAATGCAAAGATAAAACATACCTATATTTGATGTTGTTGGAACAAATTTTAAAAAGGTGTTATTACAAAGATGTTTCCTTTTGTTTTGCATAGTGATATTCAGTTAGAATATCCAGCACCTTATTCGACGAGGCAAGGGCCGAGATCCCTTCATCGGGAGTGACCTCTTGGACAAAAGTTTACGTCAGGGTGATAACTTCAATATAGTCGATTACAAGTTGCTTTGCATCGCAGTATTCAGTTGGAATATCCTGCACCTCATTCCACGAGGAAAGAGCCGAGATCCCTTCACCGGGAGTGACCTCTTTAGCAAACGTTTTTCGCCACTATATTTTTATAAAAAGCTATCAGGTTCCTTCAGCGATATCAAGTTCATTACGTTAAAGGTTTTTCGCCAAAATCTAGCCGTAGCCCTCCGTCATTTCTTATGGATGGTCAGTAGTATTCAAGCTATGTTTGTTGACCTTTGTCAAGGCATAGTGTTTGGTAGCTGCGGGGTATTCATTTGTTGCATAGATAGATGTGTTGGTTTGGGACAGTCGTATAGCCTTGTTAACCTTCTTCAAGGGCTTGTACGGGTGGGTTCAAATTAACTTGGACAATGACGGGTAGAACTTGACATGTGACTTATGATTTGTTGACCTTCGTCAAGGTCATAAGAGCATGAGGCAAAAATCACATCGGGAGTTTCAAACATAAAGCAAACTTGCCAGGCATGCGCATACTTTCTGGAGTGTGATAACTTGAGTGGCTTCCATCAAGTTATCATACGATGATAGTTGGATCCCGATTCTCATTCATGAGTTGGTTTACTCTTCGGGTGATCCCAATTAATTCTTCTTTAGGTTTGGAGGAGAATTTGAGATTACAGTGGGAGGTTTCCTGATTAGATAAATTAATAACCATTCTGATCTAGGTTTGAGTGCACGCAGAGTGTTTATTTTCTCTCTCCCTCTTTGGCAGCGATCTTTGACCGACCCTAGACTATAACTCAGTAACCAAGTTGACCGAACCTTCTTAAATACTGGCTTTTTGAGTGTCGGAGTTGCATAAGTCATTGCCGCTCTTTCCTTTACCCTTTGTATTTCTCAGAACACCCCGTATTACTACGGACATCCACTTCCATTGGATAGATCCATCGTATGGTTATATACGAACTCGGAGGGACTTCTTCGAGGATGGATCCAGGTTCAGGAGAAATAGAATTAGTTTATTCAGTTGTCTTTTATTATCACCTTCTCTCAGGTTGCGAGAGCTCCTTGGTTTAGGTGAGTACACCTATTACGCTAATTGGATAGTCTTATTCCAAACCATAGGCTGGTGCCGAAAGGTAGGGAATGAAGAAAACTAATTAGCCTAAGTAGGCTGTACAGAAGGTAATAGCTAAAGACAAGATAAAGGGATTAGAAAGAAGGCAAAATAAAATGCGACTATTATCATTCACGATCAAACCGCGTACTTCATCGCCACTCCTATTTCACCTTTGCTTTTTCTCCCAGGTCGGGAGAAATAGAATAAGGTATTATTCAGTTGTCTTTTATCATCACCTTCTCTCAAGATACGAGTGCTCCTAGGTTAAGGAGGGTAAACCTATTATGCTTACTGGATAGTCTTCTTCCAAACCATAGGCTGGTGCCGAACGGTAGGGAAGGAAGAAAACCATTTAACCTAACGATGGTGTACAGAAGGTAACGACTAAAGACAAATAAAGGGATTTGGAGTGATTGCAAAGAAATATACGGTTAAAGTCATGAATAGGATTATGGAAGAGGCATTACTAAGAATACCCCTACGAAACATTTTCATGTTTCATTTTCACTGTGCATTGTTAAAAGAAAACTGTTTTCCCGATTAGATACTTACTCCAGGGTATGTATTTACAAGGTTTTATTCTCATATCTGTATGTTTTTATAGATGATGAGTGGGAGTAAGTTATTGGGAATTAGGCGATCATCCTCATTATATTGGAATTCGTTGTAATTGGTGATATTTGAGAAAATCGCCTGGGTGCAGTTTTCAACCTACGATGCACAGGTTAAGAGTTATTCAACTCAGCGGACTTATACAGAGTATTGTATGTTGTCCACTTTCCGTCAGGACAAAGTGGTAGGTCCTCATACTATGTTCTGTTTACTTCTGACATCTCTAGTTTTTAGACAAGTGTTTCGTAGAAATACAATGTCTAAGTTTTGAGAAGTTATGGGTATAAGAATAAAGTAGAGAACCAGATGTCGCAAGAATCAGGATTCTTCGAAAAGATCGAAAATGTAGATACTTGTGATTGGTATTCATTTAATAGTAATGGTTTTGAGAAACTTGTTTCTCTTTTAGGTTACTCATAATTGGATGGATTCCTAAGTTGAGTAATGCTGATTAGCCTCTCTCCATTAAGTTGATATGCACTGGAGACAGCTGCATGGTTTGAATCTGGTTCCAATTAAATTAGTGCTTCTATTTCTATATTGGATATAGAATGGTTCATACCCTAACGATGTTAAGATAAGGAGAGTTGTCCAGCTTATGCTTAAAACCAGACACTGGATAACTCAAGATGAGGGTTGACATTTCTACCATCTGGAAGATCAATAGTGATATTGTTCTTGACTCGCCACAGTTTTATTAAAATGGACTTTTTCAGAAAATAGTAGTGGGAGTATGGTAGAACTGGATGTGATTCCAGAACCGCAAACGATTACGGAAAATTTAATACGACCTATATATTCAATCAGTTTTGATATTCCAATAGCCACTCCGCAGATATGGTGGGTAACCTCAGACACCCGAGAGGTACTCAGGTAGCCTCAAGGATGGTGACAGGGAGGTTCTTGTTTACCCAGACTTCACAGTACTGTTGTTCCAGACTATGAGACCCGGCAAGAGGATAAGTATAACGTCGTTCTAAACTAGCTTTAGAAGTGTACGTAGATATTATTCTGCCAGAGAGTTATCGTAGTCAGTGGGAGCGGCGGAAGTATAGTGGACAAGTAGCTTATGTATATTTATAGACTTCAGCAATTATAGCGGAGATAGATCATCTAATTTTGATGAGACAGTCATGGCTTTGACTTCATCAGAATAAGGGATGAACCTGTTGAGAATGCAGTAGGGTGTGATGTCCTGGTATTAGGATGACATACACAGAGTAGGAAGTAAAATTCCTATACTACGATCGGTTGTACTTTGGTAGTCACACAGTTGTTTCTCCACAGAGGATATGGATATAATATTAGACATTCTGGTTTCTAGATCTATGGTTTTAGATCAAGATTTGGATAGTTTCCCAATGTGGGTACTTTGACAATATTCTAATAGTATTTTAGAATAGATGACTCTTGGCACGGTGGTGTACCTGCAGGTGATGGAGTCACCCTCTCTAAAGGTGTCTTAGAGACTAAAGGAGAGAGGGATGTGCATGATTGGCAGATCACTTGCTTAGGCAATTGAGTCAATCGTGAGATGTCAAGTACCACACCAGATGTTGTATTTGCACTAGTTGTGATAAGTTTATATTAATCCAATCCTGGAGAAACATAAGAAAGTAGTTTTAGAACATGAATGTATGATCTAAGAATTTGATGGCGGCAACCTCCATAGGGAGACGGTTATCATTTCAGGCTTCCAAGGTGACATGGATGACAGAGTGATTGTCAGAGTTATAGTTTTCCCTCTGACGAGGGACAGTATTATGGACAGGTGGTCCAAGAGGATACTGGAGGAGGCATGGTGCTGGATACTGATCAGGTTCAGTTATCATTACAGTCTAAGAAATTTGGATTTAGAGTTCATTGATGAACTAGGACCTATAAGACAGGTATTACTCGATTCGGGAGATGGCTTTCTCCGCGAACTTGAGATTAAGAGAGACATAGAAAGAAACATCAGGGCGGATCCACTCACTGAGGCTATTTCTCGAACACAAGAGTTTTACAAACTAGCTTTGTGAAACTGATTAGTAAAGGAGTTAGATGTTCGGTATCACACGGGCTGTGAGTATGGGACATCGCAATAATTAGCCTTGAGTGCAAGTGGGAGATTGTTGGAGATAGTGCCCTCAAAGTCAATTATTGGATCGCAGGTATGTGATTGCAATGATTGAGGTAGGACCTATAACGATATGACAGTCTTGCTCGAGATGATTGTATGCTATCTGGTTTGTCTTTATCATTGTATACATGCTTTAGTTCGCTATTACATGATTGATAGAGCCCATAGGATTCTGCTTGACAGCCAGTAGTATGACGGTGATCATATACGTGGGAGCTGGGGTCTATAAGCTCATCCTTAAAGTGTCCCCAGTCGTGGGAGTTTTCGAGACAGGGCATCGATACTCCAGAGTAGACTAGTGTAAACATTCGAGACCCCGACGAGGGGCAATGGCCGGTCTCACAAGCCATTGGTATTAGTTGGTTCACCTAAGATGTATACAGGTGCTCGTTTGGTTATGAGTACACCGGACAGGACTCGCCGAGAACATATTAGTTGGTATTATACATATCGTCAGATAGCAGTTCCCTGGTGACATGTGTGCAGGTTAGTTCATCAACCTGAGATCGTCGTTTGTCTCATGTGAGTTCCCACTGTGCTTAGATTACTACCCTACCATGCTCAAAGGAGTTGTGCAAACAGGTTTTAGTTGGGTTAAGTCCCGAGCCACATTGGAGGCAAGTGAGCGGATCGTCGGGGATTCGTCTCTCCCGGTATTGGGGGTTGATGTCGCGCAGTGCACGGGTGGCCATCACTAGGAATCCTCGGCCGAGGTAGTGGAGAATTACTGATATGGATCAGTAGTTTCTCAGGTGATGATGGGCTTCACGCCGACATTATTTATCGCGTTATTAGGGGTCTGACTTTATCCACCCCCTAGACTCGATATGCGATACTCTTTAAACGAACGGACCGGACTGTATATACATTGTCACTGTCAGGTTCAGTAGGGTTTATAGATGAGTTCGCTCGTCAGCTTCCCTTTCAATCAATACATAGGTAAAATGTTACGTGCAGCTTGTACCTCTGACATGCTAGTGGTTATACCCAGTGCCAGTGTGTTGATGAGTCATTAGAGTCCCCCACAGACACTTTCCCATGTTCGGGCGAAACGTTGTAGAGGCCGTATGGCTTTATGGCAAGGTTCGGAAAATGCACGTGCGTTTTCACACGTGTCGCTTTTCAGGAAGTTAATACTGGTAGGCTTTAGTTTAAGCCGGAACCCAGAATTATACTGTGTAGATATAATATCTTTGTCTCAGTTGCATTTGTTTTCGGTCGAAATACAAATGTCGGTATGTTTATACTGATACGGGGTTATCCTGAAATTCGTTTCAGGATAACTTTTGGAAGTTGCCAGTTTCCAGTTTTCTATCAGCCGTATTTGACATTCGGTTAAATACGGTTTTATCTTTTCTTGGGATTAGTGTGGAAGCTTCTAGAGGAGGTGACTAGGATGGTGAGGTGGCTTTGTTCATTAATGGTTCATTAAATGAGTTGATGACTATGGTTATGAATCATCACTTTCATTAATGTATTCACACTAGGTGTCATTAGTGAGTCATGATAAGCTTCATTGTTAGAGTCACCCACCCTCTCCTACACTCACCACCCCCTCTCCTTAAATGGCCGGTCACCCCTTGATGAAAGCTCATGGTTGTTGATTTGGAAAAAGTAAATGAAATTTGCTTCATGGAAATTTCATAAGTTCATTCTCTCATTTTCATTCGATCCAAAAGGAAACTTCATTAACCGTTCATCCATAGCCTTGGACGTAACGAGACAAAGTGTTCTACTCATTCTCTACTTCATCTTGGTCATCTCTTTTGGCAAACTAGGCGATCGAGTTGCCTCGGTTCAGAGGCGGGAGCCCGTTTAAAGATCCGTCGACGTGGTGCCACCTGGACGACAAGACTGGAGATCGAGGAGATCGGAGCAGCCGCAACAAAGCGTGTTTTGATGGTTGAAGACCGAAGGACTCGGATCATTCGGTATAACTTTTCTACCCACTTTGTAGTTCGTTAGTTTAGCTTTAATGGCAGATCCGGGTTACGGTACGCGATAGCTCCAGTTGCAAAAAGTTTTTGTTGCGCATTTGGCGTCTGTTAGACGGTCGGAGCGCTACCGTGGACTTACACAATCTCGCCGAAAACAACTTTTTCGAGACTTCGTATCTGGCGATACGGGATTGCTCTCCTTATAGATCCTTAGTATGAAGAAATATGGATTCGAGGTCCATATTCTCGTGCCTCCTCTGATGTTCATTGTCCATAGATGCAAGCATGAGGCACTTGGCCTTCGCGCAATCAATCTCCCAGGTCTTACGGATTTCTTTATCCGCGACGCTGGATTGAGGACCTAGGATAGTGGGAGTTTTAGTGGTAAGGAGATACCCCAACTTGTCAAAAGTGATTTCCATTTTGACATTCCTGAGCCAATCTTTGTAGTTTGGCCCTTCAGTATGTTTTTATCTAGTAGTAACTTAAGTCCGGTCATGATGCTTGGTCGCTGCAATTAGGAGGGAGAGAAGAAACACTTTAGCATGATGCTCTTGCAAGTTTAGAGTGGTTTTTAGTTTGTCTAAACAGGATGGCTCCCACTGTTTCTCGAATCCTTCCTCAAACCATAAAAGAAGAATTAGTCGGGATCAATCTCACCGTACAATACTTGCTTAACCGTTCAGCCAGGCCAGTGTCAGTACTTCGAGGGAGATTTTCCAATGCTTTCGTGAAGTTGCTTAATTAAATAACCTCTTTTCCCTGTGGGCGTAGGCCCGCTAACACCTTTCTAGACACCTACTTGGTTTATAGCATTGATTGTTAAGTGAGAAAGTTCCTGAGGAGTAACATATACTCACAGTAGGATCGGGATCCAAATATTATCGTGTGATAAACTGAATGAATCCTACCAAAATCATCACACTCCAAATGGTATGCAGCGCTAGCAAGTTTCAGTTTTTTTAGAAAATCCCGATATGTATTTGTGTCCCATGCTCTTATAAACTTGACGTAGGAAAAAATATCATAAGTCACATGTCAAGTTCTACCCATCATTTTCTACGTTAATTTGAACCCACCCGTACCTACCCTTTGTTTGTTATATGTATTCCCTAGAGGCCATTACTGTACATAGGATGTATATTGTACTGGATGCTGGGATATATATAGGGAGGACTTTCTTGCTCGACATGATAGTATGCTATCTGGTTGCTCTTTATCTTAACGTGTACACTGATTGTCTCTCTGTTACATGTTGGTAAAGCCCTTAGGATGTGTACTTGATTACCTGGACTATGATGCGGATCATACTAGTGGGGACATGGTAGTCCATAAGTACATCCTTCAAGGTACCTAGTCGTGGGTGTATTGAGACGGGGCATCGATATACCAGAGTAGACTAGCGTATACCTTCTCAACCCATACAGATGGGCGATGGATGATCCCATATCCATTGGTGTTTGACATCAGAGATGATATACGGGTGCTCAGCGGAGACTGGGTACACTGGACGGACTCGCCGAGAACTCCCAGATGGTATTATACCTTACGTCAGATGGCAGTTCTCTTGTGACACTGGTACATGTTAGTCTATAGACCCGAGATCGTCATAGAGTCTTGTGTGATTCCTACTGTGCTTTGATTTCTACCTTACCACGTCCAAGAGGGCGTGCAAAACAGTGGCTTTTGGGTACAGTCCCGAATCACATGGAGGCAATGAGCGATAGGAGGGGATTCGTCTCTCCCGGTATAGGGAGTTGATGTTGCGCTATGTTCGATTGGCTATGACCGGAAATCCCTGGCCAGGGTTGCTGAGATTTACTGGTAAATGTTACCAGTATTTTCTCGAACTGTTATAGACCTCATATCGACATGACTTATCGAGCTACTGGGGTCTGACGTTTACTACCCCTAGGCAAGATATGCGATATATCAGACGAACAGACCGGACTGTACGGTAAGTGTTTGTGGTTGGATTCACAGGAGTGTGAGCGGGCTTGCTCGTCGATCTTCTGATCCCTCAATACCCAGGTGACCGTTACATTTAGCAGACCGCTTGCGGCTTGTGGGTGTTTGATATGATTATCACCTACTGCCGGCGTATTGACGAGTCTTTAGAGTCCTACACAGAGGTTTCCTGGCTCAAGCGAAATGAAATAGGAGCGCATATGAGATATGTGCGGGACCGAGAATTATACTAGTTTGTGATACTCTATTCTATTCTCGCGATTTGTATCATTGGTCGGTTATATGTGATATAGCCGGGTTACCGAATCAAGTGTTGATTCGATACATTGATAACTTGATATTAGTCGGTTATATGCGATATGACCGGATCGTTAAATCAAGTGTTGATTTAATGATTTAATGTATAATTATATATTTGATATATTATTTTACATTAACTAGTATTTGTTCACTTAAGATGGATTTTCTCACTTGATGTGCACATTGTATATATGATATAGTTTTGTGCACTAGTTTGTATCATGTTTCATGATACATGCAAACTTGTGTATGTATGATTAAACCATGGTTATGTTAATGGTTAGGATTTTGATTTACTTATTTATTTATTCTCTTAATTCATATTTGGCAAAAAGAGAAATGGTGGCTTGCTTTGTTTTATAGTTGAAGCTTCATGAAGCTTTGAAAAAGTCTACCATTTTTGTTTCATGCTAAACCTAACCTTTCACCTAACCTTAGTTTATTCTCTACACTTAACCATGGTTGCTAATATGATAAGAATGACTTATTTTCTATTTTCCAATAATTCTTATCATATTCTTTTTCTTCTTCTTCTTCTTCTTCAAGAAGAAAGAAGCTTGCTAGCTTCAATGGTGACTTGAGAAAAAGAGTGAGAAATCCAATTCTAAAGTGAACCCACTTCCTATTTCTAAATCCTACCATTTGCCAAGTAGTATAGGGTGTTTTCTTCACAAGTTTCATGGCTTGGTGAAGTTGGAGCTTGATCTTGTGTTGCCTCGACGTAGATCATCTTCGACATCGATGTCGACGACCTAGCCCGCCCATTTCTCCGATGAAGCCGACGCTAAAGCCCGAGATCCGATGATCGCAGCGAGGGGACATCATCATAGTGTTATGGAGGTGGAGGACTGGGTCTACAAAGGTTGTATTTTCCGTTCACTCTTAGTTAAGTTGTTAACTAGTTGCATGTTTCGCCTAATCTCTAGTCAACGATCGCATTAGGATTTCTGTGCACCGGAAATTTTTTAATTTGGCATGGTTGATGCCTTGTGAGACCTCATTAGTGTGCCTAGGAACCCTACAGTGGTATCAGAGCTAGCAGGCATTGGATGTCGACCTATGGGGGTTCTCACTGTGTGACAGTGTGGCGAAGCATAGGCTCTTACCCCCAGGGTGTCTCGAGACTGGAAGGCGTTCCGACGGGTTGTAGTCCTCGCGAGGGGGCATGCGTAAAAAGTAGCTACTGAGGGACCCGTTGGTGCCACGGCGACCCCATTGGATAGGGTGGCTGCCTGACCTACAATGGTATCAGAGCCTAGCTAGAGCTTTAGGCGAAGTGTAGACGAAGTTAGAAGTCCGATCGAACCCGTAACCCCGACAAAACCCATCTCTGTACATTTTTCAAAATAGTGGATTTTTGTGAATTAAAAATTCTCAGAAAAATAAGCAGGAAAAACTAAGAATTACTGTGAAGTACGGTGCACTAAGTCAATAATTTGACCGCGGAACCGCGGCGAAACCATGGGTTTGGCGGCGGTTCCGCGGCCAAAATTTGGACTTAGTCCCTGAAATTTCATATATTTATTCTTAGGTCCTTTCTTGGCAAATTTTTATGGGAATTTTTAATTCCACTCAAGTGTTGAGTTTTCTAGGGTTTTATTGGGGACTCGTTAATTTGATCAGATAATTTAACTTCGTTTATGTTTTTCAGGATATTTTAGAAACTGTTAAAAAGTTCGACCGGATATAAATACCCACTTTTTCCCCTGCTGGGAAATTTCCAAGTGTTGGATTTTTCCGTAGTTTATGAATGTTCTAAGTAGTGCAAGTAACGCGATGGACCCTCTAGAAGACAACAAACCTTAACTCGATTATGTGACCGTCTTGAACTGCTTTTTGAACCTTAGGGTTTGGGGCAGTACGGCGTGCCACATGTGAGGCGTTGGCTTGACCCTTCTACGGCTGGACCGTTGGTACTGAGGCATGAACTTGATGTTTTTAAACTTATTTCATGTGTTGAGCTGTTTTGGGAAAATTTGGGTGTCTGAATGTTCGATCGGAAAGTTTAACATTTTCTATTTTATCTGGAATGGGATACAATGCTTGGAATCCACAAGAAGTTATGAGATAACTGAATGAATGTTATAAACATAGCACTTTAGTCTCACTTGATCGGTTGCCACGGAATTTTGATGTGATCAAAAGTCCTTCGCAATCACGTAGCGTACGTGGATACTCGACGGGTAAACTTAATAGACAACTACACCCCATAGCCCGGACCAAGTGACTCTAGGAGAACCCCGTCGCCGAAAGCATCCGTTCGGGTGCTCGTGGCAGCGGTGTTCCGCCTTGGTGAACTTCGTCGACGGTATCGGGGGTGCGGCCGCCTACTAAAGTTTGCGACGAGCATTCGATCAGGATGTCGGGAATCTTGTTGAATTGCCTGACTTGATATTGAAAATAGTTTTTGATAATGAGACTAAAATGCGGGGTTTATAATTGTTAGGCATGCGATGTCAAAGGAATTCATTTGGTTAGGCATGCGATGTCTAAAGAGTTTGCGGATTCCAACTGTTGTAGTTTTACACTTTGTTATCTGTGACCATAAGTGTAATATGTGATATCGCCGGTTTCGTTGCTATATGTCAACGACAATTGGAATACGCATGTTTACTTACGTTGATGACATGTGATGTTATGTGTTGCTGGATATGTTATATTGGATCGTCGTGTTTGAATAGCCGGGGGTTTTTTATGTGAGATGAGTGTTTTTCATTTTCATTCATGTAAAAACTTGTATGTAATATTCTTTTATTGGGGCACTTCCAGGTAGCGGAAGATGTCACCTTTTCTATATTATTTACTTTTCCGCACTAGGATAGACCCGAGGAGGGGAGCACAAGTGACAGGGTTTTAGGGTCCAGTGGGAGACCAACTCGAGGAGTCGAGTCCGGGTCTCCTAACTCTAGAATTGGTAGGGTTGCTTGCCGCTCTCGTAGGGGTCTAGGGGTGTGGGTTTGGCAATTCATCGCGACCGTGGAATCCGTGTTTTATACTGGCTCGTATTGAAAACACGGACGTCCTAGTATATCCAATATTTCATATATTTCTTCTGCTGCGATATCTGTGATGTGATCATTTGATGTTCTATGATAAATACTGTATATAGTATATGTGATATATTATATAGACGTTACTTATGTTTTACACCCGTGCTAGCCATGCCCCGCTCTGCCATTAGTTACCTAACCTAACGGTGCATGAGAGGACATCGAGGCGAATGCGGATGGCATAAGTGTACGTCGTATTTATCTGTGATGTTTAGGTGATTTAAATGATGGGACTTCATTAATGTGATTAATGAAAGATAAGAAACCTAAGATGTTGTGGAATCGAATTTCTAAATGAAACAGGTAGCTACGGTTCTTGTTTTGCATCGCGGTGTTCCTTGTAGAACATCCTGCACCTTATTCGATAAGGAAAGGACCGAGATCCCTTCACCGGGAGTGACTCCTTTAGCAATAACTGGCAGATGCTATAACCCTCGGTTTGTTTTTTGATTGCTTCTATAGTTTCTGCTTTGCACAGTGATATATATGATATATCCCGCACCTCATTCGACGAGGAAAGGGCCGACGATCCTTTCACCGGGAGTGACCCCTTTAGCAAAACTAGAAAAGCCTAAAAAACGCTCCAATTTAAAATCATTTGATTCTACAACGATATCAAGTTCATTACGCAATAGGTTTTCAGAAAAACCTGTCATAGCCCTCCGTCATTTCAGATAAGTAGTAGTTAGTATTCGTGCTACGTTTGTTGGCCTGCGTCAAGGCGTAGTGTGCGGTAGCTAACTAGTATTTATCTGCTTATGCATATGATGCAGATTGGATTAGGGTAGTCATGCGACTTTGTTGGCCTGCGTCAAGTGTCGTGCGGGTAGGTTTAATTCAATCAGGAAATGACGGGTTGAACTTGACTAGCGCACTATGGTTTGTTGGCCTGCGTCAAGGTCATAGGACGCTAGGGGCAAAATTATCGGGAATTTGAAGTGTTGAAATTTGTAATGAGATTGCATACCTTCTATGAGATAGTTGGATCCCGATACCCGCTGGGGGTAATTGTTACTCCTGGGAGAGTTTTACACATTATAATTAGCCGATCTAGTAGGTGTCTAAAAAGGTGTCAACGGGGTTACGCCTCTGGGAAAACGAGGTTTACTGTAATTTGGTCCGTGCGAAAGCACGGGGAACCTCCCTCAAAGTACCGACACTGGCCTGGCTGAAAGATTGGCGAACTTGTAGCGTGTAATTAATTCCGGCTAGTCTTTCCTTTTAGGGTTTGAAGGAAGATTTGATAAAAACAGTGGGAGCCATCCTGATTAGATAAAACAATAACCAATCTGATCTTGCAAGAGCATACGCTGAGTGTTTTCTTCTCTCTCTCTCCAGGTAGCGACCATATCACGCCTTAATCAAGATAATAAAATGGATATATTGACCGAACCCACTTGTTATACTGAGCTGGGGAACGTTGGTCCCGCTCCAACTTATAATTGTTATAAGACAGAGCAAGAAATAATGGAATACCAGAATTCCCGTGCCGCCCAAACGAAGAGAGTGCATGCTGATGCATCATCTTCGGGTGTGTTCATTATACAGAACTGTTTCTCAGTATTCTTTACGTCCTGGGTATGTGATACCAGATCAGGATCCCGCATATGTAATTTGTTACATGGGCTACAGATGGGTAAAGAACTGAGGACGGGTGATAAGTTTCATGAGACAGAAAACGGGGCAAGTGTTGCAGCCAAGTCTGTTCGTCACTGTCACCTTGTATTACCAATACATTGATTCTGAACAAATGCTATTAGATATCGAACCTGATATACAAAATCATATCAGTCTCTTTATTAGTAAAGAAAGGATATAATTTTGTATTGTTAGATAATGTTTTGAACATTTCCTATATCAAAAGTTGATCGGTTCAGGCACGTTATCTAAAAGCATTGATGTTCTAAATCAAACTACAATTCTTAGTATACGGAACACACACAAGAGGAAGAGTTCAGAAATGAACGAATCCTTCTTGAGGTATTGTAGACTAGGTCATATCAATGCGACCCGACTAGCTGAAGTTACATTAAGATGCATATTTAAATTAGTTTGAATTTACATCTTGTGAAACTTGTGAGTCATGTCACAGAGATAAGATGACCATAGCACTGTTTATTGGAAGCAGAGAAAGAGTTAGTTGAACTCTTGGATGATACAAGTTGATGTATGAAGGTCCCCTGTCTACACATACCAAGACCGGTTCTTTTTACTTCATTACATTCTCTGATGATCTCTCAAGATTCAGACATATGTTCCTGTTGAAACACAAGTCCGAACCTTTTGAGATATTCACAGAATATGATTTAGAGGTAGAGAACCAATATACGGGTATAAGTATTATGTCCTTTGATGTGATCGAGGAGGAGAATACTTGAGCACGGAAATCCTGGACTATTCTAAAGGAGAATGAGATTCTCTCTCAGAATTACTCCTCCGTATACACTATAGCACGATGGTATATCGGGGCGGAGCAATCACACCCTATATGATAATGTGTGCTCTATGATGAGTACTACGGAGTCACCTATATCCTTTTGGGAGTTATGCACTTGAGAAGCTGCATACCTATTGAATAGGGTTCAAATCAAATCAGTTGCCTACCACTTCATATATGATATGGAAAGGGAAGAGCCCATATCTTAAGTTTGTTAAGATTTGGGGTTGTCCAGCCTATGTCTAAAAAGCAAAATCCGGATAAGCTCGAGGCAAGGTCTGTTATGTAGAACTGGAAATGTTCCAGCTATACAAACTGCAGCTAATGATTTGGTAGAACCGAAGGATTAAATAGTAACCAACGAACCTCAGCCTCTCCGCCGATCTAGTAGGATTCCTCACCCACCTGAGAGTTGCTTCGGTTTCTCTATGACAGTGGGAGCGAGGATTGCATCATGAGATGATGACCCAACTAGTTTCGAGCTGGCCATCAGGAGTGGAACTCTATAAGAATGGCTAGATGCTTAGTGATCTGAGATGGAATCCTTATACACCAACAAAGTATGGACTTCGGTTGCTTATCTGAAAGGTTAAATCCCCATCAGGAGCAAGTATATCTTGAGAAGATTACTTGGTGTAGATGGAAAAGTTGAGACTTTGAAAGCTAGACTTGTTAATGGTTTTCGTCATCGACCAGGCGTGGATAATGATGAAACCTTTTTCCAGTGGCTATGCTTAAGTCCATCCAGATCCTACTTGCTATGGCTACGTACCATAACTATGATATCTGGCTGTTGGGTGTCTTGACTGCTTTTCTAAATGATGATTTGGAAGAAAGCGTCTATAAGTACACAGCCAGAGGGCTTCATAGACAGTGGGAGCAGCGGAAACGTGTGCAAGATGTTTTATATGATAAAGCAGGCATCGCGGAGTTAGAACGTCTGTTTTGATTTGTTAGTCTAAGAGTTTGACATCATCAAAATGGTAGATGAACCATGTATATACAAAAAGGTAGTAGGGAGTATGGTCGTGATCCTCGTAGAGTACGTGGATGACATACTCTTGATAAGAAAGGAGTTTCCTATGCTACGCTCGGTCAATTTCCGCTTATCACAATGGTTCTCCATATAGGATCAAAGTGATACCTCCTAAATCCTGGGTTTTGGATCTATGAGATAGATCTAATTGGAAATTAAGATACTCACTAGTTGTGGTGAGATGGTATCAATTGATCCTGGGGAGAATCACTGGAAAGGTTCCAGGGTGATAAAGACGACTGAATGCCAGTCGCAGGCATTGTCTTTACCCTCAGCGCAGGGACGGTATGTTGGAAGAGTTCCAAGCTAGATACCGTGACATACTAGATGATAAAGGCTGGATGCATCGCTACTTAAGTTTCTACCAAAGAGGAAGTCTGGGTGTATATTAGTTTATAAGATGAACTTAGTTCCTACCATTGTGTGACAATGGAAGTGTGGCTTTGGCCAAGGAACGTCCGTTCCATGAGTGATCCAGACATATTCTAAGGCAGTATCACCTGATCATGGAGATGGCTGATCTCCAAGGTGATCGAGGTTAGGAGAGTAGACTCAGAGGAGAGGACAACACGGCGGATCCACTCACAAAGGCCTTTTCCCAGAGAGAGACTTTTATGGGATGGTTGAGTATGAGATACTGCAACCACTGCTACAGATGGCCCAAGTGCAAGTGGGAGATTGTTAGTTATATGTATGCCCTAGAGGCCATTACTGTACATAGGATGTATATTGTAGTGGATGCTGGGACATATATAGGGAGGACTTTCTTACTCGACATGATAGTATGCTATCTGGTTGCTCTTTATCTTAACGTGTACACTGATTGTCTCTCTGTTACATGTTGGTAAAGCCCTTAGATGTGTACTTGATTACCTGGACTATTATGCGGATCATACTAGTTGGGATATGGTAGTCCATAAGTACATCCTTCAAGGTCCCTAGTCGTGGGTGTATTGAGACGGGGCATCGATATACCTGAGTAGACTAGCGTATAACTTCTCGACCCATACAGATGGGCGATGGATGATCCCATATCCATTGGTGTTGGACATCAGAGATGTTATACGGGTGCTCAGTGGAGACTGGGTACAGTGGACGGACTCGCCGAGAACTCCCAGATGGTATTATACCTTATGTCAGATGGCAGTTCTCTGGTGACACTGGTACAGGTTAGTCTATAGACCCGAGATCGTCATAGAGTCTTGTGTGATTCCCACTGTGCTTTGATTTCCACCTTACCACGTCCAAGAGGGCGTGCAAAACGGTGGCTTTTGGGTACAGTCCCGAATCACATGGAGGCAATGAGCGATAGGAGTGGATTCGTCTCTCCCGGTATAGGGAGTTGATGTTGTGCTGTGTTCGATTGGCTATGACCGAAAATCCCTGGCCAGGGTTGCTGAGATTTACTGGTAAGTGTTACCAGTATTTTCTCGGACTGTTATAGACCTCATATCGACATGACTTATCGAGCTACTGGGGTCTGACGTTTACCACCACTAGGCAAGATATGCGATATATCAGACGAACAGACCGGACTGTACGGTAAGTGTTTCTGGTTGGATTCACAGGAGTGTGAGCGGGCTTGCTCGTCGATATTCTGATCGCTCAATCCCCGGGTGGCCGTTACGCCTGGCAGACCGCTTGCGGCTTGTGGGTGTTTGATATGATCATCACCTCCTGCCGGCATATTGACGAGTCTTTAGAGTCCTACACAGAGGTTTCCTGGCTCAAGCGAAATGAAATAGGAGCGCATATGAGATATGTGCGGGACCGAGAATTATACCAGTATGTGATACTGTATTCTATTCTTGCGATTTGTATCATTGGTCGGTTATATGTGATATAGCCGGGTTACCGAATCAAGTGTTGATTCGATACATTGATACACTTGATATTAGTCGGTTATATGCGATATGACCGGATCGTTAAATCAAGTGTTGATTTAATGATTTAATGTATAATTATATATTTGATATATTACTTTACATTAACTAGTATTTGTTCACTTAAGATGGATTTTCTCACTTGATGTGCACATTGTATATATGATATAGTTTTGTGCACTAGTTTGTATCATGTTTGATGATACATGCAAACTTGGGTGTGTATGATTAAACCATGGTTATGTTAATGGTTAGGGTTTTGATTTACTTATTTATTTATTCTCTTAATTCATTTTTGGCAAAAAGAGAAATGGTGGCTTGCTTTGTTTTATAGTTGAAGCTTCATGAAGCTTTGAAAAAGTCTATCATTTTTGTTTCATGCTAAACCTAACCATTCACCTAACCTTAGTTTATTCTCTACACTTAACCATGGTTGCTAATATGATAAGAATGACTTATTTTCTATTTTCCAATAATTCTTATCATATTCTTTTTCTTCTTCTTCTTCTTCTTCCAGAAGAAAGAAGCATACTAGCTTCAATGGTGACTTGAGAAAAAGAGTGAGAAATCCAATTCTAAAGTGAACCAAAATCCTATTTTTTCATCCTCTACCATTTGCCAAGTAGTATAGTGTTTTCTTCACAAGTTTCATGACTTGGTGAAGTTGGAGCTTGATCTTGTGTTGCCTCGGCGTAGATCATCTTCGGCATCGAAGTCGACGACCTAGCCCGCCCATTTCTCCGATGAAGCCGACGCTAGAGCCCGGGATCTGATGATCGCAGCGAGGGGACATCATCACGGAGCTATGGAGGTGGAGGACTGGATCTACAAAGGTTGTATTTTCTGTTCACTCTTAGTTAAGTTGTTAACTAGTTGCATGTTTCGCCTAATCTCTAGTCAACGATCGCATTAGGGTTTCTCGGCACCGGAAATTTTTGAATTTGGCATGGTTGATGCCTTGTGAGACCTTATTAGTGTGCCTAGGAACCCTACACCCTTGACGTAGGACAAAATGGCAGTACGACTGTCTCAAACCAACGCATCTATCTATGCAACAGATAAATATCCGGCAGCTACCAATCACTATGCCTTGGCGTATGTCAAAATACATAGCTTGAATACTACCGAATATTTAACTGAAATGATGGAGGGCTACGGATAGTTTTGGCGAAACTGTGAACGTAGTGAACTTGATATAATCGAAGGAACCTGATAGCTTATAAAAGGAGTGGTTTAAGCACCGCATTTAAAAGTTGTCTGTTTTGAAAAGAAACCGAGTGGTTTTGAAATTGTTCCAACGACTTTACTTTGGTTTATTTTCTTGCATTAATTTAATGCGTCCCACCAATTAATCCAACTATTGCAGAAAACAACGAAAATATGACGTACGCTTATGCCATCCGCATTCGCCACAGGGCCCCGTCATCACCCGTTAGGTTACTTAACTAACGACAGAGCGGGGGCTGGACTAGCGCGGATGCAAAACATAAGCAACGCCTACTAGATATCATATATAGATATATACATTCGTCAGATGCAATGATAGCAATTCCAGATCACAGATGAAAACATTAGATATACTAGGAATCCGCATTTCCTTCGAGCCTACAATGAAAGACGGATTACACGGTCGCGATGAATAGCCAAACCCCACCCTAGACCCCTACGGGTGCGGCAAACTACCCGCCAAGTACCCGAAGTGAAGCAACCTCCCTCAACAACGTGAGTAGGCCACTCAGCACATCAAAGTACCCGGTAGTTTATGCACCCCACCTTGGTTCTATCCTAAGAGCGAAAACAGTAAAAGAAATAATATACAATGGCGGCTACAACCTCATCCCGGATGTGCGGCCATAAAATAATATTAAATCAATTTATATATTACATCAAATGAAAGAAAAAGAAACTCTCATCTCACAAAACCCCGGCTATTCATCCGCGACAATCCAACGAGTTCATATGCACAATCCATCAACATTACAGATCACAGATATGCACAACCCCCACTAATCGACGTATAGCGATTAGTTGACGTTCAGTGCATATATCACATCACAGATATAACCCATTAGCTAAAGTCTACAGAAGTTCGATCAAAATACGGATTTGTAACCACCCCAAACACAAATTTGTTCTCTGGAAATTCTGGGCAGAAGCAAATTATCCTAAAAATCCCAAAACATCTCACTTAGAACACTGCAGTAAAAACAAGCCACGGCAGAGTCAACTCGGCCGTGAATCCGCGGAAAGAAGCATGTTCTTGCCGCGGTTCTGCGGCGCGTTGACCGAGTCAGTGGATCATTTTTCTTGAGTGTTCTTTAAAAACCTAAGCCAATTTTAGTGTATGTGGAATTATTTTTTGAACAAGTTTAAAAATCGGCAGAAAGTTTACATTTTGGACATGTTTTGCGATTTATTTTCCGATCGAAATTCTAAATACTTTGCTGACTTGCTAGTTTGTGTTTAGCTAGGCTCTGATTCCACTGTAAGTCCACGTTGCCTACCCCGGTACTTGCGGGGAGGCGGAAACGGTATGAAAAAATCGATTTTTAGAACTCAAGGCAACATGGACAAAAAGAAGGATCTTTGCTAAACAAAAACTAACAACCATGCTAAGAGATTTAGCTACTCGGTTAAAGGGTTATACCTAAGTCTTGAACTCCTTCTCTTCTTGCTCCTTGGAGTGGGATGAACGGGTCCTCCTCGTCGCCTTCTCTTGCTGAAGAAAGATCCACCCGAGGGCCTCTACCTTTGGCTCCCACCTCAACCTAGATGTAACTAAAGTGCTTTGTGTGCTAAACCTAGAACCTTATGATGAGTAGAGAGTAATTTTGGTGTTTTATCTCAAAAGCAAAATGGTTCTCAACTCATGAGAAGGGAGAGCTTTGAGAGAGAGGAACGGGATGAGGGTGAATGAGCATGAGAGAATATGGGGATAATATCAACCATTCTCATATATATGTGAATTATGATAATTAAATAATTAATCAAAGATAATAGTGATGGTTAACTTGAAATGACAATTATCATTTCACATTAATGAATTTTGCAAGAATCAAAGAGCATCTTTCATGTGAAATGATGATGGTCAATATGTCAACAAAGGTCAACAAGTCAACCGTAGTCAACAACCCTAACCATAACACAATTATAATTAATTAATATCAATAATCATATTTCACATATTCATTAGGGTTAAGAAAAAGACAATGGTCATCAACCCTAATGAAAGTCCTCTGCCTCTGCCTCAGTCAACTCTGCATACACACCCGTATCCATATTCCGAGGAACACGAATACAATGAGATATAACCAATCCCAAAACATATACTAGGATCTGGCTTAAGCCAAAGTCCGCTAGTAATAACTGTCCAGACACCAAACGTGCACAAGTGCGCGGATTTGAACGAACCCCGTCGCAAAACCAAGCGACTTTTACTCTGTTTTGCCCAAAGGCGAATAACCCTGTGTGTGGGACTCTAAGACTCGACACTACGCTGGCAGTGGGTTTAACCATAGGCCGCAAGCGGTACTAGCTGTACGTAACGGTCCCCAGGTAGATGCCAATAAGAAGACAGCTGAGGTGAACCCATCTGAACTCCAACTGAGCCTGAATGTGACAATCTCCGTACAGTCCGGTCTGTTCGTCTAAGAGTATCTCATGGCGGCCCTAGGGGGGCGGTAAAATGTCAGTCCCCTAATAGCGGTACAAGTCATGTCGGAGTGTAGCCCAGAACACCCTAAGATAACACTGGAAAGCTACCAATAAATCTCGCTAGCCCTGGCCAGGGACTTTGTGTAATGGCTCTCCTAGACACAGCGCGATATCAACCCCCAATACCGGGAGAGACGAATCCTGTCTAACCGTCACTGCCTCCAAGTGCTTCGGGATGGCACCCAACTGCTACCTGTTTGCACGACTCCTTTGATCCGTGGTTGGGTAGCAATCTAAGAACAATGGGAAAACACTCGAGGCGAAGTGACAGTGTCAAGTCAACGGACTAAGCTGTACTCATGTCACCTGGGAACTGATAACTGACGATAGGTATAGTACCAACCAACAGTTCCCGACGAGTCCTGTCCTGTGTACTCGTAACCTAATGAGCACCCGCATACTATCTCAAGTACGACGTACTAATGGCTGTGGGACAGACCATCTCCCCTGCTGGGATGAGAAGCTCATACGCTAGTCTACTCCGGAGTATCGATGCCCCGTCTCGATAATCCTACGACTAGGGACCTGTATAAGGATGTGCTTGTAGATTACCCAGCCCGCACTAGTGTGATTGCCATCACAACACTGGTAATCAAGAAAAGATCCTAAGGGCTCCACTAATGTGTAAAAGCGATATGCTAAATGAAACACACGCACACATTAAAGTAGAAACAAACCAAGTAGCATACTACCATTTCGAGCAAGATTGTCAACACAACTGTGAATATCCCAAGCTTCCATTAAGTAATATACAAACTAGTATGATACAGTAATGGCCTCTAGGGCATATACACTAACAGGTTCACTCGTATCGTGACCACCATTGTACCTTATTTATACTCTGTTGTATCTAGAAACTCCATCGACCAAACTTGTATATTTATTTCAAACTTAGAGTCCAGTTGTATATTCTTTCAACCTTAGAGTCATGCGTTGTATCATTATGGTTTTTTTTTTATGTTTTTGAGTTTTCTTTTGAGTTTTGATCCTCGCCTTTCGGCGTTGTATATTATATTGCTTGTATGGTTGTGACCGTCAATTGACAAAGAGCTAGCTCCCGCTTCGGGATGCCTTTTTATATATTATGCATGTTGTACCCATTTGGGGCTAGTATTTACAAAGGAAACTCTGCCGAAATTTTCAGAAAAGATTTCTGATTCTAAAAACGCATATTCGGCTTATTTTAACAAAACACTTTCCTTAAAAAAGGTATAGATTTCTGGGATTTTGGCTTACCTGAATTAGATGGGGTCCTATAGACTTCATATGATTCAAGGGCCAATCACGTGGCAGTTCGAGTCGTGACAAAGTTGGTATCAGAGCGATAGGTTAACCTTGGTTCGAGTCTTGGTTTGACTATGCGGAGCCTATGGCGTTTGTATATATACGGAATCTAGGCTTGACCTTACAGAACTTAGACATAGTCGAGAGGGTATTAGACCCGAATTTTCGTTGCGTAGGTTGACCTTGATTGATGGAATAGGTGACCTAAGGAGAGTGACGTACTGTGTGACTGTTCCGCGGCATACTTACGATACGCTACTCCGCTTAAGAAGCCTTAGGATGTATATTTTCTTGCACAGTATTATATTCATTCTTATGATCTCTCCTCATCGATATCGGTTTATGGTTTTTGCTGCCACGATTACACGGGCAGAAAGAGCTACATCTTGAGTTATGTCAGCTTGAGCTCATCACGGACAAGGACTGACCAGGGCGTGATTCCAGGGATAAACGATTTGCATAAATGCGTCATTTTATTTCGTTTTTGCGCCATGAGAGTTTCATGGATCGCTTTTACGAGATTTCTCGGACATGTAGATCAGCCCTGGTGGATTGGGCGACTGCTAGAGGCCAGCCGGAATTTGATGACCGTCGTTGCACCGATTATTTTGATGCTTGAGGCACTGTTCAGCAAGAGGACGAATGAGCCATTTGTTGCTGCGAATGACGAGCCGCATGAGATATACATAGAGATTTGATGGATGATCTCTAGTCACCCAAGGAGGAATGACTAGGACCTGTGATTCTTTGGCTACACCGATGCGAGGTCATTAGATTGATTGATTCTAGCTAGAGACGACTTCACGCAGGTACGATGGGAGTCGATAGAAGATGATCGAATGTCAGAAACCCATTTTTCCAAGTTTAAAGTATTCGGAGAAACATGCAAGTAATTCCATGGACCCTCTGGGAGAATGAAACCCTAACTCGATATATGTAATGAAAACTTTTTCAAAACTTGAAACCGGCGCTATCGTACACTATAAAGCCGAATCGAACCATTAACCTATTACTACCAACTAGAGAAAGGGTTGGAAAGCTATACCGATCGATCCGTGTCCTTCGGTCTTTGGCCACCATCCGAAGCTCTTCGCGGCTTCTCCGAGCTCTGGTCTCCTCGTCAGAAAGGGCACCACATCATCGAGTCTTTTTACGGGCTTCCGCTTCATTCGAAGCAACTCGAGCACGAAGTTCGCTAGCCGACGTGTCCAAGGCGATGTAAAGAATGTGTTTGATCACTTTGTCTTAAGCATCCATTGATTCTTATCACATGAGTGTGTATGGATGGTGGTCAGAGATGATGCCATTAATGGAGGTTGTGAGCTAGAGGAAGAAGAAGAAGAGGAAGCCTTTTTCTTTTTGTGTTTCTTATGTTAAAATGAGAGAGAGTGTTACAATAAAATACAAGACCAAGCACTCATATGGCAGCACCTCCTCTCTCCTCTTATCATATCAACTACAAATCAATCACAATATGTGACACATGCACAAAGAAAGAGACCATGAGTCACCACTTGTGCATGTGTCACAATTAATGCTCCTAATCATGATTTCTAGCTCACAATTTCCTTTTGAAAATATTCACCCAAATGTTTACAACAATAAAAAGATACGGCAATATCTAAAGTAAACTCGTGACGGATCACAAGGATACCCCTCACCTGTATTTATATACCTGCATCCGTATTCCGATTGAATGCGAATGCGATGAGACTAAAGTAATCCAACAAATCTAATACTAGGATCCGGCTTAAACCAAAGCCTACTAGTTTGATCCGTCCGATCATGATCCGTACACTACTGCTCGTATATGATCGAACCCAGCCATATATCATACGGCCACTACAACGTATCGCCCGAAACTTGAGAAACTATCTGTAGGGGACTCTAAAGACTCGTCAATATTTTGGCTGTGGATTTAACCACTAGCACGCCTGAGTTACTAGCCGTATGTAACGGGCTACCAGGTATTGACCTAAAGGGAGGTCGATGAGCGAACTCATCCTGACACCCTACTGAGCCTGTCAGTGACAATATCCGTACAGTCTGGTTCGTTCGTCTATGAGCATCGCATGGCAAGCCTAGGGGGCTGGTAAAAGTCAGACCCCCAAAAGCGGGACAAGTCGTGTCGGAGTGTAGCCCAGAACACCCTGAGATACTACTGAAATACCTACCAGTAAATCTCCTGCCTTGGCCAAGGACTTCGTGTAATGGCACTCCTAGACACAGCGCGATCTCACCCCCAATACCGGGAGAGACGAAACCCTTGCCGATCCGCTCACTGCCTCCATTTGGCTCAGGACTGTACCCATCTAAAACCTGTTTGCACGACTCCTTTGAGCCATGGTTGGGTAGTAATAAAAGCACAGTGGGAACTCACACGAGACAAATGACGATCTCAGGTACATGAACTAACCTGTACACATGTCACTAGGGAACTGCTATCTGACGTCAGGTATAATACCAACTAGCATGTTCCCGGCGAGTCCTGTCCGGTGTACTCATAACCTAATGAGCACCTGTATACATCTTAGGTGAACCAACTGACACAAATGGATTGTGAGACCGGCCACTGCCCCTCGTCGGGGTCTCAACTGTATAGATTAGTCTACTAATGGAGTATCGATGCCTAGTCTTGAAACTCCCACAACTAGGGACTACTTTAAGGATGTGCTTATAGACTCCAGCTCCCACGTATATGATCGCCATCATACTGCTGGCAGTCAAGAAAGAATCCTAAGGGCTCTATCAACGTGTAATAGCGACCTGTAAGGTCACCTAAAGCAGTACACGATGATAAAGATAAACCAGATAGCATACTATCATCTTGAGTAAGACTGTCCTACTGGCATAGGTCCTCCCTAAATCATTACAATCACGTGCTTGCAATCCAATAATTGACTCTGAGGGCACTATATCCAACAATCTCCCACTTGCACTCAAGGCTAATTATTGCGATGTCGCATACTCACAGCCCGTGTGATACCGAACACCCAACTCCTCTACTGATCAGTTTCACAATACCCGTTTGCTAAACTATTGCGTTCGAAGAATAGCCTCAGTAAGTGGATCCGCCCTGATGTTTCTTTCTATGTCTCTCTTTATCTCAAGTTCGGGGAGAAAGCCATCTCCCAAATTGAGCAATACATGTATTAGAATATGTCTGGATATCTGATGGGACCTAGCTCATAAATGAATTCCAAATCCAAACATCTTAGACTGTATCGTCAATTGAACTTAATCAGTATCCTGCGCCCTCCATCCCTCAGTATCCTCTTGGACCTCCTGTCCAAACAACTGCCCCTCGTCAGAGGGAAAACTATAACTCTGATAGTCACTTTGTCATTCATGCCACCTTGGAAGCCTGGAATGATAACCGTCTCCCGAATGAGGCTGCTGTTATCATTTCCCTAGAACATTCCCTTATGTTCTAAAACTGCTTCCGAACGTTTCTCCAGTATAGGATTAATATCAATTTATTGCATCTAGTGCAAAAAACAACGTCAGGTGTGGTACTTGACATCTCATGATTGACTCAATTGTCTAATCAAGTGATCTGCCAATCATGCACATCCTTCTCCCCTTTAGTCTGTAAGACACCTTTAGAGAGGGTGACTCTATCACCTGCAGGTACACCACCATGCCAGAAGTTGCCCATTCTAAAACACCTTTAGAATGTTGTCTAAGTACCCAGATTGGGAAACCACCCAAATTTAGATCTAAAACCACAGATCTAGTAACCAGAATGTCTGATATTATATCTATATCTTATTTGGAGAAACCACTGTGTGACAACCAAAGCAAAACCGATCGTAGTGTAGGAACTTCACTTCCTACTCTGTATATGTCATCCAAATACCAGGACATCACACCCTACTACCTTCTTAACAGATCCATCCCCTATTCTGATGAAGTCAAACCTATGACTGTCACATCAGAAATAGATGATCTATCTCCGCTATATCTGCTTTAGTCTATAAATAGACATAATCTTCTTGTCCACTATGCTTCCGCTGCTCCCACTGACTACGACAACCCTCTGGCAGAGTCATATACACGTATACTTCTAAAGCTAGTTTAGAATGACGCTATACTCATACTCCTGCCGGATCTCACAGTCTGGAACAACAGCAATGGAAAGTCTGGGTAAACAAGAACCTCCCTGTCACCGTCCTTGAGGCTACCGGAGTACCTCTCGGGTGTCTGAGGTTACCCACCATATCTGCGAAGTGGCTAATGGAATGTCAATCCAGATTGAATCTTTAGGTCCTATTAAATTTTCAGTAATCGTTTGCGGTTCTGGAATCACTTCCAGTTCTACCATACTCCCACTACTGTTTTCTGAAAAAATCCATTTTTATTAAAACTGTGGCGAGTCAAGAACAATATCACTATTGATCTTCCAGATGGTAGAAAGTCAACCCTCATCATAGCCCGGGTCAACCGACAAACAGCTATCACAGAAACGTGCCTTGAGTTATCAAGAGTCTGGTTTTAAGCATAAGCCGGACAACTCTCCGTACCATAACATTGTTAAGATATGAACTATTTGTTAGTGTATATGCCCTAGAGGCCATTACTGTATCATACTAGTTTGTATATTACTTGATGGAAGCTTGGGATATTCACCTTGTATAAACAATCTTGCTCAATATAGTAGTATGCTACTTGGTTTGTTTCTATTTCAATGTGTACTTGTGTTTATTTCAGTATATCACTTATACGCATTAGTGGAGCCCTTAGGATCTTTGCTTGATTACCAGCGTTGTGATGGCAGTCACACTAGTGGGGGCTGGGTAATCTATAAGCACATCCTTATACAGGTCCCTAGTCGCAGGACTATCGAGACAGGGCATCGATACTCCGGAGTAGACTAGCGTATGCGCTTCTCATCCCAGTGTAGGAGATGGTCTGTCCCACAGCCATCAGTACGTCGTACTGGAGATAGTATACGGGTGCTCGTTAGGTTACGAGTACACTGGACAGGACTCGTCGGGAACTGACAGGTTGGTACTATACCTATCGTCAGTTATCAGTTCCCAGGTGACATGAGTACAGCTTAGTCCGCTGACTTGACACTGGCACTTCGCTTCGAGTGTGTTCCCACTGCACTTTGATCACTACCCTACCATGGCTCAAAGGAGTCGTGCAAACAGGCGGTGGTTGGGTGCAGTCCCGAAGCACTTGGAGGCAGTGACGGTTAGACAGGATTCGTCTCTCCCGGTATTGGGGGTTGACATCGCGCTGTGTCTAGGAGAGCCATTACACGAGTAGTCCCTGGCCAGGGCAAGCGAGATATACTGGTAGGTTTCCAGTGTTATCTCAGGGTGTTTTGGGCTTCACTCCGACACGACTTGTACCGCTATTGGGGGACTGACGTTTTACCGCCCCCTAGGCCCGACATGCGATGTATCAGATGAACAGACCGGACTGTACGGAGACTGTCACATTCAGACTCAGTAGGAGTTCAGATGGGGTTTCACCTCGTCAGCCTTCTTGTCGACATCTACCTGGGGACCGTTACGCACAGCTAGTGCCGCTTGCGGTCTGTGGTTAAACCCACTGTCAGCGTAGTGTCGAGTCTTTAGAGTCCCACACAGAGGGTATTCGCCTCTGGGCAAAACAGAGTAGAGGTCGCATGGTTTTGCGACAGGGTTCGTTCTCATCCGCGCACTTGTGCATGTTTGAAGTCCGGACGGATATTACTGGCTGGCTCTGGTTTGAGTCAGATACTGGTATATGATTTGGGGTTGCTTTTATCTCAGTATTCATGTTCCTCGGAACAAGGATGCAGGTGTGTATGCACGGTTATTTGAGGAAGAGGAAGATGACTTTCATTAGGGTTTCGGAACGGGTGCGTATGCACAGTTGACAGTCGTCTTTTTCCAAACCCTAATGGATTTGTATTATATCAATTAATAATATATAATAAAATGAAATTGTGTCATGGTTGGTTTTTGTTGACTTGTTAACCATGGTTGACTTGTTGACCATGGTTGAAGTTTTGACCATCATCATTACAAAAGAAAGATGCTCTTTGATTCTAGCAAATTCATTTAATGTTTGAAATGATAATGGTCATTCTAAAACTTTCCATCAACCTTTTCATTTTCATTATTATTATTATTGATAATTCTTTTTCTTTTGCATTATGGTTGCAAGAAAGAAAAAGGATAGCTCATTCTATCATATTCATTCTCTCTCTTCACTTCATCTTCTTCTTCCTCTAGCTAAAGAGAAACCTTCTCATGTGTTGAGAATACTTCTCTTTAAAAAGAAAAGCACCCCTTAGACACTCTCTACTTATTCTAGGTTCAAGGTTTAGCAAGCCGGAAACCCTAGTTCACTCAAAGCACGAGGAAGAGCCCAAAGGTTGAACTCTCGAGGTGGATCCATCTTCGACGGAAGAAGGCGACAAAAAGAGAACCATCAACCTCTACAAAGTTTGAAGAAGAAGGAGATCAAGTTTAGGTATAACCATCTTCATCCGAGTAGCTAACTCTCTTTAGCAAAGTATGCTAGTTTTAGTTTAGTTAAAGATCCCGACTTTGCTTAGTCCATGTTGCCCCTTGCGCTAAAAATTTGATTTTTATACCGTTTCCGCCTCCCCGTAAGAACCGGGGGTCGCAACGTGGACTTACAGTGGTATCAGAGCCTAACTAAACTTAAACTAGCTTGGTAGTGAAGTGTAACGAAGTTCGGAACCGAAAAAAAATCACAAAACCGGAAAAACAAAACCCTAAGTTTCAGTTGAAATTTTTTCTGCTCTAAATGAAATACTTTATACTTGTAAATTCGGCTTAGGGTTTTGTGTGAACACCCAAGAAAAACGATGCAGTGATTCGTTCAAACCGCCGCGCTTCCGCCACACGAGGTAGGCATGTGCCGCGGAAGCGCCGCGGTTTGTCGTCTTCTGTGCATCGTTTTTCGTGCAGTGTGTGTCTGTGTTGGTTTTGGGATTTTTAAAATATATTATATGTGCCCAGATTTTCCAGAACTGAAATTCACTTTTGGGGTCCTATAATTCCGTATTTTTTTCCGAACTTCACTGCACTTTGACTATGATGGTTATATCTGTGATGCTTGCATGTATTGAACGTCGGCTAATCGCTATAAGACGATTAGTCGGGGTTATACATGATCTGTGTTTGACATTGGAATGTGTTTATGAATATGTTGGACTGTCGCGGGTGAATAGCCGGGGTGGATGTGAGATGAGCTTTTGTTTTTCTTTCATTCATTGTAAATGTAAATTGATGTAATAATATTATTTGTTTGGCCGCACAACCGGGTCGGGGTTGTAGCCGTCATTGTATAATTCTTTTTACTGTTTTGCTCCTAGGATAGACCCATGGAGGGGTGCACAAACTGCCGGGTACTTGGCGGGTAGTTTGCCGCACCCGTAGGGGTCTTGGATGGGGTATTTGGCTATTCACCGCGACCGTGTTATCCGCTTTTCGTTTCAGGCTCGAAAGGATTGCGGATTGCTAGTATATCCAATGTATTCATCTGTGATCTGTAATGTCTATCATTGCTTTTTATTTAGGCGTTGCTTATGTTTTACAGCCGCGCTAGCCCAGCCCCCGCTCTGTCGTTAGTTAAGTAACCTAACGAGTGATAACGGGACCCCGTGGCGAATGCGAATGGCATAAGCGTACGTCATATTTTGGTTGTTTTCTGCAATGGTAGGAATTAAATGATGGGACGCATTAAAAGTACTAATTCAAGAATATCACGCATTAAAAGAACTAATGCAAGATAATAAACCAAGTTAAAATCGTTGGAACTCTTTCGAAAAACCACTCGGTTCTTTTCAAAACTAACTTTTAAATGCGGAGCTTGAGCCACTCCTTCTAAAAGCTATCTCGTTCCATCGATTATATCAAGTTCACTACGTTCATGGTTTCGCCAAAACCATTCGTAGCCCTCCGTCGTTTCGTATGAATGTTCAATAGTATTCAAGCTATGTTTGTTGACCTTCGTCAAGACATAGAGATTGGTAGCTGTTGGGTGTTCATATGTAGTATAGATAGATGCGTTGGTTTGGGACAGTCGTATTGCCTTGTTGACCATCGTCAAGGGTATATACGGGTGGGTTCAAATTAACCTGGATAATGACGGGCAGAACTTGACATGTGACTTATGATTTGTTGACCTTCGTCAAGGTCATAAGAGCATGGGGCAAAAATCCACATCGGGAGTTTCATAAGTACTGAAACTTGCTAGATTTGCATACCATTTGGAGTGTGGTGATTCTGGTAGGATTCCTTCAGTTTCGTCACACGATGATATTTGGATCCCGATCCTACTGTGAGTATATGCTGCTCCTCGGGAAATTTCTCACTAAACGATCAATGCTATAAACCTTGTAGGTGCCTAGAAAGGTGTTAGCGGGGCTACGCCCCCAGGGAAAAGAGGTTATTTAATTAAGGAACTTCGCGAAAGCGTTGGAAAACCTCCCTCGAAGTACCGACACTGGCCTGGCTGAACGGTTAAGCAAGTATTGTGCGGTGGGATTGATCCTGACTAATTCTTCCTTTATGGTTTGAGGAGGGATTCGAGAGACAGTGGGAGCCATCTGTTAGTGTATATGCCCTAGAGGCCATTACTGTATCATACTAGTTTGTATATTACTTGATGGAAGCTTGGGATATTCACCTTGTATAAACAATCTTGCTCAATATAGTAGTATGCTACTTGGTTTGTTTCTACTTCAATGTGTACTTGTGTTTATTTCAGTATATCACTTATACGCATTAGTGGAGCCCTTAGGATCTTTGCTTGATTACCAGCGTTGTGATGGCAGTCACACTAGTGGGGGCTGGGTAATCTATAAGCACATCCTTATACAGGTCCCTAGTCGCAGGACTATCGAGACAGGGCATCGATACTCCGGAGTAGACTAGCGTATGCGCTTCTCATCCCAGTGTGGGAGATGGTCTGTCCCACAGCCATCAGTACGTCGTACTGGAGATAGTATACGGGTGCTCGTTGGGTTACGAGTACACTGGACAGGACTCGTCGGGAACTGAAAGGTTGGTATTATACCTATCGTCAGTTGTCAGTTCCCAGGTGACATGAGTACAGCTTAGTCCGCTGACTTGACACTGGCACTTCGCCTCGAGTGTGTTCCCACTACACCTTGATCACTACCCTACCACGGCTCAAAGGAGTCGTGCAAACAGGTAGTGGTTGGGTGCAGTCCCGAAGCACTCGGAGGCAGTGCCGGTTAGACAGGATTCGTCTCTCCCGGTATTGGGGGTTGACATCGCGCTGTGTCTAGGAGAGCCATTACACGAGTAGTCCCTGGCCAGGGCAAGCGAGATATACTGGTAGGCTTCCAGTGTTATCTCAGGGTGTTTTGGGCTTCACTCCGACACGACTTGTACCGCTATTGGGGGACTGACGTTTTACCGCCCCCTAGGCCCGACATGCGATGTATCAGACGAACAGACCGGACTGTACGGAGAATGTCACATTCAGACTCAGTAGGAGTTCAGATGGGGTTTCACCTCGTCAGCCTTCTTGTCGACATCTACTTGGGGACCGTTACGCACAGCTAGTGCCGCTTGCGGTCTGTGGTTAAACCCACTGCCAGCGTAGTGTCGAGTCTTTAGAGTCCCACACAGAGGGTATTCGCCTCTGGGCAAAACAGAGTAGAGGTCGCATGGTTTTGCGACAGGGTTCGTTCTCATCCGCGCACTTGTGCACGTTTGGAGTCCGGACGGATTATACTGGAAGGCTCTGGTTTGAGCCAGATACTGGTATATGTTTTAGGGTTGCTTTTATCTCAGTATTCATGTTCCTCGGAACAAGGATGCAGGTGTGTATGCACGGTTATTTGAGGAAGAGGAAGATGACTTTCATTAGGGTTTCGGAACGGGTGCGTATGCATAGTTGACAGTCGTCTTTTTCCAAACCCTAATGGATTTGTATTATATCAATTAATAATATATAATAAAATGAAATTGTGTCATGGTTGGTTTTTGTTGACTTGTTGACCATGGTTGACTTGTTGACCATGGTTGAAGTTTTGACCATCATCATTACAAAAGAAAGATGCTCTTTGATTCTAGCAAATTCATTTAATGTTTGAAATGATAATGGTCATTCTAAAACTTTCCATCAACCTTTTCATTTTCATTATTATTATTATTGATAATTCTTTTTCTTTTGCATTATGGTTGCAAGAAAGAAAAATGATAGCTCATTCTATCATATTCATTCTCTCTCTTCACTTCATCTTCTTCTTCCTCTAGCCAAAGAGAAACCTTCTCATGTGTTGAGAATCCTTCTCTTTAAAAAGAAAAGCAAACCCTAGTCACTCTCTACTCATTCTAGGTTCAAGGTTTAGCAAGCCGGAAACCCTAGTTCACTCAAAGATCGAGGAAGAGCCCAAAGGTCGAACCTTCGAGGTGGATCCATCTTCGACGGAAGAAGGCGACGAAAAGAGAACCATCAACCTCTACAAGATTTCAAGAAGAAGGAGTTCAAGTTTAGGTATAACCTTCATCCGAGTAGCTAACTCCCTTTAGCGTATTTGCTAGTTTAGTTTAGACACGATCCTGACCTTGTTTAGTCCATGTTGCCTCTTGCGATAAAAATTTGTTTTTTATACCGTTTCCGCCTCCCCGTAAGCACCGGGGGTCGCAACGTGGACTTACAGTGGTATCAGAGCCTAACTAAACTTAAACTAGCTTGGTAGGGAAGTGTATGGAAGTTCGAAACCGAAAAATCGCAAAACCGGAAAAACCTAAACCCTAAGTTTCTGTTGAAATTTTTTCTGCTCTAAATGAAAAACTTTATACTCCAAAAATCGGATCAGGGTTTTCTAAGAACACCCACCAAAAACGATAGCATGATTCTTTCAAAGCGCCGCCCATCCGCGGCCTCACCTGTTCATCAGGCCGCGGATCCGCCGCTGCTTGGTGTCCTCTCTGCATCATTTTTCGTGCAGTGTTCTTCTGTGTTGGTTTTGGGATTTTTCAGATGTATTATATGTGCCCAGATTTTCCAGAACTGAGATTCACTTTTGGGGTCCTATAATTCCGTATTTTTCCCGAACTTCACTGCACTTTGGCTATGTTGGTTATATCTGTGTTGCTTGCATGTATTGAACGTCGGCTAATCGCTATAGGTCGATTAGTCGGGGTTATACATGATCTGTGTTTGATATTGGAATGTGTATATGAATGTGTTGGACTGTCGCGGGTGAATAGCCGGGGTGGATGTGAGATGAGCTTTTGTTTTTCTTTCATTCATTGTAAATGTAAATTGATGTAATAATATTATTTGTTTGGCCGCACAACCGGGTCGGGGTTGTAGCCGTCATTGTATAATTCTTTTTACTGTTTTTGCTCCTAGGATAGACCCATGGAGGGGGTGCACAAACTGCCGAGTACTTAGCGGGTAGTTTGCCGCACCCATAGGGGTCTTGGGTGGGGTATTTGGCTATTCACCGCGACCGTGTAATCCGCTTTTCGTTGCAGGCTCGAAAGGATTGCGGATTGCTAATATATCCAATGTATTCATCTGTGATCTGTAATGTCTATCATTGCTTTCTATTTAGGCGTTGCTTATGTTTTACAGCCACGCTAGCCCAGCCCCCGCTCTGTCGTTAGTTAAGTAACCTAACGAGTGATGACGGGACCCCGTGGCGAATGCGAATGGCATAAGCGTACGTCATATTTTGGTTGTTTTCTGCAATGGTAGGAATTAAATGATGGGACGCATTAAAAGTACTAATGCAAGAATATCACGCATTAAAAGAACTAATGCAAGATAATAAACCAAGTTAAAATCGTTGGAACTCTTTCGAAAAACCACTCGGTTCTTTTCAAAACTAACTTTTAAATGCGGAGCTTGAGCCACTCCTTCTAAAAGCTATCTCGTTCCATCGATTATATCAAGTTCACTACGTTCACGGTTTCGCCAAAACCATTCGTAGCCCTCCGTCGTTTCACATAAATAGTCAATAGTATTCAAGCTGTGTTTGTTGGCCAAAGTCAAGGCATAGTGATTGGTAGCTATTTGGATATTCATGTGCAGCATAGATAGATGCGTTGATTTGGAACAGTCGTACTGCCTTGTTGGCCAAAGTCAAGGGTATGTACGGGTGGATTCAAATTAACCTGGAGAACGACGGGAATAACTTGACATGTGACTTATGATTTGTTGGCCAAAGTCAAGATCATAAGAGCATGGGGCAAAAATCCACATCGGGAGTTTCATAAGTACTGAAACTTGCTAGATTTGCATACCATTTGGAGTGTGATGATTATGGTAGGATTCCTTCATTTCCGTCACGCGATGATATTTGGATCCCGATCCTACTGTGAGTATATGCTACTCCTCGGGAAATTTCTCACTAAACGATCAATGCTATAAACCTAGTAGGTGCCTAGAAAGGTGTTAGCGGGGCTACGCCCCCAGGGAAAAGAGGTTCTTAAATTAAGGAACTTCGCGAAAGCGTTGAAAAACCTCCCTCGAAGTACCGACACTGGCCTGGCTGAACGGTTAAGCAAGTATTGTACGGTGGGATTGATCCCGACTAATTCTTCCTTTGTGGTTTGAGGAGGGATTCGAGAGACAGTGGGAGCCATCCTGTTTAGACAAATTAAAAACCATTCTAAACTTGCAAGAGCATCGTGCTAAGTGTTTCTTCTCTCCCCCTGCAGCGACCAAATCGAAATGACTGGACTTAAGTTACTTCTAGATAAAAACATACTGACAGGGCCAAACTACAAAGATTGGCTCAGGAATGTCAAATTGGCAATCGCTTACGACAAGCTGGGGTATCTTCTTACCACCAAAGCTCCCCCCGTCCCAGGTCCCACCTCCAGCGTCGCGGATAAGGAAATCCGTAAGACTTGGGAGATTGATTGCGCGAAGGCCAGGTGTCTCGTGCTTGCCTCTATGGACAACGAACATCAGAGGAGGTATGAGAATATGGACCTCGAGTCCATATTTCTCCATACAAAAGAACTGTATGGAGAGCAGTCTCGTATCGCAAGATACGAAGTGTCGAAGAAGTTATTTTCGACTAAGTTGGCCGTCGGATCATCGGTAGCGGACCACGTGCTTAAGATGATTGGCTACACTGAGGAGCTCGCGGAACTTGGGACCACGTTGGATAGTGAACTTTATACAGATTTAATTCTCCAGTCCCTTCCATCCACTTACGCCCAGTTCATACTGAATTTCAACTTGCAAGAAAAGGAAGTTGAACTTTCAGAACTCCTCAACCTGCTGAGGAGCGCAGAGGGCACCCTACAGAAGGGTAGGGAAACACCCGCTTTGTTTGTAGGAGGATCTTCTTCCTCTAGGTCCAAGGCGAAAGCCAAGGGAAAGAGGAAGAAAGCCCCCGCCAAACCAAGAGGCGGTGTTAGTAAAGTGGGTACGAAGGGAAAGGAAAAGGCAACAAAGATTACGGGGAAGCTTGTTGGAAAGGAAGAATGCTTCTATTGTCATAAGAGTGGACACTGGAAGAAAGATTGCAGGGCTTGGAAAGCCAGGACACAGGAACTGAAGCAGGTTGCGGCTTCAGCTTCAGGTGTGTATGTTATTGAAAACTGTCTTTCTATAAACTCTACTTCCTGGGTATTGGATACCGGATCAGGATCTCATATCTGTAATTCTTTGCAGGCGTTGAGAAACCGTAGGTTTTTGAAGGAAGGTGACATGACCCTCAGAGTTGCGAACGGAGCTAGCATGGATGCTAAAGCCGTGGGGGACTATCACCTGGGAATGTCAGATGGGCATGTTTTGGTTTTGCGTAATTGCTTTTTTGTACCCAACGCAACTTGTAATATCATTTCTGTATCTTTGGTTTCTAAAGAAGGTTATGAATTTGCGTTTGTAAGTAATGTTGTAAACATTCACCTTAATCAAGTTCTGATTGGGTCAGGTACACTGAGCAATGGTATATACGTATTAAACCAACCACAGATTTTCAATGTCCAGAATACACACAAAAGAAAGTCTCCAGATATCAATCAGACTTTCTTATGGCATTGTAGACTAGGTCACATCAATGAGAGAAGGTTGACTAAGTTACATACAGAAGGATATTTGGATCCGTTCGAATATCAATCGTATGCCACTTGTCAATCCTGTCTCAAAGGAAAGATGACAAAGACTCCGTTCACTGGACACGGAGTAAGAGCGAGCGAGCTCTTGGGACTCGTACACAGTGACGTGTGCGGTCCAATGTCTACACATGCACGAAGCGGTTATTCTTACTTCATTACTTTTACGGATGATTTTTCAAGATACGGTTATGTCTTCTTAATGAAACATAAGTCAGAATCTTTTGAAAAATTCTAGGAATTTAAGAATGAAGTAGAAAAACAAACCGGCAAAAGTATCAAGATTCTAAGATCGGATCGAGGTGGAGAATACTTAAGTGCCGAGTTCCTGAATTACTTAAAAGAGAATGGGATTCTCTCTCAGCTTACTCCTCTATACACTCCGCAACATAACGGTGTATCGGAGAGACGGAACCGGACCCTATTGGATATGGTACGGTCCATGATGAGTAACGCTGAGTTACCGTGATCATTCTGGGGGTATGCACTAGAATCAGCTGCGTACCTATTGAACCGAGTTCCTACTAAAACTGTGCCTACTACACCATATGAGATGTGGTGTGGGAAGAGGCCCCATCTCAGTCATATCAAGACTTGGGGATGTCCAGCTTTTGTTAAAAAGCAGCATGTGGACAAGCTCGAGGCACGCTCAGTACAGTGTAAGTTCGTGGGATATCCAAAGAACTCTAAGGGATATTTCTTCTACTGTGAAGAGGAACAAAAAGTTCTTGTTTCTCGTCATGCCTACTTCTTGGAAACTGAGTTTTTGGAAAACCAGATAAGTGGGAGCACTGTAGAACTGGAAGAAATTCCAGAACCGCGAGCTATTACTGAAAGCTTAGTAGAACCAGAGGGTTCAAATGAACAAGACATTCCTACGCCGCTCCGCAGAAGTAGTAGGCAGTCTCATCCACCCGAGAGATACTACGGTTTTCTCATAGACGGGGATAGAGAGGATTGCATCATAGACTATGATGAGCCTACTAGCTTCCAGCAGGCCGTTCAGAGCGTAGACTCGGTAAAATGGCTGGATGCAATGCGGACCGAAATGGAGTCCATGTACACCAACAAAGTATGGACGTTGGACATTGCTCCAGACGGGGTAAAACCCGTAGGATGCAAGTGGATCTTCAAAAGGAAGATTGGTGTAGATGGACAGGTTGAGACCTATAAAGCTAGACTTGTAGCAAAGGGTTTCCGTCAAAGACCTGGCTTGGACTATGACGAAACCTTTTCTCCAGTGGCTATGCTGAAATCCATTCGGATCCTTCTTTCCATTGCTGCTTTCCACGATTATGAGATTTGGCAGATGGACGTAAAAACCGCTTTTCTAAATGGAAATTTAGAGGAGTGTGTCTATATGGATCAGCCAGAGGGTTTCATTTAGAGTGGGAGCAGCGGAAAGGTGTGCAAGTTGCTTAAGTCCATCTATGGACTAAAGCAGGCATCGCGGAGTTGGAACATCTGTTTTGATGAGACGGTCAAGGAATTTGACTTTATCAAAAATCCAGATGAACCATGCATCTATAGTAGATTTGTAGCGAGAACTGTATGTTAGTGTATATGCCCTAGAGGCCATTACTGTATCATACTAGTTTGTATATTACTTAATGGATGCTTGGGATATTCACCTTGTATATACAATCTTGCTCAAAATAGTAGTATGCTACTTGGTTTGTTTCTACTTCAATGTGTACTTGTGTTTATTTCAGTATATCACTTATACGCATTAGTGGAGCCCTTAGGATCTTTGCTTGATTACCAGCGTTGTGATGGCAGTCACACAAGTGGGGGCTGGGTAATCTATAGGCACATCCTTATACAGGTCCCTAGTCGCAGGACTATCGAGACGGGGCATCGATACTCCGGAGTAGACTAGCGTATGCGCTTCTCATCCCAGTGTGGGAGATGGTCTGTCCCACAGCCATCAGTACGTCGTACTGGAGATAGTATACGGGTGCTCGTTGGGTTACGAGTACACTGGACAGGACTCGTAGGGAACTGACAGGTTGGTATTATACCTATCGTCAGTTATCAGTTCCCAGGTGACATGAGTACAGCTTAGTCCGCTGACTTGACACTGGCACTTCGCCTCAAGTGTGTTCCCACTGCACTTTGATCACTACCCTACCACGGCTCAAAGGAGTCGTGCAAACAGGTGGTGGTTGGGTGCAGTCCCGAAGCACTTGGAGGCAGTGACGGTTAGACAGGATTCGTCTCTCCCGGTATTGGGGGTTGACATCGCGCTGTGTCTAGGAGAGCCATTACACGAGTAGTCCCTGGCCAGGGCAAACGAGATATACTGGTAGGTTTCCAGTGTTATCTCAGGGTGTTTTGGGCTACGCTCCGGCACGACTTGTACCGCTATTGGGGGACTGACGTTTACCACCCCCTAGGCCCGCCATGCGATGTATCAGACGAACAGACCGGACTGTACGGAGACTGTCACATTCAGACTCAGTAGGAGTTCAGATGGGGTTTCACCTCGTCAGCCTTCTTGTCGACATCTACCTGGGGACCGTTATGCACAGCTAGTGCCGCTTGCGGTCTGTGGTTAAACCCACTGCCAGCGTAGTGTCGAGTCTTTAGAGTCCCACACAGAGGGTATTCGCCTCTGGGCAAAACAGAGTAGAGGTCGCATGGTTTTGCGACAGGGTTCGTTCTCATCCGCGCACTTGTGCACGTTTGGAGTCCGGACGGATTATACTGGCAGGCTCTGGTTTGAGCCAGATACTAGTATATATATTTGGGGTTGCTTTTATATCTTGGTATTCTTGTTTTTCGGAACGAGAATGCAGGTGTGTATGCACAGTTGATTGAGGAGGAGAATGAGGTTTTTCATTAGGGTTTCGGAACGGGTGCGTATGCACAGTTGACAGTCTTTATTTTCCAAACCCTAATGGATTTATTTATTATCTATTAATAATAATAATTAAATGAGAATTATGTTATGGTTGTTCTTTGTTGACTTGTTGACCTTGGTTGACTTGTTGACCATTGACCACTTTCATGCCTTCAAAAGTCTTCCTTGATTTATGCTTACATTTTTAAATGAAGCATGGTTGTGGTCATTCCAAACACTACCATCAACTATTCTCATTTTCAATTATTATCATTTAGATAATATTATTCTTTTGCATTATGGTTGCAAGAAGAGAAAATAATAGCTCATTCTATCATTCTCACTCTCTCTCTTCACTTCATCTTCTTCTTCCTCTAGTCAAGAGAAACCTTCTCATGAGTTGAGAATCCTTCTCTTGAAAAACAAAAGCAACCCTTAGACACTCTCTACTCACTCTAGGATCAAGGGTCTAGCAAGCCGGCGATTCTAGTTCACTCCAAGTCCGAGAAAGAGCCCAAAGGTCGAGCCTTCGAGGTGGATCCATCTTCGACGGGAGAAGGCGACGTAAAGAGAACCATCAACCTCTACAAGGTTTGAAGAAGAAGGAGTTCAAGTTTAGGTATAACCATCTTCCATAGTAGCTAACTCTCTTTAGCTAGAATGCTAGTTTTAGTTTAGACAACGATCCCGACCAAGTTTAGTCCATGTTGCCTCTTGCGATAAAAATTCGTTTTTTATACCGTTTCCGCCTCCCCGTAAGCACCGGGGGTCGCAATATGGACTTACAGTGGTATCAGAGCCTAACTAAACTTAAACTAGCTAGGTAGTGAAGTGTAACGAAGTTCGGAACCGAAAAAATCACAAAACCGGAAAATCACAAAACCTGAGTTTCTGTTGAAAATTTTTTTGGCTCAAAATGAAAAACTGTATACTTGTAAAATCGTCTCAGGGTTTTTTAAGAACACTCAAGAAAAACGATAGCATGATTCCTCCAAAGCGCCGCGCTTCCGCGGCCCCACCTGTTCATCATGCCGCGGAACCGCCGCAAGTTGGTGTCATCTTTGCATCGTTTTTCGTGCAGTGTTCTTCTGTGTTGGTTTTGGGATTTTTAAGATATATTATATGTACCCAGATTTTCCAGAACTGAAATTCACTTTTGGGGTCCTATAATTCCGTATTTTTTCCGAACTTCACTGCACTTTGGCTATGTTGGTTATATCTGTGATGTTTGCTTGTATTGAACGTCGGCTAATCGCTATAAGACGATTAGTCGGGGTTATACAAGATCTGTAATGTGCTGGAATGTGTATATAAATATGTTGGATTGTCGCGGGTGAATAGCCGGGGGTTGTGAGACGAGAGTTTTCTTTTCTTGCAATTCATTGTAAATGTAAATTGATGTAATTATATTATTTGTTTGGCCGCACAACCGGGTCGGGGTTGTAGCCGTCATTGTATAATTCTTTTTACTGTTTTTGCTCCTAGGATAGACCCATGGAGGGGTGCACAAACTACCGAGGACTTGGCGGGTAGTTTGCCGCACCCGTAGGGGTCTTGGGTGGGGATTTGGCTATTCACCGCGACCGTGTTATCTGTTTTTTTGTTACAGGCTCGTACAAATTACAGATTGCTAGTATATCCAATGTATTTATCTGTGATCTGAAATGTCTATCATTGCTTTCTATTTAGGCGTTGCTTATGTTTTACAGACGCGCTAGCCCAGCCCCCGCTCTGTCGTTAGTTAAGTAACCTAACGGGTAATGACGGGGCCCCGTGGCGAATGCGAATGGCATAAGCGTACGTCATATTTTGGTTGTTTTCTGCAATGGTAGGATTAAATGATGGGACGCATTAAAAGTACTAATGCAAGAATATCACGCATTAAAAGAACTAATGCAAGATAATAAACCAAGTTTAAGTCGATGGAACACTTTCGAAAAACCACTCGGTTCTTTTCAAAACTAACTTTTAAATGCGGAGATTGAGCCACTCCTTCTAAAAAGCTATCTCGTTCCATCGATTAAATCAAGTTCACTACGTTCACGGTTTCGCCAAAACCATTCGTAGCCCTCCGTCGTTTCGTATGAATATTCAATAGTATTCAAGCTATGTTTGTTGACCTTCGTCAAGGCATAGTGATTGGTAGCTATTGGGTGTTCATATGTAGCATAGATAGATGCGTTGGTTTGGGACACTCGCATTACCTTGTTGACCTTCGTCAAGGGTATATACGGGTGGGGTTCAAATTAACCTGGATAATGACGGGCAGAACTTGACATGTGACTTATGATTTGTTGACCTTCGTCAAGGTCATAAGAGCATGGGGCAAAAATCCACATCGGGAGTTTCATAAGTACTGAAACTTGCTAGATTTGCATACCATTTGGAGTGTGGTGATTCTGGTAGGATTCCTTCAGTTTCGTCACGCGATGATATTTGGATCCCGATCCTACTGTGAGTATATGCTACTCCTCGGGAAATTTCTCACTTAACGATCAATGCTATAAACCTAGTAGGTGCCTAGAAAGGTGTTAGCGGGGTTACGCCCCCAGGGAAAAGAGGTTCTTTAATTAAGGAACTTCGCGAAAGCGTTGGAAAACCTCCCTCGAAGTACCGACACTGGCCTGGCTGAACGGTTAAGCAAGTATTGTACGGTGGGATTGATCCTGACTAATTCTTCCTTTATGGTTTGAGGAGGGATTCGAGAAACAGTGGGAGCCATCCTGTTTAGACAAACTAAAAACCACTCTAAACTTGCAAGAGCATCATGCTGAGTGTTTCTTCTTCTCTCTCCTAATTGCAGCGACCAATCAACATGACTGGACTTAAGTTACTCCTAGATAAAAACAAGCTGACAGGGCCAAACTACAAAGATTGGCTCAGGAATGTCAAGATAGCAATCACTTATGACAAGCTGGGGTATCTTCTTACCACCAAAGCTCCCCCTGTCCCTGGTCCAACTTCCAGTATCGCGGATAAGGAAATCCGCAAGACTTGGGAGATTGATAGCGCGAAGGCCAAGTGCCTCCTGCTTGCCTCGATGGACAACGAACATCAGAGGAGGCATGAGAATATGGACATGGAGTCCATATTGCTCCATACAAAAGAACTGTATGGAGAGCAATCACGTATCGCAAGATACGAAGCGTCGAAAAAGTTGTTTTCGACAAAGATGGCCGTCGGATCATCAGTAGCCGAGCACGTGCTAAAGATGATCGGCTACATTGAGGAGCTCGCTGACCTAGGGATCACATTGGAGAGTGAGCTATATACGGATATAGTTCTCCAGTCCCTTCCTTCCACTTACGCCCAGTTTATACTGAACTTCAACCTACAAGAAAAAGAGGTTGAACTATCAGAGCTCCTCAACATGCTGAGGAGCGCAGAGGGCACCCTACAGAAAAGTAGGGATACATCCACTTTGTTTGTAGGAGGATCATCTTCTTCTAGGTCCAAGGCGAAAGCCAAGGGAAAGAAGAAGAAGGCCCCCGCCAAACCAAGGGGCGGTGTTAGTAAAGTGGATACGAAGGGAAAAGGTAAAGCAACAAAGATAGCGGGGAAGCTTGTGGATAAGGAAGAATGCTTCTTTTGTCATAAGAAAGGACACTGGAAGAATGATTGCAGGGCCTGGAAGGCCAGAACACAGGAATTGAAGCAGGTTGCAGCTTCAGCTTCAGGTGTGTATGTTATTGAAAACTGTCTTTCAATAAACTCTACTTCCTGGGTATTGGATACCGGATCAGGATCTCATATCTGTAATTCTTTGCAGGCGTTGAGAAACCGTAGGGATTTGAAGGCAGGTGACATGACCCTCAGAGTTGCGAACGGAGCTAGCATGGATGCTAAAGCCGTGGGGGACTATCACCTGGGAATGTCAGATGGACATGTTTTGGTTTTGCGTAATTGCTTTTTTGTACCCAACGCAACTTGTAATATCATTTCTGTATCTTTAGTTTCTAAAGAAGGTTATGAATTTGCGTTTGTAAGTAATGTTGTAAACATTCACCTTAATCAAGTATTGATTGGGTCAGGTACTCTGAGTAATGGTATATACGTGTTAAACCAACCACAGATTTTCAATGTCCAGAATACACACAAAAGAAAGTCTCCAGAAATAAATCAGACTTTCTTATGGCATTGTAGATTGGGTCACATCAATGAGAGAAGGTTGACGAAGTTACATACAGAAGGGTATTTGAATGCGTTCGAATATCAATCGTATGCCACTTGTCAATCCTGTCTCAAGGGAAAGATGACAAAGACTCCGTTTACTGGACATGGAGTAAGAGCGAGCGAGCTCTTGGGACTCGTACACAGTGACGTGTGCGGTCCAATGTCTACACATGCCCGAAGCGGACATTCTTACTTCATTACTTTTACGGATGACTTCTCAAGGTACGGTTATGTCTTCTTAATGAAACATAAGTCCGAGGCTTTTGGAAAATTCCAGGAGTATAAGAATGAAGTAGAGAAACAGACCGGCAAAAGTATTAAGATTCTAAGATCGGATCGAGGTGGAGAATACTTAAGTGCCGAATTCCTGGACTATTTAAAAGAGAACGGAATTCTCTCTCAGCTTACTCCTCCATACACCCCGCAACATAACGGTGTATCGGAGAGACGGAACCGCACCCTATTGGATATGGTGCGGTCCATGATGAGTAACGCTGAGTTACCGCGATCATTCTGGGGATATGCACTAGAAGCAGCTGCGTATCTCTTGAACAAGGCTCCCACCAAGACTGTGCCTACCACCCCATATGAGATGTGGACTGGGAAGAAACCCTGTCTTAAGTATCTTAAGGTATGGGGATGTCCAGCTTTTGTAAAAAAGCAGCATGCGGACAAACTTGAGGCACGTTCAGTACAGTGTAAGTTTGTGGGATACCCAAGGAACTCCAGGGGGTATCTTTTCTATTCCGCTGAGGAGCAAAAGGTCTTTGTTTCTCAGCATGCCCGCTTCTTGGAAACTGAGTTTTTAGAAACCCAGATAAGTGGGAACACAATAGAACTGGAAGAGGTTCCAGAACCACAGACTGTTACTGAAAGCTTAGTGGAACCAGAGGGTTCAACAGAACAGGACATTCCTATGCCGCTCCGCAGGAGTAGTAGGCAGTCTCATCCGCCCGAGAGATACTGCGGTTTTCTCATAGACGGGGATAGAGAGGATTGCATCATAGATTATGATGAGCCTACTAGCTTCCAGCAGGCCGTTCAGAGCGTTGACTCAGTGAAATGGCTGGATGCAATGCGGACCGAAATGGAGTCCATGTACACCAACAAAGTATGGACGTTGGACATTGCTCCAGACGGGGTAAAACCCGTAGGATGCAAGTGGATCTTCAAAAGGAAGATTGGTGTAGATGGACAGGTTGAGACCTATAAAGCTAGGCTGGTAGCAAAGGGTTTTCGTCAAAGACCTGGCTTGGACTACGACGAAACATTTTCTCCAGTAGCCATGCTGAAATCCATTCGGATCCTTCTTGCCATTGCTGCCTTCCACGATTATGAGATCTGGCAAATGGACGTAAAAACAGCTTTTCTAAATGGAAATTTAGAGGAGTGTGTCTATATGGACCAGCCAGAGGGTTTCATTCAGAGTGGGAGCAGCGGAAAGGTGTGCAAGTTGCTTAAGTCCATCTATGGACTAAAGCAGGCATCGCGGAGTTGGAACATCTGCTTTGATGAGACAGTCAAAGAATTTGGTTTTATCAAAAATCCAGATGAACCATGCATCTATAGTAGATTTGTAGCGAGAACTGTAGTATTCCTCGTTTTATACGTGGATGACATTCTCTTGATAGGAAATGACATTCCTATGCTACAATCTGTCAAGGGGTTCTTGTCACAAAGGTTCTCCATGAAAGACCTGGGTGATGCCTCATACATCCTGGGGATCCGGATCCATCGTGATAGATCCAAGAGGATATTGGGACTTTCTCAGTCCAGGTACATCGACACCATAGTGAAAAGATTCAGTATGGAAGATTCCAAGCGCGGTAACCTACCGGCTTGTCACGGGATCACCCTCTCTAAAGAGATGTCTCCCAAGACTGATTTGGAGAGGGATCGCATGTCTATTATACCCTACGCTTCTGCGGTAGGCTCTATAATGTATGCGATGTTGTGTACCAGACCGGATGTAGCTTATGCACTGAGTGTGGTAAGCCGGTATCAGTCTAACCCTGGGGAGAAACACTGGATAGCAGTAAAGAACATTCTCAAATACCTGAGAAGGACTAAGGAGATGTTCTTGGTGTATGGCGGAAAAGACCTCCAGATCGAGGCCTTTGCTGACTCCAGCTTCCAGAGTGACAAGGATGATTCCAAGTCCATGTCGGGTTTTGTCTTCACCCTCAATGGAGGGGCGGTGTGTTGGAAGAGTTCCAAACAGGAAACCGTTGCAGACTCGACGATGGAAGCGGAATACATCGCTGCATCTGATGCCGCAAAAGAGGCTGTCTGGATGAGGAAGTTCTTGAAAGAACTTCAGGTGGTTCCGTCCATTGTTGACCCAATACCTCTGTATTGCGACAACAACGGGGCTATAGCTTTAGCAAAGGAACCCAGGTCCCATCAGAGATCCAGGCACATCTTGAGGCGGTATCACCTGATCAGGGAGATCGTGGATCGCAAGGAGATCGAGGTTCGGAGGGTTGCTTCAGAAGAGAACACTGCAGATCCATTCACCAAGGCCCTACCCCAGACTCAGTTCGAGCGGCTGATCGAGATGATAGGTCTTCGATACGCCAGTACATGGCCTTAGTGCAAGTGGGAGATTGTTAGTGTATATGCCCTAGAGGCCATTACTGTATCATACTAGTTTGTATATTACTTAATGGATGCTTGGGATATTCACCTTGTATATACAATCTTGCTCAAAATAGTAGTATGCTACTTGGTTTGTTTCTACTTCAATGTGTACTTGTGTTTATTTCAGTATATCACTTATACGCATTAGTGGAGCCCTTAGGATCTTTGCTTGATTACCAGCGTTGTGATGGCAGTCACACAAGTGGGGGCTGGGTAATCTATAGGCACATCCTTATACAGGTCCCTAGTCGCAGGACTATCGAGACGGGGCATCGATACTCCGGAGTAGACTAGCGTATGCGCTTCTCATCCCAGTGTGGGAGATGGTCTGTCCCACAGCCATCAGTACGTCGTACTGGAGATAGTATACGGGTGCTCGTTGGGTTACGAGTACACTGGACAGGACTCGTAGGGAACTGACAGGTTGGTATTATACCTATCGTCAGTTATCAGTTCCCAGGTGACATGAGTACAGCTTAGTCCGCTGACTTGACACTGGCACTTCGCCTCAAGTGTGTTCCCACTGCACTTTGATCACTACCCTACCACGGCTCAAAGGAGTCGTGCAAACAGGTGGTGGTTGGGTGCAGTCCCGAAGCACTTGGAGGCAGTGACGGTTAGACAGGATTCGTCTCTCCCGGTATTGGGGGTTGACATCGCGCTGTGTCTAGGAGAGCCATTACACGAGTAGTCCCTGGCCAGGGCAAACGAGATATACTGGTAGGTTTCCAGTGTTATCTCAGGGTGTTTTGGGCTACGCTCCGGCACGACTTGTACCGCTATTGGGGGACTGACGTTTACCACCCCCTAGGCCCGCCATGCGATGTATCAGACGAACAGACCGGACTGTACGGAGACTGTCACATTCAGACTCAGTAGGAGTTCAGATGGGGTTTCACCTCGTCAGCCTTCTTGTCGACATCTACCTGGGGACCGTTATGCACAGCTAGTGCCGCTTGCGGTCTGTGGTTAAACCCACTGCCAGCGTAGTGTCGAGTCTTTAGAGTCCCACACAGAGGGTATTCGCCTCTGGGCAAAACAGAGTAGAGGTCGCATGGTTTTGCGACAGGGTTCGTTCTCATCCGCGCACTTGTGCACGTTTGGAGTCCGGACGGATTATACTGGCAGGCTCTGGTTTGAGCCAGATACTAGTATATATATTTGGGGTTGCTTTTATATCTTGGTATTCTTGTTTTTCGGAACGAGAATGCAGGTGTGTATGCACAGTTGATTGAGGAGGAGAATGAGGTTTTTCATTAGGGTTTCGGAACGGGTGCGTATGCACAGTTGACAGTCTTTATTTTCCAAACCCTAATGGATTTATTTATTATCTATTAATAATAATAATTAAATGAGAATTATGTTATGGTTGTTCTTTGTTGACTTGTTGACCTTGGTTGACTTGTTGACCATTGACCACTTTCATGCCTTCAAAAGTGTTCCTTGATTTATGCTTACATTTTTAAATGAAGCATGGTTGTGGTCATTCCAAACACTACCATCAACTATTCTCATTTTCAATTATTATCATTTAGATAATATTATTCTTTTGCATTATGGTTGCAAGAAGAGAAAATAATAGCTCATTCTATCATTCTCACTCTCTCTCTTCACTTCATCTTCTTCTTCCTCTAGTCAAGAGAAACCTTCTCATGAGTTGAGAATCCTTCTCTTGAAAAACAAAAGCAACCCTTAGACACTCTCTACTCACTCTAGGATCAAGGGTCTAGCAAGCCGGCGATTCTAGTTCACTCCAAGTCCGAGAAAGAGCCCAAAGGTCGAGCCTTCGAGGTGGATCCATCTTCGACGGGAGAAGGCGACGTAAAGAGAACCATCAACCTCTACAAGGTTTGAAGAAGAAGGAGTTCAAGTTTAGGTATAACCATCTTCCATAGTAGCTAACTCTCTTTAGCTAGAATGCTAGTTTTAGTTTAGACAACGATCCCGACCAAGTTTAGTCCATGTTGCCTCTTGCGATAAAAATTCGTTTTTTATACCGTTTCCGCCTCCCCGTAAGCACCGGGGGTCGCAATATGGACTTACACTGTAGTATTCCTTGTTTTATACGTGGATGACATTCTCTTAATAGGAAATGACATTCCTATGCTACAATCTGTCAAAGGTTTCTTGTCACACAGGTTCTCCATAAAGACCTGGGTGATGCCTCTTACATCCTGGGGATCCGGATCCATCGTGATAGATCCAAGAGGATATTAGGACTTTCACAGTCCAGGTACATCGACACCGTACTGAAAAGATTCAGTATGGAAGATTCCAAGCGCGGTAATCTACCGGCTTGTCACGGGATCACCCTCTCTAAAGAGATGTCTCCCAAGACTGATTTGGAGAGGGATCGCATGTCTATTATACCCTACGCTTCTGCGGTAGGCTCTATAATGTATGCGATGTTGTGTACCAGACCGGATGTAGCTTATGCACTGAGTGTAGTAAGCCGGTATCAGACAAACCCTGGGGAGAAACATTGGATAGCAGTAAAGAACATTCTCAAGTACCTGAGAAGGACTAAGGAGATGTTCTTGGTGTATGGCGGAAAAGACCTCCAGATTGAGGCCTTTGCTGACTCCAGCTTCCAGAGTGACAAGGATGATTCCAAGTCCATGTCGGGTTTTGTCTTTACCCTCAATGGAGGGGCGGTGTGTTGGAAGAGTTCCAAACAGGAAACCGTTAAAGACTCGACTATGGAAGAGGAATACATCGCTGCATCTGATGCCGCAAAAGAAGCTGTCTGGATAAGGAAGTTCTTAAAAGAACTTCAGGTGGTTCCGTCCATTGTTGACCCAGTACCTCTGTATTGCGACAACAACGGGGCTATAGCTTTAGCAAAGGAACCCAGGTCCCATCAGAAATCCAGGCACATCTTGAGGCGGTATCACCTGATCAGGGAGATCGTGGATCGCAAGGAGATCGAGGTTCGGAGGGTTGCTTCAGAAGAAAACACTGCAGATCCATTCACCAAGGCCTTACCCCAGACTCAGTTCGAGCGGCTGATCGAGATGATAGGTCTTCGGTACGCCAGTTCATGGCCTTAGTGCAAGTGGGAGATTGTTAGTGTATATGCCCTAGAGGCCATTACTGTATCATACTAGTTTGTATATTACTTGATGGAAGCTTAGGATATTCACCTTGTATAAACAATCTTGCTCAATATAGTAGTATGCTACTTGGTTTGTTTCTACTTCAATGTGTACTTGTGTTTATTTCAATATATCACTTATACGCATTAGTGGAGCCCTTAGGATCTTTGCTTGATTACCAGCGTTGTGATGGCAGTCACACTAGTGGGGGCTGGGTAATCTATAAGCACATCCTTATACAGGTCCCTAGTCGCAGGACTATCGAGACAGGGCATCGATACTCCGGAGTAGACTAGCGTATGCGCTTCTCATCCCAGTGTGGGAGATGGTCTGTCCCACAGCCATCAGTACGTCGTACTGGAGATAGTATACGGGTGCTCGTTGGGTTACGTGTACACTGGACAGGACTCGTCGGGAACTGAAAGGTTGGTATTATACCTATCGTCAGTTATCAGTTCCCAGGTGACATGAGTACAGCTTAGTCCGCTGACGTGACACTGGCACTTCGCCTCGAGTGTGTTCCTACTACACCTTGATCACTACCCTACCACGGCTCAAAGGAGTCATGCAAACAGGTAGTGGTTGGGTGCAGTCCCGAAGCACTCGGAGGCAGTGCCGTCCAGACAGGATTCGTCTCTCCCGGTATTGGGGGTTGACATCGCGCTGTGTCTAGGAGAGCCATTACACGAGTAGTCCCTGGCCAGGGCAAGCGAGATATACTGGTAGGCTTCCAGTGTTATCTCAGGGTGTTTTGGGCTTCACTCCGACACGACTTGTACCGCTATTGGGGGACTGACGTTTTACCGCCCCCTAGGCCCGACATGCGATGTATCAGACGAACAGACCGGACTGTACGGAGAATGTCACATTCAGACTCAGTAGGAGTTCAGATGGGGTTTCACCTCGTCAGCCTTCTTTTCGACATCTACCTGGGGACCATTACGCACAGCTAGTGCCGCTTGCGGTCTGTGGTTAAACCCACTGCCAGCGTAGTGTCGAGTCTTTAGAGTCCCACACAGAGGGTATTCGCCTCTGGGCAAAATAGAGTAGAGGTCGCATGGTTTTGCGACAGGGTTCGTTCTCATCCGCGCACTTGTGCACGTTTGGAGTCCGGACGGATTATACTGGCAGGCTCTGGTTTGAGCCAGATACTGGTATATGTTTTGGGGTTGCTTTTATCTCAGTATTCATGTTCCTCGGAACAAGGATGCAGGTGTGTATGCACGGTTATTTGAGGAAGAGGAAGATGACTTTCATTAGGGTTTCGGAACGGGTGCGTATGCACTGTTGACAGTCGTCTTTTTCCAAACCCTAATGGATTTGTATTATATCAATTAATAATATATAATAAAATGAAATTGTGTCATGGTTGGTTTTTGTTGACTTGTTGACCATGGTTGACTTGTTGACCATGGTTGAAGTTTTGACCATCATCATTACAAAAGAAAGATGCTCTTTGATTCTAGCAAATTCATTTAATGTTTGAAATGATAATGGTCATTGTAAAACTTTCCATCAACCTTTTCATTTTCATTATTATTATTATTGATAATTCTTTTTCTTTTGTATTATGGTTGCAAGAAAGAAAAAGGATAGCTCATTCTATCATATTCATTCTCTCTCTTCACTTCATCTTCTTTTTCCTCTAGCCAAAGAGAAACCTTCTCATGTGTTGAGAATCCTTCTCTTTAAAAAGAAAAGCAAACCCTAGTCACTCTCTACTCATTCTAGGTTCAAGGTTTAGCAAGCCGGAAACCCTAGTTCACTCAAAGATCGAGGAAGAGCCCAAAGGTCGAACCTTCGAGGTGGATCCATCTTCGACGGAAGAAGGCGACGAAAAGAGAACCATCAACCTCTACAAGATTTCAAGAAGAAGGAGTTCAAGTTTAGGTATAACCTTCATCCGAGTAGCTAACTCCCTTTAGCGTATTTGCTAGTTTAGTTTAGACACGATCCCGACCTTGTTTAGTCCATGTTGCCTCTTGCGATAAAAATTTGTTTTTTATACCGTTTCCGCCTCCCCGTAAGCACCGGGGGTCGCAACGTGGACTTACACCATCCTGTTTAGACAAATTAAAAACCATTCTAAACTTGCAAGAGCATCGTGCTAATGTGTTTCTTCTCTCCCCCCCTACAGCGACCAAATCGAAATGACTGGACTTAAGTTACTTCTAGATAAAAACATATTGACAGGGCCAAACTACAAAGATTGGCTCAGGAATGTCAAGTTGGCAATCTCTTACGACAAGCTGGGGTATCTTCTTACCACCAAAGCTCCCCCCGTCCCAGGTCCCACCTCCAGCGTCGCGGATAAGGAAATCCGTAAGACTTGGGAGATTGACAGCGCGAAGGCCAGATGCCCCGTACTTGCCTCGATGGACAACGACCATCAGAGGAGGCACGAGAATATGGATTTGGAATCCATATTTCTTCATACAAAAGAACTGTATGGAGAGCAGTCTCATATCGCAAGATACGAAGTGTCGAAGAAGTTATTTTCGACAAAGTTGGCCTTCGGATCATCGGTAGCGGACCACGTGCTTAAGATGATTGGCTACACTGAGGAGCTCGCGGAACTTGGGACCACGTTGGACAGTGAACTCTATACGGATATAATTCTCCAGTCCCTTCCATCCACTTACGCCCAGTTCATACTGAACTTCAACTTGCAAGAAAAGGAAGTTGAACTTTCAGAACTCCTCAACATGCTGAGGAGCGCAGAGGGCACCCTACAGAAGGGTAGGGAAACACCCGCTTTGTTTGTAGGAGGATCTTCTTCCTCTAGGTCCAAGGCGAAAGCCAAGGGAAAGAGGAAGAAAGCCCCCGCCAAACCAAGAGGCGGTGTTAGTAAAGTGGGTGCGAAGGGAAAGGAAAAGGCAACAAAGATTGCGGGGAAGCTTGTTGGAAAGGAAGAGTGCTTCTATTGTCATAAGAGTGGACACTGGAAGAAAGATTGCAGGGCTTGGAAAGCCAGGACACAGGAACTGAAGCATGTTGCAGCTTCAGCTTCAGGTGTGTTTGTTATTGAAAACTGTCTTTCTATAAACTCTACTTCCTGGGTATTGGATACCGGATCAGGATCTCATATCTGTAATTCTTTGCAGGCGTTGAGAAACCGTAGTGTTTTGAAGGCAGGTGACATGACCCTCAGAGTTGCAAACGGAGCTAGCATGGACGCTAAAGCCGTGGGGGACTATCACCTGGGAATGTCAGATGGGCATGTTTTGGTTTCGCGTAATTGCTTTTTTGTACCCAACGCAACTTGTAATATCATTTCTGTATCTTTGGTTTCTAAAGAAGGTTATGAATTTGCGTTTGTAAGTAATGTTGTAAACATTCACCTTAATCAAGTTCTGATTGGGTCAGGTACACTGAGCAATGGTATATACGTATTGAACCAACCACAGATTTTCAATGTCCAGAATACACACAAAAGAAAGTCACCAGATATTAATCAGGCTTTCTTATGGCATTGTAGACTGGGTCACATCAATGAGACACGGTTGACTAAGTTACATAAAGAAGGATACTTGGATCCGTTCGAGTATCAGTCTTAGGCCACTTGTGAATCTTGTCTCATGGGAAAGATGACAAAAACTCCGTTCACTGGACACGGAGAAAGAGCGAGCAAGCTCTTGGGACTCATACACAGTGACGTGTGTGGTCCAATGTCTACACATGCGCGAAGCGGTTATTCATACTTCATTACTTTCACAGATGATTTCTCTAGGTATGGACATGTCTTCTTAATGAAGCACAAATCCGAGGCCTTTGAGAAATTTCGGGATTACAAGAATGAAGTTGAAAAACAAACAGGCAAAAGTATTAAGATTCTATGATCGGATCGAGGTGGAGAATACTTGAGTGCCGAGTTCCTGGACTATTTAAAAGAGAATGGAATTCTCTCTCAGCATACTCCTCCATACACTCCGCAACATAACGGTGTATCGGAAAGGAGGAATCAAACCCTATTGGATATGGTTCGTTCCATGATGAGTAAGGCTGAGTTACCGCGATCTTTTTGGGGCTATGCACTAGAAGCAGCTGCATATCTGTTGAACAAGGCTCCTACCAAGACAGTGCCTACCACTCCATATCAGATATGGAGTGGGAAGAAACCCTGTCTTAAGTACCTTAAGATATGGGGATGTCCAGCTTTTGTAAAAAAGCAGCATGCGGACAAGCTCGAGGCACGTTCAGTACAGTGTAAGTTTGTGGGATACCCAAAGAACTCCAGGGGGTATCTGTTCTATTCCATTGAGGAACAAAAGGTTTTTGTTTCTCAACATGCCCGCTTCTTAGAAACTGAGTTTTTGGAAACCCAGATAAGTGGGAACGCAATAGAACTGGAAGAAATTCCAGAACCACAAGCTATTACTGAAAGCTTGGAAGAGCCAGTAAGTTCAAAAGAACAGGACATTCCTATGCCGCTCCGCAGGAGTAGTAGGCAGTCTCATTCGCCCGAGAGATACTACGGTTTTCTCATAGACGGGGATAGAGAGGATTGCATCATAGATTATGATGAGCCTACTAGCTTCCAGCAGGCCGTTCAGAGCGTTGACTCGGTAAAATGGCTGGATGCAATGCGGACCGAAATGGAGTCCATGTACACCAACAAAGTATGGACGTTGGACATTGCTCCAGACGGGGTAAAACCCGTAGGATGCAAGTGGATCTTCAAAACGAAGATTGGTGTAGATGGACAGGTTGAGACCTATAAAGCTAGACTTGTAGCAAAGGGTTTCCGTCAAAGACCTGGCTTGGACTATGACGAAACCTTTTCTCCAGTGGCTATGCTGAAATCCATTCGGATCCTTCTTGCCATTGCTGCCTTCCACGATTATGAGATTTGGCAGATGGACGTAAAGACCGCTTTTCTGAATGGAAATTTAGAGAAGTGTGTCTATATGGATCAGCCAGAGGGTTTCATTCAGAGTGGGAGCAGCGGAAAGGTGTGCAAGTTGCTTAAGTCCATCTATGGACTAAAGCAGGCATCGCGGAGTTGGAACATCTGTTTTGATGAGACGGTCAAGGAATTTGGCTTTATCAAAAATCCAGATGAACCATGCATCTATAGTAGATTTGTAGTAAGAACTGTAGTATTCCTCGTTTTATACGTGGATGACATTCTCTTAATAGGAAATGACATTCCTATGCTACAATCTGTCAAGGGGTTCTTGTCACACAGGTTCTCCATGAAAGACCTGGGTGATGCCTCATACATCCTGGGGATCCGGATCCATCGTGATAGATCCAAGAGGATATTAGGACTTTCTCAGTCCAGGTACATCGACACCATAGTGAAAAGATTCAGTATGGAAGATTCCAAGCGCGGTAACCTACCGGCTTGTCACGGGATCACCCTCTCTAAAGAGATGTCTCCCAAGACTGATTTGGAGAGGGATCGCATGTCTATTATACCCTACGCTTCTGTAGTAGGCTCTATAATGTATGCGATGTTATGTACCAGACCGGATGTAGCTTATGCACTAAGTGTGGTAAGCCGGTATCAGTCAAACCCTGGGGAGAAACACTGGATAGCGGTAAAGAACATTCTCAAGTACCTGAGAAGGACTAAGGAGATGTTCTTGGTGTATGGCGGAAAAGACCTGCAGATCGAGGCCTTTGCTGACTCCAGCTTCCAGAGTGACAAGGATGATTCCAAGTCCATGTCGGGTTTTGTCTTTACCCTCAATGGAGGGGCGGTGTGTTGGAAGAGCTCCAAACAGGAAACCGTTGCAGACTCGACTATGGAAGCGGAATACATTGCTTCATCTGATGCCGCAAAAGAAGCTGTCTGGATAAGGAAGTTCTTGAAAGAACTTCAGGTGGTTCCGTCCATTGTTGACCCAATACCTCTGTATTGCGACAACAACGGGGCTATAGCTTTAGCGAAGGAACCCAGGTCCCATCAGAGATCCAGGCACATCTTGAGGCGGTATCACCTGATCAGGGAGATCGTGGATCGCAAGGAGATCGAGGTTCGGAGGGTTGCTTCAGAAGAGAACACTGCAGATCCATTCACCAAGGCCTTACCCCAGACTCAGTTCGAGCGGCTGATCGAGATGATAGGTCTTCGATACGCCAGTACATGGCCTTAGTGCAAGTGGGAGATTGTTAGTGTATATGCCCTAGAGGCCATTACTGTATCATACTAGTTTGTATATTACTTGATGGAAGCTTGGGATATTCACCTTGTATAAACAATCTTGCTCAATATAGTAGTATGCTACTTGGTTTGTTTCTACTTCAATGTGTACTTGTGTTTATTTCAGTATATCACTTATACGCATTAGTGGAGCCCTTAGGATCTTTGCTTGATTACCAGCGTTGTGATGGCAGTCACACTAGTGGGGGCTGGGTAATCTATAAGCACATCCTTATACAGGTCCCTAGTCGCAGGACTATCGAGACAGGGCATCGATACTCCGGAGTAGACTAGCGTATGCGCTTCTCATCCCAGTGTGGGAGATGGTCTGTCCCACAGCCATCAGTACGTCGTACTGGAGATAGTATACGGGTGCTCGTTAGGTTACGAGTACACTGGACAGGACTCGTCGGGAACTGACAGGTTGGTACTATACCTTTCGTCAGTTATCAGTTCCCAGGTGACATGAGTACAGCTTAGTCCGCTGACTTGACACTGGCACTTCGCCTCGAGTGTGTTCCCACTGCACTTTGATCACTACCCTACCACGGCTCAAAGGAGTCGTGCAAACAGGCGGTGGTTGGATGCAGTCCCGAAGCACTTGGAGGCAGTGACGGTTAGACAGGATTCGTCTCTCCCGGTATTGGGGGTTGACATCGCGCTGTGTCTAGGAGAGCCATTACACGAGTAGTCCCTGGCCAGGGCAAGCGAGATATACTGGTAGGTTTCCAGTGTTATCTCAGGGTGTTTTGGGCTTCACTCCGACACGACTTGTACCGCTATTGGGGGACTGACGTTTTACCGCCCCCTAGGCCCGACATGCGATGTATCAGACGAACAGACCGGACTGTACGGAGACTGTCACATTCAGACTCAGTAGGAGTTCAGATGGGGTTTCACCTCGTCAGCCTTCTTGTCGACATCTACCTGGGGACCGTTACGCACAGCTAGTGCCGCTTGCGGTCTGTGGTTAAACCCACTGCCAGCGTAGTGTCGAGTCTTTAGAGTCCCACACAGAGGGTATTCGCCTCTGGGCAAAACAGAGTAGAGGTCGCATGGTTTTGCGACAGGGTTCGTTCTCATCCGCGCACTTGTGCACGTTTGAAGTCCGGACGGATATTACTGGCTGGCTCTGGTTTGAGTCAGATACTGGTATATGATTTGGGGTTGCTTTTATCTCAGTATTCATGTTCCTCGGAACAAGGATGCAGGTGTGTATGCACGGTTATTTGAGGAAGAGGAAGATGACTTTCATTAGGGTTTCGGAACGGGTGCGTATGCACTGTTGACAGTCGTCTTTTTCCAAACCCTAATGGATTTGTATTATATCAATTAATAATATATAATAAAATAAAATTGTGTCATGGTTGGTTTTTGTTGACTTGTTGACCATGGTTGACTTGTTGACCATGGTTGAAGTTTTGACCATCATCATTACAAAAGAAAGATGCTCTTTGATTCTAGCAAATTCATTTAATGTTTGAAATGATAATGGTCATTCTAAAACTTTCCATCAACCTTTTCATTTTCATTATTATTATTATTGATAATTCTTTTTCTTTTGCATTATGGTTGCAAGAAAGAAAAAGGATAGCTCATTCTATCATATTCATTCTCTCTCTTCACTTCATCTTCTTCTTCCTCTAGCTAAAGAGAAACCTTCTCATGTGTTGAGAATCCTTCTCTTTAAAAAGAAAAGCACCCCTTAGACACTCTCTACTTATTCTAGGTTCAAAGGTTTAGCAAGCCGGAAACCCTAGTTCACTCAAAGCACGAGGAAGAGCCCAAAGGTTGAACTCTCGAGGTGGATCCATCTTCGACGGAAGAAGGCGACAAAAGAGAACCATCAACCTCTACAAAGTTTGAAGAAGAAGGAGATCAAGTTTAGGTATAACCATCTTCATCCGAGTAGCTAACTCTCTTTAGCAAAGTATGCTAGTTTTAGTTTAGTTAAAGATCCCGACTTTGCTTAGTCCATGTTGCCCCTTGCGCTAAAAATTTGATTTTTATACCGTTTCCGCCTCCCCGTAAGAACCGGGGGTCGCAACGTGGACTTACACTATTCTATATCCAATATCGAAACAGAGGCACAGATTTAATTGGAACCAGATTCAAATCATGCAGCTGTCTCCAGTGCATGTCAACTAAATGGAGAGAGGCCGATCAGCATTACTAAACTTAGGAGTGCATCCAATTATGAGTAACCTGAAAGAGAAGCAAGTTCTCATAATCATTACTATCAACAGAATACCGTACACAACTATCTACATCTTCGATCACCTTAAAGAATCCGGATACTTGCAATACCTGATTCTCTACTTTATTCTTATCCCGATAACTTCTCAAAACTTGGACATTGCGTTTCTACGAAACACTTGTCTAAGAACTAGAGAAGTCATAAGTAAACAGAATATAGTACGAGTACCAACCCCTCTGTCCACATGGACACTGTACAACATACAATTCTCTGTATAATTCCACTGAGTCTAATAACTCATTCCCTGTGTGTCGTAGGTTGAAAACAGTACTTATGGTTAAGAAGAATTACACCGCTGTTTAATGCTCCTTACCTAACCATCCACCGATATAGGTAAATGTCATAGACATAATTTCAAAAAGTTATATCTTACTTTATAAAAATAAACGTACAGATATATCAATTTGAAATTGGTGCATAACAACGGATATTCAAAACCAAATATTCCCCGACCGGCAAACAACCCAGGTGATTTCCTCAAATATCACCAATTACAACGAATTCCGATATAATGAGGATGATCACCCAATTCCCAATAATTTACTCCCACTCATCATCTGTAAAACCATACAGATGTGAGAATCAAACCTGGTAAATACATACCCTGGAGTAAGTACTAATTGGGAAATCAGTTTTCTATTAACAATACACAGTGAAACTGAATCATGTAAATGTTTCGAAGGGTATCCAGGTATTCTTAATAATACCTCTTCCATTATCAGATTCACAACTGTAACCGTATATTTCTTTGCCATCTTTCCAAATCCCTTTATATGTCTTTAGTCATTATCTTCTGTACACCCTTTTAGGCTAAAAGGTTTTCTTCCCTCCCTACCGTTCGGCACCAGCTTATGGTTTGGAAGAAGACTATCCAATAAGCATAATGGGTGTACTCTCATAATCGTAGGAATACTCGTAACCTGAGAGAAGGTGATGATAAAAGACGACTGAATAAATCTTATTCCTATTTCTCCTGAACCAGAATCCATCCCCGAACCGGAACAAGTTCCTTCGAGTTCGTATATAACCATACGATGGAGTATCCAAAAAACTGTGGATCTTCGTAGTGATACGGAGTGTCCTAGAGAAATACGAATGTGAAGTAGGAGTGGCGATGAAATACTTGGTTTGGTCGTGAATAGCAGTTGCAGTTTACTTTGCCCTCTTACTAATCCCTTTATTTGTCTTTACTTAATACCTTCTGTACACCTTTTAGGCTAAATGGTTTTCTTCATTCTCTACCGTTCGACACCGGCCTAAGGTTTGGATGAAGACTATCCAATAAGCGTAATAGGTGTACTGTCCTAATCCAAGGAACACTCGCAACCTGAGAGAAGGTAAAAGGAAAAGACAACTGAATAGTCCTATTCATTTTCTCCAGAACAGGAAACCATCCTCGAATCTGGAACAAATTCCTTCGAGTTCGTATATAACCATACGATGGTTTTATCCAAAGGAAGTGGATATTCGTAGCAATACGTGGTGTTCTGGAGAAAAGGGTAAAAGTATGAGTGGCAATGAAGTATTCAACTCAGACAATCCAAAAGCCAGTGTTTTATGAAGGTTCGGTTAACTAGGTCACTGAGTCATAGTCAAGGGTCGGGTCATGGTCGCTGCCAAAGAGAGAGAGAAAAGAAAAACTCAGCATGCACTCTAACCTAGATCGGAATGGTTATCACTTTATCTAATCAGGAAACCTCCCACTGTAACCTCAAATTCTCCTCCAAACCTAAAAGAAGAATTAGTCGGGATCACCCGAGGAGTAAACCAACTCATCAGTGGGAATCAGGATCCAACTATCATCGCATGATAACTTGATGGAATCCACTCAAGTCACCAGACTCAAGAAGGTATGCGCATGCCTGGCAAGTTTCAGTTTCTTTAGAAACTCCCGATGTGATTTTTACCCCCAAGCGGCTTATGACCTTGATTAAGTCAGCAAACCATAAACCGCTAGTCAAGTTCAACCCGTCATTATTCTGGACTGCATTAAACCCACCCGTACGTGCCCTTGAGTAGGTCAACAAGGCCGCACGACTGTCCGAACCAATCCTATTTATGCAACAAACAAGCACCACTTAGCTACCGAACACTACGTCGTGACTAGGTCAACAAACGCAGCATGAATACTAAATAATACCCGTAAGAAATGACGGAGGTCTACGGTTGGTTTTTTGGCGAAAAACTTTTAACGTAATGAACTCGATATCATTGAATGAACTGCATAGCTTTTTATAAAAATATAGTAGCGAAAACCTTCGCTAAAGAGGTCACTCCCAGTGAAGGGATCTTGGCTCTTTCCTCGTAGAATGAGGTGCAGGATATTCCAACTCAATACCGCGATGCAAAGAAAAAAGGCAATCGGCTATAATGAAGTTATTACCCTGACGCAAACTTCTGTCCAAGGGGTCACTCCCTGGTGAAGGGATCTCGGCCCTTGCCTCGACGACTGAGGTGCTGGATATTCATAACCCAATACCACTGTGCAAAACAAAAGGGAACGTCCTTGCAATAACAACTTTTTTTTTGAAAAATGTTCCAACAACATCAAAATAGGTTTGTTTAGCTTGCATTGATTCGAATCAATACTGTCCCATCAATTAATCACACCACAAAAGAACGAAATTATGATTTAAGTATATGCCATCAGCATTCGCTACTGGGTCCCATCATCACCCGTTAGGTTACTTAACTAACGACAGAGCGGGGACTGGACTAGCACGGGTGTAAAACATATACAACATCTACCAGTATATATATCAATATATAATAATCGCTCAAGGCGTGATAAAATGCAACATCACAGAAATGTAATAAGCATCACAGAACAATACAGATAATCTAGGATCCCCGGGTTTTATAGAGCCGCTACTGAAACCCGACGTTCCCCTGGTCGTGTGGATAGCCTGTGCAATGAAATCCTAGACCCCTACGGGTGCGGCAAGTTACCCGCCAAAACCTGAAGCGAGGCAGCCCCCTACAGCAAAGTGAATGGACCACCCAGCACTTCACGGAATCCGGTAACTTGAGCACCCATGCTCGGGTCAACCTGTACCACCTACGAGTGCGGCGAATAGCCCGCCAATTCTAGAGTGAAACCCCCTTCGTCTCAAGGCCATGAGATGCGGGCCTGTTGCCCTCAAGAACCCGGCTATCTGTGCACTCCACCGCGGGGTAATCCCAGTACAGAAAGTAAAAATATATACAATGGGTACATCGACCTCAGCCCGGTCGTGCCCCAAAAGAATAATATACAAACAGGCAGTGACGGCAGTCCACATGTCGGACGCTCGCCCCGCAATATCAAATGTACAAATACAACCAAACTTTACTACCATTGCATCCAGGCTATCCACCCCGACAAATCCGCAACATCACAGCACAACACAGAACATCAACGTAAATGTCACGTTCGCAAATCTGTCTAAAAGAGCTATAGCAATTAAACAAGATTTACCGCTCGAATGACATTCACGGTCATAGATATAATGTAAATACTGTGAACTAACATGTTTAAAATTTTCGATCGACAAAATTTCCCGAAGTGGGCCCCAAGCACTAATCCCAGCACTCAAAATAATCTTGGCCCAAACAAAAAATTCCAGAAACCCCAATTCCAAGTTTAAGACCACTGTAGAAAAAATGGTGCATTGAAGGCAGAAAATGGCGGCGGAACCGCGGCCAGAAGAGGGGTATTGCCGTGGTTCTGCGGCGGAACAGTGTCATTGTGCAACGAAATTTTCCTAGATTTCTTAAAAACGCCTGCCAGATTTTCTGCAACAATCAAAATAATTTTTCGACGACAAAAAAATTTCGACAAAAACTGCACAAATTGGAATCGCGGTTTTGGAAATTTCGGTCGATCGAAGTTCTAAACACGTTAAAGCAAGCTAGTAAAGATTAATGACGTGGCTCTGATACGATGTAAGTCTACGGTAGCACCCCGGCCGTCTGTCAGAGGCCAAAATGCGGAAACGAAAACTTTTTCAAAACTTGAAACCGGCGCTATCGTACACTATAAACCCGGATCGAACCATTAACCTATAACTAGCAACTAGAGAAAGGGTTGGAAAGCTATACCGATCGATCCGTGTCCTTCGGTCTTTGGCCACAATCCCAAGCTCCTCACGGCATCTCCGAGCACCGGTCTCCTCATCGGAAAGGGCACCACATCATCGAGTCTTTCTACGGGCTCCCGCTTCATCCGATGCAACTCGGGCACGAAGTTCGCTAGCCTACGTGTCCAAGGCGATGTAGAGAATGTGTGTGATTACTTTGTCTCAAGCATCCATTGATTCTCATCACATGAGAGTGTATGGATGGAGGTTAGAGATGATGCCATTAATAGAGGTTGTGACCAAGAGGAAGAAGAAGAAGAGGAAGCCTTTTTCATTTTGTGTTTCTTATGATAAAATGAGAGAGAGTGTTAGAATAAAATACAAGACCAAGCTCTCATATGGCAGCCCCTCCTCTCTCCTCTTATCATATGAACCACAAATCAATCACAATATGTGACACATGCACAAAGAAAGAGACCATGAGTCACCACTTGTACATGTGTGACAATTAATGCTCCTAATCATGATTTCTAGCTCACAATTTCCATTTGTAAACATTAACCCAAATGTTTACAAAAATAAAAAGATACGGAAACATCTAAAGTAAACTCGTGACGGATCAGAAGGATACCCCTCACCTGTATATACATACCTGCATCCACATTTCGACTGAATGCGAATGCGATGAGACTAAAGTAATCGAACAAATCTAATACTAGGATCCGGCTTAAACCAAAGCCCACTAGTATGATCCGTCTGATCATGATCCGTGCACTACTGCATGTATATGATAGAAACCTGCCATATATCATTCGGCCTCTACAACGTTTCGCCCGAAATATGAGAAACTGTCTGTAGGGGACTCTAAAGACTCGTCAATACTTTGGCTGTGGATTTAACCAATAGCACGTCAGATGTACTAGTCATACGTAACGGGCTTCCAGGTATTGACCAAAAGGGAGGTCGATGAGCAAACTCATCCTGACACCCTACTGTGCATGTCATTGACAATATCCGTACAGTCCGGTCTGTTCTTCTATGAGCATCGCATGGTGGGCCTAAGGGGTTGGTAAAACTCTTACCCCCCAAAAGCGATACAAGTCGTGTCGGAGTGTAGCCCAGAACACCCTAAGATACTACTGGAATACCTACCAGTAAATCTCCTGCCTTGGCCAAGGACTTCGTGTAATGGCTCTCCTAGACACAGCGGGATCTCACCCTAATACCGGGAGAAACGAAACCCCTGCCAATCCGCTCACGGCCTCCATGTGGCTCGGGACTGTTCCCAACTAAAACCTGTTTGCACGACTCCTTTGAGCCGTGGTTGGGTAGTAATCAAAGCACAGTTGGAACTCACAAGAGACAAATGACGATCTCAGGTCGATGAACTAACCTGTACACATGTCACCAGAAAACTGCTATCTGACGTCAGGTATAATACCAACTAGCATGTTCCCAGCGAGTCCTTTCCGGTGTACTCATAACCCAATGAGCACCTGTATACATCTTAGGTGAACCAACTGATACCAATGGCTTATGAGACCGGCCATCGCCTCTCGTCGGGGTCTTGACTGTATACACTAGTGTACTAATGGTGTATCGATTCCCAGTCTAGAAATTCCCACGACTAGGAACCACTTTAAGGATGTGCTTATAGACCCCAGCTCCCATGTATATGATCGCCATCATACTGCTGGCAGTCAAGAAAGAATCCAAAGGGCTCTATCAACGTGTAATAGCGACCTGTAAGGTCACCTAAAGTAGTACACGATGATAAAGATAAACCAGATAGCTTACTATCATCTTGAGTAAGACTGTCCTACCGGCATAGGTCCTCCCTCAATCATTGCAATCACGTGCTTGCGATCTAATAATTGACTCTGAGGGCACTATATCCAACAATATAATGACCAAGAGAACGGTTCGAAACCTTAGGGTTTGCAGCAGTTCAGCGGTGCCATCAATAAGGTTTGGGTTTGCCCTTCTACGGCTGGTCCATAGGTACTGTGGTATGTATGAGAATACTATTAAACTGTACTCAAGAGGTTGAGCTCTTGGGCGATTATGGAACTTTAACAAATCGATCGGAAGGTTCGACGTCATTCGGATATCATATGTTAGGATACATTGCTTGGGAGACTACAGATACGAGTATAGCCGTTGGAGCGCAGTCCATGCAGCCATGAAGAGACGAGTCCGAATCAGTCGACATTAGAGAAAAGTGTAGAAAGAGGTTCATATGAGACCTAGATGAGATGACGTTCCACTCCGCTGACATCAGAGATGTTATACACATGCAGAGACGTTGTATAACGATATATCTTCCAGAAGGAGTCGCGATAAGTATGCAGCCGTTCCAGAATAAGAAACAGATTTAGTAAAAGATGAAAACGTCCGGGCAGTTCAGCAAAAATGAGATTTGGGAGAGGCTTCGACAGAACCTTCTTGAATACTATACGAGGAGACTTGGACACAGGATCGGTCATATTACGCACACCCAGTAGGCCAGAGTTCGGTATCGTCGATGACACATGTTATGAGTGACCATGACAGTTGGCCAGAGATCTTTAGAGGATGTGCTAGAGCGGGACTAATTCCGTCATCTTTGATTTTGATATTTTGGGCGATTTATTTGCATGATTGAGATTTTGTACACTACAGTTGCACTTGACCTCGTTTTAATGTCATTCAAGATGTTGATTTGATTTCATACCTATGTTATTGTCACGACCCGCAAGGTACGGAACGCGACCGGCACTTAAGTTACGAAACGTCTCAAGGCGTCCGTAAATAAGTAAGCCGAAGCCCAGAAAACAAAATCCAATTAAGAATTTGAGTGAAGGAAAACCAATTTCTTTAAAACATTTTTCACCATTAATACACATCAAGTCCCTTTTTAAAATATCCTTCCTCTTTCAAAAATTCCTGCAGAATTTCCTTTGTAAACCAGGCCCCAAACGGGTGCAAAACCGAAATATAAATAAATAACATGAATATGGCATCCCCAAGCGGGAGCTAGCTCTTCGTCTCAAGGCGGTCACAAATCCCACGCAATGTAAAACAACAATATAAATAAATAAGTATGAAGCATGGGTAAAATAACATGTCGACTCAAGTGAGCTCGACCCCAAATAACGTATCAAAAAATCCCCAAGTCTCACAACCTCGTCTCTAGGTCAATATACAGTAATCCAAATAACTGGTACTCTGAAATAAGAGTAGTAGCAGTGGCACCAGTAGATGGAGTACTCTAGATACAATGAGCATATATAAGGTGGTACAAAATGATAACAACCCACCTATGAGCAAAAACCTCGAGTCCAGCCAAAACGAGCAAAATGAGCAAAAGTGTCCGCCGCTACAGTGCTGACGGAACGGACCTGCAGAAAATCTGGGGCACAACGGGGATGACTTGCCAGCTCATGAGTAATAAATAACATTTACTAAGGCTATCGTATACATGTAAGTCCATGCTACCTCTCCCGGTACTTTCGGGCATGCGGAATTTGGTGAAAAACAATTTTCTAGAGGCGGTAACAAGGACTCAAAACCGGATCTTTGTTAAACATCTAACTAACAACCTAACTAGGAGTTGTTAACCACTCGGTTAGGGGGTTATACCTTTCTTTCTTGAACTCCTTCGTCTTCAAGCCTCGATGTTTTTCCGGATCGGCTTCACCCCGTCGTCTCCTTGCGCCGAAGATCGATCCACCTGAAAGCTTCTTGCTTTGGCTTCTTCTTCGAACTTTGAAGAAACTAGATCACTTGGCTTGCTAGGCCTTGTGAACTAGAATGAGTAGAGGAATGTTTTGGTGCCTTTTTATCTCTAAGGCAATGAGTCTCAACACATGAGAATGGTTTGCTTTGAGATAGAGAGCAAGAGGAAGAGAGAGAGCTTGAGAATGAGAGAGCTCAAGAGAGAGAAAGCAAATGATAGAATGAACCATACTCTTCTCATTCTCAACTCTCATAATCCAAAAGCCATCATAACAAAAATAGTAATCAAGTATTCTGTAAATGGTTCAAGTCAAAATGGCTATATCATTTCATGCACTCATTTTGCATAAATATACAAGCAAGCAAAAGTCTTTGCCATGGAATGATAGCCATTGTCGTGATGATGGTCAACTAGTCCAACCTAGTCAACCGGTCAACAAAGTCAACAAGTCAACAAAGTCAACCCCTCAACAACCATGTCACTACTGTAGGGTTCCTAGGCACCCTGGTGAGGTCTCACAAGGCATCGAACATGCCAATATAAAAATTTATGGGTGCCGAGAGACCCGACTACGGATCGTTTGCTAGAAAACTAGGCGAAAAAGCTAACTAGTTAACACTTAACTAAGGGAATACGGAAATACAACCTTTGTAGATCCGGTGCTCTACCTCCATAGCTCCGCAACGAAGTCCTCTCTGCTGTCCAAATCAAATCCGGACTCCAGCGTCGGCTTCGTCGAAGAATAAGCGAGCTAGGTCGTCGATGTCCATGCCGAAGATGATCTACGTCGAGGCATCGCTAAATCAAGCTCCGACTTCACCAAGTCAAGAAACTTGTGAAGAAAACACACTCTACTACTTGGCAAGAGGTAGAGGATGAAGAAATAGGAAGTGGGTTCAATTTAGAATTGGATTTCTCACTCTTTATCATCAATCACCATTGATGACCTAAGCTTTTCTTCTTGAGTTCAAGGAAGAAGAAGAAGAAAAATGATATGATAAGAATTATCAAATAGAAAAGAAAATCAATCCTTATCATAAGCAAACCATGGTCAAGTGTAGAGATTAAACTAGGGTTAAATCAAATGGTTAGGGTTAAGCATGAGATAAGAATGGTGGACAAAGTCAAAGCTTCATGAATCTTCAAATACAAACAAAGGAAGCCACCATTCTTCTCATTTCTTTTTCCAAAAAGAAAATAAATAAATAAATGAATAAATAGATATGAAAAACAAAACCCTAACCATTTAAATAACCATGATTTAATCTTTACACAAACTCAAGTATACATGTATCATCAAACATGATACAATCAAGTGCACAAAAGTATATCACATATACAACATGTGAACTTCAAGTGAGAAAATCCATTTAAAGTGAACCAATACTAGTTAATGCAAAGTAATATATCAAATATATAATTATACATTAAATCATTAAATCAACACTTGATTTAACGATCCGGTCATATCGCATATAACCGGCTAGTATCCTATGTATCGGCTTATCGAATCAATCTTCGATTCGATAACTAGGTTATATCGCATACAACCATTCGACACATTCATCGCGAGAATGGAATACGGTATCACATACACGTATTATTCTCGGTCCCGCACATATCTCATATGCGCTCCTATTTCGTTTCGCTTGAGCCAGGAAACCTCTGTGTAGGACTCTAAAGACTCGTCAATACGCCGGCAGCAGATGATGATCATATCAAACACCCACAAGCCGCAAGCGGTCTGCTAAACGTAACGGCCACCCGGGTATTGAGCGATCTGAAGATCGACGAGCAAGCCCGCTCACACTCCAGTGAATCCGACCAGTAACACTACCGTACAGTCCGGTCTGATCGTCTGATATGTCGCATATCTCGCCTAGGGGTGGTAAACGTCAGACCCCAATAGCTCGATAAGTCGTGTCGATATGAGGTCCATAACTGTTCGAGAAACTACTGTACCAGTAAATCACAGCAACCCTGGCCAGGGATTTCCTGTTATAGCCAATCGAACACAGCGCAACATCAACCCCCTATACCGGGAGAGACGAATCCCCTCCTATCGCTCATTGCCTCCATGTGACTCGGGACTGTACCCAAAAACCACCGTTTTGCACGCCCTCTTGGACGTGGTAAGATGGAAATCAAAGCACAGTGGGAACCACACAAGACTCTATGACGATCTCGGGTCAACAGACTACTCTGTACCAGTGTCACCAGAGAACTGCCATCTGACGTGAGGTATAATACCATCTGGGAGTTCTCGGCGAGTCCGTCCAGTGTACCCAGTCTCTACTGAGCACCCGTATATCATCTCTGATGTCAAACACCGATGGATATGGGATCATCCATCGCCCATCTGTATGGGTCGAGAAGGTACACGCTAGTCTACTCTGGTATATCGATGCCCCGTCTCGATACACCCACGACTAGGGACTTTAAAGGATGTACTTACGGACTACCATTTCCCCACTAGTATGATCCGCATCATAGTCCAGGTAGTCAAGTACAGATCCTAAGGGCTTTACCAACATGTAACAGAGAGACAATCAATATACACGTTAAGGTAAAGATCAACCAGATAGCATACTATCATGTCGAGCAAGAAAGTCCTCACTATATATGTCCCAGCATCCACTACAATATACATCCTATGTATAGTAATGGCCTCTAGGGCATACATATAACTAACAATCTCCCACTTGCACTAGGGCCATCTGTAGCAGTGGTTTGAAGTATCTCATACTCAACCATCCCATAAAAGTCTCTCTCTGGGAACAGGCCTTTGTGAGTGGATCCGCTGTGTTGTCCTCTGAGTCTGCTCTCCTAACCTCGATCTCCCTGGAGATCAACCATCTCCATGATCAAGTGATACTGCCTTTAGAATATGTCTGGATCACTGATGGGACCGGCGTTCCTTGGCATAAGCCACAACTCCATTGTCACACAATGGGAGGAACATAGTTCATCTCATGAACCAATATACACCCAAACAGCCTCTTTGGTAGCATCTTAAGTAGTGATGTATCCAGCCTTTATCGTCTAGTATGCCACGGTATCTAGCTTGGAACTCTTCCAACATACCGTCCCTCCACTGAGGGTAAAGACAATGCCTGTGACTGACATTCAATCGTCTTTATCACTCTGGAACACTTCCAGTGATTCTCCCCTGGATCGATTGATACCATCTCACTACAACTAGTGAGAATCCTAACATCCAATTAAATCTATCTCATAGATCCAAAACTCAGGATTTAGGAGGTATCATTTTGATCCTATGTGGAGAATCATTGTGACATATGGAGATTGATCGAGCGTAGCATAAGAAAACTCCTTTCTTATCAAGAGTATGTCATCCACGTACTCTACGAGGATCACCACCATACTCCCTACTACCTTTTTGTTTATACAAGGTTCATCTACCATTTTGATGATATCAAACTCTTTGACTACTTCATCAAAACAGATGTTCCAACTCCGCGATGCCTGCTTTATCCTATAAAACATCTTGCACACGTTTTCGCTGCTCCCACTGTCTACGAAGCCCTCTGGCTGTGTACTTATAGACGCTCTCTTCCAAATCATCATTTAGAAAAGCAGTCATGACACCCAACCACCAGATAACGCAGTCATGGTATGTAGCCGTGACAAGTAGGATCTGGATGGACTTAAGCATAGATCCTTAGAAAAGGTTTCATCATAATCCACGCCTGGTCAATGATGAAAACCTTTAACAAGTCTAGCTTTGAAAGTCTCAACTTTTCCATCTACACCAAGTAATCTTCTCAAGATATACTTGCTCCTGATGGGGATTTAACCCTTCAGATATTGCAACCAAAGTCTATACTTTGTTGATGTACATGGATTCCATCTCAGATCGCTAAACATCCAGCCATTCTTACAGAGTCTTACTCTCGATGGCCAGCTCGAAGCTAGTTGGGTCATCATCTCATGATGCAATCCTCGCTCCCACTGTCATCGAGAAACCGAAGTATCTCTCAGGTGGGTGAGGAACCCTACTAGATCGGCGGAGAGGCTGAGGTTCGTTGGTAACTATCGAATCCTTTGGTTCTTTCAAATTATCAGCTGCAGTTTGTATAGCTGGAATCTTTCCAGTTCTACATTACAGACCTTGCCTCGAGCTTGTCCGGATTATACTTTTCAGACATAGGCTGGACAACCCCAAATTTTAACCAACTTAAGAGATGGGCTCTTCCATTTCCATATCACATATGAAGTGGTAGGCAACTGATTTGATTTGAACCCTATTCAATAGGTATGCAGCTTCTCAAGTGCATAACTTCCAAAAAGAAAAAGGTAACTCAGTAGTACTCATCATAGAGCACACCTTATCATATAGGGTGTTATTGCTCCGCCCCGATATACCATCGTGCTATGGTGTATACGGAGGAGTAATGCTGAGAGAGAATCTCATTCTCCTTTAGAATAATCCAGGATTTTCGTGCTCAAGTATTCTCCTCCTTGATCTCATCAAAGGACATAATACTTATACCCGTATTGGTTCTCTACTTCCAACTTATATTCTGTGAATATCTCAAAAGGTTCGGACTCATGTTTCAACAGGAACATATGTCTGAATCTCGAGAGATCATCAGAGAATGTAAAGAACCAGTCTTGGCTAATGTAGACAGGGGACCTTACATACATCAACATGTATCATCCCAAGAGTTTACCAACTCTTTCTCTGTTTCCAGTAAACGGAGCTATGGTCATCTTATCTTTGTGACATGACTGGCGAGTTTCACAAGATGTAAATTCAAACTGATTTAAATATGCATCTAAATGTAACTCAGCCAGTCGGGTCGCATTGATATGACCTAGTCTACAATACCTCAAGAAGGATTCGTTCATTTCTGAACTCTTCCTCTTGTGTGTGTTCTGTATACTAAAGAACTGTAGTTTGATTTAGAACGTCAATGCTTTTAGATAACGTGCCTGAAGCGATCAACTTTTGATATAGGAAATGTTCAAAACATTATCCAACAATACAAAATTATATCCTTTCTTTAATAACAAAGAGAGTGATATGATTTGGTATATCAGGTTCGGTATCTAATAACATTCGTTCAGAATCAATGTATTGGTAATACAGGGTGACAGTGACCAACAGACTTGGCTGCAACACTTGCCCCGTTTTCTGCCTCATGAAACTTATCACCCGTTCTCAGTTCTCTATCTGTCTGTAGCCCTATTTAACAGATTACATATCTGGGATCCTGATCTGGTATCACATACCCAGGACGTAGAGGATACTGAGAAACAGTTCTCTGTAATGAACACACCCGAAGATGATGCATCAGCATGCACTCTCTTCGTTTGGGCGGCACGGGAAATCTGGTATTCCCCAATTTCCTGCTCTATCTTATAACAATTATAAGTTGGAGCGGGACCAACGTTCCCCAGCTCAGTATAAAAAGCGGGTTCGGTCAATAATCCGTATTATTATCTTGATTAAGGCGTGATATGGTCGCTACCTGGAGAGAGAGAGAAGAAAACACTCAGCATGCGCTCTGTCAAGAATAGATTGGTTATTATTTTATCTAATCAGGATGTCTCCCACTGCTTTTTATCAAATCTTCCTTCAAACCCTAAAAGGAAAGACTAGCCGGGATTAATTACACACTACAAGTTCGCCAATCTTTCAGCCAGGCCAGTGTCGGTACTTTGAGGGAGGTCCCCCGTGCTTTCGCACGAACCTAATTAATGTAAACCTCGTTTTCCCAGAGGCGTAACCCCGTTGACGCCTTTCTAGACACCTACTTGATCGGCTAATTGTAATGTATAAAACTCTCTCAGGAGTAACTCTTACTCACAGTGGGTATCGGGATCCAACTATCTCATAGAAGGTATGCAATCTCATTGCAAATTTCAACACTTGAAATTCCCGATAATATTTTGCCCCTAGCACCCTATGACCTTAACGGAGGTCAACAAACCATAGGCTACTAGTCAAGTTCAACCCGTCATTTCTTGATCGAATTAAACCCACCCGCAAGACCCTTGACGGAGGTCAACAAGGCCGCATGACTACCCTAACTCAATCTGCATCATATGCATAAACAGATAAATACTAGTTAGCTACCGCACACTACGCCTTGATGGAGGTCAACAAACGTAGCACGAATACTAAATAGGACTTATCTGAAATGACGGAGGGCTACGACAGGTTTTTCTGAAAACCTATTGCGTAATGAACTTGATATCGTTGTAGAATCAAATGATTTTAAAATGGAGTGCTTTTGAGGCTTTTGTAGTTTTGCTAAAGGAGTCACTCCCGGTGAAGGGATCGTCGGTTCTTTCCTCGTCGAATGAGGTGCGGGATATATCATATATATCACTGTGCAAAGCAAAAACTCTTAAAAGCAATCAAAGGACAAACCGAGTGTGTAGCATCTGCCAGTTATTGCTAAAGGAGTCACTCCCGGTGAAGGGATCTCGGTCCTTTCCTCATCGAATAAGGTGCAGGATATATCTCATATACCGCTATGCAAAGCAAGAACTGTAGCTACCTGTTTTATTTTGAAATTCGATTCTACAACATCTTAGGTTTCTTTTATTTCATTAATCACATTAATGAAGTCCCATCATTTAAATACCTAAACATCACAGACAAATACGACGTACACTTATGCCATCCGCATTCGCCTCGATGTCCCCTCGTGCACCGTTAGGTTAGGTAACTAACGGCAGAGCGGGGCAGGGCTAGCGCGGGTGTAAAACATAAGTAACGTCTATATAATATATCATATATACTATATACTGTATCTATCACAGAACATCACAAGATCACATCACATTTATCGCAGCAGAAGAATCATATGAAATATTGGATATACTAGGACGTCCGTGTTTTCAATACGAGCCAGTATAAAACACGGATTCCACGGTCGTGATGAATAGCCAAACCCACACCCCTAGACCCCTACGAGAGCGGTAAGCAACCCTACCAATTCTAGAGTTAGGAGACCCGGACTCGACTCCTCGAGTTGGTCTCCCACTGGACTCCAGAACCCGGTTACTTGTGCCCTCCTCCTTGGGTCTATCCTAGTGCGGAAAAGTAAATAATATACAAAAGGTGACTACTTCCGCAACCTGGAAGCGCCCCAATAAAAGAATATTACATACAAGTTTTTACATGAATGAAAATGAAAAACACTCATCTCACATAAAAAACCCCGGCTATTCAAACACGACGATCCAATATAACATATCCAGCAACACATAACATCACATGTCATCAACGTAAGTAAATATGTCCATCCCAATTGTCGTTGACATATAGCAACGAAACCGGCGATATCACATATTACACTTACGGTCACAGAAAAGAAAGTGTAAAACTACAACAGTTGGAATCCGCAATCTGCATAGACATCGCATGCCTAATCAAATGAATACCTTAGACATCGCATGCCTAACAGTTATAAACCCCGCATTTTAGTCTCAAAATCGAAAACACTTTTCAATACCAAGTCGGGCAATTCAACAGGATTCCCGACATCCTGATCGAATGCTCGTCGCAAACTTCAGTAGACGGCCGCACCCCCGATACCGTCGACGAAGTGCACTAAGGCGGAACACCGCTGCCGCGAGCACCCGAACGGATGCTTTCGGCGACGGGGTTCTCCTACATTCACTTGGTCGGGGCTATGGGGTGAGGCTGTCTATTAAGTTTACTCGGCGAGTATCCGTGTATGCTACGTGATTGCGATGGACTTTTGATCTCATCAAAATTCCGTGGCAACCGATCAAGTGAGACTAAAACGCTAGATTTATAACATTCATTCAGTTATCTCATAACTCATTGTGAATTCCAATTATTGTATCCCATTCCAGATAATTAGAAAATGTTAAACTTTTCGATTGAACATTCGAACACCCAAGTTTTCCCGATACAGATCAACACATGAAATAAGTCTAACAACAATCAGTTCGTGCCTCAGTACCGACGGTCCAGCCGTAGAAGGGTCAAGCCAACGCCTCACATGTGGCACGCCGTACTGCCCCAAACCCGAAGGTTCAAAGGGCAGTTCAAGACGGTCACATAATCGAGTTAAGGTTTGTTGTCTTCTAGAGGGTCCATCGCGTTACTTGCACTACTTAGAACGTCGTTAAACTACGGAAAAATACAACACTTGGAAATTTCCCGACAGGGGAAAAATTGGGTATTTATATCCGGTCGAACTTTTTAACATATTCTAAAATTTATCCGGAATGCCACACAGACAAAATTTAATACTCCGATCGAAACACCGAATCCCCAAAAACACAGCAGAAAAATTCAACTCTTGAATAAATATTAAAAATTCCCAGAAAACTCAGCTCTTTGAACTAGGAATCCCTGTGCAAAGGAACAGGGCTGACGTCATCAAGGGGCCGCTGATCCGCCGCAGAAGCCATGCTTCTGCCGCGGATCCGCCGCGAAATTTACTGTTCACCCGAAACTTTTTGCACTGTACTTCTTATTTTTCCCTGCTGAATTTTTTAGCAATTTTTAATTTGGAAAAACTCACTGTTTTCAAAAAAGTACAGAGAGCAAGATTGATTTGGTGTTTCGGGTTCGATCGGGTTTCAAATTCCGTCTAGACTTCGCCTAAGGCTCTAGCTAGGCTCTGATACCACTGTAGGGTCCCTAGACACCCTGGTGAGGTCTCACAAGGCATCGAACATGCCAATATAAAAATTTATGGGTTCCGAGAGACCCGACTACGGATCGTTTGCTAGAAAACTAGGCGAAAAAGCTAACTAGTTAACACTTAACTAAGGGAATACGGAAATACAACCTTTGTAGATCCGGTGCTCCACCTCCATAGCTCCGCAACGAAGTCCTCTCCGCTGTCCAAATCAAATCCGGACTCCAGCGTCGGCTTCGTCGAAGAATAAGCGAGCTAGGTCGTCGATGTCCATGCCGAAGATGATCTACGTCGAGGCATCGCTAAATCAAGCTCCGACTTCACCAAGTCAAGAAACTTGTGAAGAAAACACACTCTACTACTTGGCAAAAGGTAGAGGATGAAGAAATAGGAAGTGGGTTCAATTTAGAATTGGATTTCTCACTCTTTATCATCAATCACCATTGATGACCTAAGCTTTTCTTCTTGAGTTCAAGGAAGAAGAAGAAGAAAAATGATATGATAAGAATTATCAAATAGAAAAGAAAATCAATTCTTATCATAAGCAAACCATGGTCATGTGTAGAGATTAAACTAGGGTTAAATCAAATGGTTAGGGTTAAGCATGAGATAAGAATGGTGGACAAAGTCAAAGCTTCATGAATCTTCAAATACAAACAAAGAAAGCCACCATTCTTCTCATTTCTTTTTCCAAAAAGAAAATAAATAAATAAATGAATAAATAGATATGAAAAACAAAACCCTAACCATTTAAATAACCATGATTTAATCTTTACACAAACTCAAGTAGACATGTATCATCAAACATGATACAATCAAGTGCACAAAAGTATATCACATATACAACATGTGAACTTCAAGTGAGAAAATCCATTTAAAGTGAACCAATACTAGTTAATGCAAAGTAATATATCAAATATATAATTATACATTAAATCATTAAATCAACACTTGATTTAACGATCCGGTCATATCGCATATAACCGATTAGTATCCTATGTATCGGCTTATCGAATCAATCTTCGATTCGATAACTAGGTTATATCGCATACAACCATTCGACACATTCATCGCGAGAATGGAATACGGTATCACATACACGTATTATTCTCGGTCCCGCACATATCTCATATGCGCTCCTATTTCGTTTCGGTTGAGCCAGGAAACCTCTGTGTAGGACTCTAAAGACTCGTCAATACGCCGGCAGCAGATGATGATCATATCAAACACCCACAAGCCGCAAGCGGTCTGCTAAACGTAACGGCCACCCGGGTATTGAGCGATCTGAAGATCGACGAGCAAGCCCGCTCACACTCCAGTGAATCCGACCAGTAACACTACCGTACAGTCCGGTCTGATCGTCTGATATGTCGCATATCTCGCCTAGGGGTGGTAAACGTCAGACCCCAATAGCTCGATAAGTCATGTCGATATGAGGTCCATAACTGTTCTAGAAACTACTGGTAACACTTACCAGTAAATCTCAGCAACCCTGGCCAGGGATTTCCTGTTATAGCCAATCGAACACAGCGCAACATCAACCCCCTATACCGGGAGAGACGAATCCCCTCCTATCGCTCATTGCCTCCATGTGACTCGGGACTGTACCCAAAAACCACCGTTTTGCACGCCCTCTTGGACGTGGTAAGATGGGAATCAAAGCACAGTGGGAACCATACAAGAATCTATGACGATCTCGGGTCAACAGACTACTCTGTACCAGTGTCACCAGAGAACTGCCATCTGACGTGAGGTATAATACCATCTGGGAGTTCTCGGCGAGTCCGTCCAGTGTACCCAGTCTCTACTGAGCACCCGTATATCATCTCTGATGTCAAACACCGATGGATATGGGACCATCCATCGCCCATCTGTATGGGTCGAGAAGGTACACGCTAGTCTACTCTGGTATATCGATGCCCCGTCTCGATACACCCACGACTAGGGACTTTAAAGGATGTACTTACGGACTACCATGTCCCCACTAGTATGATCCGCATCATAGTCCAGGTAGTCAAGTAAAGATCCTAAGGGCTTTACCAACATGTAACAGAGAGACAATCAATATACACGTTAAGGTAAAGATCAACCAGATATCATACTATCATGTCGAGCAAGAAAGTCCTCACTATATATGTCCCAGCATCCACTACAATATACATCCTATGTATAGTAATGGCCTCTAGGGCATACATATAACTAACAACTACAATACTTAATTAATATTAATGTTAATCATATATCTTATTCTCATTAGGGTTAAGCAAAAGTCAATGGTCAACAGTCAACTGTCAACAGTCAACAGTCAACAACCCCAATGAGAATACTCTGCCTCTGTCTCTCTGTCAACTGTGCATACAAACCCGCATCCGCGTTCCGAGGAACACGAATACAAACGAGATAAAATCAATCCCAAAACGTACACTAGGATCCGGCTCAAACCAAAGCCCACTAGTGTTAACTGTCCGGACACTGTACGTGCACAAGTGCACGGATGTGACCGGACCCTGTCGCAAAACCATGCGACCTGTCACAAGACCATGCGACCTCTACTCTTTTGCCTAAAGGCGAATAGCTTTCTGTGTGGGACTCTAAAGACTCGACACTATGCTGGCAGTGGGTTTAACCACAGACCGCAAGCGGCACTAGCTGTGCGTAACGGTCCCCAGGTAGATGCCGACAAGAAGACTGACGAGGTGAAACCCATCTGAACTCCTACTGAGCCTGAATATGACAATCTCCGTTTGGTCCGGTCTGTTCGTCTGATACATCGCATGGCGGGCTTGGGGGGGCGGTAAACGTCAGTCCCCTAATAGCGGTACAAGTCGTGTCGGAGTGAAGCCCAATACACCCTGAGATAACACTGGAAGCCTACCAGTATATCTCGCTTGCCCTGGCCAGGGACTACTCATGTAATGGCTCTCCTAGACACAGCGCGATGTCAACCCCCAATACCGGGAGAGACGAATCCTGTCTAACCGTCACTGCCTCCAAGTGCTTCGGCACTGCACCCAACTACTACCTGTTTGCACGACTCCTTTGAGCCTTGGTAGGGTAGTAATCAAAGTATAGTGGGAACACACTCGAGGTGAAATGACAGTGTCAAGTCAGCGGACTAAGCTGTACTCATGTCACCTGGGAACTGATAACTGATGATAGGTATAATACCAACCGGTCAGTTCCCGACGAGTCCCGTCCAGTGTACTCGTAACCCAAAGAGCACCCGCATACGATCTCCAGTACGACGTACTGATGGCTGTGGGACAGACCATCTCCCACTCTGGGATGAGAAGCGTATGCGCTAGTCTACTCCGGAGTATCGATGCCCTGTCTCGATAGTCCTGCGACTAGGGACCTGCATAAGGATGTGCTTATAGATTACCCAGCCCCCACTATTGTGACTGCCATCACAACGCTGGTAATCAAGCAAAGATCCTAAGGGCTCCACTAATGTGCATAGGTGATATACTAAAATAAACACATGTACACATTGAAGTAGAAACAAACCAAGTAGCATACTACTATTTTGAGCAAGATTGTATATACAAGGTGAATATCCCAAGCTTCCATTAAGTAATATACAAACTAGTATGATACAGTAATGCCTCTAGGGTATATACACTAACAATCTTCCACTTGCACTAAGGCCATGAACTGGCGTATCGAAGACCTATCATCTCGATCAGCCGCTCGAACTGAGTCTGGGGAAAGGCCTTGGTGAATGGATCTGCAGTGTTATCTTCTGAAGCAACCCTCCGAACGTCGATCTCTTGGCGATCCACGATCTCCCTGATCAGGTGATACCGCCTCAAGATGTGTTTGGATCTCTGATGGGACCTGGGTTCCTTCGCTAAAGCTATAGCCCCGTTGTTGTCGCAATACAGATGTATTGGATCAACAATGGACGGAACCACCTGAAGTTCATTCAAGAACATCCTCATCCAGACAGCTTCTTTTGCGGCATCAGATGCAGCGATGTATTCCGCTTCCATCGTCGAGTCTGCAACGGTTTCCTGCTTGGAACTCTTCCAACACACCGCCCCTCTATTGAGGGTAAAGACAAAACCCGACATGGACTTGGAATCATCCTTGTCACTCTGGAAGCTGGAGTCAACAAAGTCTTCGATATGGAGGTCTTTTCCGCCATACACCAAGAACATCTCCTTAGTCCTCCTCAGGTACTTGAGAATGTTCTTTACCGCTATCCAGTGTTTCTCCCCAGGGTTTGACTGATACCGGCTTACCACACACAGTGCATAAGCTACATCCGGTCTGGTACACAACATCGCATACATTATAGAGCCTACCGCAGAAGCGTAGGGTATAATAGACATGCGATCCCTCTCTAAATCAGTCTTGGGAGACATCTGTTTAGAGAGGGTGATCCCGTGACAAGCCAGTAGGTTACCGCGCTTGGAATCTTCCATACTGAATCTCTTCAGTATGGTGTCGATGTACCTGGACTGTGAAAGTCCTAATATCCTCTTGGATCATCACGATGGATCCGGATCCCCAGGATGTATGAGGCATCAGCCAGGTCTTTCATGGAGAACCTGTGTGACAAGAACCCCTTGACAGATTGTAGCATAGGAATGTCATTTCCTATTAAGAGAATGTCATCCACGTATAAAACGAGGAATACTACAGTTCTCGCTACAAATCTACTATAGATGCATAGTTCATCTGGATTTTTGATAAAGCCAAATTCCTTGACCGTCTCATCAAAACAGATGTTCCAACTCCGCGATGCCTGCTTTAGTCCATAAATGGACTTAAGCAACTTGCACACCTTTCCGCTGCTCCCACTCTGAATGAAACCCTCTGCTTGGTCCATATAGACACACTCCTCTAAATTTCCATTTAGGAAAGCGGTCTTTACGTCCATCTGCCAGATCTCATAATCGTGGAAGGCAGCAATGGCAAGAAGGATCCGAATGGATTTCAGCATAGCCACTGGAGAAAAGGTTTCGTCATAGTCCAAACCAGGTCTTTGACGAAAACCCTTTGCAACAAATCTAGCTTTATAGGTCTCCACCTGTTCATCTACACCAATCTTCCTTTTGAAGATCCACTTGCATCCTACGGGTTTTACCCCGTCTGGAGCAATGTCCAACGTCCATACCTTGTTGGTGTACATGGACTCCATTTTGGTCCGCATTGCATCCAGCCATTTTACCGAGTCAACGCTCTGAACGGCCTGCTGGAAGCTAGTAGGCTCATCATAATCTATGATGCAATCCTCTTTATCCCCGTCTATGAGAAAACCGTAGTATCTCTCGGGCGGATGAGACTACTTACTGCTCTTGCAGAGCGGCGTAGCAATGTCCTGTTCTTTTGAACCCTCTAGTTCTACTAAGCTTTTAGTAATAGTCTGTGGTTCTGGAATTTCTTCCAGTTCTACTGCACTCCCACTAATTTCCTTTTCTAAAAACTGGTGTTCTAGAAAGTGGGCATGACGAGAAACAAAAACCTTTTGTTCTTCTTCGCAGTAGATGAAATATCCCTTGGAGTTCTTTGGATATCCCACAAACTTGCACTGTACTGAGCATGCCTCGAGCTTGTCCGCATGCTGCTTTTTGACAAAAGCTGGACTTCCCCATGTCTTAATGTGATTAAGATAGGGTCTCTTCCCACACCACATCTCATATGGTGTAGTAGGCACAGTCTTAGTTGGAACTCGGTTCAAAAGGTATGTGGCTGATTCTAGCGCATACCGCCAGAATGATCGCGGTAACTCAGCGTTACTCATCATGGACAGTACCATATCCAATAGGGTTCGGTTCTGTCTCTCCGATACACCGTTATGTTGCGGAGTGTATGGAGGAGTAAGCTGAGAGAGAATTCCGTTCTCTTTTAAATAGTCCAGGAACTCGGCACTCAAGTATTCACCACCTCGATTCGATCTTAGAATCTTGATACTTTTGCCAGTTTGTTTTTCTACTTCATTCTTATATTCCTGGAATTTTCCAAAGGCTTCGGACTTATGTTTCATTAAGAAGACATAACCGTACCTTGAAAAGTCATCCGTAAAAGTAATGAAGTAAGAATAACCGCTTCGTGCATGTGTAGACATTGGACCGCACACGTCACTGTGTACGAGTCCCAAGAGCTCACTCGCTCTTACTCCGTGTCCAGTGAACGGAGTCTTTGTCATCTTTCCTTTGAGACAGGATTGACAAGTGGCATACGATTGATATTCGAACGCATTCAAATATCCTTCTGTATGTAACTTCGTCAACCTTCCCTCATTGATGTGACCCAGTCTACAATGCCACAAGAAAGTCTGGTTTATTTCCGGAGACTTTCTTTTGTGTGTATTCTGGACATTGAAAATCCGCGGTTGATTTAATACGTATATACCATTGCTTAATGTACCTGACCCAATCAGAACTTGATTAAGGTGAATGTTAACAACATTGCTTACAAACGCAAATTCATAACCTTCTTTAGAAACTAAATATACAGAAATGATATTACAAGTTGCGTTGGGTACAAAAAGCAATTACGCAAAACCAAAACATGTCCATCTGACATTCCCAGGTGATAATCCCCCACGGCCTTAGCATCCATGCTAGCTCCGTTTGCAACTTTGAGGGTCATGTCACCTGCCTTCAAAACCCTACGGTTTCTCAACGCCTGCAAAGAATTACAGATATGAGATCCTGATCCGGTATCCAATACCCAGGAAGTAGAGTTTATTGAAAGACAGTTTTCAATAACATACACACCTGAAGCTGAAGCCGCAACCTGCTTCAGATCCTGTGTTCTGGCCTTCCAAGTCCTGCAATCATTTTTCCAGTGTCCCTTCTTATGACAATAGAAGCATTCTTCCTTATCCACAAGCTTTCCCACTTTCTTTGTTGCTTTTGCCTTTGCCTTCGTATCCACTTTACTAACACCGCCCCTTGGTTTGGCGGGGGCTTTCTTCTTCTTTCCCTTGGCTTTCGCCTTGGACCTAGAAGAGGAAGATCCTCCTACAAACAAAGTGGATGTTTCCCTACCTTTCTGTAGGGTGCTCTCTGCGCTCCTCAGCATGTTGAGGAGTTCTGAAAGTTCAACTTCCTTTTCTTGTAAGTTGAAGTTCAGGATAAACTGGGCGTAAGTGGAATGAAGGGACTGGAGAATCAAGTCCGTATAGAGCTAATTCTCCAACGTGGTCCCAAGGACCGCGAGCTCTTCTATGTAGCCAATCATCTTAAGCATGTGTTCCGCTACCGATGATCCGACGGCCAACCTTGCCGAAAATAACTTCTTCGACACTTCGTATCTTGCGATACGAGACTGCTCTCCATACAGTTCTTTTGTATGGAGAAATATGGATTCGAGGTCCATATTCTCGTGCCTCCTCTGATGTTCGTTGTCCATAGAGGCAAGCACGAAGCACTTGGCCTTCGCGCAATCTAGTTCCCAGGTCTTACGGATTTCCTTATCCGCGACGCTGGCTTTGGGACCTGGGACAGGAGGAGCTTTGGTGGTAAGAAGATACCCCAGCTTGTCGTAAGTGATTGCCATCTTGACATTCCTGAGCCAATCTTTATAGTTTGGCCCTGTCAGTATGTTTTTATCTAGAAGTAACTTAAGTCCAGTCATGTCGATTGGTCGCTGCAATTAGGAGAGAGAAGAAACACTCAGCATGATGCTCTTGCAAGTTTAGAATGGTTTTTAGTTTGTCTAAACAGGATGGCTCCTACTGTTTCTTGAATCCCTCCTCAAACCAAAAAGGAAGAATTAGTCAGGATCAATCTCAACGTACAATACTTGCTTAACCGTTAAGCCAGGCCAGTGTCGGTACTTCGAGGGAGGTTTTCCAACGCTTTCCCGAAGTTCCTTAATTAAATAAGCTCTTTTCCCTGTGGGCGTAGCCCCGCTAACACCTTTCTAGACACCTACTTGGTTTATAGCATTAATCGCTAAGTGAGAAATTTCCCGAGGAGTAGCATATACTCACAGCAGGATCGGGATCCAAATATCATCGCGTGACGAAACTGACGGAATCCTACCAGAATCATCACACTCCAAATGGTATGCAACACTAGCAAGTTTCAGTTCTTTTGAAACTCCCGATGTGGATTTTTGCCCCATGCTCTTATGACCTTGACTTTGGCCAAAATATCATAAGTCACATGTCAAGTTCTACCCGTCATTCTCCAGGTTAATTTGGATCCACCCGTACCTACCCTTGACTGTGGCCAAAATGGCAGTACGACTGTCCCAAACCAACGCATCTATCTATGCTACACATGAATACCCAATAGCTACCAATCACTATGCCTTGACTTTGGCCAATATACATAGCTTGAATACTATTGACCATTCATGTGAAACGACGGAGGGCTACGAATGGTTTTGGCAAAACCGTGAACGTAGTGAACTTGATATAATCGATGGAACGAGATAGCTTTTAAAAGGAGTGGCTCAAGCTCCGCATTTAAAAGTTGGTTTTGAAAAGAACCGAGTGGTTTTTCGAAAGTGTTCCAACGATTTTTACTTGGTTTATTTTTCTTGCATTTGTTCTTTTAATGCGTGATATTCTTGCATTAGTTCTTTTAATGCGTCCCATCATTTAATCCTACCAATGCAGAAAACAACCAAAATATGACGTACGCTTAAGCCATTCGCATTCGCCACGGGGCCCCGTCATTACCCGTTAGGTTACTTAACTAACGACAGAGCGGGGGCTGGGCTAGCGCGGCTGTAAAACATAAGCAACGCCTAAATAATATCATATATAGATATATTGCAATGATAGCCATTTCAGATCACAGATGAACACATTGGATATACTAGGAATCCGCAATTCGTACGAGCCTGTAATGAAAAGCAGATTACACGGTCGCGGTGAATAGCCAATACCCCACCCAAGACCCCTACGGGTGCGGCAAACTACCCGCCAAGTACCCGAAGCGAAGCAACCTCCCTCAACTCCGCGAGTAGGCCACTCGGCACTTCGGCATACCTGGTAGTTTGTGCACCCCTCCATGGGTCTATCCTACGAGCAAAAACAGTAAAAAGAAATTATACAATGGCGGCTACAACCCCGACCCGGTTGTACGGCCATACAAATAATTATTACATCAATTTACAAATTTACATGAATTGAAAGAAAAGAAAACTCCTGTCTCACAACCCTCGGCTATTCACCCGCGACAATCCAATGAATTCATATACACATTCCAGCAACATTATAGATCACAGATTTGTATGACCCCCACTAATCGACATATAGCGATTAGCAGACGTTCAATACAAATATCACATCACAGATAAAAACCCGTCAGCTCAAGTCTTTAGAAGTTCGATCAAAAATACGGATTTTTTTAGGCCCCAAACACAAAATTTTCGTTCTGGAAAATCTGGGCTGAAAAGACATATTCCAAAAATCCCAAAACAACCCCAGAAATACACTGCACTAAATTTGGACCTCGGCCGAGTCAACTCGGCCGCGGAACCGCGGCGGGAGCATGCTCCCGCCGCGTTTCCGCGGTGCTTTGATCGGTTCGTGGGCCCAAATTTTTTGGTTATTCTATAAAATGCCTGAGCCGATTTTTAAGATGAAATTTTTCAAATTTTGAACAGAAAAAAAATCGGCAAAAACTTGACAAATCGGGTTCGTTTCGTGACTTTTTCTTTGATCGATCTTCTAGTTACTTTGCTAACATGTTATATAGAGTTTAACTAGGCTCTGATACCACTGTAAGTCCATGCTACCTCTCCCGGTACTTTCGGGCATGCGGAATTTGGTGAAAAACAATTTTCTAGAGGCGGTAACATGGACTCAAAACCGGATCTTTGTTAAACAACTAACTAACAACCTAACTAGGAGTTGTTAACTACTCGGTTAGGGGGTTATACCTTTCTTTCTTGAACTCGTTCGTCTTCAAGCCTCGATGGTTGTCCGGATCGGCTTCACCCCGTCGTCTCCTTGCGCCGAAGATCGATCCACCTGAAAGCTTCTACCTTTGGCTTCTTCTTCGAACTTTGAAGAAACTAGATCACTTGGCTTGCTAGGCCTTGTGAACTAGAATGAGAAGAGAATTGTTTTGGTGTCTTTTTATCTCTAAGGCAATGAATCTCAACACATGAGAATGGTTTGCCTTGAGGTAGAGAGAGCAAGAGGAAGAGGGAGAGCTTGAGAATGAGAGAGCTCAAGAGAGAGAAAGCAAATGATAGAATGAACCATACTCTTCTCATTCTCAACTCTCAAAATCCAAAAGCCATCATAACAAAAATAGTAATCAAGTATTGTGTAAATGGTTCAAGTTAAAATGGCTATATTATTTCATGCACTCATTTTGCATAAATAAACAAGCAAGCAAAAGTCTTTGCCATGGAATGATAGCCATTGTCATGATGATGGTCAACTAGTCCAACCTAGTCAACCGGTCAACAAAGTCAACAAGTCAACAAAGTCAACCCCTCAACAACCATGTCACTACAATACTTAATTAATATTAATTTTAATCATATATCTTATTCTCATTAGGGTTAAGCAAAAGTCAATGGTCAACAGTCAACTGTCAACAGTCAACAGTCAACAACCCCAATAAGAATACTCTGCCTCTGTCTCTCTGTCAACTGTGCATACACACCCGCATCCGCGTTCCGAGGAACATGAATACAAACGAGATAAAATCAATCCTAAAACGTACACTAGGATCCGGCTCAAACCAAAGCCCGCTAGTGTTAACTGTCCGGACACTGTACGTGCACAAGTGCATGGATGTGACCGGACCCTGTCGCAAAACCATGCGACCTCTACTCTTTTGCCTAAAGGCGAATAGCTTTCTCTGTGGGACTCTAAAGACTCGACACTACGCTGGCAGTGGGTTTAACCACAGACCGCAAGCGGCACTAGCTGTACGTAACGGTCCCCAGGTAGATGCCGACAAGAATACTGACGAGGTGAAACCCATCTGAACTCCTACTGAGCCTGAATGTGACAATCTCCGTTTGGTCCGGTCTGTTCGTCTGATACATCGCATGGCGGGCCTAGGGGGGAGGTAAACGTTAGTCCCCTAATAGCGGTACAAGTCGTGTCGGAGTGAAGCCCAATACACCCTGAGATAACACTAGAAGCCTACCAGTATATCTCGCTTGCCCTGGCCAGGGACTACTCGTGTAATGGCTCTCCTAGATACAGCGCGATGTCAACCCCCAATACCGAGAGAGACGAATCCTGTCTAACCGTCACTCCCTCCAAGTGCTTCGGGACTGCACCCAACTACTACCTGTTTGCACGACTCCTTTGAGCCGTGGTAGGGTAGTAATCAAAGTACAGTGGGAACACACTCGAGGCGAAGTGACAGTGTCAAGTCAGCGGACAAAGCTGTACTCATGTCACCTGGGAACTGATAACTGACGATAGGTACAATACCAACCGGTCAGTTTCCGACGAGTCCTGTCCAATGTACTCGTAACCCAACGAGCACCCGCATACTATCTCCAGTACGACGTACTGATGGCTGTGGGACAGACTATCTCCCACTCTGTGATGAGAAGCGCATGCGCTAGTCTACTCCGGAGTATCGATGCCCTGTCTCGATAGTCCTGCGACTAGGGACCTGCATAAGGATGTGCTTATAGATTACCCAGCCCCCACTAGTGTGACTGCCATCACAACGCTGGTAATCAAGCAAAGATCCTAAGGGTTCCACTAATGTGCATAGGTGATATACTAAAATAAACAAATGTACACATTGAAGTAGAAACAAACCAAGTAGCATACTACTATTTTGAGCAAGATTGTATATACAAGGTGAATATCCCAAGCTTCCATTAAGTAATATACAAACTAGTATGATACAGTAATGGCCTCTAGGGCATATACACTAACAATACATGCACACAAGTATCCTAGCATCCCTAAAACAGGTATGTCTATATGTACTAGCAGGTATGTATGCATCATCAGGGTTCTAACCAGTATGTCACATGGGTGCAATAACAGGTATGTATGCCACTTGAGTCAACTCAGGATCTCATCATGAAGGTATAAAAATTGTTCCTTCATTTGTTTTGAAAACTTCTTTTAAACATCAGCATAATATCCATGAAATCAATAAAATCCGTGTCCAGCAACGACACTTCAAATCTGTCTAAATCTCATATATCAATGTCAAGCATCTCTGGCCTCAGCCATCCGGCTGATCCATGTCAAATATCCATATCTCAATCTAGCGGCCACGGTCGTTATCCTCTGGATATCCGCCGTGCCAAATGAAGTCACCGGTAGGTAATCCGTCCCGTGCCAGGCTCAACGCCATCTCCTGCGATCTTCTTGCCCCGGGGTACCGTACCTGGCCCACCATGTACCCGAGACGGTTCATCCACCTCCTCGAAACGGGTCTAGAAAACCACAGCAAACTCATGGTGAACGATACTTTACATCACTAGAAAACCGCAACTTTTATATTTAAAAGATCGTATGTTTTGGAAATCTTGCGGCTTTCCCCGAAATCCAGAAATATCATAAATCTCATGAAATCATCATGGGTGCATATGTCAATGATAATGAATGCATAAGGTATCAATTTGCAATGTAAGATTTATGCTAAGCATGAGCAAGTGAATTAATGCATTTGCACGAGAATAGCAATTCTTATGATTTCATTTTAAATATTTATTGCAATAGCACAATTCGAAGAAATTAACATATTTCAGATATGCGGTTATCTAGTGTTGTGACATGGCAATTACCAGGGTGTGTATCCACATGAATAGTGCTCGTGCTACATATAAAAACCCAGTAATGGTGCATGTGTCCTACAAATGAGTTTGCGTATATGGGTATAACATATTGATCTTAATTGCAGCAATTATCATGCCAGTATTATTATTCAAATGTCACAAGTGATTATCCAGTTTACTATTTTCCAGTTTACTAAATCTATCGGGCGACTTGCACCATCCAAACGATCGTCCCCCGTAGATGTGAAATCTACTAACACGTGGTCCCGTGTTAGGTATGTCCGACCACCTGCTTCTCTTTCTCCGCTGCGCTCGAAGTCCCTGCCGGCGAACCTAGAATTTACAAAAGTCACCATATAAGGAAAAATCCTGCAAAATACGATATATCGATAAAAATGATACGCGTGCGTGAATCTAAAACGAGCGTGCTCACGGTACGTCGCGACGCGCACAAACCCACCAGAACCTACACCGACGCGCTGTGTCGCGCAGTGCGCCACAGAACCGCGCGTATCACGCGCGTGTCGCACGAGACTTAAAACATCGAAAACATGTTATTAGCTCTAGATTTTGCCTCTGGACCAAACTTAAAAAGTTACATATGCCAACAGACCAAGCTACTCAGCAGAGCCCCACACCCAAAATCCTAACACCCCACCCCCTACTCTGGCCGCAAATTGCGGCCAGATTGAATAAACCGGCGGCCTCCAATGTGAGGTGGGTCCCCGTGCTTTGTGTGTGTGTCTCTGCTAGTCTCACTATGCTACAGTCTCCTCAATTTTTACCTGAGTGGATCGGGTCAAAAGCTGATTTCAGAAAGGCTAAAAAGTCGCTAAAACTGCTAATTTACGCCAAGTCGGATAAATCAGGTATTTTTGTGAAATCTGGATCCAAACTTGGGTGTTATAGTCTCAACAGCACCTAATAGGGCTACTCTAACCATCACAACCATTTCTTAGCCAAAATTCTCTTAATTCACCCAAAATTACCACTAAAACATGCAATAAACACCAACTAAGCTAGATGACCACAATTTTAGCAATTTAGAGTCGGGTTAAGGGGGTTATACCTCAAAAGACCCTAGATGAAGGAGAAGAGTGTGTGCTGTTGCTACAGCTCCTGGTGCTGCAAAACATGACTGGAAATGAGCTGTGATGGGCAGCAGAGGCTGATCTTTAACTGGCTGAAGCTGATGCTGTTTCAGTTGCTTTGTTTTGGAGCTGAAATGTTGTTGTTGTTGTTTGTTGCAGTGGAAAGAGTTGAGGTAATGGTAAGGGAAGGGTTGTGTGTTGTGGGGGAGGTGTTATGTAAAGAGTTGGGGCTGATGTAACAGCTGTTGCTGCTGAAAATGTGTTGCTGCTGTTATAGGCTGATGAAGTTGATGTGAGTGTTGTTGTAGCTGAAACGTGTTGTTGTGAGTGTTGTTGCGGTGTGGTGTGTGGTGTTTTGTGTTGAAGCTATGGGCTGGTGTGATGCTATGGGCTGGTATGGGGTTGATGCTGCTGCAGTTTTTATGGAGTTAGGTGGCCGTTGCAGCAGCTATAGCTGACTTTGTGCCTGAAATTGGGTAGAAATTGGACAGATGCAATGATGGTGCTGCTGTTGATGTAGTTACGGCTGAACTATGGGGTTATAGGTGTTGCTGAAGCTGACTTTTGGTGGCTGAAAAGATGTCATATGGCTGTTTTTTTTCTTTGGGCTGATTTGATGTTGGTCAAGGGTTGAAATGTGCTGATGTGTGGGGCTGAAATGAGCTGTTTTGGTAAACTTTTTACCAAAAGACCCCACATTAACACGCAACTACTACTAAACACAGACTCAGGTGTTACAGTCTTCCCCCCTTAAGAAAATTCGTCCTCGAATTTTAAAATATGCAACTACGCGCACCTTAAAAAAGATGAGGGAATTTCTTCCGCATCTCTCTCTCGGCCTCCCAAGTGATCTCCTCACCATTCGGGCTGCGCCAAAGAACCTTCACCGACGGCAGGTCTTTTGATCGAAGTTTATTCACCTGCCCATCTAATATCTCAACTGGCTGTACGGTGTACGAAAGGTCGGGCTTAAGCTGAACGGTCTGATGCTGAATTGTGTGGGAAGGGTCATGAAGATATCTGCGTAGCATTGACACGTGGATGACGGGGTGAACATCTGAAAAGCTAGGTGGAAGCGCCAAACGATATGCAACTGCGCCGATGCGCTCGAGGATCTCGAAGGGACCTACGAATCTTGGGCTAAGCTTTCCCTTTTGCCCAAATCGCATTACGCCCTTCATCGGAGAGACCCTCAGAAAGACATGATCGCCAACCGCGAACTCTAATCTGCGACGGCGCCGTCTGCATATGATTTCTGCCTGCTCTGAGCTGCTCTCATCCGGTCTTGAATCAACTGCACTTTCTCGGTCGTCTCCTGCATGACCTGCGGCCCAAAAATACTGCTCTCGCTCAGCTCAGTCGAACAGACGGGCGATCTGCATCTCCTCCCATACAATGCCTCGAAAGGTGCCATCTGAATAGTATCCTGGAAGCTGTTGTTGTAGGAGAACTCCACTAAAGGTAAATGACGATCCCAGCTACCTCCGAAGTCTAAAACACACGCTCGAAGCATGTCCTCGAGAGTCTGAATGGTCCGCTCTGACTGTTCGTCGGTCTGCGGATGAAATTCTGTGCTGAAACTCAAACGAGTGCCCAATGCCTCCTGAAGTCTCTGCCATAGTCGGCTGGTAAACTGGGTGCCTCGATCTGACAAGATACAAGTCGGTACGCCATGCAACCGCACGATCTCGTCGATGTAAAGCTGGGCATACTGAGCGAAGCTGAAAGTGGTCTTCACTTGCAGGAAGTGAGCCGCTTTCGTCAGTCGATCCATGATCACCCAAATGGAGTCGTACCCTCGACTCGTCCTGGGTAGACCCACAACAAAGTCCATCGAAATCTGCTCCCATTTCCACTCTAGAATGGGGAAAGGATGCAACTCTCCTGCTGGCCTTTGGTGCTCGGCCTTGACTTGCTGACAAGTCAGGCATTTTGATACGAAGTCAGTGACATCCCTCTTCATCCCGTCCCACCAATAGACATCTCTCAAATCACGGTACATCTTGGTGAAACCTGGATGAACGCTGTATGTAGATCTATGCGCCTCGTCCAGAATCTCACGCCGCAGCCCCTCGGAATCTGGTACGCACAATCGAGTCCCAAATCGTAGTACTCCCTGATCGTCGATCATGAACTCGGAATCTCTGCCCTGCCTAATCTGCTCCATGATCTCTGAGAGTCGGTCATCACTGGGTTGTGCCTCTCGAATACGGTCAAGTAACTGCGGACGTGCACGAACATGCGCAAGCTGTCCCCTATCTGAGTGAACTCGAACTTAACTTGGTTGTCGCATAAAGTCTGCCGATCTGTTGACGACTGCATCTGCACTGCGCACATATAAGATAGACTACCCCCGGGCCTCCTGCTCAGAGCATCCGCTACTATATTTGCCTTGCCCAGGTGGTATAAGATCTCACAGTCGTAATCTTTTACCAGCTCCATCCAACGACGCTGTCTTAGATTCAGGTCTTGCTGCTGAAATATATATTTTAAGCTCTTGTGGTCAGTGAATATCTGGCACGACTCGTCGTATAGGTAATGTCGCCAGATCTTAAGTGCAAAGACCACTGCAGCCATCTCCAAATCATGAGTGGGGTAGTTCTGTTCATGTTTCTTCAATTGCCGCGAAGCATACGCGATCACCCTGTCATGCTGCATCAATACACATCCTAGCCCCACCCGTGAAGCGTCACAATAAACCACGAATCCGGCTGATCCTGAAGGCAATGATAATACCGGTGCCGTAGTCAAACAGGTCCGTAGCTGCTGAAAACTATGCTCGCACTCCTCCGTCCAAACGAAAAGAACCCCCTTCCGGGTCAAACCGGTCAAAGGTGCAGCAATACGGGAGAAATCCAGTACAAATCGCCTGTAGTAGCCCGCCAGGCCTAGAAAACTACGGATCTCTGTAACCGATGTCGGTCTAGGCCACTACTGGATGACCTCGATCGTCATCGGGTCCACACATATGCCGTCTCTCATAATCACTTGACCCAAGAATCCGATGCTGTCCAACCAGAATGCACACTTGGAAAATTTTGCGAAAAGCTGGTGCTCCCTCAAGGTCTGAAAAGTAATCCGCAAATGCTGCTCGTGCTCCTCTCGGCTCTGGGAATACACCAAAATATCATCGATGAACACTATGATGAACAAGTAGAGATACGGCCTGAATGTACGGTTCATCAAATCCATGAACGCAGCTGGGGCATTGGTGAGTCCGAACGACATCACCCAGAAATTCATAGTGGCCATAACGTGTACGGAAGGCTGTCTTCGGTACATCCTCCTGTCGGACTCGCAGCTGATGGTATCCCGATCGCAAGTCGATCCTAGAAAAATAACCCGCACCCTGAAGCTGGTCGAACAAATCATCAATGCGTGGCAACGGATATCTGTTCCGTACGGTAACCTTGTTCAGCTGGCGGTAGTCGATACATAAGCGTAAACATCCGTCCTTCTTCTTGACAAACAGGAACGGAGCACCCAATGGAGAAACGCTAGGTCGAATAAGGCCCTTATCTAACAAATCTTGTAGCTGAACCTTCAATTCACTATGTTCCGCCGGGGCCATCCGATAAGGCGGTATAGAAATAGGCCCCGAGCCGGGAATCAAATCAATACAGAACTCGACATCGCGCTCAGGCGGCAGTCTAGGAAGTTCATCAGGGAAAACATCAAGGAACTCACAAACAACCGGGACCTGGTCCAACGGAACATCTGTAGCTCTAGTATCACTGACATAAGCCAAGTATCCCTGACATCCCTTTCTCAACAGCTGAAAAGCGCGAAGAGAAGAAATCAATATGTGAGGGGTGGCACCACGGTCCCCCTTCACAACAAAAACCGACTCGCCAGGAAAAAAAATCTAACTGTCTTCTCACGGCAGTCCACAGACGCATAGCATGTGGCTAACCAATCCATGCCCAAAAGGACGTCGAAGTCCAACATCTCAAGAAGGATCAAGTCGACAGGCAGCTCTCGCTCGCCAATACGGACGCTACAGGATCGGAACACGTGCCAAGCAACAAATGACTCTCCCACAGGAGTGGTCACAACAAGCGGCTGATCTAACGACGATGACTCACGACCCATCATCGGTGCAAAGTGTGAAGAGACATACGAATGTGTGGAACCTGGGTCGAATAATACCCGTGCATCGAAAGAACAAACTGGCAAGGTACCTGTCACAACGGCGTTGGATGCCTGCGCATCCTGCTGTGTTAAAGCGAACACTCAGGCCTGTCCTCCACCGATAGCGGGCTATTCTTGGCCTCGACCTCTGCCTCCTCGTCCTCTCTGGATTGGTCCGCCGCGTCCACGGCCTCTGGTTGCACCTAGCTGGCGTGGAGCATTGCTTGTCGCAGGAAGTAAAGCTCTCTAAGGAGGGGCCGGTAATGGTTGTAGGGTCACATGCGGAACTGTCGCAGTTCCCTGTCGTCTCGTTGGACAATCTCTAACACGATGGTGCAGACTCCCGGACCCATAACATCCTGGCGTTGACTGCTGTCCCTGTGTGTATGATCCATACAGCTGACCGCGTCCAAACCCTCTGTCGGCCCGATCTCTCGGAAGGAATCTGGCATGCTGCCTCTGATCTGGCGTGCCAGTACGAATCCTCTTCGGCCCGGTAACAGCCGAAGTTGCTGAAATACGTGCCTCCATCCGCAATGTCGTATCCATAGCCGCTGAATAAGTGTCGAATTGCTGGACGCCAATGGCAAGATATAGTTGGGCATCAAGTCCCTGTATGAGCCTCTTCACCCTCTTCGCTTCGGTATCCACTAGTTACGGAGCATAATGGGACAACTGTGTAAACTGGACGTCATACTCAGACATCGTCATCCCTGGTGTCTTGATCAAGGTCTCAAAACTACGAGCTCTGGCGTCACGAATGCTTTCCGGAAGGAAACGGGCTAGAAAAACTACTGTGAACTCGGTCCAGGTCATGGACGGTAGACCTGCAGCTCGACCTCTCAGAACCGACTCCCACCATATCTGTGCGAGGCCCTCTAGTCGGAAACTCGCCAGCTCTACCCATCGGTCATCAGAACACCTCAGCGAGCGGCAAATTCTGGCCAAACTGTCAAGGAACGTCTGCGGGTCCTCTACTACATCGGTACCCGTGAAGATTGGAGGTCTCAGCCTCATGAACTCCTGTAACGAAACCGGAATGGTCACGGTGATAGTAGTAGGAGCAGGTATCATAGTAGTCTGGAATATAGTGGGTACGTCCTCCGTCCTCGGTGCACGACTGGCCGCAGTGAAGGATCCCACCATCTGACGTAGCTCCTGCATACTCCCCATCATCTGTCGCAGCTCCTCCATACCAGTCTCCACTCTATCCACACGGCCTGGAAAGGCAGATCAGTTTGTCCCTGCGGTATAGGCATACTACCCTGCTCAGTCCTAGTCTCGGTTGAGCCAGCTCGAACCTCGTTTCGGGCGGCAGCCCTCTGCGCTCTGGTAGTCTTTGGCGGCATAGTAGCTGGTACAGGAACAGGAAAATATGATCGGTGCAATAAGATCGTAGGATACACGGAATTGAAGAAGGAATTTCAAGCAAGTATATCCTAAAGTCTCCTAGGCGGCGTACCACATCGCAAGTATGCCGCGGACATACGTACGCTACGCTACTCTGCTTAAGTCACTTACTCCATCTACTAAGGGTCATCCTTCACTCGGAAAGGTGAAACCTATCGCTCTTATACCAACTTTGTCATGACCCGCAAGGTACGGAACGCGACAGGCACTTAAGTTACGAAACGTCTCAAGGCATCCGTAAATAAGTAAGCCGATGCCAAGAATACAAAACCCAATTAAGAATTTGAGTGAAGGAAAACAAATTTCTTTAAAACATTTTTCACCATTAATCCACATCAAGTCCCTTTTTAAAATATCCTTCCTCTTTCCAAAATTCCTGCAAAATTTCCTTTGTAAAGCAGGCCCCAAACGGGCGCAAAATCGAAATATAAATAAATAACATGAATATGGCATCCCCAAGCGGGAGCTAGCTCTTCACCTCAAGGCGGTCACAAATCCCATGCAATGTAAAACAACAATATACATAAATAAGTATGAAGCATGGGTAAAATAACATGTCGACTCAAGTGAGCTCGACCCCAAATAACATATCATAAAATCCCTAAGTCTCACAACCTCGTCTCTAGGTCAATAAACAGTAATCCAAATAACTGGTACAGCTGAAATAGTAGTAGTAGAAGTGGCAGCAGTAGATGGAGTACTCTAGATACAATGAGCATATATAAGGTGGTACAAAATGATAACAACCCACTTATGAGAAAAAACCTCGAGTCCAGGCAAAAAGGGCAAAATGAGCAAAAGTGTCCGCCGCTACAGTTCTGACAGAACGGACCTGCAGAAAAGCTGGGGCACAACGGGGGTGAGTTGCCAGCTCGTGAGTAATAAATAACAATTACTAAGGCTATCGTTTGCATGCACACAAGTATCCTTGCATCCCTAAAACAGGTATGGCTACATGTACTAGCAGGTATGTATGCATCATCAGAGTTCTAACCAGTATGTCACATGGGTGCAATAACAGGTAATGTATGCCACATGAGTCAACTCAGGATCTCATCATGAAGGTAAAAAAATTGTTCCTTCATTTGTTTTGAAAACTTCTTTTAAACATCAGCATAATATCGATGAAATCAATAAAATCCGTGTCCAGCAACGACACCTCAAATCTGTCTAAATCTCATATATCCATGTCAAGCATCTCTGGCCTCAGCCATCCGGCCGATCCATGTTAAATATCCATATCTTAATCTAGCGGCCACGGTCTGTATCCTATGGATATCCGCCGTGCCAAATGAAGTCACCGGTAGGTAATCCGTCCCCTGCCTGGCTCAACGCCATCTCCTGCGATCTTCTTGCCCCGAGGTACCATACCGGGCCCACCATGTACCCGAGACGGTTCATCCACCTCCTCGAAATGGGTCTAGAAAACCACAGCAAACTCATGGTGGACGACACTTTACATCACTAGAAAACCGCAACTTTTATATTTAAAAGATCGTAAGTTTTGGAAATCTTGCGGCTTTCCCCGAAATCCAGAAATATCATAAATCTCATGAAATTATCATGGGTGCATATGTCAATGATAATGAATGCATAAGGTATCAATTTGCTATGTATGATTTATACTAAGCATGAGTAAGTGAATTAATGCATTTGCACGAGAATAGCAATTATTATGATTTCATTTTAAATATTTATTGCAATAGCACAATTCTAAGCTATTAACATGTTTCAGATTTGCAGTTATCTAGTGTTGTGACATGGCAATTAGCAGGGTGTGTGTCCACATGAATAGTGCTCGTGCTACATATTGTTAGTTATATGTATGCCCTAGAGGCCATTACTGTACATTGGATGTATATTGTAGTGGACGCTGGGATATATATAGGGAGGACTTTCTTGCTCGACATGATAGTATGCTATCTGGTTACTCTTTACCTTAACGTGTACATTGATTGTCTCTCTGTTACATATTGGTAAAGCCCTAAGGATGTGTACTTGACTACCTGGACTATGATGCGGATCATACTAGTGGGGACAGGGTAGTCCATAAGTACATCCTTCAAGGTCCCTAGTCGTGGGTATATCGAGACAGGGCATCGATATACCAGAGTAGACTAGCATATACCTTCTTGACCCATACAGATGGGTGATGGATGATCCCATATCCATTGGTGTTTGACATCAGAGATGATATACGGGTGCTCAGTGGAGACTGGGTGCACTGGACGGACTCACCGAGAACTCCCAGATGGTATTATACCTTACGTCAGATGGCAGTTCTCTGGTGACACAGGTACAGAGTAGTCTGTTGACCCGAGATCGTCACAGAGTCTTGTGTGGTTCCCACTGTGCTTTGATTTGCACCTTACCACGTCCAAGAGGGCGTGCAAAACGGTGGTTTTTGGGTACAGTCCCGAGTCACATGGAGGCAATGAGCGATAGGAGGGGATTCGTCTCTCCCGGTATAGGGAGTTGATGTTGCGCAGTGTTCGATTGGCTATAACCGGAAATCCCTGGCCAGGGTTGCTGAGATTTACTGGTAAGTGTTACCTGTAGTTTCTCGAACTGTTATAGACCTCATATCGACACAACTTATCGAGCTATTGTGGTTTGACGTTTACCACCCCTAGGCGAGATATACGACATATCAGACGACGAGACCGGACTGTACGGTAAGTGCTACTGGTTGGATTCACAGGAGTATGAGCGGGCTTGCTCGTCGATCTTCTGATCACTCAATACCCGGGTGGCCGTTACGTTTAGCAGAACGCTTGCGGCTTGTGGGTGTTTGATATGATCATCACCTGCTGCCGGCGTATTGACGAGTCTTTAGAGTCCTACACAGAGGTTTCCTGGCTCAAGCGAAACGAAATAGGAGCGCATATGAGATATGTGCAGGACCGAGAATGATGCGTGTATGTGATATCGTATCTCATTCTCGCGATGAATGTATCGATTGGTTATATGCGATATAACCTAGTTATCGAATCAAGCATTGATTCGATAAGCCGATACATAGGATACTAGTCAGTTATATGCGATATGACCGGATCGTTAAATCAAGTGTTGATTTAATGATTTAATGTAGAATTATATATTTGATATATTATTTTGCATTAACTAGTATTGGTTCACTTTAAATGGATTTTCACACTTGATTTGTGCTAGTTGTATATGTGATATACTTTTGGGCACATGATTGTATCATGTTTGATGATACATGCTTATTTGGTTAAGTGTAGAGAATTAAACCATGGTTAAGTTGATGGTTAGGGTTTTGCTTATTCATTTATTTATTTGTTTATTCATTTTGGAAAAGATGAGAAAAGAATGGTGGCTTTATTTGTAGTTTTGTTGAAGCTTCATGAAGCTTTGACTTAGTCCACCATTCTTATCTCTTGCTTAACCCTAACCATCATAACTAACCATGGTCTATTCTTTACACTTAACTAAGGTTAGAATATGATAAGTATCAATTCATTTTTAATGATTCTTTAACACTTATCATATTCTTGCTTCATCTTCTTCTTCATGAGAAAGAAAGAAAAGCTTGCCTCATCAATGGCAAGTGATGAAATCATGTGAGAAATCCAATTCCAAAGTGAACCCACTTCCTATTTCTTCATCCTCTACCTCTTGCCAAGTTGTATAGGGTGTTTCCTTCACAAGTTTCATGACTTGGTGAAGTGGGAGCTTGATCTTGTGAAGCCTCGACGTAGATCATCTTCGGCATCGTTGTCGATGACCTAGCCCGCCCATTTCGCCGATGAAGCCGACGCTAGAGCCCGAGATTCGATTTGGACAGCAAGGAGACTTCATCATGGAGCTATGGAGGTAGAGAACCGGATCTACAAAGGTTGTATTTCCGTTCACTTAGTTAAGTTGTTAACTAGTTGCTTGTTTCGCCTAAAATTCTAGTTAACGATCCGTATTAGGGTTTCTCGGCACTTGTAAAATTTGAAATTGGCATGGTTGATGCATTGTGAGACCTCATTAGCGTGGCTAGGAACCCTACAGTGGTATCAGAGACTAGCTAGAGCCTTAGGCGACGCGTAGACGGAGTTAGAAGTCCGATCGAGCCGAAAACCTAATTCAAAACATGCTCTCTGTACATTTTTGAAAATTATGGATTTTTGAGAATTAAAAATATGCAGAAAACCCAGCAGGAGATTCTAAGAATTTCTGAGAAGCCCGTACTCCTGAGTCCATCAAAGCGTGGTGGAACCGCGGCATTAGCATGCTAATGCGGCGGTTCCACGGCCCTTTAGTCTCCTCTTGCTTTGAATTTTACAAAGTAATTCTTAATTTGCAGTGCTGGTTTTCCTGGGAATTTTTAATATGAACTCAAGAGTTGAGTTTTCTGGGTTGTATTGGGGACTCGGTGTTTCGATCGGATTATCAGATTTTGTCTATGTGGTTTTCCGGATATTTTAGAATATGTTAAAAGGTTCGACCGGATATAAATACCCACCTTTTCCCCTGCCGGAAAATTTCCAAGTGTTGGATTTTTCTGTGGTTTAAGGACGTTTTGAGTAGTGCAAGTAACGTGATGGTCCCTCTAGAAGACAACAAACCTTAACTCGATTATGTGACCTTCTTGAACTGCCCTTTGAACCTTAGGGTTTGGGGTAGTACGGCATGCCACATGTGAGGCGTTGGCTTGACCCTTCTACGGCTGGACCGTTGGTACTGAGGCATGAAGTGAATGTTTTTAAACTTATTTCATGTGTTGAGCTGTTTCGGGAAAACTTGGGTGTTTGCATGTTCGATCGGAAAGTTTAACATTTTCTATTTATCTGGAATGGGATACAATAATTGGAATTCACAAGTAGTTATGAGATAACTGATTTGAATGTTATAAACATAGCACTTTAGTCTCACTTGATCGGTTGCCACGGAATTTTGATGTGATCAAAAGTCAGTCGCAATCACATAGCGTACGCGGATACTCGCCGGATAAACTTAATAGACAGCTACACCCCTTAGCCCCGACCAAGTGAGTATAGGAGAACCCCATCGTCGAAAGCATCCGTCCGGGTGCTCGCGGTAGCGGTGTTCCGCCTTGGTGCACTTCGTCGACGGTATCGGGGGTGCGGCCGTCTACTGAAGTTTGCGACGAGCATTCGATCAGGAAGTCGGGAATCTTGTTGAATTGCCCGACTTGATATTGAAAAGTGTTTTCGATAATGAGACTAAAATGCGGGGTTTATTATTGTTAGACATGTGATGTCTAAGGAATTCATTTGATTAGGCATGTGATGTCTAAGAAGGTTGCGGATTCCAACTGTTGTAGTTTTACACTTTCTTTTCTGTGACCGTAAGTGTAATATGTGATATCGCCGGTTTCGTTGCTATATGTCAACGACAATTGGGATGCGCATATTTACTTACGTTGATGACATGTGATGTTATGTGTTGCTGGATATGTTATATTGGATCGTCGTGTTTGAATAGCCGGGGTTTTTTTTTTGTGAGATGAGTGTTTTTCATTTTCATTCATGTAAAAACTTGTATGTAATATTCTTTTATTGGGGCACTTCCAGGTTGCGGAAGATGTCACCCCTTTGTAAATTATTTACTTTTCCGCATTAGGATAGACCCAAGGAGGGGAGCACAAGTAACCGGGTTCTAGGGTCCAGTGGGAGACCATCTCGAGGAGTCGAGTCCGGGTCTCCTAACCCTAGAATTGGTAGGGTTGCTTGCCGCTCTCGTAGGGGTCTAGGGGTGTGGGATTGGCTATTCATCACGACCGTGGAATCCGTGTTTTATACTGGCTCGTATTAAAAACACGGACGTCCTAGTATATCCAATGCTTCATATGTTTTTTCTGCTGCGATATCTGTGATGTGATCATGTGATGTTCTGTGATAGATACTTTATATAGTATATATGATATATTATATAGACGTTACTTATGTTTTGCACCCGCACTAGCCCTGCCCTGCTCTGTCGTTAGTTACCTAACCTAACGGTGCACGAGGGGACATCGAGGCCAATGCAGATGGCATAAGTGTACGTCGTATTTATCTGTGATGTTTAGGTGACTTAAATGATGGGACTTCATTAATGTGATTAATGAAAGAATAGAAACCTAAAAGATATTGTAGAATCAAATTTTTAATAAAAAGGATAGCTACAGTTTTGCTTTGCATAGCGGTGTATATGATATACCCTGCACCTTATTCGATGAGGAAAGGACCGAGATCCCTTCAACGGGAGTGACTCCTTTAGCAATAACTGCCAGATGCTACACACTCGGTTTGACTTTTGATTGCTTCTATAGTTTTTGCTTTGCACAGTGATATATATGATATATCCCGCACCTCATTCGACGAGGAAAGGGCCGACGATCCCTTCATCGGGAGTGACCCCTTTAGCAAAACTAGAAAAGCCTCAAAATCACTCCATTTCAAAACTGTATTTGATTCTACAGTGATATCAAGTTCATTACGCAATAGGTTTTCAGAAAAACCTGTCGTAGCCCTCCTTCATTTCAGATAAGTACTAGTTTGTATTCGTGCTACGTTTGTTGACTATGTTAAGGCGTAGTGTGCGGTAGATGATTGGTGCTTATCTGTATAAGCATATGATGCGATTGGATTAGGGTAGTCATGCGACTTTGTTGACTATGTTAAGGGCCGTGCGGGTGGGTTTAATTCAATCAGGAAATGACGTGTTGAACTTGACTAGCACTTATGATTTGTTGACTATGTTAAGGTCATATAGCTACTAGGAGCAAAATATTATCGGGAATTTCAAGTGTTGAAATTTGCAATGAGATTGCATACCTTCTATGAGATAGTTGGATCCCGATACCCGCTGTGATTAAGAGTTACTCCTGGGAGAGTTTTACACATTGCAATTTGCCGATCAAGTAGGTGTCTAGAAAGGTGTCAACGGGGTTACGCCTCTGGGAAAATGAGGTTTACATTAATTAGGTTCGTGCGAAAGCACGGGGGACCTCCCTCAAAGTACCGACACTGGCCTGGCTGAAAGATTGGCGAACTTGTAGTGTGTAATTAATCCCGGCTAGTCTTTCCTTTTAGGGTTTGAAGGAAGATTTGATAAAAGCAGTGGGAGCTATCCTGATTAGATAAAATAATAACCAATCTATTCTTGCAAGAGCGCACGCAGAGTGTTTTCTTCTCTCTCTCTCCGGGTAGCGACCATATCACGCCTTAATCAAGATAATAATACGGATCTTCGACCGAACCCGCTTGTTATACTGAGCTGGGGAACGTTGGTCCCGCTCCAACTTATAATTGTTATAAGACAGAGCAGGATATAGGGGATTACCAGAATTCCCGTGCCACCCAAACGTAGAGAGTGCATGCTGATGCATCATCTTCGGGTGTGTTCATTACAGAACTGTTTCTCAGTATTCTTTACGTCCTGGGTATGTGATACCGGATCAGGATTCCAGATATGTAATATGTTACATAGGGCTACAGATAGGTAGAGAACTGAGAACGGGTGATAAGTTTCATGAGACAGAAAACGGGGCAAGTGTTGCAGCCAAGTCTGTTGGTCACTGTCACCCTGTATCCCAAATACATTATTCTGAACGAATGTTATTAGATACCGAACCTGATATACAAAATCATGTCAGTCTCTTTATTAGTAAAGAAATGATAAAATTTTGTATTGTTGGATAATGTTTTGAACATTTCCTATATCAAAAGTTGATCGGTTCAGGCACGTTATCTAAAAGCATTGATGTTCTAAATCAAACTACAGTTCTTAGTATACGGAACACACACAAGAGGAAGAGTTCAGAAATGAACGGATCCTTCTTGAGGCATTATAGACTGGGTCATATCAATGCGACCCGACTAGCTGAAGTTACATATAGATGCATATTTAAATCAGTTTGAATTTACATCTTGTGAAACTTGCCAGTCATGTCACAAAGATAAGATGACCATAGCTCCGTTTACTGGAAACAGAGAAAGAGTTAGTGAACTCTTGGGACTGATACATGATGATGTATGTAAGGTCCCCAGTCTACACATGCCAGGACTGGTTCTTTGTACTTCATTACATTCTCTGATGATCTCTCAAGATTCAGACATATGTTCCTGTTGAAACACAAGTCCCAACCTTTTGAGATATTCACGGAATATAAGTTAGAAGTAGAGAACCAAAATACGGGTATAAGTATTATGTCCTATGATGAGATCAGGGAGGAGAATACTTGAGCACGAAAATCCTGGACTATTCTAATGGAGAATGAGATTGTCTCTCAGCATTACTCCTCCGTATACACCATAGCACGATGGTATATCGGGGCAGAGCAATAGCACCCTATGTGATATGGTGTGCTCGATGATGAGTACTACTGTGTTTCCTATTTCCTTTTGGGAGTTATGCACTTGAGAAGCTGCATACCAATTGAATTGGGTTTAATCAAATCAGTTGCATACCGCTTCATATGTGATATGGAAAGGGAAGAGCCCATATCTTAAGTTGGTTAAGATTTGGGGTTTTCCGGGCTATGTCTAAAAGCATAATCCGGACAAGCTCGAGGCAAATACTGTTATGTAGAACTGGAATGGTTCCAGCCATACAAACGGCAGATAATGATTTGATAGAACCAAAGGATTCAATAGTAACCAACGAACCTCAGCCTCTCCGCCGATCTAGTAGGGTTCCTCACCCACCTGAGAGATACTTCGGTTTCTCGATGACAGTGGGAGCGAGGATTGCATCATGAGATGATGGCCCAACTAGTTTTGAGCTGGCCATCAAGAGTAAGACTCTGTAAGAATGGCTGGATGCTTAGTGATCTGAGATAGAATCCTTATACACCAACAAAGTATGGACTTTAGTTGCTTTATCTGAAGGGTTAAATCCCCATCAGGAGCAAGTATATCTTGAGAAGATTACTTGGTGTACATGGAAAAGTTGAGACTTTCAAAGGTAGACTTGTTAAAGGTTTGCATTATAGACCAGATATGGATCATAATGAAACCTTGTCTAAGGATCTATTCTTAAGTCCATCCAGATCTTACTTACCACGGCTACATTCCATGACTACGATATCTGGTGGTTGGGTGTCATGACTGCTTTTCTAAATGATGTTTTGGAAGAGAGCGTCTATAAGTACACAGCCAGAGGGCTTCGTAGACAGTGGGAGCAGCTGAAACGTGTGCAAGATGCTTTATAGGATAAAGCAGGCATCGCGGGGTTGGAACATCTGTTTTGATGTGGTAGTCAAAGAGTTTGACTTCATCAAAATGGTAGATGAACCTTGTATATACAAGTAGGTAATAGGAAGTATGGTAATGATCCTCGTAGAGTACGTGGATGACATACTCTTGATAGGGAAGGAGTTTCCTATGCTACGCTCGGTCAATCTCCGCTTAATCACAATGATTCTCCATAAAGGATCAAAGTGATACCTCCTAAATCCTGGGTTTTGGATTTATGAGATAGATCTAATTGGATGTTAGGATTCTCACTAGCTGTAGTGAGATGGTATCAATCGATCCTGGGGAGAATCACTGGAAGGGTTCCAGAGTGATAAGGACGATTGAATGTCAGTCATAGGCATTGTCTTTACCCTCAGTAAAGGGACGGTATGTTGGAAGAGTTCCAAGCTAGATACCGAGGCATACTAGACGATATAGGCATGATACATCGCTACTTAAGATGCTACCAAAGAGGATGTTTGGGTGTATATTGGTTCATGAGATGAACTACGTTCCAACCATTGTGAGATAATGGAGTTGTGGCTTATGCCAAGGAACGCCAGTCCCATCAGTGATCCAGACATATTCTAAGGCAGTGTCACCTGATCATGGAGATGGTTGATCTCCAGGGTGATCGAGGTTAGGAGAGTAGAGTCAGAGGACAACACGGCGGATCCACTCACAAAGGCCTTTTCCCAGAGAGAGACTTTTATGGGATGGTTGAGTATGAGATACTACAACCACTGCTATCAGATGGCCCTTGTGCAAGTGGGAGATTGTTAGTTATATGTATGCCCTAGAGGCCATTACTGTACATTGGATGTATATTGTTGTGGATGCTGGGACATATATAGGGAGGACTTTCTTGCTCGACATGATAGTATGCTATCTGGTTACTCTTTACCTTAACGTGTACATTGATTGTCTCTCTGTTACATGTTGGTAAAGCCCTTAGGATGTGTACCTGACTACCTGGACTATGATGCGGATCATACTAGTGGGGATAGGGTAGTCCATAAGTACATCCTTCAAGGTCCCTAGTCATGGGTATATCGAGACGGGGCATCGATATACCAGAGTAGACTAGCGTATACCTTCTCGACCCATACAGATGGGCGATGGATGATCCCATATCCATTGGTGTTTGACATCAGAGATGATATACGGGTGCTCAGTGGAGACTGGGTACACTGGACGGACTCGCCGAGAACTCCCAGATGGTATTATACCTTACGTCAGATGGCAGTTCTCTGGTGATACTGGTACAGAGTAGTCTGTTGACCCGAGATCGTCATAGAGTCTTGTGTGGTTCCCACTGTGCTTTGATTTCCACCTTACCACGTCCAAGAGGGCGTGCAAAACGGTGGTTTTTGGGTACAGTCCCGAGTCACATGGAGGCAATGAGCGATAGGAGGGGATTCGTCTCTCCCGGTATAGGGAGTTGATGTTGCGCAGTGTTCGATTGGCTATAACCGGAAATCCCTGGCCAGGGTTGCTGAGATTTACTGGTAAGTGTTACCTGTAGTTTCTCGAACTGTTGTAGACCTCATATCGACATGACTTATCGAGCTATTAGGGTCTGACGTTTACCACCCCTAGGCGAGATATGCGACATATCAGACGACGAGACCGGACTGTACTGTAAGTGTTACTGGTTGGATTCACAGGAGTATGAGCGGGCTTGCTCGTCGATCTTCTGATCGCTCAATACCCGGGTGTCCGTTACGTTTAGCAGACCGCTTGCGGCTTGTGGGTGTTTGATATGATCATCACCTGCTGCCGGCGTATTGACGAGTCTTTAGAGTCCTACACAGAGGTTTCCTGGCTCAAGCGAAACGAAATAGGAGCGCATATGAGATATGTGCAGGACCGAGAATGATGCGTGTATGTGATATCGTATCTCATTCTCGCGATGAATGTATCGATTGGTTATATGCTTTATAACCAAGTTATCGAATCAAGCATTGATTCGATAAGCCGATACATAGGATACTAGTCAGTTATATACGATATGACCGGATCGTTAAATCAAGTGTCGATTTAATAATTTAATGTAGAATTATATATTTGATATATTATTTTGCATTAAATAGTATTGTTTCACTTTAAATGGATTTTCTCACTTGATTTGTGCAAGTTGTATATGTGATATACTTTTGTGCATATGATTGTATCATGTTTGATGATACATGCTTATTTTGTTAAGTGTAGAGAATTAAACCATGGTTAAGTTGATGATTAGGGTTTTGCTTATTCATTTATTTGTTTGTTTATTCATTTTGGAAAAGATGAGAAAAGAATGGTGGCTTTATTTGTAGTTTTGTTGAAGCTTCATGAAGGTTTGACTTAGTCCACCATTCTTGTCTCTTGCTTAACCCTAACCATCATAACTAACCATGGTCTATTCTCTACACTTAACTAAGGTTAGAATATGATAAGAATCAATTCTCTTTTAATGATTCTTTAACACTTATCATATTCTTGCTTCATCTTCTCCTTCATGAGAAAGAAAGAAAAGCTTGCCTCATCAATGGCAAGTGATGAAATCATGTGAGAAATCCAATTCCAAAGTGAGCCCACTTCCTATTTCTTCATCCTCTACCTCTTGTCAAGTTGTATAGGGTGTTTCCTTCACAAGTTTCATGACTTGGTGAAGTGGGAGCTTGATCTTGTGATGCCTCGACGTAGATCATCTTCGGCATCGTTGTCGATGACCTAGCCCGCCCATTTCTCCGATGAAGCCGACGCTAGAACCCGGGATTCGATTTGGGCAGCAAGGAGACTTCATCATGGAGCTATGGAGGTGGAGAACCGGATCTACAAAGGTTGTATTTCCGTTCACTTAGTTAAGTTGTTAACTATTTGCTTGTTTCGCCTAAAATTCTAGTTAACGATCCGTATTAGGGTTTCTCGGCACTTGTAAAATTTGAAATTGGCATGGTTGATGTCTTGTGAGACCTCATTAGCGTGCCTAGGAACCCTATACATATAAAAATCTGGTAATGGTGCATGTGTCCTACAAATGAGTTTGCGTATATGGGTATAACATATTGATCTAATTGCAGCAATTATCATGCCAGTATTATTATTCTAATGTCACAAGTGATTATCCAGTTTTCTATTTTCCAGTTTACTAAATCTATCGGGCGACTTGCGCCATACAAACGATCGTCCCTCGTAGATGTGAAATCTACTCACCCGTGGTCCCGTGTTAGGTATGTCCGACCACCTGCTTTCCTTTCTCCGCTGCGCTCGAAGTCCCTGCTGGCGAACCTAGAATTTACAAAAGTCACCATATAAGGAAAAATCCTGCAAAAAACGATATATCGATAAAAAGGATATGCGTGCGTGAATCTAAAACGCGCGTGCTCACGGCACGTCGCGACGCGTACAAACACACCAGAACGTACACCGACGCGCTGTGTCGCGCAGTGCGCCACAGAACCACGCGTATCACGCGCGTGTCGCACTAGACTAAAAACATCAGAAACACGTTATTAGCTCCAGATTTTTCCTCTGGACCAAACTTAAAAAGTTACATATGCCAACAGACCAAGCTACTTAGCAGAGCCCCACACCCAAAATCCCAACACCCCACCCCCTACTCTGGCCGCAAATTGCGGCCAGATTGAATAAACCGGTGGCCTCCAATGTGAGGTGGGTCCCCATGCTTTGTGTGTGTGTCTCTGCTAGTCTCACTATGCTACAGTCTCCTCAATTTTTTTCTGAGTGGATCGGGTCAAAAGCAGATTTCAGAAAGGCTAAAAAGTCGTTAAAACTGCTAATTTATGCCAAGTCGGATAAATCGGGTATTTTTGTGAAATCTGGAACCAAACTTGGGTGTTCTAGTCTCAACAACCCCTAATAGGGCTACTCTAACCATCACAACCATTACTTAGCCAAAATTCTCCTAATTCACCCAAAATTACCACTAAAGTATGCAATAAACACTAACTAAGCTAGAAGACCTTTTAGCAATTTAGAGTCGGGTTAAGGGGGTTATTCCTCAAAAGACCCTAGATGAAGGAGAAGAGAGGAAGCAGAAGAGTGTGTGTTGTTGCTACAGCTCCTGGTGCTGCAAAACTTGACTGGAAATGAGCTATGATGGGCAGCAGAGGCTGATCTTTAACTGGCTGAAGCTGATACTGTTTCAGTTGCTTTGTTTTGGAGCTGAAATGTTGCTAATGTTGTTTGTTGCAGTGGCAAGAGTTGAGGTAATGTTAAGGGAAGGGTTGTGTGTTGTGGGGGAGGTGTTATGTAAAGTGTTGGGGCTGATGTAACAGCGGTTGCTGCTGAAAATGTGTTGCTGCTGTTATAGGCTGATGAAGTTGATGTGAGTGTTGTTGTTGCTGAAACGTGTTATTGTGAGTGTTGTTGTGAGTGTTGTTGTGGTGTGGTGTGTGGTGTTTTGTGTTGAAGCTATGGGCTGGTGTGATGCTATGGGCTGGTATAGGGTTGATGCGGCTGCTGTTTTTATGGAGTTAGGTGGCTGTTGCAGCAGCTATAGCTGACTTTGTGGCTGAAATTGGGCAGAAATTGGACAGATGCAATGATGGTGCTGTTGTTGATGTAGTTACGGCTGAGCTATGGGGTTATAGGTGTTGTTGAAGCTAACTTTTGGTGGCTGAAAAGATGTGATATGGCTGATTTTTTTTCTTTGGGCTGATTTGATGTTGGTCATGGGTTGAAATGTGCTGATGTGTGGGGCTGAAATGAGTTGTTTTGGTAAACTTTTTACCAAAAGACCCTACATTAACACGCAACTACTACTAAACACAGACTCAGGTGTTACAGTTATGCATGCGATTTGACTTATGCTTTCGACATAGTTTTCATCCACTTTCAGTATTTTGATTCGATTTTGTGCACGCTGATGCACAGTGTTGTGAGATTATATACCACGGTATACCTGATTTGGATTTGGATTAATATATATTGTATACCGTCGATTTCGATAGTGAAATTCGATATTTGTTCCGTGCACCTTGTGAACTTGATTTGGATTCTTGCGCATACTGGAGCGCTTGAGGCGATTTTGGCGCACATCAGATGCACCAAATCGAGATTCTTCGTGCATATCAGATGCACCTGGTATTGCTGTCAGGCACACACGTTGCTTTTGGCAGGTGTTTTCGTGCACACCCATTGCACTTAGAGTTTCTTCCTATGCACATGTATGGCATATTTATTGATTTCGATTTCCGTGCGCACCAGACGCACGTAGCATTCTTATATGCATTTTGGGATTGATTTACTTTAAGCAGCATGTTTTATGATACTTACTATATGGTATAGTAGCTCGGTAGGACTAGTCCGAGGACAGTAGCTGAGCATATTTTTGCATGCATTGATAGATATCGTATGGATCTCCAAAAATGAGCTTTAGTCTTAGTATTTACCTACGTGTCCGAAATGACACGAAACATTTTATAAAGGAAACCCTTCTAAATGATTTTCAAAAGAAAAAATAGAGGGGTGTGTATATTAAACAAAGGATATATATATAGTTATTTTCTTGTAATAGACGTCCGCCACTGTGCCACGATACGCGCATCACACAGCAACATGAAAGGTTTGGCATGCATTTCTTTCCGATGTTTTAATGATATTTACATGTATAGTTGATGTGTTTCATGTTGGTTTTCGTATTGGATTTGACATTGGTGTCTTCACCATAACTCCGATGATTGCGGGATGCTTGACGGAGTTTTGATTTTGATTTATATACTCGTTTTTCATGTGCATGCATTGCGCTACGATGTGTTTTATGTATTTATGATTTCGGAGCCCCGACGACTTGATCGTTTTACTGAAATGTTTTAGTATTTGAGGGGTTTAAATTTAAATTCGGGGACCAAATTTCTTTAAGGGGGGAAGACTGTAACATTTTAGAAAAATAACATATTATTTTTGGGAATTTTTATTATTAAATAATCAATATTATGAATATTTTAATATGCTGTATAATTAAATACCGATAAATCGGAATATATTTGGAAAATTATAGAAATTATTGAAATGAGGGGGATTTATGTGATTTAGGCAAATTATGAATTTTTATAATCAATTATATACAATTTTAATGCTAATCGCGCTTAAATATCACTAATCGTGTATTAAGCCGGAATTGTGCATATGACATGCACCATGTCACATTTTTTAACACTTGTTATATTTTTCCACCATGTCCTTTTCCTTATTTCTTCTTTTATGGTTTGTTTTAAAAGTGAGAAGAGAAAAGAGAAGAATAGATAAATGAAAAAGAAAAGAAAAAAGGAAAACATTAGAAAAATGGGTATGGGCATGAGAGAGGGAGAGGTGAGGGGTCAAACCTTGGTCATGGCTCTTGTTCCCTCAATTGTTTCCTCTTCATTTTTCTCTCCTCCCTCAACCATGACAGTCTCCTCCCTCCTCCCTCCTCAAACACCTTAAAACATCATTAAAAACTCATCCAAAGTCAATCCCCACTTCATTAAAAATGTGCACAAGCTCCACACAAACACTTTGGACCATGAAAGCTAGGATTTTGAAGACTTGGGGCAACTCAAGAAAATTCTTGAGTTGACAAATGAGGTAATTCTTTCACCATTTGTATTGTTGTCGTTCACCTTAGCACCTATACATGTTTAGAATCGATAATGTTGTTTAGTGAACTTTGAAAATTTTAAGTTTAGGATTAGGGTTTGATTTGAATCCAAAGATTCAATTGAGACTTATAGTGACCTTACAACCCCTGTAGTGATGATATATTGGACTAAACCTGAGACTTAAGCCCTAAGACACGAACATTGAAACCCCGATATCAGGAATTTATGGAAAATTGATGTGTATTTTGAGATCTGGTAACACCCGGGTGACATGAAAATGTTTTAGCGAAGACTGAGAGTTGTGCTGGTGATAAGAAGACTACCACTGAAACCCTAGCCCTTAATTCCTAACCTATGCCGCAAATATACTCTTTCTGGCCGCAAATTGTTGCCAGGCCATGGGTGTTTTGCTTCGTGTTTTGTCCATAGCTTCATCTCAAGTAAACTAGACCCTTTACATACGCAAAAATTTGCTGATTTTACCTGAGACGAAATCTGGAAGTGGTTTTCCTAAGTTGTTGTTTTCGTATTTTTGTGATTCTGAAACTTTAGATTTCAGTTTTGTTATTTGATATTGTGATTCCATCGTGTGGCGTTTGAACGTCTACCACCAGGGTTTTTGGTCATGTTTTGCACGTGAAACTATAGGTTTTAACCTATGAGCGAAACGTGTGCCGTATAGTTTTTCCGACTTGATGTTAATAAGCTTTTGCTATATGTGTATGATTGTAGGTACCCCCACGTGGATTTCGAGACAATGAAGTAGAGGATGGCAACATCGACATCGGTAAGCAAGAGCAATGTGAGTAGATATATATCTACGGGGGAAGTCGGGTGGATGGCGTATAGCACCCCCGTACTTCGTAGTGTAGTATACGAATACGTATACGTACATATATATATATAATTATGTTTATTATGAGACTACATGATTATCTAAATAGACTTTAGAAGTTCGTGGATAAATTTTAGTGTAATTGAATGATAGTGTCGATAGTTAGTTTTAGTCGCGAACACTAGATTAATGTTTTGCATACACGTACACACACACTTGCATATATTTTATTATTTGTGCGTATATGGGGATATGTATATATATATATATTTATACACACACATGGGTATGGGACTATGTATATATATACGTATACATATTCATGGATGATGAGGATAGTATATGGTATTTGGAGATGAGTCGATGAGGTTAGGCATGGTGCCATGAGATCGGTGATATGACATGGTTCGTATTATGAGATATGACATGATTAGTATAGCAGGTCCTTGGGCGATGTGTTTCAGACACACGCATATACTTATGTAGATGGTATCAGTATGTACTAGAGGTAGAACAGTACCCCAGTTCATGATATGATGATAATGATACCAGATAAATGATGAGTTAAATGTGATATTTGACCCGTACCCAGATTTGGGATGACGTACGATGGATTTACCATACAAGCTATATATTATTGATAGATCTGCACTGTTGACTCAAGAATGTCATGTTATATGTTGTATCATATGTGATGCTATTAAGGCGAGATCACCGACTATTATATGTTATATATATATCGACTCAGATTTAGGCGGTTTCCTTACCCTTTCGATCGGTCTGTTAGTTTAGTACTGTAGTTACTGGTAGATGTTAGATTAGACTCGAGTCATACCTATTTCAAAACTATCGAATCGTGTCTATTTTAAAGACAGGCCAAGGGATTCTACGGATATTTCAAACGACGTACCTTTTTCTTAAAAACACGGTAGCCCTATTTTCAAAACACCACGATTCGTATTATTTCAAATGGCAAAACGGTATGACACATATATAGTAATGTAGATTATTTATTGTTGGGTTTATTATTCAGCTCCCGCATATTATCGCTGCATTTACTATTCAGTTGCCATTTATTCTGCTCTTCGCATCGCATTGCATGTTTAAATGTACTTTTATTGTTATTATGAAACCATGCTTTCAGGACACCAGCACCATTACCGATGATGCGTATGTCTACGAACACTTACTTGCCGGCTCACACACATCATCATCGGTAATTTCCATGTCACGTATACATAGAGAATATTGCTCTATTGATATCGTTTAATAGTTGATAGTTCCAATATGTTATTTTTTCATATGCTACTACATTATTTCATTTATTGCTTGATATCTCATGCATATTTATATTTCATTTGTTACGCAAAATTATAAGGGCTAGTCCGGATTGCTGGAGCCCAGTAATCATTATTATTGACTATTCAGTTTTGGATTTCGGATTACCATGAGATTTCTGGATTTGGAGAAACCGCAAGGATTTTATAAACTGATTATCATTTTAAAATGAAAGTTGTGGTTTTCTCATGATATGATTTGATATACGTCCACCATGAGTTTTCTCAGCTCTTGAGCGATATCATAGACCCGATTCGAGGATGATGAGGAACCGTCTGTGGGTGCATAGTGGACCCGGTGCGGTACCCCGGGGCAAGAAGGCCGCAGATGATGGCGTTGAGCCTGTGATAGGGGAACACTATTGGCCGGTGATTGTTTTGTGAATCGACGGATATCCGGAGGATACCGATCGGAGTTGGGCCGGTCCGGATAGACGGAGCCTAGGGGCCAGTCCGGATAGCCGGAGCCCTAGATATTGATATTTGAGGTATTGTGATTTTATGATACGGGTCAGTCTGGATAGCGGAGCCCGAGATATTAGATATTCGGATATATGTTTTGTGTCGACGCTAGACACTGATTTATGTTGATTTCATTGACGATACCTCATTTTAATTATACAGAAAACTCACTAAATAAAGAAAACAGTTGTCACATTCATGATGCATTCTGTTTTCATTATATTGCATTCATACCTCATATTATGATATGTTGCTACCTGAGGCATTGTCACGAGCACTTGGTATTACACTTATGTATAGATGTTTACCCTTGCCGCCTTATCATGCTTTAGACTTTATCATATTGAGGATTTATACTATGATCGTATTGACCTAGGATTGAGTCATACATACGATTTCTGCTCTGTGATGTTTTCTACTCACGAGTCAGCAACTCACCCCCGTTGTGCTACAGTTTCTTGCAGGTTTTGCCATACAGGTTTCGTTGCGGCTTTGCTGGCACACTGCTCCTTTTCGGGTGATTGCGTTGTAGGTGGGTTCACTCGTATCGTGACGACCATTGTACCTTATTTATACTCTGTTGTATCTAGAAACTCCATCAACCAAACTTGTATATTTATTTCAGAGTTTGAGACCAGCTGTATATTCTTTCGACCTTAGAGTCGCGCGTTGTATCATTATGGTTTTTCTTGATGTTTTTGAGTTTCCTTTTGAGTTTTGATCCTCGCCCTTCGGCGTTGTATATTATATTGCTTGCATGGTTGTGACTGTCAATTGACGAAGAGATAGCTCCTGCTAGGAGATGCCTTTTTATATATTATGCATGTTGTACCCGTTTGGGGCCAGTATTTACAAAGGAAACTCTGCCGAAATTTTCAGAAAATATTTGTGATTCTAAAAACGCATATTCGGATTATTTTAACAAAACACTTTCTTTAAAAATGGTTTAGATTTCTGGGATTTTGCCTTACTTGAATTAGATGGGGTCCTATAGACATAATAAGATTCAAGGGCCAGTCACTTGCCATTTCGGCTCATGATAACGTCGCGGGAGTAGCAGTTGCTTAGGACGAGGACAGTTGTTTAGCTCTTATCCCCAGGAGGATCAGCAGCCATTGTGTGGATGTTTCCGATGTGGGAGTTTCCATCACCTCGTCAGAAATTGTACCTTGGTACGCTAGAGGAGGGCCGCAGTACTATATGATACCTTATCACCTTCACCTCAATGAGAGTCGCCTTTTGCGCCTGTTGTTGATCCGCGTCAGTAGTATGTTCAGAGAGGTCGTGGTCGCGGAGAGTTTGTTCAGAGTGTACAAGATGGCAGAGGAGGAGGACAGCCTGTTGCAGGTAGAGGACAGGCACGCGCTTTTGTTTCAGCTCATCGGGACGCGCGGGCGTCCAATGCAGAGTTTGCAGGTATTCATTTTCGTATGATCTTTTGATGCACGCGTTTGTTTAATTCGGGATCTATGCACTCGTTTGTTCTACACACTTCGTGCCGAGGTTAAGCTGAGAGTCATGTTTGCTAGATCAGTTGTTTATTGTGTTTACTCCTATTAGTGATTCTTTTGTTGCACGACATGTGTTTCGGTCATGAGCCAATTGGATAGGAGATAGAGATTCGTCCATCGATTTGATCCTTCTAGAGATGTTGAACTTTGACTTTCTCCTGGGCACGGATTAGTTAACTACGTGCTATGCGTCTGTGGACTGCCGTGAGAAAACAGTCAGGTTTTATTTTCCCAGCGAGTCAGTTATTGTTCTGTAGGAGGACAGTGGTACCGCCCTCACAGCTTGATTTAAGCCTTTTATGCTAGTCGGTTTTTCAGGAGATGATGTCGAGGATTCTTGGCTTTCATTGTAAGTGCACGGCGGCTCCCCGGCCGTCAATCCGACGCCAGAATGCGGAAGCGGTCATTTACTTTAATTTTTCAAACCGACACCACCGCGCACTAAAACCCGGATCGTGCCATTAAACTAGTCCTAGCTAATTACAAGATGGGAAGAGAGATATACGAGTGATCCGTGTCCTCCGGTCTTCTCGTCGTCGTCCCGATCTCCCGCGGAATCTCCAGTCTCCACCTCCTCGCCGAAAAGGGCACCATGTCGCCTGCTTCTTTTACGGGCTCCCGCCTCTATACCGAGGCAACTCGGGCATGAAGTTGGCGAGCCGACGTGCCCAAGTTTTGTTGTAGAATGTGTGTAGAACTCATGTCTCATTTGGGGTAGTGGATGTTGCCTTTGTGGTGGAGGAAATGATATTGGAGAGAGGTGAGAAAAAATGTAGCATGCAAAGAATGAGATTAACATTTTTCTCACAACCAAAAGAGAAAGTCCCCTCTCCTCACTAGTGGCCGGCCCATGCATGAATGGAGAGAGAGGGTGAATGAAGGAGTGTATGGATCAATAATGCAAGAAGAGAATCAAAAGATATCATGAAGGGAAATGATCACAAACACAAAACCACACTCCACCAACCTCATCATCTCATCACAAAGTCAAGCCATCATGAAAGAAGAAGTCAAATGGTCAAGGGATGGTGCGCCATCATGAAAACCATCATTATGCAACTATATGCAAAGAGAACCCTCCACAAATGCTTATTTGCACAAATGCAAATAAGCCCTCCTCCACCAATCTTTGGCCATTGAAAGATACAAATGAAAATGGCCGAAACGGAAAGAAAACTGGCAACTCCAGAAAACTGGTCTCGTAATAAATTACAGGAAAACCCCGATACTGTGTATACACACCCGCATCTGTATTCCGACCGAATACAAATGCAATGAGTCAAAGTCTACACTGTACAATACTAGGATCCGGCTTAAACCAAAGCCCGCTAGTATTAACCGTCCGATCCTGATGCGTGCAATACCGCACGTATCTGATCGAACCCTGCCATATCTCCATACGGCCTCTACAGCGTTTCGCCCGAAACTTGAGCAACAGTCTTTGGGGGACACTAAAGACTCGTCAACACCTTGGTTGTGGATTTAACCACAAGCACGTCAGAGGTATAAGCCAATACGTAACGGGCTACCAGGTATTGACCAAAAGGGACGTCGATGAGCGAACTCATCCTGACACCCTACTGAGCCTGTCAGTGACAATATCCGTACAGTCCGGTCCGTTCGTCTATGAGCATCGCATGGCGGGCCTAGGGGGTTAGTAAAAGTCAGACCCCCAAAAGCGGTACAAGTCGTGTCAGAGATCAGCCCAGAACACCCTGAGATACTACTGGAATACCTACCAGTAAATCTCATGCCTTGGCCTAGAACTTTTCATGTTCTTGCTCTCCTAGACACAGCGCGACCTCACCCCCAATACCGGGAGAGACGAACCCCTGAAGATCCGCTCACTGCCTCCATGTGGCTCGGGACTGTACCCAACTAAAACCTGTTTGCACGTCTCCTTTGAGCGTGGTAGGGTAGTAATCAAAGTACAGTGGGAACTCACACGAGACAAATGACGATCCCCAGGTCGATGAACTAACTTGTACACTTGTCTCCAGGGAACTGCTATCTGACGTCAGGTATAAGACCAACTAGCATGTTCCCGGTGAGTCCTGTCCAGTGTACTCATAACCCAATGAGCACCTGTATACATCTTAGGTGAAACAACTGACACCAGTGGCTTGTGAGACCGGCCACCGCCCCTCGTCGGGGTCTCGACTGTATACACTAGTCTACTCTGGAGTATCGATGCCCTGTCTCGAAACTCCCACGACTAGGGACCTTTTAAGGATGTGCTTATAGACTACCAGCTCCCACGTATGTGATCGCCCTCATACTGCCGGCAGTCAAGCATGAATCCTAGGGGCTTTATCAATGTGCAATAGTGACATGTAAGGTCACCTAAAGCAGTACACGATGATAAAGATAAACCAGATAGCATACTATCATCTCGAGTAAGACTGCCTACCGGGATCGGTCCTCCCTCAATCATTGCAATCACGTGCCTGTGATCCAATAATTGACTCTGAGGGCACTATCTCCAACAATCTCCCACTTGCACTCAAGGCTAATTATTGCGATGTCGCATACTCATAGCCCGTGTGATACCGAACACCCAACTCCTCTACAAGTCAGTCTCACAAAGCTCGTTTGCGAAACTATTGCATTCGAGGAATAGCCTCAGTGAGTGGATCCGCTTTGATGTTTCTTTCTATGTCTCTCTATATCTCAAGTTCGCGGAGAAAGCCATCTCCCGAAATGAGCAATACCTGTCTTAGAATGTGTCTGGATGTCTGATGGGACCTAGCTCATAAATGAACTCCAAATCCAAACTTCTTAGGCTGTATCGTCAACTGAACTTAATCAGTGTCCTGCGCCATGCCTCCCTCAGTATTGCCTTGGACCACCTGTCCAAAATACCCTCCCTCGTTAGAAGGAAAACTATAACTCTGACAACCTCCTTGTCGTCCAGGTCACCTTGGAAGCCTGGAATGATAACTGTCTCCCGAATGAGGCTGTCGTCATCATATCCCTAGAACATCCATTTATGTTCTAAAACTGCTTCCGACTGTTTCTCTAGGATAGGATCAATGTCAACCTATTGCATCTAGTGCAAGAACAACATCTGGTGTGGTACTTGACATCTCATGATTGACTCAATTGCCTAAGCAAGTGATCTGCCAATCATGCACATCCCTCTCCCCTTTAGTCTGTAAGACACCTTTAGAGAGGGTGACTCCATCACCAGCAGGTACACTACCGTGCCAGGAGTCGTCCATTCTAAATACTCTTAGAATGCTGTCTAAGTACCCAGATTGGAAAACTACCCAAATCTAGATCTAAAACCATAGATCCAGTAACCAGTATGTCTGATATAATGTCCAAGTCCCATGTGGAGAAACCACTGTGTGACGACCAAAGTATAACCGATAGTAGTATAGGAGTTTCTTTTCCTATTCTGCGTATGTCATCCAAATACCATGACATCACACCCTACTACCTTCTCAACAGATCCATCCCATATTCTGATGAAGTCAAATCTATGACCGTCACATCAGAAATTGATGATCTATCTCCGCTACATCTGCTTTAGTCTATAAATAGACATAAGCCACCTGTCCACCAATGCTTCCGCTGCTCCCACTGACTACGACAACCCTCTGGCAGAGTCATAAAAACGTACACTTCTAAAGCAAGTTTAGAACGACGCTATACTCATCCTCCTGCCGGGTCTCACAGTCTGGAACAACAGCAATGGCAAGTGTGTGTAAACAAGAACCTCCCTGCCACCGTCCTTGAGGCTACCGGAGTACCTATCGGGTGCCTGAGGTTACCCACCTTATCTGCGGAGTGGCCAATGGAATGTCAAGCCAGATTGAATCTTTAGGTTCCAGTGAAATCTTCAGTAATCGTTTGTGGTTCTGGAATCACTTCCAGTTCTACCATACTCCCACTACTGTTTTCTGAAAAAAAATCCATTTTATTTAAAACTGTGGCGGGTCTAGAACAATATCACTATTGATCTTCCAGATGGTAGAAAATCAACCCTCGCCATAGCCTTGGTCAACCCACAAACAGCCATTACACAAACGTGTCTTGAGTTATCCAGAGTTTGGTTTTAAGCATAATCCGGAAAACTCCCCGTACCTTAACATCGTTAAGATATGAACTGTTCTATATCCAATATAGAACCAGAGGCACTGATTTAATTGAACCAGATTCAAATCATGCAGCTGTCTCCAGTGCATGTCAACTAAATGGAAGGAGGTCGATCAGCGCTACTCAACTTAGGAATGCTTCCAATTATGAGTAACCTGAAAGAGAAGCAATATCTCTTAATCATTACTATCATCTGAATACCATACACAAGTATCTACATCTTCGATCACTTTGAAGAATCCCGATACTTGCAATATCTGGTTCTCTACTTTATTCATATACCTATAACTTCTCAAAATTCGGACCCTGTGTTTCCACGAAACACCTGTCTAAAAGCTATAGAAGTCATAAGTAAACCAAATATAGTACGAGAACCAACCCATCTGTCCTCTTGGAAGCTGGACAACATACAATACTCTGTATGAGTCCCTTGAGTCTAATAACTCATTTACTGCGTGTCTTAGGTTGAAAACTGTACTTATGGTTATGAAGAATCACACCGCTGTTTAATGCTCCTTACCTAACCATCGACTGATATAGGTAAATGTCATAGACATAATATCAAAAAGGCATATCTCACTCTATGAAAATAGACGTACAGATATATCAATTTGAAATTAGTGCACAACAGCGGATATTCAAAACCAAATATTTGCCGACCGGCAAACAGCCCAGGTGATTTCCTCAAATATCACCGATTACAACGAATCCCGATATAATGAGGATGATCACCTAATTCCCACTAACCTACTCCCACTCATCATCTATAAAACCATACAGATGTGAGAATCATACCTGGTAAATACATACCCTGGAGTAAAGACTAATTGGGAAATCATTTTTCCTTTAACAGTACACAGTGAAACTGAAACATTGAAATATTTCGATGGGGTATCCGGTATTCCTAGTAATGCCTCTTCCAGATTCACGACTGTAACTGTATAATTCTTTGCCACCCCTCCAAATCCCTTTATATGTCTTTAATCATTACCTTCTGCACACCCCTTAGGCCAAATGGTTTTCTTCCTTCCCTACCGTTCGACACCAGCCTATGGTTTGGATGAAGACTATCCAATAAGCATAATGGGTGTACTGTCCTAATCCTAAGAGCACTCGCAATGCGAGAGAAGGTGAAGATAAAAGACAACCGAATAAATCTCATTCCTATTTCTCCTGAACCAGAATCCATCCCCGAACTGGAACAAGTTCCTTTCGAGTTCGTATATAACCATACGATGGAGTATCAAATAAACTGTGGATCTTCATAGTGATACGGAGTGTCCTAGAGAAATACAAAGGTGAAGTGGGAGTGGTAAAGAAATACCTGGTTTGGTCATTAATATCAGTTGCAATTTACTTTGCCCTCTTTCTAATCCCTTGCTTTGTCTTAACTTAATACCTTCTGTACACCATCGTTAAGCTAATTGGTTTTCTTCATTCCCTACCGGTCGGCACCTTCCTATGGTTTGGAAGAAGACTATCCAATTTGCGTAATAGGTGTACTATCTCCTAAACCAAGGAGTACTCGCAACCTGAGAGAAGGTAAAATGAAAAGACAACTGAATAGTCCTATCCGTTTTCTCCAGAACCGAAAACCATCCTCGAATAAATTCCTTCGAGTTCGTATATAACCATACGATGGTTTTGTCCAATGGAAGTGGACGTTCGTAGTAATACGGGGTGTCCTGGAGAAAGGGTAAAAGTAGGAGTGGCAATGTGGTTTGCAACTCTGACAGTCCAAAAGCCAGTGTTTAAGAAGGTTCGGTTAATTTTGGTCACTGGGTCATAGTCTTAGGGTCAGGTCAATGGTCGCTGCCAAAGAGAGAGAGAAAAGAAACACTCAGCGTGCACTCTAACCTAGATCAGAATGGTTACCAATATATCTAATCTGGAAACCTCTCACTGTAACCTCAAATTCTCCTCCAAACCTAAAAGAAGAATTAGTCGGGATCACCCGAGGAGTAAAGCAACTCATCAGTGGGAATCGGGATCCGACTTTCATCGCATGATAATGTGACGGAATCAGCTCACATCATCACACTCCAAAAGGTATGCGCATATCTGGCAAGTTTCAGTTTCTTTAGAAACTCCCGATGAGATTTTTGCCCCATGCTCTTATGACCTTGGCGTGAGGTCAAAATATCATAAGTCACATGTCAAGTTCTGCCCATCATTATCCAGGGTAATTTGAACCCACCCGTACATACCCTTAACGTAGGCCAAAATAGTTGTACGACTGTCCCAAACCAACGCATCTATCTATGCAACAGATAAATACCCGGCAGCTACCAATCACTATGCCTTGGCGTGAGGTCAAAATACATAGCTTGAATACTACCGAATATTTAACTGAAATGATGGAGGGATATGAATGGTTTCTGGCGAAAACCTTTAACGTAATGAACTTGATATCGTTGAAGGAACGGATAATTTTTAAAAATATAGTGACGAAAACCGTTGCTAAAGAGGTCACTCCTGATGAAGAGATCTCGGCACTTTCCCCGTAGAATGAGGTGCAGGATATTCTAACTGAATACCACGGTGCAAAGCAAAAGTAATCGGCTATAGTGAAGTTATTGCCCTGACGCAAACTTCTGTCCAAGGGGTCACTCCCGGTGAAGGGATCTCGGCCCTTGCCTCGTCGACTGAGGAGCAGGATATTCCAACTGAATACCACGATGCAAAACAAAAGTGAACGTCCTTGCAATAACAGCCTTTTTTTGAAAAGTGTTCCAACAACATCAGATTAGGTTTGTTTTTAACTTGCATTGATCCGAATCAGCGCAGTCCCATCAATTAATCACACCACAAAGAACGAAAATATACTGATGTACGTATATGCTATCCGCATTCGCCACTAGGTCCCGTCATTACCCGTTAGGTTAGCTAACTAACGACAGAGCGGGGACTGGACTAGCGCGGATGCAAAACATATACAACATCTACTAATATATATACCAATATATAATATTTCGCTCAAGGCGTGATAAAATGCAGCATCACAGAAATGTACAGCATCATAGAACAATACAGATAACTGGGATCCCCGGGTTTCATAGAGCCACTACTGAAACCCGACGTTCCCCTGGTCGTGTGAATAGCCTGTGCAATGAAAACCTAAACCCCTGCGGGCGCGGCAAGTTACCCGCCAAAACCTGAAGCGAGGCAGCCCCCTTCAGCTCCGTGAATGGACCACCCAGCACTTCAAGGAATATGGTAACTTGAGCACCCCTCCTGGGTCAACCTGTATCCCCTACGAGTGCGGCGAATAGCCCACCAATTCTAGAGTGAAGCCTCTTCCGTCTCAATGCCATGAGATGCGGGCCCGTTGCCATCTAAAACCCGGCTATCCGTGCACCCCTCCTTGGGGTAATCCTAATACAGAAAGTAAAATATACATACAACGGGTACATCGACCGCAACTTGGTCGTGCCCCAAAATAATAATACAAACATGCAGTGACGGCAGTCCACATGTCGGACGCTCGCCCCGCAAAATCAAATATACATAATACAACAAAACTGCACTACCACTACAACAAAGCTATCTCCCACGACCAATCCGCAACATCACAGCAAAATCACAGAACATCAACGTGAATGTCCCGTTCGCAAATCCGTCTAACCGGGCTATAGCAGTTAGACAGGATTTACCGATCAAGTGACATTCACGGTCGCAGATAAAATGTAAATACTGTGAACTAATGTGTTTAAAATATCCGATCGATCAAATTTTACCAAGTGGGCCCCCAAGCATTACTGTAGCACCTAAAGAAATTCTGGGCCCAAAAATAATATTCCAAAACCCCTATTTTCAAGTCATAAGCTCTCTGTGAAAATTTGGTCCCATGAACAGTCAATACTGCGGCGGAACCGCGGCCAATGCGTGGATTTGGCCGCGGTTCCGCGGTCATATGGTTACATCACGCGACCAATTTTTCTCAGAATGCTTAGAACTTCCTACACATCATTCTGCAACACCGTGAAAAATTTTTGGAAACAAAAAAAATTCGGCAGAAACTGATTGTACTGAAAAACGTGGATTTTGGAATTTTTGATCGATCGGAAATGTAAACACATTAGACAAAGCTAGACTATGTTAATGGCGAGGCTCTGATACCACTGTAAGTGCACGGCGGAGCCCCGGCCGTCAATCCGACGCCGGAATGCGGAAGCGGTGATTTACTTTAATTTTTCAAACCGGCACCACCGCGCACTAAAATCTGGATCGTGCCATTAAACTAGTCCTAGCTAACTACAAGATGGGAAGAGAGATATACCGAGTGATCCGTGTCCTCTGGTCTTCTCGTCGTTGTCCCGATCTCCCGCGGAATCTCCAATCTCCACCTCCTCGCCGGAAAGGGCACCACATCGCCTGCTTCTTTTACGGGCTCCCACCTTTATACCGAGGTAACTCGGGCACGAAGTTGGCGAGCCGACGTGCCCAAGGTTTGCTGTAGAATGTGTGTAGAACTCATGTTTCATTTGGGGTAGTGGATGTTGCCTTTGTGGTGGAGGAAATGATATTGGAGAGAGGTGAGAAAAAATGTAGCATGCAAAGAATGAGATTAACATTTTTCTCACAACCAAAAGAGAAAGTCCCCTCTCCTCACTAGTGGCCGTCCCATGCATGAATGGACAGAGAGGGTGAATGAGGGAGGGCATGGATCAATAATGCAAGAAGAGAATCAAAAGATATCATGAAGGGAAATGATCACAAACACAAAACCACACTCCACCAACCTCATCATCTCATCACAAAGTCAAGCCATCATGAAAGAAGAAGTCAAATGGTCAACGGATGGTGCACCATCATGAAAACCATCATGATGCAACTATATGCAAAGAGAACCCTCCACAAATGCTTATTTGTACAAATGCAAATAAGCCCTCCTCCACCAATCTTCGGCCATTGAAAGATTCAAATGAAAATGGCCGAAACGGAAATCAAACTGGCAACTCCAGAAAACTGGTCCCGTAATAAATTACAGGAAAACCCCGATACTGTGTATACACACCTGCATCTGTATTCCGACCGAATACATATGCAATGAGACAAAATCTACACTGTACAATACTAGGATCCGGCTTAAACCAAAGCCCGCTAGTATTAACCGTTTGATCCTCATACGTGCAATACCGCACGTATCTGATCGAACCCTGTCATATCTCCATACGGCCTCTACAGCGTTTCGCCCGAAACTTGAGCAACTGTCTGTGGGGGACTCTAAAGACTCGTCAACACCTTGGTTGTGGATTTAACCACAAGCACGTCAGAGGTATAAGCCAATACGTAACGGTCTACCAGGTATTGACCAAAAGGGACGTCGATGAGCGAACTCATCCTGACACCCTACTGAGCCTGTCAGTGACAATATCCGTACAATCTGGTCCGTTCGTCTATGAGCATCGCATGGTGGGCCTAAGGGGTTGGTAAAAGTCAGACCCCCAAAAGCGGTACAAGTCGTGTCAGAGATCAGCCCAGAACAACCTGAGATACTACTGGAATACCTACCAGTAAATCTCCTGCCTTGGCCAAGGACTTTTCATGTTCTGGCTCTCCTAGACACAGCGCGACCTCACCCCCAATACCGGGAGAGACGAACCCCTGAAGGTTTGCTCACTGCCTCCATGTGGCTCGGGACTGTACCCAACTAAAACCTGTTTGCACGTCTCCTTTGTGCGTGGTAGGGTAGTAATCAAAGTACAGTGGAAACTCACACGAGACAAATGACGATCCCCAGGTCGATGAACTAACCTGTACACATGTCACCAGGGAACTGCTATCTGACGTCAGGTATAAGACCAACTAGCATGTTCCCGGCGAGTCCTGTCCGGTGTACTCATAACCCAATTAGCACCTGTATACATCTTAGGTGAACCAACTGACACCGGTGGCTTGTGAGACCGGCCACCGCCCCTCGTCGGGGTCTCGACTGTATACACTAGTCTACTCTGGAGTATCGATGCCCTGTCTCGAAACTCCCACGACTAGGGACCTTTTAAGGATGTGCTTATAGACTACCAGGTCCCACGTATATAATCGCCCTCATACTGCCGGCAGTCAAGCTTGAATCCTAGGGGCTTTATCAACGTGCAATAGTGACATGTAAGGTCACCTAAAGCAGTACACGATGATAAAGATAAACCAGATAGCATACTATCATCTCGAATAAGACTGTCCTACTGGGATAGGTCCTCCCTCAATCATTGCAATCACGTGCCTGTGATCCAATAATTGACTCTGAGGGCACTATCTCAAACATTCATTAGTGATACCGGAGCCACAGTGGATTCATTGGACCGTGTTCTTATCATGCGAGAGTTTTCCGACGTTGTTCCAGATGTGCCGGCGGAGCTTAGGGAGCTTAAAGATCAGCCGCAGAGTTGCTAGATAGGGGGACTTATATGTCCAAGTTTTTCGCTTTGGGGAGCTCCTATTCTGTTCGTCAAAGAGAAGGACGGCAGTTTGAGGTTGTGTATTGATCGATCGACAATTGAACCGAGTTACAGTGCGTATTAGGCATCCTTTACCTCGCATTGACGATTTCTTTCTTAGTTATATGTATGCCCTAGAGGCCATTACTGTACATGCGATGTATATTGTAATGGATGCTTGGACATATATAGGGAGGACTTTCTTGCTCGACATTATAGTATGCTATCTGGTTGTACATTATCTTAACATGTACTCTGATTGTCTCTATATTACATGTTGATAAAGCCCTTAGGATATGTACTCGATTACTGGGACTATGATGAGATCATACTAGTGGGGCCACGGTAGTCGACGAGTACATCCTATTGTAAGTGCACGGCGGCGCCCCGGCCGTCAATCCGACGGCCAAACGCGGAAACGGTGGTAAACTTAAATTTTTGCGGACTTGGCAAAACGGCACCACCACGCACTAAACCCCGGATCGTTAACCATTAACAAGTCTAAGCTACTAACAAGATGGGTTAGAGATATACCGACGATCCAAGTCCTCCGGTCTTCTCGCCATCGTCCGGATCTCCTGCGGAAAAGTCCCGTCTCCTCCTCGTCGCCGGAAGTGCACCACATCGCCTATTTTGTTTACGGGCTCCCACCTCAATGCCGAGGCAACTCGGGCACGAAGCCGGCTACTCGACGTGCCCAAGAATCGCTGTAGAATGTGTAGTGAGCTATTGTCTCTTTTGGGGTTCATGGAGGTGCCATATGGTGGAGGGATGAAACAAGAACAATGTGGAGGAGCTAGTGGGTATTTTGGAGCATGATATGAACCAAAAATACCCACACCCAATTTTGGACAGCCCCTATAGGACTTGGCCGGCCACCACTAGAGAGGAATGGAGAGAATGAAATGGGAGAGGCCAATGAAAAATGAAAGACCATCTCAATAATACAAGGGAGAGAGAGAGAAGGCTATCATGCAAAAGGAAATCATGAGAACCAATGATGACAAGGCAAAACCAACACTCAACTCAACCATCATCAACATGCATGATGGCTTCCAAAGTCATGCCATCATGACAAGAAGAAGTCAAGGTCAATGATGGTGCACATCATGAAAGCCATCATGATGCATCAAGATGCAAAAACCCCCTCCACAAATGCCTATTTGCAACAATGCAAATAAGCCCTCCTCCACCAATCTTCGGCCAATGAACGGAACAATGGAAATTGGCCGAAACGAAAAGCAAACTGGCAACTCCAGAAAACTGGTCCCGTAATAAATCACAGGAAAACCCCGATACTGTGCATACACACCCGCATCTGTATTTCGACCGAAATACAAATGCAATGAGACAAAATCTACACTGTACTATACTAGAATCCGGCTTATACCAAAGCCGGCTAGTAATATCTGTTCGATCCTGATCCGTGCAATACCGCACGTATCTGATCGAACCCTGCCATATATCCATACGGCCTATAGTACAGACTGTCCGATCCTGATCCGTGCAATACCGCACGTATCTGATCGGACCTTGCCATATCTCCATACGGCCTCTACAACCTTTCGCCCGAAAGCTGAGTAACTGAATGTGGGGGACTCTAAAGACTCGTCAATACCTTGGTTGTGGATTTAACCACTAGCACGTCAGAGGTATAAGCCAATACGTGACGGGCTACCAGGTACTGACCAAATGGGACGTCGATGAGGAAGCTCACCCCGACACCCAACTGAGCCTGTCAGTGACAATATCCGTGCAGTCCGGTCCGTTCGTCTATGAGCATCGCATGGCGGGCCTAGGGGGTTGGTAAAAGTCAGACCCCCAAAAGCGGTACAAGTCGTGTCGGAGTGTAGCCCAGAACACCCTGAGATACTACTGGAATACCTACCAGTAAATCTCCTTGCCTTGGCCAAGGACTTTGTGTAATGGCTCTCCTAGACACAGCACGACCTCACCCCCAATACCGGGAGAGACGAACCCCTGAAGATACGCTCACTGCCTCCATGTGGCTCGGGACTGTACCCAACTAAAACCTGTTTGCACGACTCCTTTGAGCCGTGGTAGGGTAGTAATCAAAGTACAGTGGGAACTCACACGAGACAAATGACGATCCCCAGGTCGATGAACTAACCTGCACACATGTCACCAGGGAACTGCCATCTGACGTCTGGTATATGACCAACTAGCATGTTCCCGGCGAGTCCTGTCCGGTGTACTCATAACCCAATGAGCACCTGTATACATCTTAGGTGATCCAACTGACACCAGTGGCTTGTGAGACCGGCCACCGCCCCTCGTCGGGGTCTCGACTGTATACACTAGTCTACTAATGGAGTATCGATGCCCAGTCTCGAAACTCCCACGACTAGGGACCTTTTAAGGATATGCTTGTAGACCCCCAGCTCCCACTTATATGATCGCCCTCATACTGCTGGTGGTCAAGCAAGAATCCTAGGGGCTCTATCAACGTGTAATAGCGACATGTCAGGTCACCTAAAACAGTACACGATGATAAAGGTAAACCAGATAGCATACTATCATCTCGAGTAAGACTGTCCTACCGGGATAGGTCCTCCCTCAATCATTACAATCACGTACCTGTGACCTAATAATTGACTCTGAGGGCACTATCTCCAACAATCTCCCACTTGCACTCAAGGCTAATTATTGCGATGTCGCATACTCACAGCCCGTGTGATACCGAACATCCAACTCCTCTACTAGTCAGTCTCACAAAGCTCGTTTGCGGAACTATAGCGTTCGAGGAATAGCCTTAGTGAGTGGATTCGCTTAGTTGTTTCTTTCTATGTCTCTCTATATCTCAAGTTCGCGGAGAAACCCATCTCCCGAAAAGAGCAATACCTGTCTTAGAATGTGTCTGGATGTCTGATGGGACATAGCTCATAAATGAACTCCAAATCCAAACTTCTTAGACTATATCGTCAACAGAACTTAATCAGTATCCTGCGCGCCATGCCTCCCTCAGTATTGCCTTGGACCACCTGTCCAAAATACTTCCCCTCATCAGAAGGAAAACTATAACTCTGACAACCTTCTTGTCGTCCATGTCACCTTGGAAGCCTGGAATGATAACTGTCTCCTGAATGAGGCTGTCGTTATCATCTCCCTAGAACATCCACTTATGTTCTAAAACTGCTTCCGACTGTTTCTCCAGGATTGGATTAATGTCAACTTATTGCATCCAGTGCAAGAACAATATCTGGTGTGGTACTTGACATCTCATGATTGACTCAATTGCCTAAGCAAGTGATCTGCCAATCATGCACATCCCTCTCCCCTTTAGTCTGTAAGACACCTTTAGAGAGGGTGACTCCATTACCTGCAGGTACACTACCGTGCCAGGAGTCGTCCATCCTAAATACTCTTAGAATGCTGTCAAGTACCCTGATTGGGAAACCACCCAAATCTAGATCTAAGACCATAGATCTAGTAACCAGTATGTCTGATATAAAATCCAAGTCCCATGTGGAGAAACCACTGTGTGACGACCAAAGTATAACCGATCGTAGTGTAGGAGTTTCCTTTCCTACTGTGTGTATATCATCCAAATACCAGGATATCACACCCTACTACCTTCTCAACAGATCCATCCCCTATTCTGACGAAGTCAAACCCATGACTGTCACGTCAGAAATAGATGATCTATCTCCGCTACTGGTGCTTCAGTCTGTAAATAGACATAAGCTACCTGTCCACCAATGCTTCCGCTGCTCCCACTGACTACGACAACCCTCTGGCAGAGTCATATAGACGTGCACTTCTAAAACTAGTTTAGAACGACGCTATACTCATCCTCCCGCCGGGTCTCGCAGCCTGGAACAACAGCAATGGTAATTGTGGGTAAACAAGAACTTCCATGTCACCGTCCTTGAGGCTACCGTAGTACCTCTCGGGTGCCTGAAGTTACCCACCTTATCTGCGGAGTGGCCAATGGAATGTCAATCCAGATTGAATCTTTAGGTTCCTTATCAAATCTTCAGTAATCGTTTGTGGTTCTGGAATCACTTCCAGTTCTACCATACTCCCACTTCTGTTTTCTGAAAAAATCCATTTTTTTTTAAAATAAAACTGTGGCGAGTCTAGAACAATATTGCTATTGTTCATCCAGATGGTAGAAAGTCAACCCGCGTCATAGCCTGGGTCAACCCACAAACAGCCATTACAGAAACGTGCCTTGAGTTGTCCAGTGTCTGGTTTTAATCATAAACCGGACAACTCCCCGTACCTTAACATCGTTAAGATATGAACTGTTCTATATCCAATATAGAAACAGAGGCACTGATTTAATTGAACCAGATTCAAATCATGCAGCTGTCCCCAGCGCATGTCAACTAAATGGAAGGAGGCTGATCAGCGTTACTCAACTTAGGAATGCTTCCAATTATGAGTAACCTGAAAGAGAAGCAATTTCTCTTAATCACTACTATCAACTGAATACCACATACAAGTATCTATATCTTCAATCACTTTGAAGAATCCCGATACTTGCTACACCTGGTTCTCTACTGTATTCAAATACCTATAACTTCTCAAAATTCGGACCCTGTGTTTCCACGAAACACTTGTCTAAAAACTAGAGAAGTCATAAGTAAACTGAATATAGTACGAGGACCAACCCCTCTGTCCTAATGGACACTGGACAACATACAATACTCTGTATAAGTCCCTTGAGTCTGATAACTCATTCACTGTGTGTCGTAGGTTGAAAACTGTACTTATGGTTAAGAAGAATTACACCGCTGTTTAATGCTCCTTACCTAACCATCCACTGATATAGGTAAATGTCGTAGACATAATTTCAGAAAGGTATATCTCACTCTATGAAAATAGACGTACAGATATATCAATTTGAAATTGGTGCATAACAGTGGATATTCAAAACCAAATATTTGTTGACCGGCAAACAGCCCAGGTGATTTCCTCAAATATCACCGATTACAACGAATCCCGATATAATGAGGATAATCACCCAATTCCCAACAACTTACTCCCACTCATCATCTGTAAAACCATACAGATGTGAGAATCGTACCTGGTAAATACATACCCTGGAGTAAGTATCTAATCGGGAAATCAGTTTTCCTTTAACATTACACAGTGAAACTGAAACATTGAAATGTTCCGATAGGGTATCCTGGTATTCCTAGTAATGCCTCTTCCAGATTCACGACTGTAACCGTATAGTTCTTTGCCACCTCTCCAAATCCCTTCATATGTCTTTAGTCTTTACCTTCTGTACACCCCTTTAGGCCAAATGGTTTTCTTCCTTCCCTACCGTTCGGCACCAGCCTATGGTTTGGAAGAAGACTATCCAAAAAGCATAAAGGGTGTACTGTCCTAATCCTAGGAGCACTCGCAACGCGAGAGAAGGTGAAGATAAAAGACACCTGAATGTACTTTATTCCTATTTCTCCTGGACCAGAATCCATCCCCGAACTGGAACAAGTTCCATTCGAGTTCGTATATAACCATACGATGGAATATCCAATTAAACTGTGGATCTTCGTAGTGATACGGAGTGTCCTGGAGAAATACAAAGGTGATGTGGGAGTGGTAACGAAATATTTGGTTTGGTCGTGAATATCTGTTGCAATTTACTTTGCCCTCTTACTAATCCCTTGCTTTGTCTGAACTTAATACCTTCTGCACACCATCGTTATGCTAATTGGTTTTCTTCATTCCCTACCGTTCGGCACCAGCCTAAGGTTTGGAAGAAGACAATCCAATTTGCGTAATAGGTGTACTACCCCTAAACTAAGGAGTACTCGTAACCTGAGAGAGGGTAAAAGGAAAAGACAACTGAATAATCCTATCCGTTTTCTCCAGAACCGGAAACCATCCTCGAATAAATTCTTTCGAGTTCGTATCTAACCATACGATGGTTTTGTCCAATGGAAGTGGACGTTCGTAGTAAAACGGGGTGTCCTGGAGAAAAGGGTAAAAGTAGGAGTGGCAATGAGGTTCGCAACTCTGACAATCCAAAAGCCAGTGTTTAAGAAGGTTCGGTCAACTTGGTCACTGAGTCAAAGTCTTAGGGTCGGGTCAATGGTCGCTGCCAAAGAGAGAGAGAAAAGAAACACTCAGCGTGCACTCTAACCTAGATCAGAATGGTCACCAATTTATCTAATCTGGAAACCTCCCACTGTCACCTCAAATTCTCCTCCAAACCAGAAAGAAGAATTAGTCGGGGTCACCCGAGGAGTAAACCAACTCATCAGTGGGAATCGGGATCCAACTCTCATCGCATGATAACGTGACGGAATCCGCTCACGGTATCACACTCCAGAAGGTATGCGCATATCTGGCAAGTTTCAGTACTTTTGAAACTCCCGATGTGATTTCTACCCCATGCTCTTATGACCTTGACTAAGGCCAACAAATCATAAGTCACATGTCAAGTTCTACCCGTCATTATCCAGGTTAATTTGAATCCACCCGTACAAGCCCTTGACTAGGGCCAACAAGGCTATACGACTGTCCCAAACCAACGCATCTATCTATGCAGCATATGAATATCCAATAGCTACCAAACACTGTGCCTTGACTAAGGCCAACAAACACAGCTTGAATACTATTGACTACCCATATGAAACGACGGAGGGCTACGAATGGTTTCTGGCGAAAACCTTTAACGTAATGAACTTGATATCGTCGAAGGAACGGATAGCTTTTTAGAAAATATAGTGACGAAAACCTTTACTAAAGAGGTCACTCCCGGTGAAGGGATCTCGGCTCTTTCCCCGTAGAATGAGGTGCAGGATATTCCAACTGAATACCACGATGCAAAGCAAAAGTAATCGGCTATAGTGAAGTTAATGCCCTGACGCAAACTTTTTGTCCAAGGGGTCACTCCCGGTGAAGGGATCTCGGCCCTTGCCTCGTCGACTGAGGAGCAGGATATTCCAATGAATACCACGATGCAAAACAAAAGTAAACGTCCTTGCAATAACAGCTTTTTGAAAAGTGTTCCAACAACATCAGATTAGGTTTGTTTTTAACTTGCATTGATCCGAGTCAATGCAGTCCCATCAATTGATCACACCACAAAGAACGAAAATATACTGATGTACGTATATGCCATCCGCATTCGCCACTGGGTCCCGTCATTACCCGTTAGGTTAGCTTAATAACGATAGAGCGGGGACTGGACTAGCGCGGATGCAAAACATATACAACATCTACTAATATATATACCAATATATTATATTTCGCTCAAGGCGTGAATAAAATGCAACATCACAGAAAATGAACAGCATCACAGAAACAATACAGATATCTGGGATCCCCGGGTTTCACAGAGCCGCTGAAACCCGACGTTCCCCTGGTCGTGTGGATAGCCTGTGCAATGAAAACCTAGACCCCTACGGGCGCGGCAAGTCACCCGCCAAAACCTGAAGCGAGGCAGCCCCCTTCAGCGCCGTGAATGGACCACCCAGCACTTCACGGAATCCGGCAACTTGGGCACCCCTCCTGGGTCAACCTGTACCCCCTACGAGTGCGGCGAATAGCCCGCCAATCCTAGAGCGAAGCCCCCTTCCGCCTCAATGCCATGAGATGCGGGCTTGTTGCCCTCCAGAACCCGGCTATCCGTGCACCCCTCCGCGGGGCAATCCTAGTACAGAAAGTAAAATATACATACACCGGGTACATCGACCGCAACCAGGTCGTGCCCCAAAAGAATAATACAATCCGGCAGTGACGGCAGTCCACAAGTCGGACGCTCGCCCCGCAATATCAAATGTACATAATACAACAAAACTGTACTAGCATTGCATCCAGGCTATCCCCACGACCGATCCGCAACATCACAGCAAAAACAAAAACATCAACGTGAAAGTCACATTCGCAAATCCGTCTAACCGGGCTATAGCAGTTAGACCGGATTTACCGATCGAGTGACATTCACGGTCGCAGATATAATGTAAATACTGTGAAAAATGTGTTTAAAATTTTCCGATTGACCAAAAATTAACAAGTGGGCCCCAAACCAATACTGCAGCACTCACAGAAATAATTGGCCCAATTTTAATATTCCAAAACCCATAATTACACCCCTGAAGCCCACTGGAAAAAGATGGCCCACTGAACTCTCAAGACTGCGGCGGAACAGCGGCCCAATAGAAGGGTGGGGCCGCGGATCCGCGCTCTGTGTGAGAGATCAGAGTGTCGAATTTTCCCAGAGTTCTTAGAATCTCCTGCACATCATTCTGAGACCACCAGAAAAATTTTTAGACACCAAAAAATCTTAACAGAAAACTGATGTGCACAAAAACATAGATTTTGGAATTTTGGTCGATCGGAAAAGCAAAACACATCAAACGAAAGCTAGACGAAGTTAATGGCGAGGCTCTGATACCACTGTAAGTGCACGGCGGCGCCCCGGCCGTCAATCCGACGGCCAAACGCGGAAACGGTGGTAAACTTAAATTTTTGCGGACTTGGCAAAACGGCACCACCGCGCACTAAACCCCGGATCGTTAACCATTAACAAGTCTAAGCTACTAACAAGATGGGTTAGAGATATACCGACGATCCAAGTCCTCCGGTCTTCTCGCCATCGTCCGGATCTCCTGCGGAAAAGTCCCGTCTCCTCCTCGTCGCCGGAAGTGCACCACATCGCCTATTTTGTTTACGGGCTCCCACCTCAATGCCGAGGCAACTCGGGCACGAAGCCGGCTACTCGACGTGCCCAAGAATCGCTGTAGAATGTGTAGTGAGCTATTGTCTCTTTTGGGGTTCATGGAGGTGCCATATGGTGGAGGGATGAAACAAGAACAATGTGGAGGAGCTAGTGGGTATTTTGGAGCATGATATGAACCAAAAATACCCACACCCAATTTTGGACAGCCCCTATAGGACTTGGCCGGCCACCACTAGAGAGGAATGGAGAGAATGAAATGGGAGAGGCCAATGAAAAATGAAAGACCATCTCAATAATACAAGGGAGAGAGAGAGAAGGCTATCATGCAAAAGGAAATCATGAGAACCAATGATGACAAGGCAAAACCAACACTCAACTCAACCATCATCAACATGCATGATGGCTTCCAAAGTCATGCCATCATGACAAGAAGAAGTCAAGGTCAATGATGGTGCACATCATGAAAGCCATCATGATGCATCAAGATGCAAAAACCCCCTCCACAAATGCCTATTTGCAACAATGCAAATAAGCCCTCCTCCACCAATCTTCGGCCAATGAACGGAACAATGGAAATTGGCCGAAACGAAAAGCAAACTGGCAACTCCAGAAAACTGGTCCCGTAATAAATCACAGGAAAACCCCGATACTGTGCATACACACCCGCATCTGTATTTCGACCGAAATACAAATGCAATGAGACAAAATCTACACTGTACTATACTAGAATCCGGCTTATACCAAAGCCGGCTAGTAATATCTGTTCGATCCTGATCCGTGCAATACCGCACGTATCTGATCGAACCCTGCCATATATCCATACGGCCTATAGTACAGACTGTCCGATCCTGATCCGTGCAATACCGCACGTATCTGATCGGACCTTGCCATATCTCCATACGGCCTCTACAACCTTTCGCCCGAAAGCTGAGTAACTGAATGTGGGGGACTCTAAAGACTCGTCAATACCTTGGTTGTGGATTTAACCACTAGCACGTCAGAGGTATAAGCCAATACGTGACGGGCTACCAGGTACTGACCAAATGGGACGTCGATGAGGAAGCTCACCCCGACACCCAACTGAGCCTGTCAGTGACAATATCCGTGCAGTCCGGTCCGTTCGTCTATGAGCATCGCATGGCGGGCCTAGGGGGTTGGTAAAATTCAGACCCCCAAAAGCGGTACAAGTCGTGTCGGAGTGTAGCCCAGAACACCCTGAGATACTACTGGAATACCTACCAGTAAATCTCCTTGCCTTGGCCAAGGACTTTGTGTAATGGCTCTCCTAGACACAGCACGACCTCACCCCCAATACCGGGAGAGACGAACCCCTGAAGATACGCTCACTGCCTCCATGTGGCTCGGGACTGTACCCAACTAAAACCTGTTTGCACGACTCCTTTGAGCCGTGGTAGGGTAGTAATCAAAGTACAGTGGGAACTCACACGAGACAAATGACGATCCCCAGGTCGATGAACTAACCTGCACACATGTCACCAGGGAACTGCCATCTGACGTCTGGTATATGACCAACTAGCATGTTCCCGGCGAGTCCTGTCCGGTGTACTCATAACCTAATGAGCACCTGTATACATCTTAGGTGATCCAACTGACACCAGTGGCTTGTGAGACCGGCCACCGCCCCTCGTCGGGGTCTCGACTGTATACACTAGTCTACTAATGGAGTATCGATGCCCAGTCTCGAAACTCCCACGACTAGGGACCTTTTAAGGATATGCTTGTAGACCCCCAGCTCCCACTTATATGATCGCCCTCATACTGCTGGTGGTCAAGCAAGAATCCTAGGGGCTCTATCAACGTGTAATAGCGACATGTCAGGTCACCTAAAACAGTACACGATGATAAAGGTAAACCAGATAGCATACTATCATCTCGAGTAAGACTGTCCTACCGGGATAGGTCCTCCCTCAATCATTACAATCACGTACCTGTGACCTAATAATTGACTCTGAGGGCACTATCTCCAACACCTATAACTGTTCCTAGTCGAGGGTGTATCGAGATAGGGCATCGATACACCAGAGTAGACTAGCGTATATGCGTCTTGACCCATATGATCGGCGATGGATGATCCCATATCCAGCGGTGTTTGACATCAAGGATGGTGTACGGGTGCTCAGTGGTGACTGGGTAGACTGGACGGACTCGCCGAGAACTCCCAGATGGTATTATACATCACGTCAGATGGCAGTTCTCCGGTGACACTGGTACAGAGTAGTCTGTTGACCCGAGATCGTCATAGAGTCTTGTGTGATTCCCACTGTGCTTTGATTTCCATCATACCACGTCCAAGAGGGCATGCAAAAAGGTGGCTTTTGGGTACAGTCTCGAATCACATGGAGGCAATGAGCGATAGGAGTGGATTCGTCTCTCCCGGTATAGGGAGTTGATGTTGCGCTGTGTTTGATTGGCTATAACCAGAAATCCCTGTCCAGGGTTGCTGAGATTTACTGGTAAGTGTTATCAGTAGTTTCTCAAACTGTTATAGACCTCATATCGGCACGACTTATCGAGCTACTGGGGTCTGACGTTTACCACCCATAGGCGAGATATGCAACATATCAGACGACGAGACCGGACTGTACGGGAGTGTTACTGATTGGATTCACAGGAGAATGTACAGGCTTGCTTGTCGATCTTCTAAGCACTCAATACCTGGATAGCTGTTACGTTTAGCTGACCGCTTGCAGCTTGTGGGTGTTTGATATGATCATCACCTACTGCCGGAGTATTGATGATTCTTTAAAGTCCTACACAGAGGTTTCTTGACTCAGGCAAAATGGAGTAGGAGCACATATGTGAAACCGAGGATAATGCGGTATGTGATACCGTATTGGATTCTCGCGATATGAGATATCGGCCGGGTATATGTGATATAGCCGGGTCATCGTATTAGTCGGTTATATGCGATATAGCCGGATTGTCGGATCTAGTGTTGATTCGATAATTTAATGTATAATAATATATATGATATATTAAATTACATTAACTAATATTAGCTCACTAAAAGATTCATTTTCTCACCGGATAATACATTGATATATGTTAATTGTATTATTTTCTATTGTTACAAAAAATATTGTATATGTGATATATAATATTGTAACATATTAAGGTTACAAATTTAACAATGATTTAGGGTTTAAACTTGGTTAGGGTTTGGATTAGGGTTAGCTTTTGCATGAAGCTTCATAAAGCTTTGACTTTTTTGTTGCCTGAAATTTTTGTGAGATATTATGTTAACCCAATCCAAACCATTAACTCTAGTTAACTCTCTACAAGGGTTAACACTTTCATGCATAACCCTTGGTTAGATTTGTAACCACTACAATAATTCATTGTTCATCACAAAATGATTAAGTTATCATCGTCATTCTTCTTCTTCTTCCTTGGTTTTCTTCTTGAAAAAGCATTCTTTTGTGATGAAAGTGAGTGAGAAAAAGATTATAAATGTGAGCAAAAATCATACTTCATCATCCTCATCTATCCTTGCCATTTAGATGAGGGTGTTCACTTCATATTATGAGTGTTAGCTTGTGTTAACGATACTTCAAGGTAGATCATCATTGTATCGAAGATCGGAAGCAAGACTGCATCTTTCTCTTCGTGGAACCTCTCGAGAGTCCAGAACACAATGGTCGCAGCGAAGGGACCTCAACACGGAGCTTAAGAAGTGAAGGACAGGATCTACAAAGGTTGTAATCCCTCTCACTTAGTGTTAAAGTGTTTAACATGTTAGTCGCCTAAACCCTAGTTTAAAGATCCGGCTTCGGGTTGTTCGGCACGGCGAAAATTTTAATCGGACATGGTTGATGCCTCGTAGACCCTTGTGCGCGTGGCTAGCAACCCTACAGTGGTATCATAGCCAAGCTAGAGCTTTAGGCGAAGTCTAGACGAAGTTTTAAGTCCGATCGAACCCGAAAACCCCGATGTTTACCCTTCTCTGTACATTTTTCAAAAATATGGTTTTTTATTAGTTAAAAATTCTCAGAAAAATAAGCAGGAAAAAATAAGAATTACTGTGATCTACGGACCTCTAATTCGAAAATATGACCGCGGAACCGCGGCAAACCAAGGGTTTGGCGGCCGTTCCGCGGCCCAAATTGTGACTTAGTCCCTTGAATTTCATGTAATTATTCTTAAGTCCTTTCTTGTAATTTTTTTCTGGGAATTTTTTAATTCCACTCAAGTGTTGAGTTTTCTAGGGTTGTATTGGGGAATCGTTGATTCGATCAGATAATTTAACTTTGTTTAGTTTTGTCCAGATAATTTTTAGAAACTGTTAAAAAGTTCGAACGGATATCAATAACTCACTTTTTCCCCTGTCGGAAATTTTTTCAAAAGTTGGATTTTTTCTCGAGTTTAAGAACGTTCTAAGTCATGCAAGTAACGCGGTGGACCCTCTAGAAGACAACAAACCTTAACTCGATTATGTGACCGTCTTGAACTGCCTCTAAACCTTAGGGTTTGGGGCAGTATGGAGTGCCACATGTGAGGCGTTCGCTTGACCCTTCTACGGCTGGACCATTGGTACTGTGGCATGTGATGGATGTTTTTAAACTGATTTCAAGTGTTGAGATATATTGGGGAAATCTTGGGTGTTTGATTATTCAATCGGAAAATTTAACATTGTCTATTTATCTAGAATGTGATACAATATTTGGAATTCACAAGCAGTTTTGAGATAACTCATTTGAATGTTATAAACATAGCAGTTTAGTCTCACTTGATCGGTTGCCACGGAATTTTGATGTGATCAAAAGTCCGTCGCAATCACGTAGTGTACGCGGATACTCGCCGGGTAAACTTAATAGACAGCGACGCCTCATAGCCCCGACCAGGTGACTGTAGGAGAACCCCGTCGCCTAAAGCGTCCGTTCGGGTGCTCGCGGCAGCGGTGTTCCGCCTTAGTGCACTTCATCTACGGTATCCGGGGGTGCGGCTGTCTACTAAATTTTGCGACGAGCATTCGATCAGGATATCAGGAATCTTGTTGAATTGCCCGACTTGATATTGAAAAGAGTTTTCGATAAAGAGAATAAAATGTGGGGTTTATAATTGTTAGGCATGTGATGTCTAAGGAATTCATTTGGTTAGGCATGCAATGTCTAAGAAGGTTGCGGATTCCAACTGTTGTAGTTTTACACTTTTTTCTGTGACCGTAAGCGTAGTATGTGGTGTATCGCCGGCTTCGTTGCTATACATCAACGACAATCGGGATACGCATACTTGCTTACGTTGATGATATGAGATATTATGTGTTGCTGTGATATGTTATATTGGATCATCGCGTTCTGAATAGCCGGGGGGTTTTATGTGAGATGAGAGTTTTTCTTTTTCATTCATGTAAAATTAACTATATGTAATATTCTTTTATTGGGGCACTTCCGGGATGAGGTTGATGTCACCACTTGTATATTATTTACTTTTCCGCATTAGGTAGACCCAAGGCGGGGAGCACAAGTAACCGGGTTCTAGGGTCCCGTGGGAGACCATCTCGAGGAGTCGAGACCGGGTCTCCTAAGCCTAGAATTGGCAGTGTTGCTTGCCGCTCTCGTAGGGGTCTAGGGATGTGGGTTTGGCTATTCATCGCGACCATGGAATCCGTGTTTTATACTGGCTCGTATTGAAAACACGGACATCCTAGTATATCCAATATTTCATATATGTTCTTCTACTGCAATGTTCTGTTATGAGATCATATTACTGCCTGAGACGAATTCTTATATTATATATATAAGATATATGTTATATTGCAGATTTCGTTTCAAAAGAGATGCTTGCGAAGCATAATAAAATGGGACTTCATTAATGAGATTAATGAAATAAAAGAAACCTAAAGATATTGTAGAAACTTGTTTAAAAACTGGTAGCTCTAGTTATTGCTTTGCATCGCGGTGTTCCTTGTAGAACATCCTGCACCTTATTCGATAAGGAAAGGGCCGAGATCCCTTCACCGGGAGTGACCCCTTTAGCAATAACTGGCAGATGATACACACTCGGTTTGTCTTTTGATTGCTTCTATAGTTCTTGCTTTGCATAGTGGTATATATGATATACCCTGCACCTTATTCGATGAGGAAAGGTCCGACGATCCCTTCACCGGGAGTGACCCCTTTAGCAAAACTAGAGAAGCCTAAAAAACACTCCATTTAAAAATCACTCGATTCTACAACGATATAAAGTTCATTACGCAAAGGGTTTTCTTAAAAACCTGTCGTAGCCCTCCGTCATTTCAGATAAGTAATAGTTAGTATTCGTGTTGCGTTTGTTGACAAAGTCAAGGCGTAGTGTGCGGTAGCTGATTAGTGCTTATCTGCAAAGCATATGACGCGATTGGATTAGGGTAGTCGTGCGGCCTTGTTGACTCAATCAAGGGTCGTGCGGGTGGGTTTAATTCAATCGGGAAATGACGGGTTGAACTTTACTTGCGGTTTATGGTTTGTTGACTCAGTCAAAGTCATTGATCGCTTGGGGCAAAATATTATTGGGAATTTCAAGTGTTGAAATTTGCAATGAGATTGCATACCTTCTATAAGATAGTTGGATCCTGATACCCGCTGCGAGTAAGAGTTAATCCTGGGAGAGTTTTACACATTACAATTAGCCGATAAAGTAGGTGTCCAGAAAGGTGTTAACGGGGTTATGCCTCTGGAAAAACGAGGTTTACTTTAATTAGGTTCGTGTGAAAGCACGGAGGACCTCCCTCAAAGTACCGACACTGGCCTAGCTGAAAGATTGGCGAACTTGTAGCGTGTAATTAATCCCGGCTAGTCTTTCCTTTTAGGGTTCGAAGGAAGATTTGATTAAAACAGTGGGAGACATCCTGATTAGATATATTAGATAACCAATCTAATCTTGCAAGAGCATACGCTGAGTGTTTTCTTCTCTCTCTCTCCAGGTAGCGACCATATCACGCCCTAATCAAGATAATAAAATGGATATATTGACCGAACACGCTTGTTATACTGAGCTGGGGAACGTTGGTCCCGCTCTAACTTATAATTGTTATAAGACAGAGCAGGAAATTGGGGAATACCAGATTTACCATGCCCCCAAACGAAGAAAGTGCATATTGATGTATCATCTTTGGGTGTGTTCATTACATAGAACTGTTTCTCAGTATCCTTTACGTCATTGGTATGAGATACCGGATCAGGATCCCACATATGTAATCTGTTACATGGGCTACAGATAGGTAGAGAACTGAGAACGGGTGATAAGTTTCATGAGATAGAAAACGGTGCAAGTGTTGCGGCCAAGTCTGTTGGTCACTATCACCCTGTATTACCAGAATACATTGATTCTGAATGAATGTTATTAGATACCGAACCTGATATACAACATCATATCAATCTCTTTATTAGTAAAGAAAGGATATAATTTTGTATTGTTGGATAATGTTTTGAACATTTCCTATATCAAGTGTTGATCGGATCAGGCACGTCATCTAAAAGCATAGACGTTCTAAATCAAACTACAGTTCTTAGTATAAAGAACACACACAAGAGGAAGAGTTCAGAAATGAACGAATACTTCTTGAGGCATTGTAGACTAGGTCATCTCAATGCGACCCGTCCAGCTAAGTTACATTTAGATGCATATTTAAATCTGTTTGAATTTACATCTTGTGAAACTTGCCGGTCATGTCACAAAGATAAGATGACCATAGCTCTGTTTATTGAAAACAGAGAAAGAGTTAGTGAACTCTTAGGATTGATACATGCTGATGTATGAAAGTCCCCTGTCTACACATGCTAAGACCGGTTCATTGTACTTCATTACATTCTCTGATGATCTCTCAACATTCAGACATATGTTCCTGTTGAAACATAAGTCCGAAGGTTTTGAGATATTCACAGAATATAAATTAGAAGTAGAGAACCAACAATGGGTATAAGTATTATGTCCTTTGATGAGATCACGGAGGAGAATACTTGAGCACGGAATTCCTGGACTATTCTAAAGGAGAATGAGATTCTCTCTCAGCATTACTCCTCCGTATACACCACAGCACGTCAGTGTATCGGGGCGGAGCAAGAAACACCCTATGTGATAAGGTATGCTCTATGATGAGTACTACTGAGTTACCTATTTCCTTTTGGGTGTTATGCGCTTGAGAAGCTGCATACCTATTGAATAGGGTTCAAATCAAATCAGTTGCCTACCACTTCATATGTGATATGGAAAGGGAAAAGCCCATATTTTAAGTTTGTTAAGATTTGGGGTTGTCCGGACTATGTCTAAAAGCAAAATCTGGACAAGCTCGAGGCAAGGTCTATTATGTAGAACGGGAAAGGTTCCAGCTATACAAACTACAGCAGATGATTTGGTAGAACCGAAGGATTCAATAGTAACCAACGAACCTCAGCCTCTCCGCCGATCTAGCAGGGTTCCTCACCCACCTGAGAGATACTTCGGTTTCTCTATGACAGTGGGAGTGAGGATTGCATCATGAGATGATGACCCAGCTAGTTTTGGGCAGGCCATCAGGAGTGGGACTCTGTAAGAATGGCTGGATGCTTAGCGATCTGAGATGGAATCCTTATACACCAACAAAGTATGGACTTTGGTTGCTCTATCTGAAGGGTTAAATCCCCATCAGGAGCATGTATATCTTGAGAAGATTACTTGGTGTACATGGGAAAGTTGAGACTTTCAAAACTATGCTTATGTCCATCAAGATCCTACTTGCCACGGCTATATACCATGACTACGATATCTGGTGCTTTGGTGTCATGATTGCTTTTCTAAATGATGATTTGGAAGAGAGCGTCTATAAATACACAGCCAGAAAGCTTCGTAGACAGTGGGAGCAGCGGAAACGTGAGCAAGATGTTTTATGTGATAAAGCAGGCATCACGGAGTTGGAACGTCTGTTTTGATGTGGTAGTCAAAGAGTTTGACTTCATCAAAATGGTAGATGAACCTTGTATATAGAAAAAGGGTAGTAGGAAGTATGGTGGTGATCCTCGTAGAGTACGTGGATGACATACTCTTGATAGGGAAGGAGTTTCCTATGCTACGCTCGGTCAATCTCCGCTTATCACAAGGATTCTCCATATAGGATCAAAGTGATACCTCCTAAATCCTAGGTTTTGGATCTATGAGATAGATCTAATTGGATGTTAGGATTCTCACTAGATATAGTGAGATGGTATCAATCGATCTTGGGGAGAATCACTGGAAAGGTTCCAGGGTGGTAAGGACGACTGAATGTCAGTCGCAGGCATTGTCTTTACCCTCAGGGGAGGGACGGTACGTTGGAAGAGTTCCAAGCTAGATACCGTGACATACTAGAGGATTAAAGGCAAGATACATCGTTACCAAGGATGCTACCAAAGAGGCAGTCTGGATATATATAAGTTCATGAGATGAACTTCGTTCCTACCATTGTGTGACAATGGAGTTGTGGCTTTTGCCTAGGAACCCCCGTCCCATCAGAAATCCAGATATAATTCTTAGGCAGTATCACCTAATCATGGAGATGGTTGATCTCTAGAAAGATCGAGATTAGGAGAGTAGACACAAAGGACAACAACGCAGATCCATTTACAAAGGCCGTCTTCCCAGTAGAGACTTTTATGGGATGGTTGAGTATGAGATACTTCAACCGCAGCTAATTGTTGGGTATGTGATACCACAACATATGGCCATAGTGCAAGTGGGAGATTGTTAGTTATATGTATGCCCTAGAGGCCATTACTGTACATACGATGTATATTGTAATGGATGCTTGGATATATATAGGGAGGACTTTCTTGCTTGACATGACAGTATGCTATCTGGTTGTACTTTATCTTAACATGTACTCTTATTGTCTCTATATTACATGTTGATAAAGCCCTTAGGATATGTACTCGACTACTGGGAGTATGATGAGATCATATTAGTGGGGCAACGGTAGTCGACGAGTACATCCTATAACTGTTCCTAGTCGAAGGTGTATCGAGACAGGGCATCGATACACCAGAGTAGACTAGCGTATATGCATCTTGACCCATATGATGGGCGATGGATGATCCTATATCCATCGGTCTTTGACATCAAGGATAGTGTACGGGTGCTCAGTGGTGACTGGGTACACTGGACGTACTCGCCGAGAAATCCCAGATGGTATTATACATCACGTCAGATGGCAGTTCTCCGGTGACACTGGTACAGAGTAGTCTGTTGACCCGAGATCGTCATAGAGTTTTGTGTGATTCTCACTGTGCTTTGATTTCCATCATACCACGTCCAAGAGGGCATGCAAAAAGGTGGCTTTTGGGTGCAGTCCCGAATCACATGGAGGCAATGAGCGATAGGAGGGGATTCGTCTCTCCCGGTATACGGAGTTGATGTTGCGCTGTGTTCGATTGGCTATAACCAGAAATCCCTGGCCAGGGTTGCTGAGATTTACCGGTAAGTGTTATCAGTAGTTTCTCAAACTGTTATGGACCTCATATCGACACGACTTATCGAGCTACTGGGGTCTGACGTTTACCACCCCTAGGCGAGATATGCAACATATCAAACGACGAGACCGGACTGTTCGGGAGTGATACTGATTGGATTCACAGGAGAATGTACAGGCTTGCTTGTCGATCTTCTAAGCGCTCAATACCTGGGTAGCTGTTACGTTTAGCTGACCGCTTGCAGCTTGTTGGTGTTTGATATGATCATCACCTACTGCCGGCGTATTGACGATTCTTTAGAGTCCTACATAGAGGTTTCTTGACTCAGGCAAAACGGAGTAGGAGCACATATGTGATATGTGCAGGACCGAGGATAATGCGGTATGTGATACCGTATTGAATTCTCGCGATATGAGATATCGGCCGGGTATATGTGATATAGCCAGGTCATCGTATTAGTCGGTTATATGCGATATAGCCGGATTGTCGGATCAAGTGTTGATTCGATAATTTAATGTATAATAATATATATGATATATTAAATGACATTAACTAATATTAGCTCACTAAAAGATTCATTTTCTCACGGGATAATACATTGATATATATGCGATATATGTTAATTGTATTATTTTCTATTGTTACAAAAAATATTGTATATGTGATATATAATATTGTAACATGTTAAGGTTACAAATTTAACAATGATTTAGGGTTTAAACTTGGTTAGGGCTTGGATTAGGGTTAGCTTTTGCATGAAGCTTCGTGAAGCTTTGACTTTGTGGTTGCTTGATATTTTTGTGCGATTATATGTTAACCCAATCCAAACCATTAACTCTAGTTAACTCTCTACAAGGGTTAACTCTTTCATGCTTAACCCTTGGATAGATTTATAACCACTACAATAATTCATTGTTCATCACAAAAGGATTAAGTTATCATCTTCATTCTTCTTCTTCTTCCTTGGTTTTCTTCTTGAAAAAGCATTCTTTTGTGATGAAAGTGAGTGAGAAAAAATCCAACGTCATCATCCTCATCTATCCTTGCCATTTAGATGAGGGTGTTCACTTCATATTATGAGTGTTAGCTTGTGTTTACGATACTTCAAGGTAGATCATCATTGTATCGAAGATGGGAAGCAAGACTGCATCTTTCTCTTCGTGGAACCTCGCGAGAGTCCAGAACATGATGGTCGCAGCGAAGGGACCTCAACACGGAGCTTAAGAAGTGAAGGACAGGATCTACAAAAGTTGTGATCCCTCTCACTTAGTGTTAAAGTGTTTAACATGTTAGTTTTTGCCTAAACCCTAGTTTAAAGATCCGGCTTCGGGTTGTTCGGCACGGCTAAAATTTTAATCGGGCATGGATGATACCTCGTAGACCCTTGTGCACGTGCCTAGAAACCCTACATTCTTTGATCAGCTCCAGGGTGCGGGAAATTTTTCTATGTCTGATTTGTGATCAGGTCATCATTAGTTGTGAGTTCGGAGTGATGACATTCCGAAGACTGCTTTTGTGCGCGCTACGGGCTTTATGAATTTTTGGTGTTGTCGTTGGACTCACCAATGCCCTAGCAGCATTCAAGGATGTGATGAACCTAATCTTTTCAGGCCGTTCCTCGACCAGTTTATTGTTGTGTGATCGATGACATTCTATTCTATTCCAAAAGTCGAGAGGAACAAGAGCAGCACTTGAGGATTTCTTTGCAGACGTTGCGAGAGTACCAACTGTTTGCTAAATTCTCGAAGTGTTTCTTCAGGCTTGATAGTGTTGACTTCCTAGGTCATGGGGTTACGGGAGATGGTATTCGTATGGACGCGAGAAAGATCGAGGCCATACAGCTTTGGCCCAGACCTGTACAGTGACAGAGGTCCGCAGCCTTTGGGCTTGGCCGGTTTTTACCGCCGTTTCGTGCAGGATTTCTTGAGTATCGCTGCACCGTTGACCGTACAGACCAGGAAGGGAGTTCCTTTTCATTAGACTGGGGTATGCGAGTTGAGTTTTCAGTGGTTGAAGACTCGGTTGACGACTGCACCAGATCTATCTTGCCTTTCTAAATAGGGCGACTTTGTCGTTTATTGTGATGTTTCGCGAGTGGGGCTCGATTGTGTACTGATGTAGCATGATAGAGTTATCGCTTATGCTTCCCGACAGTTGGAGGAAGTACGAGAAGGATTTATCCCACTCATGATCTAGAAATGGCTGCGGTGGTCTTGCGTTGGAGATTTGTGGACACTACTTGTACGGAGAGTCGTGTCAGATTATCACGGACCACCAGAGCTTAGGTACATCTTCCTGCAGTGGGATCTGTGTTGAGACAGCACCGTTGGATGGAGCTTGTGAAGGATTGTGATTGTGAGATCCTTTATTACCCATGGCAAGGCGATTCTGGTAGCTGATGCTTTGAGTCGTAGGCCCGGGGGTACCTTGTCCCAGATGAGTGCAGTTCAGAGACAGTCATCTGCAGATTTACAGTTCTTGTACGACAGATGAGTACAGTTTATGTTCACTTCTACTAGGGGACAGCTTGCTCATGTCCACGCCCGTCCACTTTTACTTAATCGTTTTTGTGAGGCACAGCCCGCCGATGCTTGTTTGTCTAAAATTCTTGAGCATGTTCGACTAGGCAGAGATTCAGAGTTCTTGATTAATGACCAGGGTGTGCTACGTTTAGGGACTCGCTGGTGTGTTCCTGATACTGATGGGTAGAGACGCGAGGTCCTAGAGCAGGCACATCAGTCAGCTTTCAGTGTTCACCCAAGTTCCACCAAGATGTAACGTGACTTGAGAGTTAGTTAAGGGTGGGCAGAGATGAAGAGTGATGTTTCAGATTTCGTTTTGAAGTTCTTGGCTTGTCGGCGAGCTAAGGTTGAGCATTTGAGACCGGCAGGAGAGTTACAACCTTTTTACCATTCCAAAGTTGGAATGGGAGCCGATCTCTATGAATTTTGTTTGGGTTTACCCAGGTCTAGTCGAGGGTATGACTCCATTTGGGTGATTGTTGTCCGGTTATGCTCAGTTTGCTCAGTTGTTCTTCGATAAGTTTATGCGTTTCCACGGAGTTCCATCATTTGTTGTATCCAATAGAGGCATCCAGTTCACTATCCGTAGTTGGCAGAAGCTTCATGAAGCCTTGGGTACCTGGTTAAGCTATAGCTCCGCTTTCCATCCGTAGGCCGATGGACGGTCAGAGCGGACTATACAGACTCTGGAGGATATGCTTGTGCGTGCGTGCTAATGTTTGTTGGCTGTGGGATCATCACTTGCCATTGATTGAGTTCTCCTGCGATAACAGTTATCAGAAGACATTTCAAATAGAAAATTTCAGGCCTTGTGTGGTAGGTTGTGTCGATCGCCATTCTGTTTTACCGACCCCGCGAGAGCAGGATTTTTGGATCCCAGCTAGTCCAGAGACTTCGGAGAAGATCCAGTTGATTCAGGTCAGGATGAGAGAAGCCCAGTGCAGACAGAAGTCTTATGCCGTCCGTTGTTGTCGCGGACTTCAGTTCGCAGTGGGAGATCATGTATTCCTACGGATTTTTTCGATGAATGGCGTGTTGAGTTTTGGGGAGCTTAGTCCCATATTTTAGGTCTTTTTGAGATCCTCAAGCGAGTTAGTACCGTTGCCTACTGTTTGGCACTTTCGCCCAGATTTTTGAGTATTCACCCCGTATTCCTTGTGTCGATACTTCGCAAATACCTTCATGACCTTTCTCACATGATTTAGCACAAGACCATTCGATTGGGATGCGATTTTTCATTCACCAGCAGCCGATAGTTATAGTGGATCGGCAAGTGGAGAAACTTCGGTCAAAGGTCTTGCCATCTGTGGAGGTTTTCTATGGAGTAGCCCATCTATTGAGGAGATCACTTGGGAGGCTGCGAGCGAGATGTAGAAGTTTTGCACTCATCTCTTTGAAGGTACGCATAGTAAGAATTTTAATTCGGGGACGAATTTTCTTTAGGGGGGAGATTGTAACACCTTAGAACGCGATTAGTGTTAATTAGACGATAATGTAGGTATTCTGTAAAAAGTTTACCAAATTGGTTTCCTCACATATTATAACAATTAGTTAATATTTTATTATTATTTGTTATGGCTTGCACACACTTGTGCATGTTAATGTGAGGGTTTGTTAGTGTTAATCTTGTTTAGTGACCATGATAACCCTTAACCTAATCCTTGGTTTGTTTAAACCTTAACCCTTGATATTTGTTGTGAGAGAAGTTATTTTCCTTGGTATTTTGGAATGGGAGGAGGTGGCTAAGTGAGTCATGAGGCTTTAATGAGAGTATTAATGAGGAGAGGGAGAGAGTAAGTGCAAGGATGCACTTACCCTACACTCACCTCACTCTCTCATTATCACCACACTCACCCACACACTCTCGTTCTCTCTCCCTTTATCTTTTTCTCAATTATTTCTCATTCTCTCTTCCCTCAAACTGAACCCTTACCCATACATCACTAAACCTTCACAAAACTTGATCAAATCTCACACGAATCACTTCCCATGACTTGTTTTGCCTCTAAGATCACTTGGAGCTTGGAAAGCTAGGATCATTGAGCATATGTGGTTAGGTAATGATCTCAAAATGTTAGGTAGGCGTTTTTAATATTGTGTAGATTGTTAGTTTCAGTTTAGAACACTAAAGATATCGTTTTTGAGCAGATATCGTATTTTTGAATAGTTTTGGGTCTCAGATGAATCTGCTATCAAACAAGGTGTTTGTTGGAAAAGTTCCCATCACAGTGACCTAGTGTTGTGACCTAGAACCCACCATAAAAACCTGAGACCAATCCCTTCCAACTTGGCCGCAATTTTATTGCTTCTGGCCGCAGTTTGCTGCCAGACTGGGGAGTTTTGGGTTCGTGTCTTGGTCTAGGGGTCTCTGAGGTTGTGTGTGGTCTTGTGGAACTTGCAACTTTTACGAATTGTTTTTGTAGAAAAATCTGTGATCACTTTGCTCGTTTCTAGTATTTCGAATACGCGCGTTACGTTATCCGACACGGTTCGTGTTGGAGATAGTGCCCTCAGAGTCAATTAATGGATCACAGGCACGTGATTGCAATGATTGAGGAAGGACCTATCCCGGTAGGACAGTCTTACTCGAGATGATAGTATGCTATCTGGTTTATCTTTATCATCGTGTACTGCTTTAGGTGACCTGACATGTCGCTATTACACGTTGATAGAGCCCATAGGATTCTTCCTTGACGACCAGCAGTATGATGGCGATCATATACGTGGGAGCTGGTAGTCTATAAGCACATCCTTAAAAGGTCCCTAGTCGTAGGAGTTTCGAGACAGGGCATCGATACTCCATTAGTAGACTAGTGTATACAGTCGAGACCCCGACGAGGGGCGGTGGCCGGTCTCACAAGCCACTGGTGTCAGTTGGTTCACCTAAGATGTATACAGGTGCTCATTGGGTTATGAGTACACCGGACAGGACTCGCCGGGAACCTGCTAGTTGGTCTTATACCAGACGTCAGATAGCAGTTCCCTGGTGACATGTGTACAGGTTAGTTCATCGACCTGAGATCGTCATTTGTCTCGTGTGAGTTCCCAGTGTGCTTTGATTACTACCCTACCACGGCTCAAAGGAGTCGTGCAAACAGGTTTTAGTTGGGTGCAGTCCCGAGCCACATGGAGGCAGTGAGCGGATCTGCAGGGGTTCGTCTCTCCCGGTATTGGGGGTGAGGTCGCGCTGTGTCTAGGAGAGCCATTACGCAAAGCCCTCGGCCGAGGCAGGAGATTTACTGGTAGGTATTCCAGTAGTATCTCAGGGCGTTCTGGGCTACACTCCGACACGACTTGTACCGCTTTTGGGGGTCTGACTTTTACCAACCCCCTAGGCCCGCCATGCGATACTCATAGACGAACGGACCGGACTGTACGGATATTGTCACTGACAGGCTCTGTAGGGTGTCAGGATGAGTTCGCTCATCGACGTCCCTTTTAGTCAATAGCTGGTGGCCCGTTACGTATTGGCTTATACCTCTGACGTGCTAGTGGTTAAATCCACAGCCATTGTATTGACGAGTCTTTAGAGTCCACCACACTTTCAGTTACTCAGCTTTCGGGCGAAACGCTGTAGAGGCCGTATGGAGATATGGCAGGGTCCGATCAGATACGTACGGTATTGCACGGATCAGGATCAGACAGTTTTATACTAGTGGCTGTATAGTTATATGGCAGGGTTTGATCTGATACGTGCGGTATTGCACGGATCAGGATCGAACGGATATTACTAGCCGGCTTTGGCTTAAGCCGGTCCTAGTCTAGTACAGTGTAGATATTGTCTCATTGCATTTGTATCCGGTCGGAATACAGATGCGGGTGTGTATGCACAGTGTCGGGGTTTTCCTGTAATTTATTACGGGACCAGTTTTCTGGAGTTGCCAGTTTGCATTCCGTTCCGGCCGGTTTTCCTTTGTTCTTTCCCGGCCGGACTTTTCCGATGGAGGGGGTTATTTGCAGTTTTGCAAATAACACTTTGTGGAGGGGTTTCTTTGCATAAAGATTGATTATGACACCTTTCATATCTTGCACATTGACTTGCTTTTTATTGTGATAAAGTGAAGGTATGGGTTGAATAGTAACAAGCATGGTTGTTGTTTCTTTGACCTTGGATGTGGTCACCTCTTCTCATCTCCTACACTCACCTCCCTCATATGATATATGTTGTTTTCCTCCACCATTTGAAAGGGGGGATGGCCGGCCACTATGAGTGAGGATGAGAGAAATTTTTCATTCTTGCATGACACAAATTTCTTCATCTCATTCTTCTAGTTTTTGGAAAATTGAAAGCTCCAATTTCCTTTAACCTTATTCCTCCATCAAGGCAACTCCAATACCCCAAAAAGAGACTACGATTCTACACTACACTTTCTACAGCAAATCTTGAGCATGTCGAGTTGCCGGCTTCATGCTCGAGTTGCCTCGGTATTGAGGCGGGAGCCCGTAAAAGACGAAGGCGATGTGGTGCCCTTTCCGGCGAGGAGGCGACGATGTCGAGGCAAGACTTTCCGCGGGAGATCGGGACGATGAAGAGAAGACCGGAGGACTCGGATCACTCGGTATACTTCTTTTCCCATCTTTTGTTTTGCATCGTGGTATTCATTTGGAATATCCTGCTCCTCAGTCGACGAGGCAAGGGCCGAGATCCCTTCACCGGGAGTGACCCCTTGGACAGAAGTTTGCATCAGGGCATTAACTTCACTATAGCCGATTACTTTTGCTTTGCATCGTGGTATTCAGTTGGAATATCCTGCACCTCATTCTATGGGGAAAGAGCCGAGATCCCTTCACCGGGAGTGACCTCTTTAGTAAAGGTTTTCGTCACTATATTTTCTAAAAAGGCTATGCAGTTCCTTCAACGATATCAAGTTCATTACGTTAAAGGTTTTTCGCCAAAAACCATTCGTAGCCCTCCGTCATTTCTTATGGGTATTATTTAGTATTCGTGCTGCGTTTGTTGACTCCGTCAAGGCGTAGTGTACGGTAGCTAAGTGGTGCTTGTTTGTTGCATAAGTGGGATTGGTTAGGACAGTCGTGCGGCCTTGTTGACTCCGTCAAGGGCACGTACGGGTGGGTTTAATGCAATCCAGATAATGACGGGTTGAACTTGACTAGGACTCTTTGATTTGTTGACTCCGTCAAGGTCACTTGAGTCCTAGGGGTAAAAATCACATCGGGAATTTCAAAAGAACTGAAACTTGCCAGGCATGCGCATACCTTCTGGAGTGTGGTGACTTGAGTGGATTCCGTCAAGTTATCATGCGATGATAGTTGGATCCCGATTTCCACTGATGAGTTGGTTTACTCCTCGGGTGATCCCGACTAATTCTTCTTTCAGGTTTGGAGGAGAATTTGAGGTACAGTGGGAGGTTTCCTGATTAGATAAAGTGGTAACCATTCTGATCTAGGTTAGAGTGCACGCTGAGTGTTTCTTTTCTCTCTCTCTGGCAGCGACCATTGACCCGACCCTGGATTATGACTCAGTGACCAAGTTGACCGAACCTTCTTAATACTGGCTTTTGGATTGTCAGAGTTGCAGACCTCTTTGCCACTCCTACTTTTACCCTTTTCTCCAGGACACCCCGTATTACTACGAACGTCCACTTCCATTGGACAAAACCATCGTATGGTTATATACGAACTCGAAGGGTTTCGAGGATGGTTTCTGGTTCTGGAGAAAACGGATAGGACTATTCAGTTGTCTTTTCTTTTCACCTTCTCTCAGATTGCGAGTACTCCTTGGTTTAGGAGATAGAACACCTATTACGCAAATTGGATAGTCTTCTTCCAAACCTTAGGCTGGTGCCGAACGGTGGGGAATGAAGAAAACCAATTAGCATAACGATGGTGTGCAGAAGGTATTAAGTTAAGACAAAGCAAGGGATTAGTAGGAGGGCAAAGTAAAATGCGACTGATATTCACGACCAAACCAAGTATTTCTTCGCCAATCCTAAATCACCTTTATATTTCTCCAGGACACTCCGTATCACTACGAAGATCCCATTTTATTGGATAATCCATCGTATGGTTATATACGAACTCGAAAGGAACTTGTTCCAGTTCGGGGATGGATTCTGGTTCAGGAGAAATAGGAATAAAGTACATTCAGGTGTCTTTTATCTTCACCTTCTCTCGCGTTGCGAGTGCTCCTAGGATTAGGACAGTACACCCTTTATGCTTTTTGGATAGTCTTCTTCCAAACCATAGGCTGGTGCCGAACGGTAGGGAAGGAAGAAAACCATTTGGCCTAAAGGGGTGTGCAGACGGTATTGACTAAAGACATATAAAGGGATTTGGACAAGTGGCAAAGAGATATACGGTGACAGTTGTGAATCTGGATAATGGAAGAGGCATTACTAGGAATACCAGGATACCCCAACGAAACATTTCAATGTTTAGGTTTCACTGTGTACTGTTAATCGAAAACTGATTTCCCGATTAGACACTTGCTCCAGGGTATGTATTTACCAGGTTTGATTCTCACATCTGTATGGTTTTACAGATGATGAGTGGGAGTAAGTTATTGGGAATTGGGTGATCATCCTCATTATATCGGGATTCGTTGTAATCGGTGATATTTGAGGAGAACATCTGGGCTGTTTGCCGGTCGGCAAATATTTGGTTTTGAATATCCGCTGTTGTGCACCAATTTCAAATTGATATATCTGTACGTCTATTTTTCATAGAGTGAGATATACCTTTTGATATTATGTCGATGACATTTACCTATATCAGTGGATGGTTAGGTAAGGAGCATTAAACAGCGGTGTAATTCTTCTTAACCATAAGTACAGTTTTCAACCTGCGACGCACAGTGAAAGAGTTGTTAGACTCAGCGGACTTATACAGAGTATTGTATGTTGTCCAGTGTCCATTATGTAAGAGGGGTTGGTCCTCATACTATATTCTGTTTACTTTTAACTTCTCTAGTTCTTAGACATGTGTCTCATAGAAACACAGGGTCTAAGTTTTGAGAAGTTATAGGTATTTGAATAGAGTAGAGAACCAGGTGTAGCAAGTATCGGGATTCTTCAAAGTGATCGAAGATGTAGATACTTGTGTATGGTATTCAGTTGATAGTAATGAGAACTTGCTTCTCTTTCAGGTTACTCATAATTGGAAGCATTCCTAAGTTGAGTAACGCTGATCGGCCTCCTTCCATTTAGTTGACATGCACTGGAGACAGCTGCATGATTTGAATCTGGTTCAATTAAATCAGTGCCTCTGTTTCTATATTGGATATAGAACAGTTCATATCTTGACATTGTTAAGGTACGGGGAGTTGTCCGGCTTATGCTTAAAACCAGACTCCGGATGACTCAAGGCACGTTTCTGTAATGGCTGTTTGTGGGCTGACCCAGGCTATGACGAGGGTTGACTTTCTACCATCTGGCAGATCAATAGAAATATTGTTCTAGACTCGCCACAGTTTTATTAAAAATGGATTTTTTCAAAAACGGCAGTGGGAGTATGGTAGAACTGGAAGTGATTCCAGAACCGCAAACGATTACTGAAGATTTAATAAGGAACCTAAAGATTCTATCTGATTTGACATTCCATTGGCCACTCCGCAGATAAGGTGGGTAACTTCAGGCACCCGAGAGGTACTCCGGTAGCCTCAAGGACGGTGACAGGGAAGTTCTTGTTTACCCACACTTGCCATTGTTGTTGTTCCAGGCTGCGAGACCCGGCAGGAGGATGAGTATAGCGTCGTTCTAAACTAGCTTTAGAAGTGCACGTCTATATGACTCTGGCAGAGGGTTGTCGTAGTCAGTGGGAGCAGCGGAAGCATTGGTGGACTTCATGCTTATGTCTATTTATAGACTAAAGCAGATATAGCGGAGTTAGATCATCTGTTTCTGATGTGACAGTCATGGGATTGACGTCATCAGAATAGGGGATGGATCTGTTGAGAAGGTAGTAGGAAGTGATATTCCTATACTATGATCGGTTATACTTTGGTCGTCACACAGTGTTTTCTCCACATGGGACTTGGATATTATATCAGACATACTGGTTACTAGACCTATGGTTTTAGATCTAGATTTGGGTGTTTTCCCAATCAGGGTACCTTGACAACATTCTATGAGTATTTAGAATGGACGACTCCTGGCGCGGTAGTATACCTGCAGTAATGGAGTCACCCTCTCTAAAGGTGTCTTACAGACTAAAGGGGAGAGGGATACTCATGATTGGCAGATCACTTGCTTAGGCAATTGAGTCAATCATGAGATGTCAAGTACCACACCAGATGTTGTTCTTGCACTAGATGCAATAAGTTGATATTGATCCAATCCTGGAGAAACAGTCGGAAGCAGTTTTAGAACATAAGTTGATGTTCTAGGGATATGATAACGGCTGCCTCCTTTAGGAGACGGTTATCACTCCGGGCTTCCAAGGTGACATGGACGACAAGGAGGTTGTCAGAGTTATAGTTCTCCCTCTGACGAGGGACAGTATTTTGGACAGGTGGTCCAAGGCAATACTGAGGGAGGCATGGCGCAGGATACTGATTAAGTTCAGTTGACGATATAGTCTAAGAAGTTTGGATTTGGAGTTCATTTATGAACTAGGTCCCATCAGACATCCAGACGTTCTAAGACAGGTATTGCTCATTTCGGGAGATGGCTTTCTCCGCGAACTTGAGATATAGAGAGACATAGAAAGAAACATCACAGCGGATCCACTCACTGAGGCTATTCCTCGAACGCAATAGTTTCGCAAACGAGGTTTGTGAGACTGACTAGTAGAGGAGTTGGGTGTTCGGTATCACACGGGCTGTGAGTATGCGGCATCGCAATAATTAGCCTTGAGTGCAAGTGGGAGATTGTTGGAGATAGTGCCCTCAGAGTCAATTAATGGATCACAGGCACGTGATTGCAATGATTGAGGAAGGACCTATCCCGGTAGGACAGTCTTACTCGAGATGATAGTATGCTATCTGGTTTATCTTTATCATCGTGTACTGCTTTAGGTGACCTGACATGTCGCTATTACACGTTGATAGAGCCCATAGGATTCTTCCTTGACGACCAGCAGTATGATGGCGATCATATACGTGGGAGCTGGTAGTCTATAAGCACATCCTTAAAAGGTCCCTAGTCGTAGGAGTTTCGAGACAGGGCATCGATACTCCATTAGTAGACTAGTGTATACAGTCGAGACCCCGACGAGGGGCGGTGGCCGGTCTCACAAGCCACTGGTGTCAGTTGGTTCACCTAAGATGTATACAGGTGCTCATTGGGTTATGAGTACACCGGACAGGACTCGCCGGGAACCTGCTAGTTGGTCTTATACCAGACGTCAGATAGCAGTTCCCTGGTGACATGTGTACAGGTTAGTTCATCGACCTGAGATCGTCATTTGTCTCGTGTGAGTTCCCACTGTGCTTTGATTACTACCCTACCACGGCTCAAAGGAGTCGTGCAAACAGGTTTTAGTTGGGTGCAGTCCCGAGCCACATGGAGGCAGTGAGCGTATCTGCAGGGGTTCGTCTCTCCCGGTATTGGGGGTGAGGTCGCGCTGTGTCTAGGAGAGCCATTACGCAAAGCCCTCGGCCGAGGCAGGAGATTTACTGGTAGGTATTCCAGTAGTATCTCAGGGCGTTCTGGGCTACACTCCGACATGACTTGTACCGCTTTTGGGGGTCTGACTTTTACCAACCCCCTAGGCCCGCCATGCGATACTCATAGACGAACGGACCGGACTGTACGGATATTGTCACTGACAGGCTCTGTAGGGTGTCAGGATGAGTTCGCTCATCGACGTCCCTTTTAGTCAATAGCTGGTGGCCCGTTACGTATTGGCTTATACCTCTGACGTGCTAGTGGTTAAATCCACAGCCATTGTATTGACGAGTCTTTAGAGTCCACCACACTTTCAGTTACTCAGCTTTCGGGCGAAACGCTGTAGAGGCCGTATGGAGATATGGCAGGGTCCGATCAGATACGTACGGTATTGCACGGATCAGGATCAGACAGTTTTATACTAGTGGCTGTATAGTTATATGGCAGGGTTTGATCTGATACGTGCGGTATTGCACGGATCAGGATCGAACGGATATTACTAGCCGGCTTTGGCTTAAGCCGGTCCTAGTCTAGTACAGTGTAGATATTGTCTCATTGCATTTGTATCCGGTCGGAATACAGATGCGGGTGTGTATGCACAGTGTCGGGGTTTTCCTGTAATTTATTACGGGACCAGTTTTCTGGAGTTGCCAGTTTGCATTCCGTTCCGGCCGGTTTTCCTTTGTTCTTTCCCGGCCGGACTTTTCCGATGGAGGGGGTTATTTGCAGTTTTGCAAATAACACTTTGTGGAGGGGTTTCTTTGCATAAAGATTGATTATGACACCTTTCATATCTTGCACATTGACTTGCTTTTTATTGTGATAAAGTGAAGGTATGGGTTGAATAGTAACAAGCATGGTTGTTGTTTCTTTGACCTTGGATGTGGTCACCTCTTCTCATCTCCTACACTCACCTCCCTCATATGATATATGTTGTTTTCCTCCACCATTTGAAAGGGGGGATGGCCGGCCACTATGAGTGAGGATGAGAGAAATTTTTCATTCTTGCATGACACAAATTTCTTCATCTCATTCTTCTAGTTTTTGGAAAATTGAAAGCTCCAATTTCCTTTAACCTTATTCCTCCATCAAGGCAACTCCAATACCCCAAAAAGAGACTACGATTCTACACTACACTTTCTACAGCAAATCTTGAGCATGTCGAGTTGCCGGCTTCATGCTCGAGTTGCCTCGGTATTGAGGCGGGAGCCCGTAAAAGACGAAGGCGATGTGGTGCCCTTTCCGGCGAGGAGGCGACGATGTCGAGGCAAGACTTTCCGCGGGAGATCGGGACGATGAAGAGAAGACCGGAGGACTCGGATCACTCGGTATACTTCTTTTCCCATCTCTTGTTAGCTAGCGTAGGTTAATGGTTAACGATCCGGGTTTTCTTTGTCCGCGGTAGCGCCGGTTTCCGAGTAAGGAAAATTTTTGATTCCGCATTTTGGCCTCGAGTAAGACGGCCGGGGCGCTGCCGTGGCGCAACAGTTCGTGTACCTTGTGTAGCTGTTACTCTTGGGTTGGTTTCGTAGTGTCGCTACGCATGTTAGCTACTAGACGAACACTTGAGAGTATGTTTGGAGTTTGTGCGTCGGTCAAACATAGTTTGTACGTATTATTAGTCGATTGCTAATGTGAACTTGTTATATTGTTATATTTCTTAGGGTCGCGGGCGGGGACTTCAGACAATGCGAAGAAGGGATAGCAAGTGGTTGGCTTTACTTAGCCCAAGATTATCTGTAGATTTAACATCTACAGGGGAATCGCACGCATGGCGTTATGCGTATGGACTAGATTAAATGATATGATTATTGTTATAAGTATATTTCACATATAAAGATTGTGCATGAACTTCATCGCATATCATTACTTGTTGTGTTTGGACTTGTACCCATTGGACACTGCACTATTATTGACGGTTCATGTTTCACGAGCACTAATTGTATGCCACACAGACCGTCGATAATTGCCATGACATGTACAACAACTATACTTATGTGATATTGTATTGGTTAGGGACATTGAGACATGATCCTTATTTCCATTGTGTATAAGAAAGATAGCATACACATTTACATTGCACGGCTACATGCTTACACCTATACATATGTGATATTGTATTGGTTAGGGACATTGAGACATGATACTTATTTCCATTGTGTATAAGAAAGATAGCATACGCATATACCTTGCATGCCTACATGCTTACACCCTATACATATGTGATATTGTATTGGTTAGGGACATTGAGACATTGATTCTGATTCCATTGTGCATATGAAATATAGCATACTGATATACCTGCATGCTTACTCATATACCTGTATGGTATTACACTATTATTGATAGGTATATACTCGTATCTTGCTATAGCTACATGTTCACCTTTATATGATGTTGCATTGGATTTCAGAGAAATTAGGAACCGCGGGATATATTTAGTGACTTGATGCAGTTAAATAGCGGTTTTTCCTTTATATACTCACATTACTGTTTTATGTTGCATATATTATATTTCTGTTGGAGATAGTGCCCTCAGAGTCAATTATTGGATCACAGGCACGTGATTGCAATGATTGAGGGAGGACCTATCCCGGTAGAACAGTCTTACTCGAGATGATAGTATGCTATCTGGTTTACCTTTATCATCGTGTACTGCTTCAGGTGACCTTACATGTCACTATTACACGTTGATAGAGCCCATAGGATTCTTGCTTGACGGCCAGTAGTATGAGGGCGATCATATAAGTGAGAGCTGGAGTCTATAAGCACATCCTTAAAAGGTCCCTAGTCGTGTGAGTTTCGAGACAGGGCATCGATACTCCAGAGTAGACTAGTGTATACAGTCGAGACCCCGACGAGGGGCGGTGGCCGGTCTCACAGGCCACTGGTGTCAGTTGGTTCACCTAAGATGTATACAGGTGCTCATTGGGTTATGAGTACACCGGACAGGACTCGCCAGGAACCTGCTAGTTGGGATTATACCATACGTCAGATAGCAGTTCCCAGGTGACATGTGTACAGGTTAGTTCATCGACCTGAGATCGTCATTTGTCTCGTGTGAGTTCCCACTGTGCTTTGATTACTACCCTACCACGGCTCAAAGGAGTCGTGCAAACAGGTTTTAGTTGGGTACAGTCCCGAGCCACATGGAGGCAGTGAGCGGATCTGCAGGGGTTCGTCTCTCCCGGTATTGGGGGTGAGGTCGCGCTGTGTCTAGGAGAGCCATTACACAAAGCCCTCGGCCGAGGCAGGAGATTTACTGGTAGGTATTCCAGTAGTATCTCAGGGTGTTCTGGGCTACACTCCGACACGACTTGTACCGCCTTTGGGGGTCTGACTTTTACCAACCCCCTAGGCCCGCCATGCGATGCTCATAGACGAACGGACCGGACTGTACGGATATTGTCACTGACAGGCTCAGTAGGGTGTCAGGATGAGTTCGCTCGTCGACGTCCCTTTTGGTCAATAGCTGGTGGCCCGTCACGTATTGGCTTATACCTCTGACGTGCTAGTGGTTAAATCCACAGCCATAGTATTGACGAGTCTTTAGAGTCCACCACACTTTCAGTTACTCAAGCTTTCGGGCGAAACGCTGTAGAGGCCGTATGGAGATATGGCAGGGTCCGATCAGATACGTGCGGTATTGCACGGATCAGGATCGGACGGTTTGTACTAGAGGCCGTATAGATATATGGCAGGGTTCGATCAGATACGTGCGGTATTGCACGGATCAGGATCGGACGGATATTACTAGCCGGCTTTGGTTTAAGCCGGATCCTAGTTTAGTACAGTGTAGATTTTGTCTCATTGCATTTGTATCCGGACGGAATACAAATGCGGGTGTGTATGCACAGTATCGGGGTTTTCCTGTAATTTATTACGGGACCAGTTTTCTGGAGTTACCAGTTTGTATTCCGTTCCGGCCGGTTTTCCTTTGTTCTTTCCCGGCCGGACTTTTCCGATGGAGGGGGTTATTTGCAATTGTGCAAATAACTTTTGAGGAGGGGGTTTCTTGCATTTGTATTCATTATGATAAGCATCTTTTGTTTTTCATCCATAATGGTGCTTTAATGGAGATTTGAAAGGGTATGGGTTTTAAGTATGGTTGATGTTTCTTTGCTTTATGGATATGGTCACCATTCTCTTTATCCTACACTCACCTCCCTTAGTGGTTTCCTCCCACCATTTTCCTACATGAGTTTGGCCGGCCTCATTTGAGAGGGGATGAGGAAAAATGAGAGATTTCATTTTTGGTGAGGGTGTGGGAAAAATTATTCATTCATATCATTTTTCCATTGCTACAAAAATCCCCAAGTTCATATCTTGTTGATTCCTCCATCAAGGCAACATAACCCCAAAGAGGCAAGCAATATCGACACTACATTCTACAGCACATCTTGGGCGCGTCGGCTAGCCAACTTCGCGCCCGAGTTGCCTCGGTATTGAGGTGGGAGCCCGTAAAAGATACAGACGATGTGGTGCCCTTCCGGCAAGGATGTGACGACCGGAGTTTCCGCAGGAGATCGGGACGACAACGAGAAGACCGGAGGACTCGGATCACTCGGTACATCTCTCACCCCATCTCTAGTTAGCTAGTATAGGTTAATGGTTTTGATCCGGGTATATTGTCCGCGGTAGCGCCAGTTCCAAGTAAGGAAAATTTTTGATTCCGCATTTTGGCCTCGGATAGAAGGCCGGGGCGCTGCCGTGGCGCAACATAGTATCAGAGCCACGCCATTAACCTTGCCTAGCTTGTTCTAGTGTGTTTTACATTTCCGATCGAACAAAATCCCAAAAACCACATTTCGTTTGCATCAGTTTTCTGTCGTTTTTTTCCGAGCTCTAAAAATTTTTCAGGTTGCATAAAACTAATGTACTGAAAATTCTAAGACTGCTGTAAAAATTCGACGCACTCAGTCGATCACTGAAGCGCGGAACCGCGGCCAAACCCCCCCTTGGGCCGCGGTTCCGCCGCACTTTGGTGTCCTCACTGTGTCCAATTTTTCCAGTGGGCTTGTGGGCTGTTTTTGGGGGTTTTGGAATATTAAAATTGAGCCCAGATTTTCTGTGAGTGCTACAGTATTGCTTGGGGGCCCACTTGTTAATTTTTGATCGATCGGATATTTTAAACACATTATTTCACAGTATTTACATTATATCTGAGACCGTGAATATCACTTGATCGGTAAATCCGGTCTAACTGCTATAGCCCGGTTAGACGGATTTGCGAACGTGACTTTCACGTTGATGTTTTGTGTTTTTGCTGTGATGTTGCGGATCGGTCGTGGGGGATAGCCTGGATGCAATGCTAGTACCGTTTCTGTTGTATTATGTACATTTGATATTGCGGGGCGAGCGTCCGACATGTGGACTGCCGTCACTGCCTGATTGTATTTTCTTTTGGGACACGACCTGGTTGCGGTCGATGTACCCGTTGTATGTATATTTTACTTTCTGTACTAGGATTACCACGCGGAAGGGTGCACGGATAGACGGGTTCTAGAGGGCAACGGGCCCGCATCTCAGGGCATTGAGACGGAGGGGGCATCAGTCTGGAATTGGCGGGCTATTCGCCGCACTCATAGGGGGTACAGGTTGACCCAGGAGGGGTGCCCAAGTTACCGGATTCCGTGAAGTGCTGGGTGGTCCATTCACGGTGCTGAAGGGGGCTGCCTCGCTTCAGGTTTTGGCGGGTGACTTGCCGCGCCCGTAGGGGTCTAGGATTTCATTGCACAGGCTATCCACACGACCAGGGGAACGTCGGGTTTCAGCAGCGGCTCTATGAAACCCGGGGCTTCCAGATATCTGTATTATTCTGTGATGCTGCATATTTCTGTGATGTTGCATTTTATTCACGCCTTGAGCGAATATAATATATTGGTATATATATTAGTAGATGTTGTATATGTTTTACATCCGCGCTAGTCCAGTCCCCGCTCTGTCGTTAGTTAGCTAACCTAACGGGTACTGACGGGACCCAGTGGCAAATGCGGATGGCATATACGGACGTCAGTATATTTTCGTTCTTTGTGGTGTGATCAATTGATGGGACTGCGTTGATTCGGATCAATGCAAGATAAACAAACCTATTCTGATGTTGTTGGAACAATTTTTCAAAAAGCTGTTATTGCAAGGACGTTCACTTTTGTTTTGCATCGAGGTATTCAGTTGGAATATCCTGCTCCTCAGTCGACGAGGCAAGGGCCGAGATCCCTTCACCGGGAGTGACCCCTTGGACAAAAGTTTGCGTCAGGGTAATAACTTCACTATAGCCGATTACTTTTGCTTTGCATCGTGGTATTCAGTTGGAATATCCTGCACCTCATTCTACGGGGAAAGAGCCGAGATCCCTTCACCGGGAGTGACCTCTTTAGTAAAGGTTTTCGTCACTATATTTTTATAAAAGGCTATGCAGTTCCTTCAACGATACCAAGTTCATTACGTTAAAGGTTTTTCGCCAAAAACCAGTCGTAGCCCTCCGTCATTTCTTACAAGTATTACTTAGTATTCGTGCTGCGTTTGTTGACTGTGTCAAGGCGTAGTGTGCGGTAGCTAAGTAGTGTTTGTTTGCAGCATATTAATGGGACTGGTTAGGACAGTCGTGCGGCCTTGTTGACTGTGTCAAGGGCTCGTACGGGTGGGTTTAATGCAATCCAGGATAATGACGGGCTGAACTTGACTAGGACTCTTTGATTTGTTGACTGTGTCAAGGTCACTTGGGTCCTAGGGGTAAAAATCACATCGGGAGTTTCAAAAGAACTGAAACTTTCCAGGCATGCGCATACCTTCTGGAGTGTGGTGACTTGAGTGGATTCCGTCAAGTTATCATGCGATGATAGTTGGATCCCGATTCCCACTGATGAGTTGGTTTACTCCTCGGGTGATCCCGACTAGTTCTTCTTTAAGGTTTGGAGGAGAATTTGGCGGTACAGTGGGAGGTTTCCTGATTAGATAAAGTGATAACCATTCTGATCTAGGTTAGAGTGCACGCTGAGTGTTTCTTTTCTCTCTCTCTGGCAGCGACCATTGACCCGACCCTAAGACTATGACTCAGTGACCAAGTTGACCGAACCTTCTTAACACTGGCTTTTGGATTGTCAGAGTTGCAAACCTCATTGCCACTCCTACTTTTACCCTTTTCTCCAGGACACCCCGTATTACTACGAACGTCCACTTCCATTGGACAAAACCATCGTATGGTTATATACGAACTCGAAGAACTTCGAGGATGGTTTCTGGTTCTGGAGAAAACGGATAGGACTATTCAGTTGTCTTTTCTTTTCACCTTCTCTCAGGTTGCGAGTACTCCTTGGCTTAGGAGTAGTACACCTATTACGCAAATTGGATAGTCTTCTTCCAAACCTTAGGCTGGTGCCGAACGGTGGGGAATGAAGAAAACCAATTAGCATAACGATGGTGTGCAAAAGGTATTAAGTTAAGACAAAGCAAGGGATTAGTAGGAGGGCAAAGTAAATTGCGACTGATATTCACGACCAAACCAAGTATTTCTTCGCCAATCCTAAATCACTTTTGTATTTCTCCAAGACACTCCGTATTATTACGAAGATCCCAGTTTATTGGATAATCCATCGTATGGTTATATACGAACTCGAAAGGAACTTGTTCCAGTTCGGGGATGGATCCTAGTTCAGGAGAAATAGGAATAAAGTACATTCAGGTGTCTTTTATCTTCACCTTCTCTCGCGTTGCGAGTGCTCCTAGGATTAGGACAGTACACCCTTTATGCTTTTTGGATAGTCTTCTTCCAAACCATAGGCTGGTCCCGAACGGTAGGGAAAGAAGAAAACCATTTGGCTTAAAGGGGTGTGCAGAAGGTAATGACTAAAGACATATAAAGGGATTTGGAGAGGTGGCAAAGAGATATACGGTTACAGTTGTGAATCTGGATATTGGAAGAGGCATTACTAGGAATACCAGGATACCCCATCGAAACATTTTAATGTTTCAGTTTCAACTGTTTACTGTTAAAAGAAAACTGATTTCCCGATTAGACACTTGCTCCAGGGTATGTATTTACCAGCTTTGATTCTCACATCTGTATGGTTTTATAGATGATGAGTGGGAGTAAGTTATTGGGAATTGGGTGATCATCCTCATTATATCGGGATTCGTTGTAATCGGTGATATTTGAGGAGATCACCTGGGCTGTTTGCCGGTCGGCAAATATTTGGTTTTGAATATCCGCTGTTGTGCACCAATTTCAAATTGATATATCTGTACGTCTATTTTCATAGAGTGAGATATACCTTTTGATATTATGTCGATGACATTTACCTATATCAGTGGATGGTTAGGTAAGGAGCATCAAACAGCGGTGTAATTCTTCTTAACCATAAGTACAGTTTTCAACCTACGACGCACAGTGAAAGAGTTGTTAGACTCAACGGACTTATACAGAGTATTGTATGTTGTCCAGTGTCCATTAGGATAGAGGGGTTGGTCCTCATACTATATTCTGTTTACTTTTAACTTCTCTAGTTCTTAGACATGTATTTCGTAGAAACACAGGGTCTAAGTTTTGAGGAGTTATAGGTATTTGAATAGAGTAGAGTACCAGGTGTAGCAAGTATCGGGATTCTTCAAAGTGATCGAAGATGTAGATACTTGTGTATGGTATTCAGTTGATAGTAATGATAAAGAGAAATTGCTTCTCTTTCAGGTTACTCATAATTGGAAGCATTCCTAAGTTGAGTAACGCTGATCGGCCTCTCTCCATTTAGTTGACATGCACTGGAGACAGCTGCATGATTTGAATCTGGTTCAATTAAATCAGTGCCTCTGGTTCTATATTGGATATAGAGCAGTTCATATCTTAACGATGTTAAGGTACGGGGAGTTGTCCGGCTTATGATTAAAACCAGACACTGGACAACTCAAGGCACGTTTCTGTAATGGCTATTTGTGGATTGACCCAGGCTATGACGAGGGTTGACTTTCTACCATCTGGAAGATCAATAGTGATATTGTTCATGACTCGCCACAGTTTTAAATAGAAATGGTTATTTTTCAGAAAACAGTAGTGGGAGTATGGTAGAACTGGAAGCGATTCCAGAACCGCAAACGATTACTAAAGATTTGATAAGGAACCTAAAGATTCAATCTGATTTGACATTCTTTTGGCCACTCCGCAGATAAGGTGGGTAACTTCAGGCACCCGAGAGGCACTCCGGTAGCCTCAAGGACGGTGACAGGGAAGTTCTTGTTTACCCACACTTGCCATTGCTGTTGTTCCAGGCTGCGAGACCCGGCAGGAGGATGAGTATAGCGTCGTTCTAAACTAGCTTTAGAAGTGTACGTCTATATGACTCTGCCAGAGGGTTGTCGTAGTCAGTGGGAGCAGCGGAAGCATTGGTGGACAGTTGGCTTATGTCTATTTATAGACTAAAGCAGATATAGCGGAGATAGATCATCTATTTCTGATGTGACAGTCATAGGTTTGACGTCATCAGAATAGGGGATGGATCTGTTAAGAAGGTAGTAGGGTGTGATGTCCTGGTTTTGGATGACATACACAGAGTAGGAAGTGATATTCCTATACTACGATCGGTTATATTTTGGTTGTCACACAGTGTTTTCTCCACACAGGACTTGGATATTATATCAGACATTCTGGTTACTAGATCTATGGTTTTAGATCTAGATTTGGGTGGTTTCTTAATCTGGGTACCTTGACAGCATTCTATAAGTATTTAGAATGGACGACTCCTGGCATGGTAGTGTACCTGCAGGTGATGGAGTCGCCCTCTCTAAAGGTGTCTTACAGACTAAAGGGGAGAGGGATACGCATGATTGGCAGATCACTTGCTTAGGCAATTGAGTCAATCATGAGATGTCAAGTACCACACCAGATGTTGTTCTTGCACTAGATGCAATAAGTTGATATTGATCCAATCCTGGAGGAACAATCGGAAGCAGTTTTAGAACATAAGTGAATGTTCTAGGGATATGATAACGGCTGCCACCTTTAGGAGACGGTTATCACTCCAGGCTTCCAAGGTGACATGGACGACAAGGAGGTTGTCAGAGTTATAGTTCTCCCTCTGACGAGGGACAGTATTCTGGACAGGTGATCCAGGCAGATACTGAGGGAGGCATGGCTCAGGATACTGATTAAGTTCAGTTGACGATACAGTCTAAGAAGTTTGGATTTGGAGTTCATTTATGAACTAGGTCCCATCAAACATCCAGACATTCCAAGACAGGTATTGCTCATTTCGGGAGATGGTTTTCTCCGCGAACTTAAGATATAGAGAGACATAGAAAGAAACATCTAGGCGGATCCACTCACTGAGGTTTTTCCTCGAACGCAATAGTCTCGCAAACAGGCTTTGTGCGACTGACTAGTAGAGGAGTTGGGTGTTCGGTATCACACGGGCTGTGAGTATGCGACATCGCAATAATTAGCCTTGAGTGCAAGTGGGAAGATTGTTGGAGATAGTGCCCTCAGAGTCAATTATTGGATCACAGGCACGTGATTGCAATGATTGAGGGAGGACCTATCCCGGTAGAACAGTCTTACTCGAGATGATAGTATACTATCTGGTTTACCTTTATCATCGTGTACTGCTTCAGGTGACCTTACATGTCACTATTACACGTTGATAGAGCCCATAGGATTCTTTCTTGACGGCCAGCAGTATGAGGGCGATCATATAAGTGAGAGCTGGAGTCTATAAGCACATCCTTAAAAGGTCCCTAGTCGTGGGAGTTTCGAGACAGGGCATCGATACTCCAGAGTAGACTAGTGTATACAGTCGAGACCCCGACGAGGGGCGGTGGCCGGTCTCACAGGCCACTGGTGTCAGTTGGTTCACCTAAGATGTATACAGGTGCTCATTGGGTTATGAGTACACCGGACAGGACTCGCAGGGAACCTGCTAGTTGGGATTATACCATACGTCAGATAGCAGTTTCCAGGTGACATGTGTATAGGTTAGTTCATCGACCTGAGATCGTCATTTGTCTCGTGTGAGTTCCCACTGTGCTTTGATTACTACCCTACCACGGCTCAAAGGAGTCGTGCAAACAGGTTTTAGTTGGGTACAGTCCCGAGCCACATAGAGGCAGTGAGCGGATCTGCAGGGGTTCGTCTCTCCCGGTATTGGGGGTATGGTCGCGCTGTGTCTAGGAGAGCCATTACACAAAGCCCTCGGCCGAGGCAGGAGATTTACTGGTAGGTATTCCAGTAGTATCTCAGGGTGTTCTGGGCGACAGTCCGACACGACTTGTACCACCTTTGGGGGTCTGACTTTTACCAACCCCCTAGGCCCGCCATGCGATGCTCATAGAAGAACAGACCGGACTGTACGGATATTGTCACTGACAGGCTCAGTAGGGTGTCAGGATGAGTTCGCTCATCGACGTCCCTTTTGGTCAATAGCTGGTGGCCCGTCACGTATTGGCTTATACCTCTGACGTGCTAGTGGTTAAATCCACATCCATAGTATTGACGAGTCTTTAGAGTCCACCACACTTTCAGTTACTCAATCTTTCGGGCGAAACGCTGTAGAGGCCGTATGGAGATATGGCAAGGTCCGATCAGATACGTGCGGTATTGCACGGATCAGGATCGGACGGTTTGTACTAGAGGCCGTATAGATATATGGCAGGGTTCGATCAGATGCGTGCGGTATTGCACGGATCAGGATCGGACGGATATTACTAGCCGGCTTTGGTTTAAGCCGGATCCTAGTTTAGTACAGTGTAGATTTTGTCTCATTGCATTTGTATCCGGACGGAATACAGATGCGGGTGTGTATGCACAGTATCGGGGTTTTCCTGTAATTTATTACGGGACCAGTTTTCTGGAGTTGCCAGTTTGTATTCCGTTCCGGCCGGTTTTCCTTTGTTCTTTCCCGGCCGGACTTTTCCGATGGAGAGGGTTATTTGCAATTGTGCAAATAACTTTTGAGGAGGGGATTTCTTGCATTTGTATTCATTATGATAAGCATCTTTTGTTTTTCATCCATAATGGTGCTTTAATGGAGATTTGAAAGGGTATGGGTTTTAAGCATGGTTGATGTTTCTTTGCTTTATGGATATGGTCACCATTCTCTTTATCCTACACTCACCTCCCTTAGTGGTTTCCTCCCACCATTTTCCTACATGAGTTTGGCCGGCCACATTTGAGAGGGGATGAGGAAAAATGAGAGATTTCATTTTTGGTGAGGGTGTGGGAAAAATTATTCATTCATATCATTTTTCCATTGCTACAAAAATCCCCAAGTTCATATCTTGTTGATTCCTCCATCAAGGCAACATAACCCCAAAGAGGCAACCAATATCGACACTACATTCTACAGCACATCTTGGGCGCGTCGGCTAGCCAACTTCGCGCCCGAGTTGCCTCGGTATTGAGGTGGGAGCCCGTAAAAGATACAGACGATGTGGTGCCCTTCCGGCAAGGATGTGACGACCGGAGTTTCCGCAGGAGATCGGGACGACGACGAGAAGACCGGAGGACTCGGATCACTCGGTACATCTCTCACCCCATCTCTAGTTAGCTAGTATAGGTTAATGGTTTCGATCCGGGTATATTGTCCGCGGTAGCGCCAGTTCCAAGTAAGGAAAATTTTTGATTCCGCATTTTGGCCTCGGATAGAAGGCCGGGGCGCTGCCGTGGCGCAACAATTTCATGGATTTACGCATTGAGATATGGATTTCATATGATGTTTTATGGATTTGAGGACCGTGGTATTTCATGAAATTAGGCATTGTTTGAAAACCCCGGTTTCTCTTGATATGATATTTTGATGCGTCCACCATGAGAGTTATCGGTTCTGAGATTTGTGTTATAAACACAATGCGAGGAGTGAACGAGACCGTATGCGGGTACATGGTGGGGCCCGGAGGTACCCCGGGGCAAGAAAATCGCAGATGATGGAGATGAGCTCGAGGCAGGGGAGTACTACCTTACCGGTGATATTATTCGGTTTCGCCGATTGTCGTGGGGATACCGACCGGAGTTTTGTACGGACATGCTATATGGATCGCGAGTGTTGGACATTTAGGTTCCATGAGATGTACGGACATGACGTCAGGGCCAGTCGTGGTGACGGCGCCTGACAGATGAATATTTACGTGTCTATGCTGGACACTAGTTTTCATGAAGTTTTAGGGTATCGATGTTGGACACTCAGGATCCATGAGACTTACAGGATATGAGGGCCGATCTGAGGATGTGTTACCTTTGGTATTGGGATTTAGATTCTCTTGATGGATACTGGTCCTGCCACGATGAGGATTCCGTGAGGATGACATGTTTTATCCTATACTCAGCAGATATTTGATATGCATTGTTTCATGAATTAGTAGTACCTGATAGAGTATCTTTCATGACTGTTGCATATACATATTGCCATATTATACTATCGGCTTGCATGTGATAGATTATCGCAGTACGTGCATACCTGCATATGTTATTTACTATTCATGAGTTGGCAACTCACCCCCGTTGTGCCACAGTGTTTGCAGGTTGTCCCTCAGAGCAGTCGCGGCAGGGCTTCTTCTTATCGTATCATCTTTTGCAGCGGATACCGCTACGGCCGACTGTGTGCAGATTTGCTATAGGTGGGTTTTGCTGTTATCCAATGTTGCTCATTGTATATCTTGTTGTATCTAGTAGTATCCATCTTCCACTTTCATGTACTGACTTAGAGACGAGATGTGAGGACGATATTGTATATTATTTTGTGACTTTGGATATCTTTTATGTTGTTGTCATTTTATATTGTCATTTTCATCGCTACGGCGTGGTATATCTGTTGTGGTGGTTGTTTCCGCCTTTGGGCATGGATTTGCACCCGTTGGGGATGCTTTACTTATATTTTTTGTTGTACCCTTTTCGAGGCTAGTTTTACAATGGTGGAGCTGCCAAATTTTTAAAGAAAGTAAATTTGGACTTTAAAGATTTTTACTTGAGATTCCCAAAAGCTTTTATCAATGTTCTTATTACTTTTGATAGTTTAGATTTGTTGGGTTTTTGGCTTACTTAGATTGCGTTACGCCTGTGGACGTTATGTTGGAGATAGTGCCCTCAGAGTCAATTATTAGGTCACAGGTACGTGATTGCAATGATTGATGGAGGACCTATCCCGGTAGGACAGTCTTACTCGAGATGATAGTATGCTATCTGGTTTACCTTTATCATCGTGTACTGTTTTAAGTGACCTGACACGTCGCTATTACACGTTGATAGAGCCCCTAGGATTCTTGCTTGACCACCAGCAGTATGAGGGCGATCATATAAGTGGGAGCTGGGGGTCTATAAGCATATCCTTAAAAGGTCCCTAGTCGTGAGAGTTTCGAGACAGGGCATCTATTCTCCATAGTAGACTAGTGTATACAGTCGAGACCCCGACGAGGGGCGGTGGCCGGTCTCACAAGCCACTGGTGTCAGTTGGATCACCTAAGATGTATACAGGTGCTCATTGGGTTATGAGTACACCGGACAGGACTCGCCGGGAACATGCTAGTTGGTCATATACCAGACGTCAGATGGCAGTTCCCTGGTGACATGTGTGCAGGTTAGTTCATCGACCTGGGGATCGTCATTTGTCTCGTGTGAGTTCCCACTGTACTTTGATTACTACCCTACCACGGCTCAAAGGAGTCGTGCAAACAGGTTTTAGTTGGGTACAGTCCCGAGCCACATGGAGGCAGTGAGCGTATCTTCAGGGGTTCGTCTCTCCAGGTATTGGGGGTGAGGTCGTGCTGTGTCTAGGAGAGCCATTACACGAAGCCCTCGGCCGAGGCAAGGAGATTTACTGTTAGGTATTCCAGTAGTATCTCAGGGTGTTCTGGGCTACACTCCGACACGACTTGTACCGCTTTTGGGGGTCTGACTTTTACCAACCCCCTAGGCCCGCCATGCGATGCTCATAGACGAACGGACCGGACTGTACGGATATTGTCACTGACAGGCTCAGTAGGGAGTCAGGCTGAGTTCGCTCACAGACGTCCCTTTTGGTCAATACCTGGTAGCCCGTTATGTATTGGCTTATACCTCTAACGTGCTAGTGGTTAAATCCACAACCTAGGTGTTGATGAGTCTTTAGAGTCCCCCACATTTCAGTTACTCAGCTTTCGGGCGAAAGGTTGTAGAGGCCGTATGGAGATATGGCAAGGTCCGATCAGATACGTGCGGTATTGCACGGGTCAGGATCGGACAGTCTGTACTATAGGCCGTATGGTTATATGGCAGGGTTCGATCAGATACGTGCGGTATTGCACGGATCAGGATCGAACGGATATTACTAGCCGGCTTTGGTTTAAGCCGGATCCTAGTATAGTACAGTGTAGATTTTGTCTCATTGCATTTGTATTTCGGTCGGAATACAAATACGGCTGTGTATGCACAGTATCGGGGTTTTCCTGTAATTTATTACGGGACCAGTTTTCTGGAGTTGCCAGTTTGCTTTCCGTTTCGGCCGATTTCCATTGTTCCGTTCATTAGCCGAAAATTGGTGGAGGAGGGCTTATTTGCATTGTTGCAAATAAGTATTTGTGGAAGGGGTATTTGATTATTGCTGTATCATGATAGTCTCTCATTGACCTTGACTTCTAGCTATCATGATGGCTTGACTTTGTTGAGTTGATGTTGTTGTTGGAGTGTGGATTTCCTTGTGATCATTTGTTTTTCTTTCATCATCACTTCCTTGCATCATTGCATTCCACCCACCCCTTGACCTTACTCTCTCTCCAATCACACCAAATGGGGGGCCGGCCATTCCTTGATAGAGGATGGGATTCATTTCATGAGGAGGGAAAAATGTTGTTCATTTTTGATGCACAAAAGTTCTCCAAGCTCCTCCATATACTTCTTGTTCAATCCCTCCACCACAAAAGGCAACTCCATAATCCCAAATGAGACTTCTTCACTACACATTCTATAGCGAATCTTGGGCACGTCGAGTAGCCGGCTTCGTGCCCGAGTTGCCTCGGCATTGAGGTGGGAGCCCGTAAAAGAAGTAGGCGATGTGGTGCACTTCCGGTGACAAGGAGGAGACCGGAGCTTCCGCAGGAGATCGGGACGATGATGAGATGACCGGAGGACTTGGATCGTCGGTATATCTCTTTCCCTTTCTTGTAGATAGCTAGGACTAATTAATGGTTCGATCCGGGTATTAGTGCGCGGCGGTTTGCCAGTTCAAGTAAAATTAAAGTTTATCACAGCTTCCGCATTTGGCCGTCGGATTGACGGCCGGGGCGCCGCCGTGCACTTACAGTGGTATCAGAGCCTCGCCATTAACTTAGTCTAGCTTTGTGTAATGTGTTTTTCAGTTCCGATCGATCGAAATGTCCAAAAACCCGTATTTGCTCACGACAGTTTTCTGTTGAAATTTTTTGGTCCCCAAAAATTTTTCAGGTTGTATAAAAGTACTGTACAGGATGACATAAGACTTCTGGGAAAATTCGAGCCGTTGACTTTTCAGTCAGAGCGCGGAACCGCGGCCAATACCCACCTGGGGCCGCGGTTCCGCCGCAGAATGAAAGGTTCAATGGGTCGGATTTTTTCAGTGGGCCTCTGGGCTTAAAATAGGGGTTTTGGAATAATAACATTGGGCCCAGAATTTCCTGATCTGCTACAGTAATGCTTGGGGGCCCACTTGTTAAAATTTGATTGATCGGATATTTTAGACACATTTTTTTACAGTATTTACATTATATCTGCGACCGTGAATATCACTTGATCGGTAAATCCGGTCTAACTGCTATAGCCCGGTTAGACGGATTTGCGAACGTGACTTTCACGTTGATGTTCTGTTTTTGCTGTGATGTTGCGGATCGGTCGTGGGGGATAGCCTGGATGCAATGCTAGTACAGTTGTGGTTGTATTATGTACATTTGATATTGCGGGGCGAGCGTCCGACATGTGGACTGCCGTCACTGCCTGTTTGTATTTTTATTTTGGGGCACGGCCAGGTTGCGGTCGATGTACCCGTTGTATGTATATTTTACTTTCTGTACTAGGCTTGCCCCGCGGAGGGGTGCACGGATAGCCGGGTTCTAGAGGGCAACAAGCCCGCATCTCATGGCATTGGGACGGAGGGGGCTTCACTCTAGGATTGGCGGGCTATTCGCCGCACTCGTAGGGGGTACAGGTTAACCCAGGAGGGGTGCCCAAGTTACCGGATTCCGTGAAGTGCTGGGTGGTCCATTCACGGCGATGAAGGGGGCTGCCTCGCTTCAGGTTTTGGCGGGTAACTTGCCGCGCCCGTAGGGGTCTAGGTTTTCATTGCAGAGGCTATCCACACGACCAGGGGAACGTCGGGTTTCAGCAGTGGCTCTGTGAAACCCGGGGATCCCAGATATCTGTATTGTTTCTGTGATGCTGTTCATTCTCTGTGATGTTGCATTTTATTCACGCCTTGAGCGAATATAATATATTGGTATTTATATTAGTAGATGTTGTATATGTTTTACATCCGCGCTAGTCCAGTCCCCGCTCTGTCGTTAGTTAGCTAACCTAACGGGTAATGACGGGACCCAGTGGCGAATGCGGATGGCATATACGTACGTCAGTATATTTTCGTTCTTTGTGGTGTGATCAATTGATGGGACTGCATTAATTCGGATCAATGCAAGTTAAAAACAAACCTAATCTGATGTTGTTGGAACACTTTTCAAAAAGCTGTTATTGCAAGGACGTTCACTTTTGTTTAGCATTGTGGTATTCAGTTAGAATATCCTGCTCCTCAGTCGACGAGGCAAGGGCCGAGATCACTTCACCGGGAGTGACCCCTTGGACAATAAGTTTGCGTCAGGGCATTAACTTCACTATAGCCGATTACTTTTGCTTTGCATCGTGGTATTCAGTTGGAATATCCTGCACCCCATTCTACGGGGAAAGAGCCGAGATCCCTTCACCGGGAGTGACCTCTTTAGCAACGGTTTTTCGTCACTATATTTTTAAAAGCTATCAGTTCCTTCAACGATATCAAGTTCTTTAAGTTAAAGGTTTTCGCCAGAAACCATTCGTAGCCCTCCGTCGTTTCAGACGGGTAGCACGTAGTATTCATGCTGTGTTTGTTGACCTTCGTCAAGGCATAGTATATGGTAGCTGCTTGTTACCTTTCTGCTGCATAGATAGATGCGTTGGTTTGGGACAGTCGTATAGCCTTGTTGACCTTCGTCAAGGGCTTGTACGGGTGGATTCAAATTAACCTGGATAATGACGGGTAGAACTTGACATGTGACTTATGATTTGTTGACCTTCGCCAAGGTCATAAGAGCATGGGGCAGAAATCACATCGGGAGTTTCAAAAGAACTGAAACTTGCCAGATATGCGCATACCTTCTGGAGTGTGACACCGTGAGCGGATTCCGTCACGTTATCATGCGATGATAGTTGGATCCCGATTCCCACTGATGAGTTAGTTTACTCCTCGGGTGACCCCGACTAATTCTTCTTTCAGGTTTGGAGGAGAATTTGAGGTACAGTGGGAGGATTCCAGATTAGATAAATTGGTAACCATTCTGATCTTGGTTAGAGTGCACGCTGAGTGTTTCTTTTCTCTCTCTCTTTGGCAGCGACCATTGACCCGACCCTAAGACTATGACTCAGTGACCAAGTTGACCGAACCTTCTAAACACTGGCTTTTGGATTGTCAGAGTTGCAAACCTCATTGCCACTCCTACTTTTACCCTTTTCTCCAGGACACCCCGTATTACTACGAACGTCCACTTCCATTGGTCAAAACCATCGTATGGTTAGATACGAACTCGAAGGAATTTATTCGAGGATGGTTTCAGGTTCTGGAGAAAACGGATAGGATTATTCAGTTGTCTTTTCCTTTTACCTTCTCTCGGGTTGCGAGTACTCCTTGGTTTAGGAGATAGTACACCTATTATGCAAATTGGATAGTCTTCTTCCAAACCTTAGGCTGGTGCCGACCGGTAGGGAACGAAGAAAACCAATTAGCCTAACGATGGTGAACAGAAGGTATTAAGTTCAGACAAAGAAAGGGATTAGTAAGAGGGCAAAGTAAATTGCAACAGATATTCACGACCAAACCAAGTATTCCTTCGCCAATCCTAAAATCACCTTTGTATTTCTCCAGGACACTCCGTATCACTACGAAGATCCACAGGTATTTGGATACTCCATCGTATGGTTATATACGAACTCGAAAGGAACTTGTTCCAGTTCGGGGATGGATTCTGGTTCAGGAGAAATAGGAATAAGATTTATTCAGGTGTCTTTTATCTTCACTTTCTCTCGCATTGCGAGTGCTCCTAGGATTAGGACAGTACACCCATTATGCTTATTGGATAGTTTTCTTCCAAACCATAGGCTGGTGCCGAACGGTAGGGAAGGAAGAAAACCATTTGGCCTAAAGGGGTGTGCAGAAGGTAAAGACTAAAGACATATGATGGGATTTGGAGAGGTGGCAAAGAATTATATGGTTACAGTCGTGAATCTGGAATAGGCATTACTAGGAATACCAGGATACCCCATCGAAATATTTCGATGTTTCAGTCTCACTGTGTACTGTTAAAGGAAAACTGATTTCCCGATTAGATACTCACTCCAGGGTATCTATTTACCAGGTACGATTCTCACATCTGTATGGTCTTACAGATGATGAGTGGGAATAAGTTATTGGGAATTAGGTGATCATCCTCATTATATCGGGATTCGTTGTAATCGGTGATATTTGAGGAAATCACCTGGGTAGTTTGCCGGTCGGCAAATATTTGGTTTTGAATATCCGCTGTTATGCACCAATTTCAAATTGATATATCTGTACTTCTAATTTCATAGAGTGAGATATACCTTTCTGAAATTATGTCTACGACATTTACCTATATCAGTGGATGGTTAGGTAAGGAGCATTAAGCAGCGGTGTAATTCTTCTTGACCATAAGTACAGTTTTCAACCTACGACACACAGTGAATGAGTTATCAGACTCAAGGGACTTATACAGAGTATTGTGTGTTGTCCAGGGTCCATCAGGACAGAGAGGTTGGTCCTCGTACTATATTCGGTTTACTTATGACTTCTCTAGTTTTAGACAAGTGTTTCGCGGAAACACAGGGTCCGAATTTTGAGAAGTTATAGGTATTTGAATAGAGTAGAGAACCAGGTGTAGCAAGTATCGGGATTCTTCAAAGAGATCGAAGATGTAGATACTTGTGTATGGTATTAAGTTGATAGTAATGACTAAGAGAACTTGCTTCTTTTTCAGGTTACTCATAATTGGAAGCATTCCTAAGTTGAGTAACGCTGATCGGCCTCCTTCCATTTAGTTGACATGCACTGGAGACAGTTGCATGATTTGAATCTGGTTCAATTAAATCAGTGCCTCTGGTCCTATATAGGATATAGAACAGTTCATATCTTAACGATGTTAAGGTACGGGGAGTTGTCCGGCTTATGCTTAAAACCAGACACTAGACAACTCAAGGCACGTTTCTGTAATGGCTGTTTGTGGGTTGACCCAGGCTATGACGCGGGTTGATTTTCTACCATCTGGATGAACAATAGCAATATTGTTCTAGACTCGCCACAGTTTTAATAAAAATGGATTTTTTCAGAAAACAGAAGTGGGAGTATGGTAGAACTGGAAGTGATTCCAGAACCACAAACGATTACTGAAGATTTGATAAGGAACCTAAAGATTCAATCTGGATTGACATTCCATTGGCCACTCCGCAGATAAGGTGGGTAACTTCAGGCACCCGAGAGGTACTACGGTAGCCTCAAGGACGGTGACAGGGAAGTTCTTGTTTACCCACAATTACCATTGCTGTTGTTCCAGGCTGCGAGACCCGGCGGGAGGATGAGTATAGCGTCGTTCTAAACTAGTTTTAGAAGTGTACGTGTATATGACTCTGCCAGAGGGTTGTCGTAGTCAGTGGGAGCAGCGGAAGCATTGGTGGACAGGTAGCTTATGTCTATTTATAGACTGAAGCACCAGTAGCGGAGATAGATCATCTATTTCTGACGTGACAGTCATAGGTTTGACTTCATCAGAATAGGGGATGGATCTGTTGAGAAGGTAGTAGGGTGTGATGTCCTGGTATTTGGATGACATACACAGAGTAGGAAAAGAAACTCCTATACTACAATCGGTTATACTTTGGTCGTCACACAGTAGTTTCTCCATATGGGACTTGGACATTATATCAGACAAACTGGTTACTAGATCTATGGTTTTAGATCTAGATTTGGGTGGTTTCCCAATCAGGGTACTTAGACAGCATTCTAAGAGTATTTAGAATGGACGACTCCATGCACGGTAGTGTACCTGCAGAAGATGGAGTCACCCTCTCTAAAGGTGTCCTATAGACTAAAGAGGAGAGGGATGTGCATGATTGACAGATCACTTGCTTAGGCAATTGAGTCAATCATGAGATGTCAAGTACCACACCAGATGTTGTTCTTGCACTAGATGTAATAAGTTGACATTGATCCAATCCTGGAGAAACGGTCGGAAGCAGTTTTAGAACATAAGTGGATGTTCTAGGGATATGATAACGACAGCCTCATTCGGGAAACAGTTATCATTCCAGGCTTCCAAGGTGACATGGATGACAAGGAGGTTGTCAGAGCTATAGTTTTTCCTTCTGATGAGGGGCAGTATTTTGGACAGGTGGTCCAAGGCAATACTGAGGGAGGCATGGCGCAGGATACTGATTAAGTTCAGTTGACGATACAGTCTAAGAAGTTTGGATTTGGAGTTCATTTATGAGCTATGTCCCATCAGACATCCAGACACATTCTAAGACAGGTATTGCTCATTTCGGGAGATGGGTTTCTCCGCGAACTTGAGATATAGAGAGACATGGAAAAAGACAACAAAGCGGATCCACTCACTGAGGCTATTCCTCGAACGCCATAGTTTCGCAAACGAGCTTTGTGAGACTGACTAGTAGAGGAGTTGGGTGTTCGGTATCACACGGGCTGTGAGTATGCGGCATCGCAATAATTAGCCTTGAGTACAAGTGGGAGATTGTTGGAGATAGTGCCCTCAGAGTCAATTATTAGGTCACAGGTACGTGATTGCAATGATTGATGGAGGACCTATCCCTGTAGGACAGTCTTACTCGAGATGATAGTATGCTATCTGGTTTACCTTTATCATCGTGTACTGTTTTAAGTGACCTGACACGTCGCTATTACACGTTGATAGAGCCCCTAGGATTCTTGCTTGACCACCAGCAGTATGAGGGCGATCATATAAGTGGGAGCTGGGGGTCTATAAGCATATCCTTAAAAGGTCCCTAGTCGTGAGAGTTTCGAGACAGGGCATCGATTCTCCATAGTAGACTAGTGTATACAGTCGAGACCCCGACGAGGGGCGGTGGCCGGTCTCACAAGCCACTGGTGTCAGTTGGATAACCTAAGATGTATACAGGTGCTCATTGGGTTATGAGTACACCGGACAGGACTCGCCGGGAACATGCTAGTTGGTCATATACCAGACGTCAGATGGCAGTTCCCTGGTGATATGTGTGCAGGTTAGTTCATCGACCTGGGGATCGTCATTTGTCTCGTGTGAGTTCCCTCTGTACTTTGATTACTACCCTACCACGGCTCAAAGGAGGCGTGCAAACAGGTTTTAGTTGGGTACAGTCCCGAGCCACATGGAGGCAGTGAGCGTATCTTCAGGGGTTCGTCTCTCCCGGTATTGGGGGTGAGGTCGTGCTGTGTCTAGGAGAGCCATTACACGAAGCCCTCGGCCGAGGCAAGGAGATTTACTGGTAGGTATTCCAGTAGTATCTCAGGGTGTTCTGGGCTACACTTCGACACGACTTGTACCGCTTTTGGGGGTCTGACTTTTACCAACCCCCTAGGCCCACCATGCGATGCTCATAGACGAACGGACCGGACTGTACGGATATTGTCACTGACAGGCTCAGTAGGGAGTCAGGCTGAGTTCGCTCACAGACGTCCCTTTTGGTCAATACCTGGTAGCCCGTTATGTATTGGCTTATACCTCTAACGTGCTAGTGGTTAAATCCACAACCAAGGTGTTGATGAGTCTTTAGAGTCCCCCACATTTCAGTTACTCAGCTTTCGGGCGAAAGGTTGTAGAGGCCGTATGGAGATATGGCAAGGTCTGATCAGATACGTGCGGTATTGCACGGGTCAGGATCGGACAGTCTGTACTATAGGCCGTATGGTTATATGGCAGGGTTCGATCAGATACGTGCGGTATTGCACGGATCAGGATCGAACGGATATTACTAGCCGGCTTTGGTTTAAGCCGGATCCTAGTATAGTACAGTGTAGATTTTGTCTCATTGCATTTGTATTTCGGTCGGAATACAAATACGGCTGTGTATGCACAGTATCGGGGTTTTCCTGTAATTTATTACGGGACCAGTTTTCTGGAGTTGCCAGTTTGCTTTCCGTTTCGGCCGATTTCCATTGTTCCGTTCATTGGCCGAAGATTGGTGGAGGAGGGCTTATTTGCATTGTTGCAAATAAGTATTTGTGGAGGGGGTATTTGCTTATTGTTGTATCATGATAGTCTCTCATTGACCTTGACTTCTAGCTATCATGATGGCTTGACTTTGTTGAGTTGATATTGTTGTTGGAGTGTGGATTTCCTTGTGATCATTTGTTTTTCTTTCATCATCACTTCCTTGTATCATTGCATTCCACCCACCCCCTTGACCTTACTCTCTCTCCAATCACACCAAAGGGGGGGGCCGGCCATTCCTTGATAGAGGATGGGATTCATTCCATGAGGAGGGAAAAATGTTGTTCATTTTTGATGCACAAAAGTTCTCCAAGCTCCTCCATATACTTCTTGTTCAATCCCTCCACCACAAAAGGCAACTCCATAATCCCAAATGAGACTTCTTCACTACACATTCTACAGCGAATCTTGGGCACGTCGTGTTAGTTGTATGTATGCCCTAGAGGCCAGTATTGTACAGATTATGTATATTATATTGGATGCTTGGACATATATAGAGATGACTTTCTTGCTCGACATGATAGTATGCTATCTGGTTGCTATTTATCTTAACATGTACACTAGTCTCTTTATACTGTCTTATAGTTACATGTTGGTAAAGCCCTTAGGATTTGTACTTGACTACCTGGACTATGATGCAGATCATACTAGTGGGGACATGGTAGTCCATAAGTACATCCTTCAAGGTCCCTAGTCGTGGGTGTATCGAGACGGGGCATCGATATACCAGAGTAGACTAGCGTATACGCTTCTCGACCCATGTGATGGGCGATGGATGATCCCATATCCATTGGTGTTTGACATCAGAGATGGTATACGGGTGTTCAGTGGAGACTGGGTACACTGGACGGACTCGCCGAGAACTCCCAGATGGTATTATACCTCACGTCAGATGGCAGTTCTCAGGTGACACTTGTACAGGTTAGTCTGTAGACCCGAGATCGTCATAGAGTCTTGTGTGATTCCCACTGTGCTTTGATCTCCACCTTACCACGTCCATGAGGGCGTGCAAAACGGTGGTCTTTGGGTACAGTCCCGAGTCACATGGAGGCAATGAGCGATAGGAGGGGTTTCGTCTCTCCCGGTATTGGGAGTTGATGTTGCGCTGTGCTCCATTGGCCGTAACAGGGAAGTCCCTAGCCAGGGCTGATCAGAGATTTGCTGGTAAGTGTTACCAGTAGTTTCTCGACCCGTTACGAGCCTCACATCGGCACGACTTATCGGGTTATTGGGGTCTGACGTTTACCACCCCTAGACTTGATATGCGACGTATCTGACGAAGAGACCGGACTGTACGGTAAGTGTTACTAGTCGGATTCACAGGAGTGTGAGCGGGCTAGCTCGTCGATCTTCTGATCGCTCAATACCCGGGTGGCCGTTACGTTTAGCAGACCGCTTGCGGCTTGTGGGTGCTTGATATGATCATCATCTGCTACCGGCGTATTGACGAGTCTTTAGAGTCCTACACAGAGGTTTCCTGGTTCAAGCGAAACGAAATAGGAGCGCATATGAGATATGTGCAGGACCGAGAATAATGTGTGTATGTGATACCGCATTTCATTCTCGCGATATATGTTTCGATTGGTTATATTCGATATGACCTAGTTATCGAATCATTGATTCGATAAATCGATACATTACATTCTATTCGGTCATGTGCGACATGACCGGATCAATGAATCAAATGTTGATTTAATGATTTAATGCATAATTATATATTTGATATATTGCATTGCATTAACTAGTGTTGGTTCACTTTAAACGGATTTTTCTCACTTGTTGCACATTGTATATGTGATATGCTTTAGTGCACTACTTTTTATCATGTTTGATGATACTTGATCATATAGTTAAGTTTATAGAATTAATCCATGGTTAATTTGATAATTAGGATTTTGCATAATCATTTATTTATTTGTTTATTTATTTATTTGAAATGAGTTATGATAAGAATGGTGGCTAAGTTTGTTTTATATTGAAGCTTCATGAAGCTTTGACTTTGCTAACCATCCTTATCTTCATGCTTAACCCTAACCCATCCAAGTGACCATGGTTAATTCTCTACACTTAACCCTAGTTCAAGTTATGATAAGTATTTGATTTTAAATTTATTTTTAACACAAGACTTATCATATTCTTTTCTTGAGCTCATCTTCTTCTTCTTCTTCAAGCTTGCTACAACAATGGCAACTTGAGATCTAGTGAGATAAATCCAATTCTAAAGTGAACCCACCTCCTATTTCTTCACCCTCTACCTCTTGCCAAGTTGTTTTGGGTGTTTACTTCACAAGTTTCACAAGTTTCTGAAGTCGGAGCTTGAGTTTGTGCAACCTCGACGTAGATCGTCTTTGACACAAAGCCGACGACCTATTCCGCTTGTTTTCCCGATGAAGCCGATGATTGAGTCGAGGACTCATGATGGACAGCGAGGACATGACCACGTGGAGCTAAGGAGGCGGAAATCCGGATCTACAAAGATTGTAGCATCTCAACTTTAGTTAAATAGTTAACTAGTTTTCCGTTTCGCCTAAATATCTAGTAAACGATCCGTGTTAGGGTTTCTCGGCTTCCATATTTTTTGAATTTGGCATGTTCGATGCCTTGTGAGACTCCATTAGGATGCCTAGGAACCTTTCAGTGGTATCAGAGCCTAGCTAGAGCCTTAGGCGAAGTCTAGACGGAGTTTGAAGTCCGAACGAACCCGAAACCCGGATGCCCAAGAGCTCTCTGGACATTTCATGAAATCTGGGAATTTTTGATATTAAAAATGCTTAAAAAATTCACCAAATAATTCTAAGAATTACTGTGTAAAACGTTTCCCATGAACAGTTCCTTGAGCCGCGGAAACGCGGCAGAAGCATGGCTTCTGCCGCTGTTCCGCGGTCATATAGTGACGTCAGCCCCACTTCTTTGCACAGTAATACCTGATAAATTCTGGTGAGTTCTCTGGGTATTTTTAAATTGATTTAAGGGTTGAGTGCTCTGGGGTTATATTGGGAATCGACGATTCGATCGGAATATCAAACTTTGTCTAAGTGTTTTTCCAGATAACTGTAGAATATGTTAAAAAGTTTGACCGGATACAAACACCCAACTTTTCCCCTGCCGAAAAAATTCCAAGTGTTGGATTTTTCTGTGGTTAAAAGACGTTCGAAGTAGTGCAAGTAACGCGATGGTCCCTCTAGAAGACAACAAACCTTAACTCGATTATGTGACCGTCTTGAACTGCCCTTTGAACCTTCGGGTTTGGGGCAGTACGGCGTGCCACATGTGAGACGTTGGCTTGACCCTTCTACGGCTGGACCGTTGGTACTGAGGTATGAAGTGAATGTCTTTGAACCTATTTCATGTGTTGATCGGTGTCGGGAAAACTTGGGTGTTCGAATGTTCGATCGGAAAGTTTAATATATTCTATTTATCCGGAATTGGATACAATAATTGGAATTCACAAACAGTTATGAGATAACTGGATAATTGTTATAAATCTAGCAGTTTAGTCCCGTACGATATTGAAAAGAGTTTTCGATAATGAGACTAAAATGCGGGGTTTGTAACTGTTAGGCATGTGATGTCTAAAGAGGTTGCGGATTCCAACTGTTGTAGTTTTACACTTTCTTTTCTGTGACCGTAAGTGTAGTATGTTCATATCGCCGGTTTCGTTGCTATACGTCAACGACAATTGGGGTATGCATACTTACTTACGTTGATGACATGTGATGTTATGTGTTGCTGGATATGTTATATTGGATCGTCGTGTTTGAATAGCCGGGGTTTTTTATGTGAGATGAGTGTTTTTCATTTTCATTCATGTAAAAACTTGTATGTAATATTCTTTTATTTGGGGCACTTCCAGGTAGCGGAAGCTGTCACCCTTTGTATATTATTTACTTTTCCGCATTAGGATAGACCCAAGGAGGGGAGCACAAGTAACCGGGTTCTGGGGTCCAGTGGGAGACCAACTCGAGGAGTCGAGTCCGGGTCTCCTAACCCTAGAATTGGCAGGGTTGCTTGCCGCTCTCGTAGGGGTCTAGGGGTGTGGGATTGGCTATTCATCACGACCGTGGAATCCGTGTTTTATACTGGCTCGTATTGAAAACACGGACGTCCTAGTATATCCAATATTTCATATGTTTCTTCTGCTGCGATATCTGTGATGTGATCATGTGATGTTCTGTGATGGATATAGTATATATGATATATTATATAGATGTTACTTATGTTTTACACCCGCGCTAGCCCTGCCCTGCTCTGTCGTTAGTTACCTAACCTAACGGTGCACGAGGGGACATCGAGGCGAATGCGGATGGCATAAGTGTACGTCATATCTATCTGTGATGTTTAGGTATTTAAATGATGGGACTTCATTAATGTGATTAATGAAAGATAAGAAACCTAAGATGTTGTAGAATCGAATTTTAAAATAAAACAGGTAGCTACAGTTCTTGCTTTGCACAGCGGTATATATGATATACCCCGCACCTTATTCGATGAGGAAAGGACCGAGATCCCTTCACCGGGAGTGACTCCTTTAGCAATAACTGGCAGATGCTACATACTCGGTTTGCTTTTGACTGCTTTTGTGTTTTTGCTTTGCACAGCGATATATATGATATATCCCGCACCTCATTCGACGAGGAAAGGACCGAGATCCCTTCACCGGGAGTGACTCCTTTAGCAAAACTAGAAAAGCCTCAAAATCACTCCATTTCAAAACATCATTTGATTCTACAACGATATCAAGTTCATTACGCTCATGGTTTTTATGAAAAACCTGCGTAGCCCTCCGTCATTTTAGATAAGTATTAGTTATTATTCGTGCTGCGGTAGTTTGGCCTCCGTCAAGGCGCAGTGTACGGTAGCTAACTAGTGCTTATCTGCTAGCATATGATGCGATTGGATTAGGGTATTCGTACGGCGTTGTTTGGCCTCAGTCAAGGGTCGTGCGGGAGGGTTTAATTCAATCAGGAAATGACGGGTTGAACTTGACTAGCGGACTATGGGTTGTTTGGCCTCCGTCAAGGTCATAGGACGCTAGGGGCAAAATATTATCGGGAATTTCAAGTGTTGAAATTTGCAATGAGATTGCATACCTTCTATGAGATAGTTGGATCCCGATACCCGCTGCGAGTAAGAGTTACTCCTGGGAGAGTTTTACACATTGCAATTAGGTGATCAAGTAGGTGTCTAGAAAGGTGTCAACGGGGTTACGCTTCTGGGAAAACGAGGTTTACAGTAATTAGGTTCGTGCGAAAGCACGGGGGACCTCCCTCAAAGTACCGACACTGGCCTGGCTGAAAGATTGGCGAACCTGTAGTGTGTAATTAATCCCGGCTAGTCTTTCCTTTTAGGGTTTGAAGGAAGATTTGATAAAAAGCAGTGGGAGCCATCCTGATTAGATAAGATAATAACCAATCTGATCTTGCACGAGCATACGCTAAAGTGTTTTCTTCTCTCTCTCTCCAGGTAGCGACCATTTCATGCCCTAATAAAGATAATAATATGGATGTATTGACCGAACCCGCATGTTATACTGTGCTGGGGAACGTTGGTTCCGTTCTTTCCTATAAGAGTTATAGGACTGAACAGGATATAGGGGAATACCAGGATTCCCATGCCACCCGAATGAAGAAAGTACATGTTGATGCATTTTCTTCGTGTGTGTTCGTTACTGAGAACTGTTTCTCCATTTGCTCTACGTCCTGGGTATTGGATACCGGGTCAGGATCCCATATATGTAATCAGTTACATGGGCTTAAGAAAGGTAGAGAACTTGGAGAAGGTGATAAAGACATAAGAGTAGGAAATGGTGCAATTGTTGCAGCCAAGACTGTCGGGGAATATCACCTAGTATTACCAACTGGTAATACATTGGTTCTGAACGAATGCTATTACATGCCGAACCTGATATGCAACATTATATCGGTTTCTTTATTAAGTAAAGTGGGATATAATTTTGTATTACAGGACAATGTTATGAACATTTTCCGTAACCAAAAGTTGGTTGGATCAGGCACGTTATGCAATGGCATTTATGTTCTAAATCAATCAACAGTTCTAAGCATAACAAACACACACAAGAGGAAGAGTTCTGAACTCAACGAATCCTTCTTGTGGCATTGTAGACTGGGTCACATCAATGCGACACGACTAGCTAAGTTGCATAAAGATGGATATTTAAATCCGTTTGAATTTTCATCTTATGACACTTGCCAGTCATGTCTCAAAGGCAAGATGACCAAGACTCCGTTTACGGGACACGGAGAAAGAGTTACCGAACTCTTAGGACTGATACATAGTGATGTATGTGGTCCCATGTCTACACATGCCAGGGATGGTTCTTCATACTTCATTACATTCACTGACGATCTCTCTAGATTCGGATATGTGTTCTTGATGAAACACAAATCAGAAGCTTTTGAGAAATTTAGGGAATATAAACAAGAAGTTGAGAACCAAACCGGAAAAAGTATTAAAATCCATCGATCTGATCGAGGAGGAGAATACTTAAGCAATGAATTCCTGGACTTCCTAAAAGAGAATGGGATTCTCTCTCAGCTGACTCCTCCATATACACCACAGCACAACGGTGTATCAGAGCGGAGAAATCGCACCCTATTAGATATGGTGCGCTCTATGATGAGTACAGCTGAGTTACCTATTTCCTTCTGGGGATATGCACTGGAGACTGCTGCATACCTACTGAATAGAGTTCCGACCAAATCTGTGCCTACCACTCCATATGAGATATGGAATGGCAAGAGACCATGTCTTAATTTTATTCAGATATGGGGTTGTCCGGCCTATGTTAAAACACAAAATCCGGACAAGCTCGAGGCAAGGTCTGTTCTATGTAAGTTTGTTGGATATCCCAAACATTCGCGAGGGTATATCTTCTACCATTCCGAGGAACAAAAAGTGTTTGTTTCTCGACATGCCACTTTCTTAGAAAAAAGTTTTCTTATGAAACAGATAAGTGGCATTGAGGTAGAACTGGAAGAGGTTCCAGCAATACAGACTACAACAGAAGATTTGGTTGAACCAGAGGATTCCGTAGTTCCCGATGAACCCCAGCCTCTCCGCCGATCTAGTAAGGTTCCTCGCCAACCTGAGAGATACTACGGTTTTCTCATTGATGGTGGCAGTGAGGATTGCATCATGGAGGATGATGACCCAACTAGCTTCGAGCAGGCCATCACTAGTGGGGACTCAGTGAAATGGCTGGATGCTATGCGGTCCGAGATGGATTCCATGTACACCAACAAAGTATGGACTTTGGAAGTTGCTCCTGAAGGGGTAAAACCCATTGGGAGCAAGTGGATCTTCAAGAAGAAACTTGGTGTAGATGGGAAAGTGGAGACTTTCAAAGCTAGACTTGTAGCAAAGGGTTTTCGTCAAAGACCAGGTGTGGACTATGACGAAACCTTTTCTCCAGTGGCTATGCTTAAATCCATCCGAATCATGCTTGCCATCGCTGCATATCATGACTACGAAATCTGGCAAATGGATGTTAAGACCGCCTTTCTAAATGGTGATTTAGAAGAGTGCGTGTACATGACTCAGCCAGAGGGCTTCGTGGACAGTGGGAGCAGCGGGAAGGTGTGCAAGCTGCTTAAATCCATTTATGGATTAAAGCAAGCATCGCGGAGTTGGAACATCTGCTTTGACGTCGTTATCAAAGAGTTTGATTTCGTCAAAAATCCAGATGAACCTTGTATCTACAAGAAGGTGGCAGAGAGTAAGGTTGTCTTCCTCGTATTGTACGTGGACGACATACTCTTGATAGGAAATGATATTCCTATGCTGCAATCGGTCAAGCTTTTCTTATCACAAAGATTCTCAATAAAAGATCTTGGTGATGCCTCCTGCATATTGGGAATTAGGATCTATAGAGATAGATCCAAAAGGATTTTGGGATTGTCCCAATCCAGGTACATTGACACCTTACTAAAGAGGTTTAGTATGGAAGAGTCCAAGCGTGGGAACTTGCCCACGATCTCTGGAGTCACTCTCTCCAAAGAGATGTCTCCCAAGACTGATTTGGAGAGAGCTCGCATGCAAGGGATACCCTATGCTTCGGCGGTAGGCTCTATCATGTATGCGATGCTATGTACCAGACCCGATGTAGCATACTCACTAAGTGTAGTGAGCAGGTATCAAGCTGATCCTGGAGAGAGTCACTGGACAGCTGTGAAGAGCATTCTCAAGTACTTGCGAAGGACTAGAGATATGTTCTTGGTGTATGGTAACGGAGAACTCCAAGTGGAGTCCTTTACCGATTCGAGCTTCCAGAGTGATAAGGACGACTCTAAGTCGCAGTCGGGCTTTGTCTTTACCCTTTACGGAGGGGCGGTTAGCTGGAAGAGTTCCAAGCAGGAAACCGTGGCAGACTCGACGATGGAGGCAGAATACATCGCTGCCAACGATGCTGCTAAAGAAGCTGTTTGGATCAAGAAGTTCATTACTGAACTTGGTGTGGTTCCATCCATTGAGCTTCCAATACCTTTGTATTGCGATAACAATGGAGCGGTGGCTTTAGCCAAGGAACCCAGGTCCCATCAGCGGTCCAGGCATATTCTGAGGCGGTATCACTTGATCCGGGAGATAGTTGATCGCCGGGAGATCGAGGTCAGGAGAGTTGACACGAAGAACAACACGGCGGATCCACGAACGAAGGCCATTCCCCAGACACAGTTTGAGAGACTCTTCGGGATGCTCGGTATGAGATACTACAGCAGCTGGCCCTAGTGCAAATGGGAGATTGTTAGTTGTATGTATGCCCTAGAGGCCAGTATTGTACAGATTATGTATATTATATTGGATGCTTGGACATATATAGAGATGAATTTCTTGCTCGACATGATAGTATGCTATCTGGTTGCTATTTATCTTAACATGTACACTAGTCTCTTTATACTGTCTTATAGTTACATGTTGGTAAAGCCCTTAGGATTTGTACTTGACTACCTGGACTATGATGCAGATCATACTAGTGGGGACATGGTAGTCCATAAGTACATCCTTCAAGGTCCCTAGTCGTGGGTGTATCGAGACGGGGCATCGATATACCAGAGTAGACTAGCGTATACGCTTCTCGACCCATGTGATGGGCGATGGATGATCCCATATCCATTGGTGTTTGACATCAGAGATGGTATACGGGTGCTCAGTGGAGACTGGGTACACTGGACGGACTCGCCGAGAACTCCCAGATGGTATTATACCTCACGTAAGATGGCAGTTCTCAGGTGACACTTGTACAGGTTAGTCTGTAGACCCGAGATCGTCATAGAGTCTTGTGTGATTCCCACTGTGCTTTGATCTCCACCTTACCACGTCCATGAGGGCGTGCAAAACGGTGGTCTTTGGGTACAGTCCCGAGTCACATGGAGGCAATGAGCGATAGGAGGGGTTTCGTCTCTCCCGGTATTGGGAGTTGATGTTGCGCTGTGCTCGATTGGCCGTAACAGGGAAGTCCCTGGCCAGGGCTGATCAGAGATTTGCTGGTAAGTGTTACCAGTAGTTTCTCGACCCGTTACGAGCCTCACATCGGCATGACTTATCGGGTTATTGGGGTCTGACGTTTACCACCCCTAGACTTGATATGCGACGTATCTGACGAAGAGACCGGACTGTACGGTAAGTGTTACTGGTCGGATTCGCTGGAGTGTGAGCGGGCTAGCTCGTCGATCTTCTGATCGCTCAATACCCGGGTGGCCGTTACGTTTAGCAGACCGCTTGCGGCTTGTGGGTGCTTGATATGATCATCATCTGCTACCGGCGTATTGACGAGTCTTTAGAGTCCTACACAGAGGTTTTCTGGTTCAAGCGAAACGAAATAGGAGCGCATATGAGATATGTGCAGGACCGAGAATAATGCGTGTATGTGATACCGCATTTCATTCTCGCGATATATGTTTCGATTGGTTATATTCGATATGACCTAGTTATCGAATCATTGATTCGATAAATCGATACATTACATTCTAGTCGGTCATGTGCGACATGACCAGATCATTGAATCAAATGTTGATTTAATGATTTAATGCATAATTATATATTTCATATATTGCATTGCATTAACTAGTGTTAGTTCACTTTAAACGGATTTTTCTCACTTGTTGCACATTGTATATGTGATATGCTTTAGTGCACTACTTTGTATCATGTTTGATGATACTTGATCATATAGTTAAGTTTATAGAATTAATCCACGGTTAATTTGATAATTAGGGTTTTGCATATTCATTTATTTATTTGTTTATTTATTTATTTGAAATGAGTTATGATAAGAATGGTGGCTAAGTTTGTTTTATATTGAAGCTTCATGAAGCTTTGACTTTGCTAACCATCCTTATCTTCATGCTTAACCCTAACCCATCCAAGTGACCATGGTTAATTCTCTACACTTAACCCTAGTTCAAGTTATGATAAGTATTTGATTTTAAATTTATTTTTAACACAAGACTTATCATATTCTTTTCTTGAGCTCATCTTCTTCTTCTTCTTCAAGCTTGCTACAACAATGGCAACTTGAGATCTAGTGAGATAAATCCAATTCTAAAGTGAACCCACCTCCTATTTCTTCACCCTCTACCTCTTGCCAAGTTTTTTTGGGTGTTTACTTCACAAGTTTCACAAGTTTGTGAAGTCGGAGCTTGAGTTTGTGCAACCTCGACGTAGATCGTCTTTGACACAAAGCCGACGACCTATTCCGCTTGTTTTCCCGATGAAGCCGATGATCGAGTCGAGGACTCATGATGGACAGCGAGGACATGACCACGTTGAGCTAAGGAGGCGGAAATCCGGATCTACAAAGGTTGTAGCATCTCAACTTTAGTTAAATAGTTAACTAGTTTTCCGTTTCGCCTAAATATCTAGTAAACGATTCATGTTAGGGTTTCTCGGCTTCCATATTTTTTGAATTTGGCATGTTCGATGCCTTGTTAGACTCCATTAGGATGCCTAGGAACCTTTCACGTCGAGTAGCCGGCTTCGTGCCCGAGTTGCCTCGGCATTGAGGTGGGAGCCCGTAAAAGAAGTAGGCGATGTGGTGCACTTCCGGTGACAAGGAGGAGACCGGAGCTTCCGCAGGAGATCGGGACGATGATGAGAAGACCGGAGGACTTGGATCGTCGGTATATCTCTTTCCCTTTCTTGTAGATAGCTAGGACTAATTAATGGTTCGATCCGGGTATTAGTGCGCGGCGGTTTGCTAGTTCAAGTAAAATTAAAGTTTATCACAGCTTCCGCATTTGGCCGTCGGATTGACGGCCGGGGCGCCGCCGTGCACTTACACGTTACGTAGTTTAAGGGCCGTCATGTGCCAAATTTCGGGTCATGACATTTCTCAAAGGACTCGGATTTATGTTTCATCAAGAATGCATGTCCATACCTTGAGAAATTATCCGTAAAAGTAATGAAGTAGGAATAACCGCTTCTTGCATGTGTAGACAATGGACCACACACGTCGCTGTGTATGAGACCTAAGAGCTCGCTCGCTCTTACTCCGTGTCCAGTGAAAGAAGTTTTTATTATCTTTCCTTTGAGACATGATTGACAAGTTGCATAGGACAGATATTCGAACGGATCCAAATATCCCATCTTATGTAACTTCGCCAATCATGTTTCATTGATGTGACCTTGTCTACAATGCCATAAGAAAGCCTAATTTAATTCCAGAGACTTTCTTTTAAGTGTGTTCTGGACATTGAAAACCTGAGCTTGATTCAGTACGCATATTCCGTTATCTAATGTAACTGACGCAATCAAATTTTGATTTCGGTGGATGTGTACTACGTCGCTTACAAATGTAAAATCATATCCTTCTTTAAAATGTAAAGATACAGATATGATATTACTTGCTATACTTGATACATAAAAACAGTTATATAGAATCAATATCTGCCCACTTGTCAATCCTAGGTGATATTCCCCTACGGATTCAGCATCCCCGCACATTTCGTAAGCTACTCTGAGAGTCATATCACCTGTCTTGATAACTCTACCATTTCACAAAGCCTGTAATGAATTACAGATATGAGATCCTGATCTGGTATCTAGTACCCAGAAAGTACAGTTAATAGATAGATAGTTTTAAATTACAAACACACTCGTAGCCGAAGCCACAACGTGCTTCCAAGCCCAGCAGTCCTTCTGACAGTGCAGTTTCCCGTGACTACAAAGACATGCCTCCTTCCCTACTACTTGCCTCGAAACTTTTGCCCTGCCTTTTCCCTCTACCTTACTGACACTGCTTGTCGGCTTTTTAGAGGCTCTTTTCTTCCCTCCCTTAGCTTTCACCTTGGATCTAAAAACGGAAGATTCCCCAATAAGTAGAGCGGGTGTCTCCCTGGAATCTTTCAGGAAGCCCTCTAAGCTCCTCAATAAGTTATAGAGACTTGGAACTGTAACTTCCTTCCCTTGAATTTTGTAATTTAAGATAAACTGGGCGTAAATAGATGGTAGAGACTATAGAATCAAGTCGATACACAACTCATTCTCCAACGTAGTCCCGTGGTCCGTGAGCTGTTCAATAGAGCTAATCATCGTAAGGACGTGGTCCCATACAAATGACCCGATAGCCAGTCTCTCTTGAAGCAATATCTTCGAGGTCTCATTACTTGCGATATGATATTTCTCTCCATGTAAAACTTTGGTATGGAGGAAGATAGAAGCTAAGTCCATCTTCTCGTGCTGCCTCTGGTGTTCACTATCCATTGAGGCTAACACGGGGCACTTGGCTCTCGCACAATCCTTTTCCCATGAGTAAAGGATATCCATATCCGCGACGGTGGAACCTGGACCAGGGACGACGGGGGTTTTGTAGTAAGGAGGCAGTCCAGCTTGTCATAGGTAAGTGCCATCTGAACATTCCTTAGCCAATCAATATAGTTTGGCCCGGTCAAATTATTAACTAATAACCTATGTCTGGAAATTGTGGTCGCTGTAATTAGGATATAGAGAAGAAACACTTAGCATGATGCTCTTGCAAGTTTAGATTAGTTATTAGTTTATCTAAAGAGGATGGCTCCTACTGTTTCCTCGAATCCTTCCTCAAACCATAAAAGAAGAATTGGTCAGGATTAATCTCACTCTTAAAATTCTTGCTTAACCTTTCAACCAGGCTGGTGTCGATACTTCGAGGGAGGTTTTGCAATGCTTTCGCGAAGTTTCTTAATTACATAACCTCTTTTCCCTTGAGGCATAGCCCCGTTAACACCGTTCTAAACACCTACTTGGTTTATAGCATTGATCGTTAAGTGAAAAAAGTCTTCCGATAAGTAGCGCATACTCACAGTCGGATCGGGATCCAAATATCATTGTGTGATAAACATGAAGGAAGCCTACCAAGATTATAACACTCCAAATGGTATGCGCACTAGCAAGTTTCAATTTCCTTAGAAACTCCCGATGTGGATTTTTTCCCCATGCTCTTATGACCTTGACGAAGGCCAACATATCATAAGTCACATGTCAAGTTCTACCCATCATTGTCGAGGTTAATTTGAATCCACCCGTACATACCCTTGATGAAGGACAAAATAGTAGTACGTTTGTCCCAAACCAACGCATCTATCTATGCTACATATGAATAACCAGCAGCTACCAATCACTATGCCTTGGCGAAGGTCAAAATACATAGCTTGAATACTACTGAATATTCATATGAAATGACGGAGGGCTACGGATGGTTTTGGAAAACCGTGAATGTAGTGAACTTGATATAGTCAAAGGAACCATGATAGCTTTTTAAAAGGAGCTGTTTAAGCTCCGCATTTGAAATTACTTCTTGAAGAGAACCGGGTGGTTTTGAAATTGTTCCAACAATTAAGCTTTGGATTTTTTTTATCTTGCATTAATCCTTGTTAATGCGGTCCCATCATTTACAAATCCTATCATTGCAGGAAAAGAAACAAAAATACAACGTGCGCTTATGTCATCTGAATTCGCCACTTAGCCCCGTCTTACACAGTTAGGTTACTTAACTAACGCCAGAGCGGGGGCTGGACTAACACGGGTGCAAAACATAAGCAACACCAACTAGATATAATATATATATATATATATAGCCATTTGTCTCACGTAATAATAGGCATTCCAGATCACAGATGAATATATTGGATATACTAGGAATTCCACATTTCGTTTAAGCCTGTAACGAAAGACGGATTCCACGGTCGTGATGAGTATACAAACCCCACCCCAGACCGATACGGGTGCGGTAAACAACCCGCCAAATTCCCAAAGTGAAGCATCCTCCTTCAATAAAATGAGTAGGCCACTTGGCACTTCAAAGTACCTGGTAGTTTGTGCACCCCACCTTGGGTCTATCCGAAGAGCAGAAAATAGTAAAAAAAATAATATACAACGGTGGCTACAACCTCAACCCGGATGTGCCCCGCAAAATATTATTACATCACTTTTATAAATTACATGAATGTGAGAAAAGAAAACACTCTTCTCACATACCCCGGCTATTCATCAACGACGATCCAATACTCTATATACACAAACCATCAACATAGATCACAGATATATGCAACCCCTAACTAATCGACGTATAGCAATTAGCGGAGGTTTACGAACACATATATCAAACACAGAAAACCCAATTATGGTTTAACTAAAACTCCAGGATCTTTACTAAAGCATTAACTAGCTAATCTATCTAAGAGGTTTATCTACTATAGTAAAATGTTATACCTCCAAGGTCGAGTCCTTCGGGGCTTTTAGTGCTCCTCTCTAAGGCTCCTCGGTGATCAGACGACGAAATCTCCATCGGCCTCCTTACGTCAAAGATGATCCACCACGAGAGAATGTGCTCCAAGCTCCAACCTCTAATCAAGGTAACTATGTTAGATGGTTCGCTAATCCAACTAGCCTTGGAGATGTAGAGAGTGTTATTGGATTGTAGTGTCTCACTAAACCCTATGGCTCACAACACATGTGAAGGATTAGGGTTTAGTCTTGAGGCAGAAGGAGATGGAGAAACTCAAGAGAGAGAATGAGGAGAAGAAAATGAACCATCAAGTTGGCTATGTGTGGAGAATGGCTAATATATCATACACTCACTCATTGAGCCATGGAATAAAACACAATATAAAATACCTCCCATGCCTCAATAGTGAGTCAAGATGAATATAATAAACATAATAGTCATGCTTCACCATGCCATCAAAGTCTCCTCCATTTCCACCCCATTAACCTATTTATAAAATGGATAATACAAATAATGAGGTGGCTCCTTCAAGAAGCATGCCATGCCAAATTACAAGAATGACCCTCACTGTATATACATACCCATATCCGTAATCCAAAAAATAAGGATATACTGAGACGATAACAACCCAATAATACAATACTAGGATCCGGCTTAAACAAAAGCCCACTTGTATCGTCCGCCAGATCAACATCCGTGTACAAGAACACGTAAGTGATCGAAGCCCTGCTGTAAAACCATACAGCGTCTACATCAATTGCCTGAAGCAGGGAAACCCTCTGTGTGGGACTCTAAAGTCTTGACAGTACGCTGGCAGTGGGTTTCACCACAAGCCGTCAGCGGTACTAGCTGCACGTAACTACTGCCCAGGTATCTATCGATAAGAAGGCCAATGAGAAAACTCATCCGGACTCTTACTCAGCCTATTTGTAACAATCTCCGTACAGTCTGGTCTGTTCGTCTGAGATACTCACATATCCGCCAAGGGGGATGGTAAACGCCAGACCCCAAACAACGTGATAAGTCATGTCGGAGAAGAGCCCAATACACACTGAGAAACTACTGGAGTACCATACCAGTATTTCTCGACTGTCCTGGTCAGGGTCTTTGTGTAATGGATTTCCGAACACTGCACGATATCAACCCCAAATACCGGGAGAGACGAATCCTATCTGATCGCTACTGTCTTCAAGTGCTTCAGGACTACACCCAACAACTACCTGTTTTCATGACTCCTTTGAGCATGGTAGGGTAGTAATCAATGTGCAGTGGGAAGACACTCGAGACGAAGTAGCGATGGAAAGTCAACGAACTAAGTTGTACTCAATCCACCTAGAAACTGCTACCTAATGATAGGTATAATATCCACCAGCGGTTTCCGACGAGTCCTGTCCAGTGCAACTCATAACCAAATAAGCACCTGCGTACCATTTCCGGTACGTCGTACTAATGGCTGTGGGACAGACCATATCCCCTGCTGGGATGAGTGTTTTTATACTAGTCTACTCCGGAGTATCGATGCCCCGTCTCAATAATCTAACGACTAGGGACCTGTATAAGGATGTGCTTATTGACTACCTATCCCCCACAAGTGTGACTGCCATCACAACACCGGTAGCCAAGCAAAGATCCTAAGGGCTCTACCAATAAGTATAAGCGATATGCTAAAAGAAACACATGCACATATAGAGGTAGAATCAAACCAGGTAGCATACTACCATTTTGAGCAAGACTGTTAATATAACCGTGAATATCCCAAACTTTCAATATGTAATATACAATCCTGTATGATACAGTAATGTCCTCTAGGGCATATATCAGTAACAATTATACCCAACCAGGCCAACGAGCAGAAAGATTGTGAGATTGGTAATCCACTGAGAAAATAAGGACCCAGAGACGGAGGACGCTAGACCGTAAGAAGGAAGCAAGTGGATGTTCTTACCCTGCCAGCTTTGGGCGCGTCGGTATTTTCAACATTGAAGGTGGTGTAACTCAATGTCATTTATTGTGATTTGCTTTTTGTGATCCGAGTTGTTAGTTATATGTATGCCCTAGAGGCCATTACTGTACATAGGATGTATATTGTAGTGGATGCTGGGACGTATATAGGGAGGACTTTCTTGCTCGACATGATAGTATGCTATCTGGTTGAACTTTACCTTAACGTGTATACTGATTGTCTCTCTGTTACATGTTGGTGAAGCCCTTAGGATCTGTACTTGACTACCTGGACTATGATGCGGATCATACTAGTGGGGACATGGTAGTCCGTAAGTACATCCTTTAAAGTCCTTAGTCGTGGGTGTATCGAGACGGGGCATCGATATACCAGAGTAGACTAGCGTGTACCTTCTCGACCCATACAGATGGGCGATGGATGATCCCATATCCATCGGTGTTTGACATCAGAGATGATATACAGGTGCTCAGTAGAGACTGGGTACACTGGACGGACTCGCCGAGAACTCCCAGATAGTATTATACCTCACGTCAGATGGCAGTTCTCTGGTGACACTGGTACAGAGTAGTCTGTTGACCCGAGATCGTCATAGAGTCTTGTGTGGTTCCCACTGTGCTTTGATTTCCATCTTACCACGTCCAAGAGGGCGTGCAAAACGGTGGTTTTTGGGTACAGTCCCGAGTCACATGGAGGCAATGAGCGATAGGAGGGGATTCGTCTCTCCCGGTATAGGGGGTTGATGTTGTGCTGTGTTCGATTGGCTATAACAGGAAATCCCTGGCCAGGGTTGCTGAGATTTACTGGTAAGCGTTACCAGTAGTTTCTCGAACAGTTATAGACCTCATATCGACACGACTTATCGAGCTATTGGGGTCTGACGTTTACCACCCCTAGGCGAGATATGCGACATATCAGACGATCAGACCGGACTGTACGGTAGTGTTACTGGTCGGATTCACTGGAGTGTGAGCGGACTTGCTCGTCGATCTTCAGATCGCTCAATACCCGGGTGGCCGTTACGTTTAGCAGACCGCTTGCGGCTTGTGGGTGTTTGATATGATCATCATCTGCTGCCGGCGTATTGACGAGTCTTTAGAGTCCTACACAGAGGTTTCCTGGCTCAAGCGAAACGAAATAGGAGCGCATATGAGATATGTGTGGGACCGAGAATAATACCAGTATGTGATACTGGATTCGATTCTCGCGATGTGACATTGATCGGTTATATGCGATATAGCCGGGTTATCGGATCAAGTGTTGATTCGATAAGTTGTTACTATAGATACCAGTCGGTTATGTGCGACATGACCGGATCATTGAATCAAGTGTTGATTTAATGATTTAATGTATAATTATATATTTGATATATTACTTTGCATTAACTAGTATCGGTTCACTTTAGACGGATTTTCTCACTTGGTTCGTGCGCATTGCATATGCGATATGTTTTTGTGCACTTGTATGTATCATGTTTGATGATGCATGCTAACTTGAGTTTGTGTAAAGATTAAACCATGGTTATTCAAATGGTTAGGGTTTTGTTTTTCATATCTATTTATTTATTTATTCATTTATTTTCTTTTTTGGAAAAAGAAATGAGAAGAATGGTGGCTTTCTTTGTTTGTAGTTGAAGATTCATGAACCTTTGACTTTGTCCACCATTCTTATCTCATGCTTAACCTAACCATTTGATTTAACCCTAGTTCAATCTCTACACTTGACCATGGTTTAGATTATGATAAGTTTTGATTATTCTTTTCTTTTTCTAATTAACTTATCATAACTATTTTCCTTCTTCTTCTTCATTCTTCAAGTGAAGAAAACCAAGCTCCATCAATGGTGATTGTTGGAAAAGAGTGAGAAATCCAAAACTAAAGTCTACCCACTTCCTATTTCTTCATCCTCTACCTCTTTCCAAGTAGTAGAGTGTGTTTACTTCACAAGTTTCTTGACTTGGTGAAGTTGTGAGCTTGATCTAGCGATGCCTCGACGTAGATCATCTTCGGCATGGACATCGACGACCTAGCTCCCTTTTTCTCCGACGAAGTCGACTCTAGAGCCCGGATTTGATTTGGACAGCGGAGAGGACCTCGTTGCGGAGCCGTGGAGGTGGAGCACCGGATCTACAAAGGTTGTATTTCCGTATCTTTTAGTTAAGTGTTAACTAGTTAGCTTTTTCGCCTAGAAATCTAGCAAACGATCCGTAGTCGGGTCTCTCGGCACCCGTAAAATTTTAATATGGCATGTTCGATGCCCAGTGAGACCTCATTAGGGTGCCTAAGAACCCTACAGTGGTATCAGAGCCTAGCTAGAGCCTTAGGCGAAGTCCTGACGGAATTTGAAGTCCGAACGAACCCGGAACCCCAAACCAAAGTTGCTCTCTGTACTTTTTTCAAAACAGTGCATTTTTACATATTAAAAATATTCAGTAAACTCAGCAGGAAATTATAAGGCTTACTGTAAAATTCGATGCCGTAATTCCATAAAGTGAGCGCGGATCCGCGGCACGAGCATGGCTCGTGCGGCGGATCCGCGGCATCTTTGTCGTTTTGTGCGTATCATTCTGCACAGTAATTCTTAATTTTGTATGCTGGTTTTCCTGCGAATTTTTAATATTTTTTCAAGAGTTGAATTTTTGCAGTTGTTTTGGGGATTCGGTGTTTCGATCGGGGTATCAAATTTTGTCTGTGTGGCTTTCCGGATAATTATTAGAATATGTTAAAAAGTTCGACCGGATATAAATACCCAATTTTTCCCCTGTCGGGAAATTTCCAAGCGTTGGATTTTTCCGTAGTTTAACGACGTTCTAAGTAGTGCAAGTAACGCGATGGTCCCTCTAGAAGACAACAAACCTTAACTCGATTATGTGACCGTCTTGAACTGCCCTTTGAACCTTCGGGTTTGGGGCAGTACGGCGTGCCACATGTGAGGCGTTGGCTTGACCCTTCTACGGCTGGACCGTTGGTACTGAGGCACGAACGGAATGTTGTTAGACTTATTTCATGTGTTGAGCTGTATCGGGAAAACTTGGGTGTTCGATTGTTCGATCGGAAAGTTTAACATTTTCTATTTATCTGGAATGGGATACAATAATTGGAATTCACAAAAAGTTATGGGATAACTGAATGAATGTTATAAACGTAGCAATTTAGTCTCATTTGATCGGTTGCCACGGAATTTTGATGTGATCAAAAGTCCGTCGCAATCACGTAGCGTACGCGGATACTCGCCGGGTAAACTTAATAGACAGCCTCACGCCATTTCCCCGACCAAGTGACTGTAGGAGAACCCCGTCGCCGAAAGCATCCGTCCGGGTGCTCACGGTGGCGGTGTTCCGCCTTGGTGCACTTCGTCGACGGTATCGGGGGTGCGGCCGCCTACTGAAGTTTGCGACGAGCATTCGATCAGACTGTCGGGAATCTTGTTGAATTGCCCGACTTGATATTGAAAAGTGATTTCGATAATGAGACTAAAATGCGGAGTTTATAATTGTTAGGCATGCGATGTCTAAGGAATTAATTTGGTCAGGCATGCGATGTCTGAGATGGTTGCGGATTCCAACTGTTGTAGTTTTACACTTTCTTTTCTGTGACCGTAAGTGTAATATGTGATATCGCCGGTTTCGTTGCTATATGTCAACGACAATTGGGATGCGCATATTTACTTACGTTGATAACATGTGATGTTATGTGTTGCTGGATATGTTATATTGGATCGTCGTGTTTGAATAGCCGGGGGTTTTTATGTGAGATGAGTGTTTTTCATTTTCATTCATGTAAAAACTTGTATGTAATATTCTTTTATTGGGGCGCTTCCAGGTTGCGGAAGTTGTCACCGTTTGTATATTATTTACTTTTCCGCACTAGGATAGACCCAAGGAGGAGGGCACAAGTAACCGGGTTCTGGAGTCCAGTGGGAGACCAACTCGAGGAGTCGAGTCCGGGTCTCCTAACTCTAGAATTGGTAGGGTTGCTTGCCGCTCTCGTAGGGGTCTAGGGGTGTGGGTTTGGCTATTCATCGCGACCGTGGAATCCGTGTTTTATACTGGCTCGTATTGAAAACACGGACGTCCTAGTATATCCAATGTTTCATATGTTTCTTCTGCTGCGATATCTGTGATGTGATCATGTGATGTTCTGTGATAGATACAGTATATAGTATATATGATATATTATATAGGCGTTACTTATGTTTTACACCCGCGCTAGCCCTGCCCCGCTCTGCCGTTAGTTACCTAACCTAACGGTGCACGAGGGGACATCGAGGCGAATGCGGATGGCATAAGTATACGTCGTATTTATCTGTGATGATTAGGTACTTAAATGATGGGACTTCATTAATGTGATTAATGAAATAAAAGAAACCTAAGATGTTGTAAAATCGAATTTCAAAATAAAACAGGTAGCTACAGTTCTTGCTTTGCACAGAGGTATATATGATATATCCTGCACCTTATTCGATAAGGAAAGGACCGAGATCCCTTCACCGGGAGTGACTCCTTTAGCAATAACTGGCAGATGCTACACACTCGGTTTGTCTTTTGATTGCTTTTAAGAGTTTTTGCTTTGCACAGCGATATATATGATATATCCCGCACCTCATTCGACGAGGAAAGGACCGACGATCCCTTCACCGGGAGTGACTCCTTTAGTAAAACTAGAAAAGCTTCAAAAACACTCCATTTTAAAATCATTTGATTCTACAACGATATCAAGTTCATTACGCAATAGGTTTTCAGAAAAACCTGTCGTAGCCCTCCGTCATTTCAGATATGTACTGGTTAGTATTCGTGCTGCGTTTGTTGACCTCTGTCAAGGCGTAGTGTGCGGTAGCTAATTAGTGCTTATCTGCATAAGCATATGATGTGATTGATTTAGGGTAGTCGTGCGACCTTGTTGACCTCTGTCAAGGGTCGTGCGGGTGGGTTTACTTCAATCAGGAAATGACGGGTTGAACTTGACTAGCAGCCTATGGTTTGTTGACCTCTGTCAAGGTCATAGGATGCTAGGGGCAAAATATTATCGGGAATTTCAAGTGTTGAAATTTGCAATGAGATTGCATACCTTCTATGAGATAGTTGGATCCCGATACCCACTGCGAGTAAGAGTTACTCCTGGGAGAGTTTTATACATTGCAATTAGCCGATCAAGTAGGTGTCTAGAAAGGTGTCAACGGGGTTACGCCTCTGGGAAAACGAGGTTTACATTAATTAGGTTCGTGCGAAAGCACGGGGGACCTCCCTCAAAGTACCGACACTGGCCTGGCTGAAAGATTGGCGAACTTGTAGTGTGTAATTAATTCCGGCTAGTCTTTCCTTTTAGGGTTTGAAGGAAGATTTGATAAAAAGCAGTGGGAGCCATCCTGATTAGATAAAATAATAACCAATCTATTCTTGAAAGAGCGCACGCTGAGTGTTTTCTTCTCTCTCTCTCCTGGTAGCGACCATATCACGCCTTAATCAAGATAATAATACGGATTATTGACCGAACCCGCTTGTTATACTGAGCTGGGGAACGTTGGTCCCGCTCCAACTTATAATTGTTATAAGACAGAGCAGGAAATTGGGGATTACCAGAATTCCCGTGCCGCCCAAACGAAGAGAGTGCATGCTGATGCATCATCTTCGGGTGTGTTCATTACAAAGAACTGTTTCTCAGTATCCTCTACGTCCTGGGTATTTGATACCAGATCAGGATCCCAGATATGTAATCTGTTACATAGGGCTACAGATAGGTAGAGAACTGAGAACGGGTGATAAGTTTCATGAGGCAGAAAACGGGGCAAATGTTGCAGCCAAGTCTGTTGGTCACTGTCACCCTGTATTACCAATACATTGATTCTGAACGAATGTTATTAGATACCGAACCTGATATACAAAATCATATCAGTCTCTTTATTAGTAAAGAAATGATAAAATTTTGTATTGTTGGATAATGTTTTGAACATTTCCTATATCAAAAGTTGATCGGATCAGGCACGTTATCTAAAAGCATTAATGTTCTAAATCAAACTACAGTTCTTAGTGTATGGAACACACATAAGAGGAAGAGTTCAGAAATGAACGAATCCTACTTGAGGCATTGTAGACTAGGTCAGATCAATGTGACCCGACTAGCTAGAGTTACATATAGATGCATATTTAAATCAGTTTGAATTTACATCTTGTGAAACTCGCCAGTCATGTCGCAAAGATAAGATGACCATAGCTCCGTTTACTGTAAATAGAGAAAGAGTTAATGAACTCTTGGGACTGATACATGATGATGTATGTAAGGTCTCCTGTCTACACATGCCAGGACAGGTTCCTTTTACTTCGTTATATTCTCTGATAATCTCTCAAGATTCAGTCATATGTTCCTGTTGAAGCATAAGTCCGAACCTTTTGAGATATTCACAGAATATAAGTTAGAAGTAGAGAACCAAAATACGGGTATAAGTATTATGTCCTATGATGAGATCAGGGAGGAGAATACTTGTGCATGGAATTCCTGGACTATTCTAAAGGAGAATGAGATTCTCTCTCAGCATTACTCCTCTGTATACACCATAGCACGATGGTATATCGGGGTGGAGCAGATACACCCTATTTGATATGGTGTGCTCTATGATGAGTAATACTGAGTTACCTTTTTCCTTTTGGGTGTTATGCACTTGAGAAGTTGCATACCTATTGAATAGGGTTCGAATCAAATCAATGCCTACCACTTCATATGTGATATGGAAAGGGAAGAGCCCATGTCTTAAGTTAGTTAAGATTTGGGGTTGTCCGGCGTATGTCTAAAAGCAAAATCCGGACAAACTCGAGGCAAGGTTAGTTATGTAGAACTGGAAAGGTTCCAGCTATACAAACTACAGAAGATGATTTGACAGAACCAAAGGATTCAATAGATACCAATGAACCTTAGCCTCTCCGCCGATCTAGTAGGGTTCCTCACCCACCTGAGAGATACTTTAGTTTCTCTATGACAGTGGGAGCGAGGATTGCATCATGAGATGATGACCCAACTAGCTTCGAGCTGGCCATCAGGAGTAAGACTCTATAAGAATGGCTGGATGCTTAGTGATCTGAGATGGAATCCATATACACCAACAAAGTATGGACTTTGGTTGCTATATCTGAAGGGTTAAATCCCCATCAGGAGCAAGTATATCTTGAGAAGATTACTTGGTGTACATGGAAAGGTTGAGACTTTCAAAGCTAGACTTGTTAAAGGTTTGCATCATTGACCAGGTGTGGATCATGATGAAACCTTTCAAGTGACTATGCTTAAGTCCATCCAGATCCTACTTGCCACGGCTACATACCATGACTGTGATATCTGGTGGTTGGGTGTCTTGACTGCTTTTCTAAATGATGATTTAGAAGAAAGCGTCTATAAGTACACAGCCAGAGGGCTTCATAGACAGTGGGAGCAGCGGAAACGTGTGCAAGATGTTTTATAGGATAAAGCAGGCATCGCGGAGTTGGAACATCTGTTTTGATGAATTAGTCAAAGAGTTTGACATCATCAAAATGGTAGATGAACCTTGTATAAACAAAAAGGTAGTAGGGAGTATGGTGACGATCCTCGTAGAGTACGTGGATGACATACTCTTGATAGGGAAGGAGTTTCCTATGCTACGCTCGATCAATCTCCGCTTATCACGATGATTCTCCATATAGGATCAAGATGATACCTCCTAAATCCTGGGTTTTTGGATCTATGAGATAGATCTAATTGGATGTTAGGACTCTCACTAGTTGTAGTGAGACGGTATCAACCGATCCAGGGGAGAATCACTGGAAGGGTTCCAGGATGATAATGACGACTGAGTGTCAGTCGCAGGCATTGTCTTTACCCTCAGTAAAGGGACGGTATGTTGGAAGAGTTCCAAGCTAGATACCGTGACATACTAGACGATAAAGGCACGATACATCGCTACTTAAGATGCTACCAAAGAGGCAGTCTGGGTGTATATTGGTTCATGAGATGAACTTAGTTCCTCCCATTGTGTGACAATGGAGTTATGGCTTATGCCAAGGAACGTCCGTCCCATCAGTGATCCAGACATATTCTAAGGCAGTATCACTTGATCATGGAGATGGTTGATCTCCAGGGTGATCGAGGTTTGTAGAGTAGACTCAGAGGACAACACAGCGGATCCACTCACAAAGGCCTGTTCCCAGAGAGAGACTTTTATGGGATGGTTGAGTATGAGATACTGCAACCACTGCTATCAGATGGCCCTAGTGCAAGTGGGAGATTGTTAGTTATATGTATGCCCTAGAGGCCATTACTGTACATAGGATGTATATTGTAGTGGATGCTGGGACGTATATAGGGAAGACTTTCTTGCTCGACATGATAGTATGCTATCAGGTTGAACTTTACCTTAACGTGTATACTGATTGTCTCTCTGTTACATGTTGGTAAAACCCTTAGGATCTGTACTTGACTACCTGGACTATGATGCGGATCATACTAGTGGGGACATGGTAGTTCGTAAGTACATCCTTTGAAGTCCCTAGTCGTGGGTGTATCGAGACGGGGCATCGATATACCAGAGTAGACTAGCGTGTACCTTCTCGACCCATACAGATGGGCGATGGATGATCCCATATCCATCGGTGTTTGACATCAGAGATGATATACGGGTGCTCAGTAGAGACTGGGTATACTGGACGGACTCGCCGAGAACTCCCAGATGGTATTATACCTCACGTCAGATGGCAGTTCTCTGGTGACACTGGTACAGAGTAGTCTGTTGACCCGAGATCGTCATAGAGTCTTGTGTGGTTCCCACTGTGCTTTGATTTCCATCTTACCACGTCCAAGAGGGCGTGCAAAACGGTGGTTTTTGGGTACAGTCCCGAGTCACATGGAGGCAATGAGCGATAGGAGGGGATTCGTCTCTCCCGGTATAGGGGGTTGATGTTGTGCTGTGTTCGATTGGCTATAACAGGAAATCCCTGGCCAGGGTTGCTGAGATTTACTGGTAAGCGTTACCAGTAGTTTCTCGAACAGTTATAGACCTCATATCGACACGACTTATCGAGCTATTGGGGTCTGACGTTTACCACCCCTAGGCGAGATATACGACATATCAGACGATCAGACCGGACTGTACGGTAGTGTTACTGGTCGGATTCACTGGAGTGTGAGCGGGCTTGCTCGTCGATCTTTAGATCGCTCAATACCCGGGTGGCCGTTACGTTTAGCAGACCGCTTGCGGCTTTTGGGTGTTTGATATGATCATCATCTGCTGCCGGCGTATTGACGAGTCTTTAGAGTCCTACACAGAGGTTTCCTGGCTCAAGCGAAACGAAATAGGAGCGCATATGAGATATGTGCGGGACCGAGAATAATACCAGTATGTGATACTGGATTCGATTCTCGCGATGTGACATTGATCGGTTATATGAGATATAGCCGGGTTATCGGATCAAGTGTTGATTCGATAAGTTGTTACTATAGATACCAGTCGGTTATGTGCGACAAGACCGGATCATTGAATCAAGTGTTGATTTAATGATTTAATGTATAATTATATATTTGATATATTACTTTGCATTAACTAGTATCGGTTCACTTTAGACGGATTTTCTCACTTGGTTCGTGCGCATTGCATATGCGATATGTTTTTGTGCACTTGTATGTATCATGTTTGATGATGCATGCTAACTTGAGTTTGTGTAAAGATTAAACCATGGTTATTCAAATGGTTAGGGTTTTGTTTTTCATATCTATTTATTTATTTATTCATTTATTTTCTTTTTGGAAAAAGAAATGAGAAGAATGGTGGCTTTCTTTATTTGTTGTTGAAGATTCATGAACCTTTGACTTTGTCCACCATTCTTATCTCATGCTTAACCTAACCATTTGATTTAATCCTAGTTCAATCTCTACACTTGACCATGGTTTAGATTATGATAAGTTTTGATTATTCTTTTCTTTTTCTAATTAACTTATCATAACTATTTTCCTTCTTCTTCTTCATTCTTCAAGTGAAGAAAACCAAGCTCCATCAATGGTGATTGTTGGAAAAGAGTGAGAAATCCAAAACTAAAGTCTACCCACTTCCTATTTCTTCATCCTCTACCTCTTGCCAAGTAGTAGAGTGTGTTTACTTCACAAGTTTCTTGACTTGGTGAAGTTGTGAGCTTGATCTAGCGATGCCTCGACGTAGATCATCTTCGGCATGGACATCGACGACCTAGCTCCCTTTTTCTCCGACGAAGTCGACTCTAGAGCCCGGATTTGATTTGGACAGCGGAGAGGACCTCGTTGCGGAGCCGTGGAGGTGGAGCACCGGATCTACAAAGGTTGTATTTCCGTATCTTTTAGTTAAGTGTTAACTAATTAGCTTTTTCGCCTAGAAATCTAGCAAACGATCCGTAGTCGGGTCTCTCGGCACCCGTAAAATTTTAATATGGCATGTTCGATGCCCAGTGAGACCTCATTAGGGTGCCTAGGAACCCTACACGAGTATCACACTTTCATCGCTTGGACGTTGAGTTTCGATGATTGGGTTTCATGATATTTGTTTTTGTACACCATGGCTGCACCTACTAGATATTTTCATTTGTGCACAGTCATTGGACTTGATTTATGTTTTATGCACCGTTACATTCGTTTATGATTTGTGCATAGTTGTTACACTTGATATCGATTTGTGCATTTGATTGCAGGTATTTATGATTTATGTATTTCGATACTGTCGATTTGATTTCGTGCATGTTGTATGCACTTGGCTGTATTTATGTACTCGGTATAGCTCATATGTGCTTGTAGTGTATTGATACGTGTTTTGTGCACACAGTTACACACGTTTATAATTTACACACCTTGGCACGCTCGGTGTTGTTTTTGTGTGCATTTGAGACATTGATGGTTTTTCGGGCACCTAGAGCACCGGATTTATATTATCATGCATTTACTGCACTAGATGTTTTGTGCGAATATGATGCACTCCATTTAGATTTTCACGCACACTAGGTGCATGTCATGTGATTTATACACACCAGGTGCACTTGATTGAGAGTTCTATTCATGCATGTTAGTTGCACTTGGTTGAGATTTTCGTGCACGCTAGATGCACTTTATATTGTTGTTGTGCACACCCGTTGCACTTGACAGATGTTTTCGTGCACACCCATTGCACTTAGTTTTTTCTTTTTTACACATTCGTGGTACTTGTATTTGGCTTTTATTACAGTGCGCACCAGATGCACGTGATGTTGGACACGCCTTTTGAGGCTAATTTTTACTCTTGAGCATCATATTTTGATGTTGGGTACTGTATTATATAGTAACCGAGCATGACTGATCTGAGAATAGTACCTGAGTACTTTTGCATGCATAAAAGTTTATCAAGAGGTTTTCAAAAAGGAGCTATAGTCTTGCTATTTTCTACATGCCAAGGAGTGACACGAACTTTTACGAAGGAAAACCTTCTAGGATATTTTAAAAAGGCGGGACGTATATTTTGAGCAAAATATATATAGATACATATCTATTTCTTTACAAATGAGCGTTCGCCACTTGTTCCGTGAGTTACGCATCACACGGAGATTCAGAAAAGATTTTGAATGTGTTTTATTCAGCTTTTAAAGAATTTTACAAGGATGCATACTATATACGTATTATGATTTTAAAAATAGTATATTAGATCTTAGCAATGGATTTCGAGAATTGTTTTTTCATTACAACTCCAGTGATTGCGTGATGATTGACGGAGTTTGATTTTGAGTTTCGCACTCATTTTTAAGCGCACTCGATGTGCTGTGTAATGTTTGAGTATTCTGTGATTTCGGAGCCCCGTTGATTTTAACTGATTATTGAAATGTTTTAGTATTTGGGGTATTAAATTTAAATTCAGGGACCGAATTTATTTAAAGGAGAAGATTGTAACATTTTAGAAATATAAAATATTATTTTTGGAATTTAAATAATAAAATAATATATTTCACGAAAACTATTCGATTTGCGAATTGGAGTTTTCGTAAAATGGTCTAATTATATACCAATATTTGGATAATAATTGAAGACTAATATGGTTTATTTATTAAAAAGGTATTTATTAGATTTGGGCATTTTATAATTAATTATGCAATTAATCATATGCAAGTTTAAATTAAACTTCATTAGTACACTACTAATCACGATTAGGCCAAATTCAACTTCTTAATAACCATGGCTAGTGCACCATGCCATATTGTATTCTTGTTGCATGTTGGTTTCATCTGCATTTTTGATATTTGGTTTTTAATGAGAAAGAAAAGAAAAGAGAAGGATAATTGAGGAGAGAGAATCGGGCACAACATGATGACATATGAAGCATGGGCCAAGAGAGAGAGAGAGAGAGAGTGAGAGTGAGAAAGGGAGAGAGTGTGTGTTGTATGGCTACTTGACTCCTTCACCATTCTTTCTTCACCTCATTTTTCTTCAACTCCTCCTTCCTCCACCTCCTCCACCTCCTCCACAAACAACCCAAAACTATCTCAAAACCCCACACTACCTTCACTAAAAATGCACACAACGTCATCCTACACTCCATAGTAAGCACAAGTTTGGATTTTGAAGTCTTTCTGCAGTGTTCCGTAGTGTCACCGCAGGGTTTCGGTAAGCATCGACCATGCCATTTTTAAAAATTGGAGCGCTAAAGAACCCTAACGCTAGAATCTAAACGAGAGAATTATACGAACAAGTATGTAAACATCTTTACGTCTGAGTGAACGAGGAATACAACCATTGTAGACCGGTCCTTCACATCAATAGCTTCATATAGTAGTCCCTTCGCTCCAAGTAGTGATTTCCCGGACTCTAATGAGGCTCCACAAGGTGAAATGAACAAGCTTGCATGATGTTTTCGAGGCCGATGATGATCTACATCGAGGAGACACTAACTCAAGCTACCTCTTCACTAAGTGATGAACTAATGAAGAAACAACCCAATCTAAATGGCTAGTAGAGAAGAGGTTGATGAAGTAGGAATTTTTCTCACCAATTTTTAAAAACGCTAGGTCGATGCCTCTCGAAACCCAGCGGCGACACTACGGAACGCAGCAGTGGTATCAGAGCTGCTGCTGATAGAGATATGGTGCGCTCTATGATGAGTACTGCTCAGTTGCCTATTTCCTTTTAGAGTTATGCACTTGAGAAGTTGCATACTTATTGAATGGGGTTCCATCCAAATCAGAGCCTACCACTACATATGAGATATTTTTTCGAACCGTTATGGACCATGCATCGGCATGACTTATCAGGCTATTGGGGTCTGACATTTTACCACCCCTAGGCTGTGATATGCGACATATCTGATGAAGAGACCAGACTGTACGGTAGTGTTACTGATTTGATTCGTAGGAGTATGTGCAGGTTTGCTTGTTAATCTTCTGATCGCTCAATACCTGGGTGGCCGTTACGTTTAGCAGAACGCTTATTTAAAGTAAATCAAATAAAACCTTACATTATTATAAGCATGGTGTGAGTCTCATACACCCATGTAGCATGTGGCATCAAGCATGACACAAAAGATGTACATTAATATTTATCACATATATACTAAGTGTACACTAGTGATAAAAAGAAATCTTAAGTGAGCTAATATTAGTTAATGTAAGATAATATATCAAATATATAATTATACATTGAATTATTAAATCAACACTTGATTTGATAATCCGGCTATATCATATACAACCGACTAATATCAAATGTATCAACTTGTCGAATCAACACTTCATTCGACAGCCCGGTTATATCATATATAACCGACCGTTATCATATATCGCGAGAATAGAATACGGTATCACATACTCGTATCAATCTCGGTTCCGCACATATCACATATGTGCTCCTACTTCATTTCGCTTGAGCCAGGAAATCTCTGTATAGGACTCTAAAGACTCGTCAATACGCCAGCAGTAGGTGGTGATCATATCAGTCATCCCAAGCCGCAAGCGGTCAGCTAAACGTAACGGCCACCCGGGTATTGGGCAATCATAAGATCAACAAGAAAGCATGCTCATACTCTTGCGAATCCAATCGGTAACACTACCGTACAGTCCGGTCTCTTCGTCAGATATGTCGCATATCACAGCCTGGGGTGGTATAACGACAGACCCCAATAGCCTGTTAAGTCATGCTGTTGCAAAGTCTATAACGGTTCGAGAAACTACTGATAACACTTACCAGTAAATCTCAGCAATCTTGGCCAGGGATTTCCCATTATGGCCAATCGAGTCTAGCGGAACATCAACCTCCAATACCGGGAGAGACGAATCCCCTCCTATCGCTCATTGCCTCCATGTGACTCGGGACTGTACCCAAAAACCACTGTTTTGCACGATCACTTGAACGTGGTAAGGTGGAAATCAAAGAACTGTGGGAATCTCACAGGACTCTATGACGATCTCGGGTCGACAGACTAACCTGTACCAGTGTCACCAGAGAACTACTATCTGATGTGAGGTATAATACCATCTAGGAGTTCTCGTCGAGTCCGTCCAGTGTACCCAGTCTCCACTGAGCACCCGTATACCTTCTCGGATATCAAACACCAATGGATGTGGAATCGTCCATCGCCCATCATATGGGTCAAGAAGCGTATACGCTAGTCTACTCTGGAATATCGATGCCCCATCTCGACACTCCAACGCTAGGAACATTTGAAGGATGTACTTACCGACTACTTTTGCCCCATTAGTATGATCTGCATCATAATCCAGGTAGTCAAGTACTCATCCTCAGGGCTTTATCAACATGTAATAGAGAGACAATAATTGTACATGTTAAGATAAAGTCCAACCAGATAGCATACAATCATGTCGAGCAAGAAATTCCCCCTTATATATGTCCAAGCATCCACTATAATTTACATCACATGTATAATAATGGCCTCTCGGGCATACATATAACTAATACTTTCAACCTTCTAGGGTTTTTCTTGAGTTGCTTCCAAGAGGTATAATATCCACTTCTCATCTTGTAATTGGGTTCTTAACCTTCTAGTTTAGTTTATAGTTCGATTTAGTGTAGAATTGTGATCTTGGAAAATTCTAAGCTGAGGGTTAGGAGATGTGTTGGATTTTGATGGTGTATTTGGGGGTTAGTTTGAGACTACGACCCTCCCAGTGTTAGAATTCTGGACAAACTTGAGTTTAGAATCCCAACTTGATAGTTTAGTTTCCGATATCGGATTTTTGTGGGAATTGTGATGATATATTGGAATCTGGTATCACCCAAGAGCCCCAAAAATTAAGTTCCCATCACTGTGAGACATGCAAGCCACCATGAAGCAACCCTGGAAACCCGAGACCCAAACCTCATAGATTGGTCGCAGATTAAATGCTTGTGGCCGCAATTTGTGGCCACACTGTAGGGGATGAAGTTGGATTTTGGCGAGTGGCTTTTTTATCCAGTGTTTAGACCTACCCTATATGCAAAATGTCTTGATTTAACCTAGGGTAGAATCTGGGAGTGGTTTTCTTAGGTTGCTGATTTCGGGTTTTGTGATTTCTGTAACTTGGTTTTAATATTTGAGTTTGGATATAGTTGTTGGACGTTTGTGTTTGATATAGTGCCCTCAGAGTCAATTATTGGATCGCAGGCACGTGATTGCAATGATTGAGGGAGGACCTATACCGGTAGGGCAGTCTTACTCGAGAGGTTTGTATACTATCTGGTATGTCTTTATTATCGTGTACATGCTTTAGGTGACATTGCAGTTCACTATTACACGTTGATAGAGAATAGTTTTCTACCATGGTTTGTCTTTATCATCGTGTACTGCTTTAGGTGACCTTACAGGTCGCTATTACACGTTGATAGAGCCCTTAGGATTCTTGCTTGACTACCAGCGGTATGATGGCGATCATATACGTGAGAGTTGGGTAGTCTATAAGCACATTCTTAAAGCGGTCCCTAGTCGTGGGAGTTTCGAGACTGGGCATCGATACTCCATTAGTAGACTAGTGTATACAGTCGAAACCCCGACGAGGGGTGGTGGCCGGTCTTACAAGCCATTGGTGTCAGTTGGTTCACCTAAAAGGTATACATGTGCTTATTGGGTTATGAGTACACCGGACAGGACTCGCAGGGAACATGCAAGTTGGTATTATACCTGAGGTCAGATAGCAGTTCCCTGGTGACATGTGTACAGGTTAGTTCATCGACCTGAGATCATCATTTGTCTCGTGTGAGTTTCCACTGTGCTTTGATTATTACCCTACCACGGCTCAAAGGAGTCGTGCAAACAGGTTTTAGTTGGGTACAGTCCTGAGCCACATAGAGGCAGTGAGCGGATCGACAGGGGTTTCGTTTCTCCCGGTATTGGGGGTGAGATCGCGCTGTGTCTAGGAGAGCTATTACACGTAGTCCTTGGCCAAGGCAGGAGATTTACTGGTAGGTATTCCAGTAGTATCTCAGGGTGTTCTGGGCTACACTCAGACATGACTTGTACCGCTTTCGGGTGTCTGACTTTTACCAACACCCAAGCCCGCCATGCGATACTCATAGACGAACGGACCGGGCTATATGGATATTGTCACTGACAGGCTCAGTAGGGTGTCAGGATGAGTTCGCTCATCGACCTCCCTTTGGTCAATATCTGGTAGCCCGTTACGTACAGCTAGTACCTCTGACGTGCTAGTGGTTAAATCCATAGCCAAAGTATTGACGAGTCTTTAGAGTCCCCAACAGACAGTTTCTCAAGTTTCGGGCGAAACGTTGTAGAGGTCGTATGATATATGGCAGGGTTCGATCATATACATGCAGTGGTGCGTGGATCATGATCGGACGGATCATACTAATGGGCTTTGGTTTAAGCCGGATCCTAATATTAGATTTGTTAGATTACTTTAGTCTCATCGCATTCGCATTCAGTCGGAATGCGGATGCTGGTATGTATATACAGGTGAGGGGTATCCTTGTAATTCGTCATGAGTTTACTTTAGATGTTGTCGTATCTTTTTATTTTTGCAAACATTTCGATTAATGTTTGCATATGGAAATTGTGAGCTAGAAATCATCATTTTTTGTATTTAATGTGGCATGTGCAAGGGTAGTGACTCATGGTCTCATTTTATGTGCATGTGTCACATTATTGTTTGATTTGTGTGCTGATATAATAAGTGGAGAGAGGGATGGCAGCCATGAGTTGTGGGTTTGCTCTTGGATTATGATTCTTCCCACTCTCTCTTTTTATCATAAGAAAACACAAGAAAAGAAAATGCTTCTTCTTCTTCTTCTTCCTCTAGCTCACAACCTCCATTGATGGCTTCATCTTCAACCTCCATCCATGCTATGGATGCAAGAGACAAAGTGATGACACACATTCTCTACTTCACCTTGGACGCGTCGGCTAGCGAACTTCATGCCCGAGTTACTTCGGATGAAGCGGGTGCCCGTAAAAAGACTCGAAGATGTGGTGCCCTTTCCGACGAGGAGATCGACGGAGATGCCGCGAGGATCTTGGGATGGTGGCCAAAGACCGAAGGACATGGATCGATCGGTATAGCTTTCTATCCCTTCTCTAGTTGCTAGTTTATAGGTTAATGGTTCGATCCGGGATTTAAGCATACAATAATGCCGGTTTCTCGTTTTGAAAAAGTTTTCGTTTCCACATTTTGGCCTCGGACAGACGGCCGGGGCGCTTCCGTAGACTTACATGGTATCAGAGCCACGCCATTAACTTTTACTAGCTTGTTCTAACGTGTTGAAAACATCGATCGGCCGAATTTTCAAAAACCGCGATTCCAATTTAACAGTTTCTGTCGAATTTTTTTTATGCTCGAAAAATTATTTTGAGTGTTGCAGAAAATCAGGCAGGCTTTTTTAAGGAATCTGAGAAATTTGCTAGTCTGTTATCACTTTAGCGCCACGGAACCGCAGCCATACCCACGTTTTGGCCGCGATTCTGCCGAAGTACTGTACCTTCACTTCACCAAATTTTCTACAGTGGTTTACTTCTTGAAATTGGGGTTTCTGGAATGTTTATTTTTGGCCAAGATTATTTTGAGTACTGGGTATTGTACATGGGGCCCACTTCGGAAATTTTGTCAATCGAAAATTTTAAACATGTTAGTTCACAGTATTCACATTATATCTGCGACCGTGAATGTCAATTGATCGGTAAATCCTGTCTAATTGCTATAGTTCTTTTAGAAGGATTTGCGAACGTGACATTCATGTTGATGTTCTGTGTTGTGCTGTATTGTTGCGGATTTGTCGTGGTGGATAGCCTGGATGCAATGGTAGTACAGTTTGGTTGTATTTGTACATTTGATATTGCGGGGCGAGCATCCGACATGTGGACTGCCATCACTGCCTGTTTGTATATTATTCTTTTAGGGCACGACCGGGCTGAGCTCGATGTACCCGTTGTATATATTTTACTTTCTGTACTAGGATTACCCCAAGGTGGGGTGCACGGATAGCCGGGTTCTAGAGGGCAACGGGCCCGCATCTCATGGCTTTGAGACGGAGGGGGCTTTACTCTAGAATTGACGGGCTATTCGCCGCACTTGTAGGGGGTATAGGTTGACCCAAGGAGAGGTGCTCAAGTTACCGGATTCCATGAAATGCTGGGTGGTCCATTCACGTTGTTGAAGGGGGCTGCCTCACTTCAAGTTTTGGCGGGTAACTTGCCGCATCCGTAGGGGTCTAGGATTTCATTGCATAGGCTATCCACACGACCAGGGGAACATCGGGTTTCAGTAGCGGCTCTTTGAAACCCGGGGATCCCAGATTATCTGTATTGTACTTTGATGCTTATTACTCTATGTGATGTTGCATTTTATCACGCCTTGAGTGATTATTATTTATTGCTATATATATACTAGTAGATGTTGTATATATTTTACACCCGCGCTAGTCCAGTCCCAGCTCTGTCGATAGTTAAGTAACCTAACGGGTGATGACGGGACCTAGTGGCGAATGGGGATGGCATATACGTACATCGTATTTTCGTTCTTTTGTGGTGTGATCAATTGATGGGACTACATTGATTCGGATCAATGCAAGCTAAACAAACCTATTCTGATGTTGTTGGAACATTTTTCAAAAATCTCTTATTGCAAGGACGTTCTCTTTTGTTTTGCATAGTGATATTCGGTTATGAATATCCAGCACCTCAGTCGACGAGGCAAGGGCCGAGATCCCTTCATCAGGAGTGACCCCTTGGACAGAAGTTTGCGTCAGGGTAATAACTTCACTATAGCCGATTGCTTTTTGGCTTTGCATCGTGGTATTCAGTTGGAATATCCTGCACCTCATTCTACGGGTAAAGAGCCGAGATCCCTTCACCGGTAGTGACCTCTTTAGCGAAGGTTTTCGCCACTATATTTTTATTAAAAGCTATCCGGTTCCTTCAACGATATCAAGTTCATTACGTCAAAGGTTTTTCGCCAAAAACCATTCGTAGCCCTCCGTCATTTCAGACGGGTAACACTTAGTATTCAGGCTATGTTTGTTGACCTTCGTCAAGGCATAGTGAATGGTAGCTGCTTGTTACCTTTCTGTTTCATAGATAAATGCGTTGGTTTGGGACAGTCATACAGCCTTGTTGACCTTTGTCAAGGGCTTGTACGGGTGGGTTCAAATTAACCTGGACAATGACGGGTAGAACTTGATATGTGACTTATGATTTGTTGACCTTCGTCAACGTCATAAGAGCATGGGGTAAAAATCACATCGAGAGTTTCTAAAGAAACTGAAACTTGCCAGATATGCGCATACCTTCTGGAGTGTGATGATGTGAGATGATTCCGTCATGTTATCATGCGATGATAGTTGGATCCCGATTTCCACTGATGAGTTGGTTTACTCCTCGGGTGATACCGACTAATTCTTCTTTCAGGTTTGGAAGAGAATTTGAGGTTACAGTGGGAGGTTTCCTGATTAGATATAGCGATAACCATTCTGATCTAGGTTAGAGTGCACGCAGAGTGTTTCTTTTCTCTCTCTCTCTCTTTAGCAGCGACCATGGCTCAACCCTAGACTATGACTCAGTGACCAAGTTAACCGAACCTTCTTAAAACACTGGCTTTTGGATTGTCTGAGTTGCATACCTCATTGCCACTCCTACTTTTACCATTTTCTCCAGAACACCCCATATTATTACGAACATCCACTTCTATTGGATAAAACCATCGTATGGTTATATACGAACTCGAAGGAACTTGTTCCAGATTCGAGGATGGTTTCCGATTCTGGAGAAAATGAATAGGACTATTCAGCTGTCTTTTCCTTTTACCTTCTCTCCGGTTGCGAGTGCTCCTTGGATTAGGACGGTACACCTGTTACGCTAATTGGATAGTCTTCATCCAAACCATAGGCAGGTGTCGAATGGTAGGGAATGAAGAAAACCGTTTAGCCTAAAAGGTGTACAGAAGGTATTAAGTATAGAAAAATTAAGGGATTAGTAAGAGAGCAAAGTAAATTGCGACTGCTATTCACGACCAAACCAAGTATTTCATCACCACTCCTACTTCACCTTTGTATTTCTCCAGAACACTCCGTATCACTACGAAGATCCACAGTTATTTGGATATTCCATCGTATGGTTATATACGAACTCCAAGGAAGCTGTTCCAGTTCAGGATGGATTCTGGTTCAGTAGAAATAGGAATACGATTTATTTAGTTGTCTTTTATCTTCACCTTCTCTCAGGTTACAAGTACTCCTAGGATTAGAAGAGTACACCCATTATTCTTATTGGATAGTCTTCTTCCAAACCATAGGCTGGTGCCGAACGGTAGGGAAGGAAGAAAACAATTTGCCTAAGAGGGTGTACAGAAGATAATGACTAAAGATATATAAAGGGATTTGGAGAGATTGCAAAGAAATATACGGTTACAGTTGTGAATCTGATAATGGAAGAGGAATTACTAGGAATACCCGGATACCCCTTCGAAACATATACATGTTTCAGTTTCACTGTGTATTGTTAATAGAAAACTGATTTCCCAATTAGTCCTTGCTCCAAGGTATGTATTTACAAGGTTTGATTCTCACATCTGTATGGTTTTATAGATGATGAGTGGGAGTAAGTTATTGGGAATTGGGTGATCATCCTCGTTATATCGGGATTCGTTGTAATTGGTGATATTTGAGGAGATCGCCTGGGTTGTTTGCCGGACGGCAAATATTTGGTTTTGAATATCCGTTGTTATGCACCAATTTCAAATTGATATATCTGTACGTTTATTTTTATACAGTGAGATATAACCTTTTGAAATTATGTCCATGACATTTACCTATATCAGTGGATGGTTAGGTAAGGAGCATTAAACAACGGTGTAATTCTTCTTAACCATGAGTACAGTTTTCGACCAACGAAGCACAGGGTTTGAGCTATTAAACTCAGGGGACTTATACAGAGTATTGTATGTTGTCCTGTGTCCATAAGGACAGAGGAGTTGGTACTCATACTATATTCTGTTTACTTGTGACTTCTCTAGTTCTTAGACATGTGTTTCGTAGAAATGCAACGTATATGTTTTGAGAAGTTATAGCTATAAGAATAAAGTAGAGAACCAGGCGTTGCAAGTATCTGGATTCTTCAAGGTGATCGAAGATGTAGATACTTGTGTATGGTATTCAGTTGATAGTAATGATTATGAGAACTTGCTTCTCTTTCAGGTTACACATATCTGGATATATTCCTAAGTTGAGTAATGCTGATTGGCCTCTCTCCATTTAGTTGACATGCCTTGGAGACAGCTGTATAATTTGGATCTGGTTCCAATTAAATCAGTGCCTCTGTTTCTATATTTGATATAGAATAGTTCATATCTTAACAATGTTAAGGTACGAGGATTTGTCCGGCTTATACTTAAAACCAGACTCCGGATAACTCAAGGCACGTTTCTGTAATGGTTGTTTGTGGGTTGACCCGGGCTATGACGAGGATTGACTTTCTACCATCTGGAAGATCAATAGTAATATTGTTCTAGACTTGCCACAGTTTTAGTAAAATGGTTTTTTTCAAAAAACAGTAGTTGGAGTATGCTAGAACTTGAAGTGATTCCAGAACCGCAAACGATTACTGAAAATTTGATAAGAACCTAAAGATTCAATCTGGTTTTACATTCAATTAGCCACTTCGCAGATATGGTGGGTAACCTCAGGCACTCGAGAGGTACTTCGGTATGCTCAAAGACGGTGACAAGGAGGTTCTCGTTTACCCAGACTTGCCATTGCTGTTGTTCCAGACTGTGAGACCCGGCAGGAGGATAAGTATAGCGTCATTCTAAAACTAGATTTAGAAGTGTACGTGTATATGACTCTGCCGAAGGGTTGTCGTAGTCAGTAGGAGCAGCTGAAGCATAGTGGACAAGTGGCTTATGTCTATTTATAGACTAAAGTGGATATAGCGGAGATAGACAATCTACTTTTAATGTGACAGTCATGGGTTTGACTTCATTAAAATAGGGATGGATCTGTTAAGAGGGTAGTAGTGTGTGATTTCCTGGTATTTGGATGACATACACAGAGTAGGAAGTGAAATTCCTATACAACGATCGGTTATACTTTGGTTGTCACACAGTGGTTTCTCCACAAAGGATATAGATATAATATCAGAAATTCTGGTTACTGGATCTATGGTTTTAGATCAAGATAAGGGTAGTTTCCCAATCAGGGTACTTAGACAGCATTCTAAAGGTGTTTTAGAATTGACGACTCCTGGCACGGTAGTGTATCTGCAGGTGATGGAGTCACCCTCTCTAAAGGTGTCTTACATACTAAAGGGGAGAGGGATGCGCATGATTGGCAGATCACTTGCTTAGGCAATTGAATCAATTATGAGATGTCAAGTACCACACCAAATGTTGTTTTTGCAGTAGATACAAAAAGTTGTGATATTAATCCTGTCATGGAGAAACGTTCGGAAGCAGTTTTAGAACATGAGTGGATGTTCTAGGGATATGATAACAACCACATCTTTTAGGAGACGGTTATCATTCCAGGCTTCCAAGGTGACCTGAATGACAGAGTGACTGTCAGAGTTGTAGTTTTCCCTCCGACGAGGGGCAGTGTTTTGGACAGGTGATCCAAGCGGACACTGAGGGAGGCATGACGCAGGATACTGATTAAGTTCAGTTGACGATACAGTCTAAGAAGTTTGGATTTGGAGTTCATTTATGAACTAGGTCCCATCAGATATCGAGACATAATCTAAGACAGGTATTGCTCATTTCCGGATATGGCTTTCTCCACGAACTTGAGATAAAGAGAGACATAAAAAGAAACATTATGGCGGATCCACTCACTGAGGCTATTCCTCGAACGCAATAGTTTCGCAAACGGGCTTTGTGAGACTGATTGGTAGAGGAGTTGGGTGTTTGGTATCACACGGGCTATGAGTATGCGACATCGCAATAATTAGCCTTGAGTGCAAGTGGGAGATTGTTGGATATAGTGCCATCATAGTCAATTATTGGATCGCAGGCACGTGATTACAATGATTGAGGGAGGACCTATACCGGTAGGACAGTCTTACTCGAGAGATTTGTATACTATCTGGTTTGTCTTTATCATCGTGTACGTACTTTAGGAGACATTGTAGTTCACATTACATCGTATACTATCTGGTTTGTCTTTATCATCGTGTACATACTATAGGTGACATTGTATGCTACCATGGTTTGTCTTTATCATCGTGTACCGCTTTAGGTGACCTTACAGGTCGCTATTACACGTTGATAGAGCCCTTTGGATTCTTTCTTGATTACCAGCAGTATGATGGCGATCATATACATGAGAGTTGTGTAGTCTATAAGCACATCCTTAATGTGGTCCCTAGTCGTTGGAGTGTCGAGATTGGGCATCGATAGTCCATTAGTAGACTAGTGTATCAAGTCGAGACCCCGACGAGGGGCGGTGGCCGGTCTCACAAGCCATTGGTGTCGGTTGGTTCACCTATGATGTATACAGGTGCTCATTGGGTTTTGAGTACACCGGACAGGACTCACCGGGAACATGCTAGTTGGTATTATACCTGACGTCAGATAGCAGTTCCCTGGTGACATGTGTACAGGTTAGATCATCGACCTGAGATCGTTATTTTTCTCGTGTGAGTTCCCACTGTGCTTTGATTATTACCCTACCACGGCTTAAAGGAGTCGTGCAAACAGGTTTTAGTTGGGTACAGTCCCAAGGCACATGGAGGCAGTGAGCGGATCGGCAGGGGTTTCGTCTCTCCCGGTATTGGGGATGAGATCGCGCTGTGTCTAGGAGAGCCATTACAAGAATTCCTTGACCAAGGCAGGAGATTTACTGGTTGGTATTCCAGTAGTATCTCAGGGTGTTCTGGGCTTCACTCCGATACGATTTGTACCGCTTTTGGGGGTCTGACTTTTACCAACCCCCTATGCCCGCCATGCGATGCCCATAGACGAACGGACCGGACAATATGGATATTGTTACTGACAGGCTCAGTAGGGTGTCCGGATGAGTTCGCTCATCGACCTCCCTTTTGGTCAATAACTGGTAGCCCGTTACGTACAACAAGTACCTCTGACGTGCTAGTGGTTAAATCCATAGCCAAAGTATTGACGAGTCTATAGAGTACCAATAGACAGTTTCTCAAGTTTCGGGCGAAACGTTGTAGAGGTCGTATGATATATGGCAGGGTTCGATCATATACATGCAGTAGTGCACGGATCATGATCGGACGGATCATACTAATGGGCTTCTGTTTAAGCCGGATCCTAGTATTAGATTTGTTAGATTCTTTAGTCTCATCGCATTCGCATTCAGTCGGAATGCGGATGCAGATATGTATATACAGGTGATGGGTATCCTTGTGATCCGTCACGAGTTTACTTTAGATGTTGTCGTATCTTTTTATTGTTGCAAACATTTCGATTAATGTTTTCATATGGATATTGTGAGCTAGAAATCATCATTTTTTGCATTTAATATGGCATGTGCAAGGGTAGTGACTCATTGTCTCATTTTATGTGCATGTGTCACATTATTGTTTGATTTGTGTGTTGATATGATAAGTGGAGATAGGGAGGGCAGCCATGAGTTGTGGGTTTGGTCTTGGATTATGATTCTTCCCACACTCTCTTTTTATCATAAGAAAACACAAGAAAAGAAAATGCTTCTTCTTCTTCTTCTTCCTCTTGCTCACAACCTCCATTGATGGCTTCATCTTCGACCTCCATCCATGCTATGGATGCAAGACAAAGTGATGACACACATTCTCTACTTCACCTTGGACACGTCGGCTAGCGAACTTCGTGCCCGAGTTGCTTCGGATGTAGCGGGAGCCCGTAAAAAGACTCGAAGATGTGGTGCCCTTTCCGAAGAGATGCCGCGAGGAGCATGGGATGGTGGCCAAAGACCGAAGGTCACGAATCGATCGGTTTAGCTTTCTATCCCTTCTCTAGTTGCTAGTTTATAGGTTAATGGTTCGATCCGGGATTTAAGTGTTAGTTATGTATATGCCCTAGAGGCCATTGTTGTACATATGATGTATATTATAATGGATGCTTGGATATATATAGAGAGGACTTTATTGCTCGTAATGATAATATGCTATTTAGTTTCACTTTATCTTAACATATTGACTTGTATTGGTTTACTGGCTTTCTCTCACATGTTGATAAAGCCCTTAAGATCTATACTCGACTACTGGGACTATGATGAGATCATACTAGTGGGGCCACGGTAGTCGATGAGTACATCCTATAACTGTTCCTAGTCGAGGGTATATCGAGACAGGGCATCGATACACCAGAGTAGACTAGCGTATACGCATCTTGACCCTTATGATGGGCGATGGATGATCCCATATCCATCGGTGTTGGACATCAAGGATGGTGTGCGGGTGCTCAATGGAGACTGGGTACATTGGACGGACTCGCCGAGAACTCCCAGATGGTGATATACCACACGTGAGATGGTAGTTCTCCGGTGACACTGGTACAGGGTAGTCTGTAGACCCGAGATCGTCATAGAGTCTTGTGTGATTCCCACTGTGCTTTGATTTCCACCTTACCACGTCCAAGAGGGCATGCAAAACGGTGGCTTTTGGGTACAGTCCCGAATCACATGGAGGTAATGAGCGATTGGAGGGGATTCGTCTCTCCCGGTATAGGGAGTAGATGTTGTGCTGTGTTCAATCGGCTTTTACTGGAAGTCCCTGGCCAGGGCTGATATAGAGATTTACTGGTAAGTGTTACCAGTAGTTTCTCGACCCGTTATGAGCCACACATCGACACGACTTATCGGTTACTAGGGTCTGACGTATACCACCGCTAGACTTGATATGCGACATATCAGACGAACAGACCGGACTGTACGGGAGTGTTACTGATTGGATTCACAGGAGAACGTACATGCTAGCTTGTTGATCTTCTGATCGCTCAATACCTGGGTGGCTGTTACGTTTAGCTGACTGCTTGCAGCTTGTTGGTATTTGATATGATCATCACCTGCTACCGGCGTATTGACGATTCTTTAGAGTCCTACACAGAGGTTTCTTGGCTCATGAAAAATAGAGTAGAGGCGCATATGTGATATGTGCAGGACCGAGGACAATGCGATATGAGATACCATATTATATTCTCGCGATATTTAGATATGAACTGGGACATCGGATCAAGTGTTGATTCGATGAATCGGTACATGATATATTAGTCGGTTATATTCGATATAGCCGGATTGTCGGATCAAGTGTTGATTCGATGATTTAATGTATAATAATATATATGATATATTGTATTATCTAATGTTCGCTCGCTTTATTATTTCATTTTCTCACCGGATAATACATTGATATATATGCGATATATGTTAATTGCATTATTTTCTTTTGTTACAAATATATAATATATATGTGATGTATATTATAGTAACAAGATATGATTAATAATGGAACATGTTTTGTGGAGATAATGACAGGTTAGGGTTTGATTAGGGTTAGTTCTTTCTTGCACCTTCTAGAACTTTTCCTTTTGTCATAAAGAAGATATTATGATAGATATTTTCTCATGAATCATTGTTTTAACTCAAGCAAACCCTAGCCTTAGTTTATTCTCTACAAAGGTTATCCTTGTCATCCTTGACCATGGTTCCATGATTAATCATATATTCATTTCTATTATTCATCACAAAGGATTATATTATTATTCATCGTCATCTTCTCTCTTGAGCTTTGAGAAAGCTTACTTGATTTTCTTTTTGTGATGATTTCATGTGAGATTTTGATATAAAAAGATAGCATAAATACTATTCTATCATCCTCATCTAATCTAGCACATTAGATTAGGGTGTTCACCACATTAGAGTGAGAGAGCTTGAGTTATTGCAACTTCGACGTAGATCATCGAAGAAAAGGAATACTACAAGCTAGCATGGATTGTTCGAGTCGTGGAGCCTCTCTTGAGTCCGGGAGATCGTGGATCGCGGTAAAGGGACTTCTACTCGGAGCTTATGAAGCAGAGGAGCGGACTACAAAGGTTGTAATCCCTCACACTTAGTAGTAAAGATGTTTACATGCATGTTAAATCCTAATACTCTAGCAAAGATCCCGTCTTTGGGTTGTTCGGAACATCTAAAATTTTATTCGGGCATGGTTGATGCCTTATGAACCCTCACAAGAGTGCCTAGGAACCCTACAGTGGTATCAGAGCCTAGCTAGAGCATTAGGCGACGTGCATACGAAGTTAAAACTCCGATTGAACCCGATACGACGAAATAGAACACCTCTCTTGACTTTTTTCAAAAACTGTGATTTTTCTGTATTAAAAATACCAAAAAATTCAGCAGGGAGATTTAAGAATTACTGTGAAACACGCGGTTCTAATCCGTACAATCCGCCGCGGAACCGCGGCCGTACCACTCTTGGGCCGCAGATCCGCGGCAGTATAGATGGATTAGACACTCGTTTTTGAACAGTAATATATATGTTTGTTATTTATATTTTCTGGGTATTTTTAATCTGACTCATGTGTTGAGTATTCTGGGGTTTATTTTGTAATCATTAAACTCATTTTTTCCGGCACGTAAAACATTCAAGTGTTGAATTTTTATCGGGTTTAAATCTTTCGGGAAAACGTACAAGTAACGCGGCGGTCCCTCTAGAGGAACACAAACCTTAACTCGATTATGTGACCATCTGAACTGCCTCTAAACCTTAGGGTTTGGGACGATACGGCGTGCCACATGTGAGGCGTTGGCTTGACTCTTCTACGGCTGGATCATCCGTATTGTGACAGATTCTGGGATTATTTGAACTCCGCTCAAGTGTTGAGCTATTTAGGAAATTTTGGATATTTGATTATCTGTCCGGAATGTTTAATAATGTCTATTTATCTGGAATGTGATACAATATGTGGAATTCATATGGTTGGGCATGAAATGCGAAGTATGTGATATTTTGAATTTACGATGTCTAAAGTGATTTTGGATTCCAAATATTGTAGTTTTACAAAAAAAATTCTGTGACCGTAAGTGTAGTATGTAGTTGTATTGCCGGTCTTCGTTGCTATACATCTACGATGATCGGTGTATGCATACTTACTTACGTTGATGATATGTGATATTATATGTTGCTGTGATATGTTATATTGGATCGCCGTTGTTCTGAATAGCCGGGGGTTTATGTGAGATGAGGGTTTTTATTTTCATTCATGTAAAATTCATTTGTATGTAATATTCTTTTATTGGGGCACTTCCGGGATGAGGTTGATGTCACAAGTGTATATTATTTACTTTTCCGCATTAGGTAGAGCCAAGGAGGGGAGCACAAGTAACCGAGTTCTAGGTTCCAGTGGGAGAACTTTTAAAGAATTTGGGTTGTGATTTCAAATGTTTCAAAAACTTATATTATCTTTTCTGTATTTTCTTGGTTTAGATTTCTGGGTTTTTGCTTTCTTTTACTGCGTTACGTCTTTTGGCATTGCGTAGTATTAGGGCCGTCACGGGCCAATTTTGGGTCGTGACAAAGTTGGTATCAGAGCGTTAGGTTTTATCTTTCGGAGTGTAGGATGACCTTAGTATGATGGAATAGGTAGATTAAACAGAGTAACGTAGTGTGTGTATGTCTGCAGCATACCCACGGTGCGGTACTTTGCATTAAGTGACCTAAGTACAATTTTGCTTGAAATTCCTTCCTTGATTATTCATATCTTTAAGATTCGATTCCTTATTCTCATCGAATCTTATATCTATTTATAGCCTTACCGCCGATGACTATGGGGACTCAGAGTGATGCAGCGAGGGCCGAGGTCAGAGTTGGCTCGGGTGAGACGAGTACTGACCAGGATGGCGCTCTAGTTGCATATGTGCAGACGGATCAGCCTACGACATATACTATTGATAGACTTTTGGAAGAGATGCAGGACTTCCGCCAGACTATGAGTTCTTTGGTTGATGTCGTTCGGGAGCTACGACAGGAGGTTGTCACCCCTCTTACTCAGTTGTCCCTTATGATTAGCGTGCAGTAGTTCGTCACCTACATACACTAGTGGTTGCAGCTCCAGTTGACGAGGCACATATTCCAGAGGCTCAGAGAGTTCCAGGATAGTGGAGGACTCGTACCAGCGTACCAGCCCAAAGGCAGAGGTTTGGTCGTCGGGACAGATTTCGTGGCCGTCGAGGGAATAGCAGAGGCTTAGGACGAGGACAGTCGTTCAGCTCTCATCCCCAGGAGGGTCAGCAGTCAGCGCGTGGATGTTTTCGATGCTGGAGCCTACAGCACTTCGTCAGGGATTGTTCCTTAGCATCTCGTCATGATTGTTTTCAGAGAGGCCGTGGACATGGAAGAATTGCCCAGAGGGACCAGCCTACCAGAAGAGTTCAGCCTGTTGCGGGTAGAGGGCAGACACAGGCGTTTGCTTCTACTCATCGGGACGCGCATGCGTCCAATGTGGAGTTTTCAGGTATCCTTATTTCGCATGTTCTTTTGATGTATTCGTTTGTTTTTCATGCTTGTGTCGTGGTTGGGTAGATTAGTCGTAGTTGTGTTTACTTCTGTCAGCGATTCTTTTGTTACGCGACACGTATTTCAGTTATGTGCCAACCGGATAGGAGATAGAGATTTGTCCATTCTTTTGGTCCTTCTAGAGATGTTGGATTTGACGTTCTCCTGGGCACGGACTGGTTAACTACGTGCTAGGCGTCTATGGACTACCGTGAGGAAACAGTCAGGTTTGTTTCCCCGGCAGGTCAGTTCTTGTTGTGCAGGTGGATAGTTGTGCCGCCTCTCACAGCTTGAATTCAGCCTTTTTCGCTGGTCGGCTTTTGAGGAGATGTCGTGGATTCTTAGCTTTCATTTGTGTACCGGAGCCATAGTGGGATTGTTGAACCGAGTTCCTTTCCTGCGAGAGTTTTTCCGACAATGTTCCGGATGAGCCGGCGAAGCTTAGGGAGCTTAAGGATCAGCTGCAGAGTTGTTTGTTGGGAAATTTTGTCCGTCTGAGTGTTTCGCATTTGGAAGCTCCTATTTCTATTTGTCAAGAAGAAAGACAGCAGTTTAAAGTTGTGTATCGACGGATCGTCAAATTGAACCGACTTACGGTGCGGATAGGTATCCTTCACCTCGCATTGACGATTTCTTCGATCAGTTCCAGAGTGTGAGACATTTTCTAAGTTTGTTTGGGATCAGATCATCATTATTGCGGGTTCGGAGTGATGGCATTCCGAAGTCTGCCTTGTGCGTGCTATGGGCTTTGGGTGTTTTGGTGTGTCGTTGGACTCACCAGTGCCCTAGCAGCATTCGTAGATGTGATGAACCAGATTTCATCAGGCCGTTCCTCGACCAGTTAACGTTATGTTATTTACGACATTCTGGTCTATTTAATTTGTCTTGAGGGACAGGAGTAACACTTGGGGATTCGTTATGCAAATACTGGGAAAGCACCAGCAGTCTGCTAAATTCTCGGAGTGTTTCTTCAGGCTTGTTTTGTGTTGACTCCTAGGTCTTGTAGTCACGGGAGACGGTTTTGTATAGTTCCGAGAACGATCGTGGCCGTACAGCTTAGGTCCAGACTTAAGTGCAGGACGGAGGTCCGCAAATTGTTGGGCTTAGCAGGTTTTTACCGCCGTTTCATGCAGGATTGCTAGAGTAGTTCTTCACCGTCGACTGAATTGACCGGGAAGGAGGTTTCTTTTCTTTGGACTGAGGCATGTGTGCGGGATTTTCGGCAGTTGAAGATTCGGTTAACAACTGCATTAGTCCTTTCTTTGCTTTTGGTTCGGGCGAACTTGTTGTTTAACTGTAATGTTTCTTGAGTGGGCTCGAGTGTGTACTGAAGTGACACTATAGAGTTATCACTTTTGCTTCCCTACCCATGGAGGAAGTACGAGAAGGATATTCCACTCATGATCTGGAGATGGCCGCGGTGGTTTTGCGTTGGAGATTTGGAGACACTACTTGTTCGAGAGTCATGTCAAATTTTCACGGACTACCAGAGCTTAATGTACATCTTCCTTCAGCGGATTTGATTGTTGTGATAGTCTTCTGCAGATTTACAGTTCTTGTGTGATCGTTGAGTACAGCTTAAGTTCGTCTCTACGGAGGGGACAGCTTGCTCATGTCCGCGCCCGACCACTTTTCTTAAATCGCTTTCGCGAGATACTGCCCGCCGATGCTCGTTCGTCAGAGATACTTGAGCATACTAGGCTGGGTTATGATTCGGAGTCCTTGATTTATGACAATGATGTGCTAAGTTAGGGACACGCTTGTGTACCTGACATTATCAGGTAGAGACGTGCAATCCTAGAGTAAGCACATCAGTCAACTCTCTGTATTCATTCAAGTTCCGCCAATATTGACGTGACTTGTGAGATAGTTTCGGGTGGACAGGAAAGTAAAGAGAAGTTTCATGGTTCGATTCAAGGTGTCTGTTTTGTTGTGTGCTTAGGTCGAGCATCTGAGGCCGGCTGGAGAGTTGCAACCTTTTACCGTTCCGAAGTAGGAGTGGGAGCAGATATCCATGAATTTCGTTATCGTTTCTACCCAAGTTTAGACAGGGTGTGACTCCATTTGGATTCTTGTCGTCCGGTTATACTCAGTTTGCTCAGTTGTTCCTTGTTAAGTTGTGTGTTTGTGTTGATTGTTGTTAGCAGTTGGGGATCGTCACTCGCCATTGTTAGGGTTTTTCTTCGATAGCGATTATCAGGAGACACTCCAATTGGCCACCTTTAGGTTTAGGGGTTAGGTCGTGTCGATCACCAGTCTGTTGTTTTTCTGACTCTGCGTTAGTTGGACTTTGGACCCCAGCTAGTCTAGAGACTTCGGTGATGGTCCAGTTGTGTTAGGTCAGGATGGGAATTGTCCATTGCGAACTGAGGTCTTATGCCGACTGCCTTTGTCATAGACTCGAGTTCACAGGGACAAATCATGTATTCCTACGGACTTTCCGATGAATGACGTGTTGGATTTTAAGGAGCTTGTCCCAGGATTTTAGGTCCTTCTGAGATCCTATAAGCGAGTTAGTTTCGTTGCCTTTAAATTGGCACTTCCACCCAGATTATTGGATTTTCACCACGTATTCCTTGTGATGATACTTTACAATTACCTTCTTGACCTTTCTCAGATGATTTAGCACAGACCTTTTAGCTTAGACGCGATCTTTCGTTCACCAGCAGCCAATTGTGTTAATGGCTCGGCAGGTGGAGGAACATCGGTCAAGGGTCTTGCTATCTGTGAAGGATTTTCTTGGGCGTAGCCGTATAGTGAGGTAATCACTTGGGAGGCTGCGAGCGAGATTTGGGAGTTGTAATCTTCTCATAGAAGGTACGCGTAATAGTATAATTTTAAATTCGGGGACGAATTTCTTTTAGGGGGGAGATTGTAACACCTTAGAATGTGTTTTGTAGCTAATTATATTTTGATAAATAGTTTTTAATAAAAAGTTTACCAAATTGGTGTTCAATTATTTTATTTTATTTAATGAATATTTTATTAGATTTTTCCTAGGCTTGTACACACTTGTGCATGATAACTAGGGTTGTTTTGGGGGTTTAACCTTGATTAGCAACATGGTGAACTAACCATTCCCTAATCTAGTTTTATAGTTTTGTTTTAAGTGTTATGGATTTTAACCATGATGGTTGTTTTAAAATGAAAAATGAATTTAAAAGGATTTAAATTTGGGTTGAAGTGTTGACCATGTGAGAGAGGGAGAGAGAGAGTGCATGATGGGGCATGATGGCCTTGCCATGCTTCAATTAATGAAGAGAGAGAGGGAAGGGGGTTAACTTGGGTGTGTTATTATTCTTGCCTCTCATCCTTTTCACTACTCTCATTTCACTCACTCTCTCAAACACACACACGCACACACACACACACACACACCTGCTTCAGCTCCAGCAGCAGCACCAGAAACAACATCAGCAACATCAGCAGCAGGTTTTCCATCAGCAGCAGCAGACATCATCTTCATCATCAGAAGCAGCAGCAGCCGAGAGCAGCAGCAGCAACAAGCAAGCAGGAGCAACATCAGAGAGCAGCAGCAGTAGAGGCAAGTAGCAGCAACAGCAGCAACAGGAACCCCAACACTTGCAGAAGCTTTTCTTCCCCCATTCACTTCTTCACCTGCCTTCTAGGGTTTGTTAGGGTATATTTTCTGAACCCAATCTCCTAGTTGCTTAGTGTATGTGTTAATTGGTGTCGGTTAGTGTTAATTAGCTAGTTTTGTGCTAATTATGGTGATTTTTGAGGAATTTGATATAGTGATGATTGTATTGGTAAACCCTACCCATTTAAGTGTTGTTATGGTCACCTTAACTGAGTTTTGACCCAGATTCACTAAAATACCATAGGGTTTGTGTGTTGTGCTATATTGGCGTTTTTAAGCGACATTGTGACATTTTGTGATCTGCTATTGACCCGGACCCTTCAGAAAAAAATTGAGGAAACTTGGGCATGCACACTAGGTCTAGAACACACCACCAAAGCACGAGGCCTTCATTCCCAAATCAGGCGGCCACTTTAATGCCTCTGGCCGCAAATTGCGGCCAGGATGTGGACATGGGTGTTGGGGTCTAGGCTAAGGTTCTATGCTGTGTATTCTAGTGTTTTGGCATGTCTAGTTTTGTAATATTTGGCCTGTAGAAAAATCTGGGATCAAATACCGTTTTTCATGTCCGTTGTGTTTGCGTGATACGCGCGATACGTGAGTGGGTTCTTTGATCCAGCGTATCGCGGCGTGTCGCGATGGTTTTAGACGCGTATACACACGTTTTAGCATAGCGTGCACACGCGCGTTTAGTTCGCGACGCGAGTTTCTCGTTTTGGTTCGATATCGCGTTTTGCTGAATATTTGGCTTATATATGATTTTTGTGTCTGAATTGCAGGTTTGCAGGCGGGGACTACGGACACTGCTATAGGGGGGAGCACATGGTAGGATTCACCTAGCGTGGAGCGTAGGTGAGTAGATTTAACATCTACAGGGGAATCGCCCGCATGGCGTTATGCGTCTGGGCTAGGATTCAATACATGTCGCATATTCTACGTCATTGTTAGAATTGCGCCTTTACCTTATTTCCTTGATATAGTTGTACTATGACTAGCAGCCGTAGGAGACTGCACATATTATTGACGGTTCATGTTACACGAGCACGGATTCTATGCTACACACACACCGTCAATAATTGCCATGTCACACACAAACCATTATAGACATTATATTGCTTAGTTAGGGACTTTACGACATCGATTCACAATACTTATGACATTTTGATATTTAGTTACCGATATACCTTAGTCATATTTTATTTATACCCAGGGGGGTATACGACATCTTTTACTTATAGGTAGATACCTATACATAGCTGTACCTTATTGATTTTGCATACATCTGGTTTCAGCTACATACTTTCATTTACATGCTCGTATTCAGATATATCGCATATATTTATTCCTGGATTTGCGCATTGTTTATTTGGATTTTATATGACGTTCTCTGGATTTGGGAACCGCGGAAGTTCATGAAATTATGCATACATTGAAAAACCTGGTTTCCTTGATATGATATTTGCGCAACCACCATGAGATTTATCGGTTCTGATTATATACCCCATACGAGGTGTGGTTGTCGTATGAGGGTACATGGTGGGGCCCGGTATGGTTCCCCTCGGCAAGAAGATCGATGGATGTTGCCGATTGAGCCTGGAGGCGGGTGGGTACCTACCGGTGACAGTACTGATGACTCGGCGGGGATCATGGAGATACCGTTGGGAGTCATGTACGTATGCATATGTCGAAAGGCGAGGGTCAGAGCTAGGCACTTGTGCTTTCGGGATAGCGTATGATACGTGCTCAGGATTTCTGTGTCGATGCTTGGCACACTGTTTTCATGATATTTCTTTTAATACCTTTGTATATATAACAGGGGATTTAGCCGTTGTTATATATACCCTTACATCAATATTAGTGGAATGGGACGCTAATATATGTGTATTGCCCCCATCATATTTTACTTCTTTATATATATATATATATATATTTAGGATGTTTGAAATTATTTGAGATTCGACTTGGGATATAGGTGATTCATTGAGATTGGATATTGGATATGAAGGAGATTGTTGATTTGTACATTCGGGATATAGAAGATTTATTCGATATTGTACATTGAGGAGATGTGAGACTTATATAATATGAGAGCCCAACTTGGGGGCTGATTTGAGGAATTGGCATTTGAATGTGTTGATGGATTGTAATCCTACCACGATGTCGAGTTTCCGTGGGAATGACATATTTCACTCCATACCTCGTACGTTTTTACTTATGCACTGTTCCATGTATTAGGAGTACCTGTTAGTGTACCCTTCATGATAGCTGCATATTTGCATTCTCACATTCCTATTGCATATGTTACGTCCACGTTACCTCTCCCGGTACTTTCGGGATTGCGGAATCGGTAAAACAAAATTTTTTCTGAACATGGTAACATGGACCGTAAAATCCGGATCTTTACTAAACAACATACTAGCATCCTAACTAGAGATTTATCTACTCGGTTAGGGGGTATACCTAAACTTGATCTCCTTCTCTTCTTGTTATTCTTCTCCTTGCTTGCTCCGAGGCTTGATCCGGACTTTGGTCACCTCCGCGGCCTCCTTGAGTCGAAGACAATCCACCCGAGAGATGTACACCGAGCTCCACCTCGAGCCGAGGTAACTAGAGCAAAGAGATTGCTAATCTAGAAGCCCTAGGTTTTGTAGAGGAGATGTATGGATGTGTTTGTCTATGTGGGATCTTTTTCTCTCAACACATGAGATCAAAAGATGAGATGAAGAGGAGGAAGAAGAAGGAGAAACTTAGCAACCATAGAGCTTTTTTTCTTCTTCTCACTTCAAGAGAGAGAATGAGAAGAGAATAACGAAAAGTTTAAAACAAATGAAATGAACCATGGTTGCAATAATACACAAAATCATCATTACTAATCCTATCATGATAAAAGTTGATGGCACATTGAATTGACCATTATCATAACACAAGAAATAAAAAGAAAATGAAAGAAGAGTGTGGATCTCTCTTGAAGGTCAATGGTCAACACGGTCAACGGGTCAACAAAGTCAAGAGAGATCCAAGTGGTCAAATGGTCAATGCAATTAGCCATCACAAATCTATCACTAAAAGGATTAGTAAACAATGTCTCCGGCTCATAACGGTTTTGACCAAACGAACTGTCAAAACCCTAATGAGTGTGTCACATTACGGTTATGGCCGAACCAACTGCCAAAACCCTAATGGGGCACCTCCTCCTTCATCTCTCCACAAAACTGTGCATACACACCCGCATCCGCTTTACGTAGAATGCGGATGCACAGAAGACAAATCAAATCCATTTGTGCAATACTAGGACCTGGCTTAAACCAAAGCCCACTAGTGTTGCCTGCCCGAACAGCATACGCACACAAGTGCACGCAAGTGATCGTAGCTCCGCCGTAAAACCATACGGCCTCTACACGTTTCGCTCAGTGCAGGGAAACTCTCTGTGTGGGACTCTAAAGACTCGACACTACGCTAGCAGTGGGTTTAACCACAGACCACAAGCGGCACTAGCTATACGTAACGGTCCACAGATAGATGTCGATAAGAAGGCCGATGAGGTAAACCCATCCGAACACCTACTGAGCCTGTATGTGACAATCTCCGTACAGTCCGGTCTGTTCGTCTGATACATCGCATGGCGGGCCTAGGGAGGCGGTAAACGTCAGTCCCCTAGTAGCGGTACAAGTCGTGTCGGAGTGAAGCCCAGAACATCCTGAGATAACACTGGAAACCTACCAGTATATCTCGCTTGCCCTGGCCAGGGACTACTCGTGTAATGGCTCTCCTAGACACAGCGCGATGTCAACCCCCAATACCGGGAGAGACGAATCCTGTCTAACCGTCACTGCCTCCAAGTGCTTCGGGAATGCACCCAACTACTACCTGTTTGCACGCCTCAGTAGAGCCGTGGTAGGGTAGTAATCAAAGAACAGTGGGAACACACTCAAGACGAAGTGACAGTATCAAGTCAGCGGACTAAGCTGTACTCATGTCACCTGGGAACTGATAACTGACGATAGGTATAATACCAACCATCAGTTCCCGACGAGTCCTGTCCAGTGTACTCGTAACCTAACGAGCACCCGCATACTATCTCAAGTACGACGTACTTACGGCTGTGGGACAGACCGTCTCCCGTGCTGGGATGAGAAGCGCATACGCTAGTCTACTCCGGAGTATCGATGCCCTATCTCGATAATCCCACGACTAGGGACGTGTATAAGGATGTGCTTGTGGATTACCTAGCCACCACGAGTGTGATCACCATCACAACGCCGGTAATCAAGCAAAGATCCTAAGGGCTCTACTAATGCGTATAGGTGATATAATAAAGAAACACACATGTACACATTAAAGCAGAGACAAACCAAGTAGCATACTATTATATTGAGCAAGATTGTCTATACAACTGTGAATTTCCCAAGCTTCCATCAAGTAATATACAAACTAGTATGATACAGTAATGGCCTCTAGGGCATATACACTTACAATCTCCCACTTGCACTAAGGCCATGTACTGGCGTATCGAAGACCTATCATCTCGATCAGCCGCTCGAACTGAGTCAGGGGTAAGGCCTTCGTGAATGAATCCGCCGTGTTGTCTTTTGTGTCCACTCTCCGCACCTCGATCTCTTGGCGATCAATGATCTCCCTGATCAGGTGATACCGCCTTAAGATGTTCCTGGATTTCTGATGGGACCTTGGTTCCTTCGCTAAAGCTATAGCCCCATTGTTATCGCAATACAAAGGTATTGGGTCAACAATGGACGGAACCACCTGAAGTTCACTAATGAACTTCTTCATCCAGACCGCCTCTTTTGCGGCATCGCTTGCAGCAATGTATTCAGCCTCCATCATCGAGTCTGCGACGGTATCCTGTTTGGAACTCCTCCAACATACCGCCCCTCCGTTGAGGGTAAACACAAAACCCGAGACAGACTTGATGTCATCTTTGTCACTCTGGAAGCTTGAATCGGTAAAGGACTCGACCCTGAGGTCTCCATTACCGTAAACCAGGAACATCTCCTTAGTCCTTCTCAGGTACTTGAGAATGTTCTTCACTGCTGTCCAGTGGTCCTCACCTGGGTCTGACTGATACCGTCTTACCGCGCTCAGCGCGTACGCTACATCTGGTCTTCTACATAGCATCGCATACATTATAGATCCTACCGCCGAAGCGTAGGGTATAGTGCTCATGCGAACCCTCTCCTCGTCAGTCTTAGGAGACATCTTCTTGGAGAGGGTAATTCCGTGCAATGCGGGTATGCTACCGCGCTTGGAATCCTCCATACTAAATCTCTTTAGTACGGTCTCTATGTACCTGGACTGCGAAAGTCCCAGTAGTCTCTTGGATCTATCTCTATAGATCTTGATCCCCAGAATGTACGAGGCATCACCCAGGTCCTTCATGGAGAACCTTTGTGACAAAAATAACTTGACCGATTGTAGCATAGGAATGTCATTTCCTATCAAAAGAATGTCGTCCACGTACAAGACTAGGAACACGACAGTTCGTCCTACAATCTTCTTATAAACACAGGGTTCATCTTCGTTCTTGATGAAATCAAATTCCTTGATTGCCTCATCAAAACAGATGTTCCAGCTCCGCGATGCCTGCTTTAATGCATAAATGGATTTAAGCAACTTGCACACCTTCCCGCTGCTCCCACTGTTTACGAAACCTTCTGGTTGATCCATGTAAATGCAGTCTTCCAAACAACCGTTTAGGAAAGCCGTTTTAATATCCATCTGCCAGATTTCATAGTCATGGAAGGCAGCAATGGCAAGTAGGATCCGAATGGATTTGAGCATAGCCACTGGAGAAAAAGTTTCATCATAGTCCAAACCTGGTCTTTGACGAAAACCTTTTGCAACGAGTCTAGCTATATAGGTTTCCACCTGCCCATCTACACCAAGTTTCCTTTTGTAGATCCATTTGCATCCAACGGGTTTTACCCCAGGTGGAGCAATATCCAAGGTCCACACTTTATTGGCGTACATGGACTCCATTTCGGATTGCATTGCTTCCTGCCACTTATCAGAGTCCCTACTGATAATGGCCTGCCTGAAACTAGTAGGGTCATCTTCTTCCAAGATGCAATCCTCTCGATCTCCGTCTATGAGAAAACCGTAGTATCTCTCGGGCGGACGAGACATCCTACCAGATCTGCGGAGTGGCTGAGGTTCGTTGGTTGTAACTGAATCTAGCGGTTACACCAAATCTTTTGTTAAAGCTTGTGTTTCTGGAATTTCATCTAGTTCTACCGTGCTGCCACTTATATTTTTAACAAGAAATTCTTTTTCTAAAAATGTGGCATTTCTTGAAACAATTATCTTCTGTTCCTCTACATGGTAGAATAGATACCCACTTGAATCTTTTGGGTATCCCACAAACTTACACAAAACTGCCCGTGCCTCAAGTTTGTCTGGGTTCTACTTTTTGACATAAGCTGGGCAACCCCAAATCTTAATATGTTTAAGATACAAACCTTTACCACTCCATATTTTATACGGAGTCTTAGGCACGGATTTGGATGGAACTTGATTCAATAGATGCGATGCAGTTTGAAGTGCATATCCCCAAAATGAAAGAGGCAACTCGGCACTACTCATCATGGAGTGAACCATATCCAATAGGGTACGATTCCTCCGCTCCGAAACACCGTTGTGCTGTGGTGTATAAGGAGGAGTAAGCTGAGAGAGAATGCCATTCTCTTTTAAGTAATCTAGGAATTCTGTGCTTAAGTACTCCCCTCCCCTATCAGACCGGAGGATCTTGATACTTTTGCCAGTCTAGTTCTCTACTTCGTTTCTGAATTTCTTGAATTTCTCAAAAGCTTCAGATTTGTGTTTCATAAGATACACATATCCGAACCTAGATAGATCGTCAGTGAATGTGATGAAGTACGAGAACCCACCCCTTGCATGTATAGACATCGGACCACATACATCACTGTGTGTGAGTCCCAAGAGCTCTGCTGCCCTCTCTCCATGTCCGGTGAATGGAGATTTGGTCATCTTCCCTTTGAGACAAGACTGACAAGTTTCATAGGATGAAAACTCGAACGTATTCAAGAGTCCATCTTTATGCAACTTATTCAGTCTTTTCTCTCTGATATGACCAAGTCTGCAATGCCACAAGTAGGATTTATTCGAATCTGAATTCTTCCTCTTGCGTGTGTTTTGTATATTGAGAACTGTATTCTGATTTAGAACGTAGATTCCATTACACAGTGTACCCTCTGCAACCAGTACCTTATGAAGGTAAATGTTCATGATATTTCTATCAAGAACAAAGTTGTATCCATCTTTATCGAGTAAAGAAACTGATATGATGTTGCAAACCATGGAGGGTACATAGTAGCAATCGTTCAAAATCATAGTCTTGCCATTTGGCAATACTAGGTGATATTCACCGACGGCTGCCGCATTAACTTGTGCTCCGTTCGCTACTCTGAGCGACATATCACCCGGTGCAACTTTCCTACTTTATTTCAGTCCCTGTAATAAATTACAGATATGAGATCCTGATCCGGTATCAAGTACCCAGGAGGTAGTGCTGACCGTAAAACAGTTCTCAATTACAAGAACACCTGAAGTAGATGCAAAACCATGCTTCTTCTTCAACTGGGTATCCTTGGAATCCATACAATCCCCTTTCCCTTGCTCATACTTATGACTGTTGTCACAAGTTAGAGCCGAACCAATGTTCCCCTGCCCCGAATAAGAATTCGGATCGGTCAAGCGATACATTTTATTATCTTGATTAGAGCGTGAAATGGTTGCTACCTGGAGAGAGAGAAAAGAAACACTTAGCGGGCGCTCTTGCAAGTTTAGATTGGTTTTTAATTTATCTAAACAGGATGGCTCCCACTGTCTCTCGAATCCCTCCTCAAACCATAAAGGAAGAATTAGTCGGGATCAATCTCACCGTACAATACTTGCTTAACCGTTCAGCCAGGCCAGTGTCGGTACTTCGAGGGAGGTTTTCCAATGCTTTCGCGAAGTTCCTTAATTAAGTAACCTATTTTCCCTGTGGGCGTAGCCCCGCTAACACCTTTCTAGATACCTACTTGGTTTATAGCATTGATCGTTAAGCGAGAAAGCTTCCGAGGAGTAGCATATACTCACAGTAGGATCGGGATCCAAATATCATCGCGTGACAAAACTGAAGGAATCCTACCAGAATTATCACACTCCAAATGGTATGCAACACTGGCAAGTTTCAGTACTTTTGAAACTCCCGATGTGGTTTTTGCCCCTAGGACCTAAGTGACCTTGACATAGTCAACAAATCAAAGAGTCCTAGTCAAGTTCAGCCCGTCATTATCTTGATTGCATTAAACCCACCCGCATAACCCTTGACACAGTCAACAAGGTTACACGACTGTCCTAACCAATCACATTGTATCCAGCAGATAAGCAACACTCAGCTACCGTTCACTGCGCCTTGACACAGTCAACAAACGCAGCACGAATACTAAGTATAACATATAAGAAATGACGGAGGGCTACGGCTGGGTTTTGGCGAAAACCCGTTAACATAATGAACTTGATATCGTTGAAGGAACGTGATACACTTTTTGAAAATATAGTGGCGAAAAACTTTTGCTAAAGAGGTCACTCCCTGTGAAGGGATCTCGGCTCTTACCTTGTCGAATGAGGTGCAGGATATTCCAAACTGAATACCTCGATGCAAAGCAAAAATTAATCGACTATAGTGAAGTTATTACTCGGACGCAAACTTTTGTCCAAGGGGTCACTCCCGATGAGGGGATCTCGGCCCTTGCCTCGTCGAATGAGGTGCTGGGCATTCATAACCGAATACCTCGATGCAAAACAAAAGTGAACGTCCTTGCAATAACAGCTTTTTTTTGAAAAATTGTTCCAACAACGTCTTTTAGGTTTATTTTCTTGCATTAGTCCTTTTAATGCGTCCTAACATTTAAATCCTACCATTGCAGAAACAACCAAAATATGACGTACGCTTATGCCATTCGCATTCGCCACGGGGCCCCGTCATCACCCGTTAGGTTACTTAACTAACGACACAGCAGGGGCTGGGATAGCGCGGCTGAAAAACATAAGCAACGCCTAAATAGTTATTATATGTAGATATATAGCAATGATAGCCAATCCAGATCACAGATGAACACTTTGGATATACTAGGAACCCGCGATTCGTTCGAGCCTGCAACGAAAAGAGGATTACACGGTCGCGATGAATAGCCAATACCCCACCCAAGACCCCTACGGGTGCGGCAAATTACCCGCCAAGTACCCGAAGCGAAGCAACCTCCCTCAACGCCGTGAGTAGGCCACTCGGCACTTCGAGATACCCGGTAGTTTGTGCACCCCCTCCATGGGTCTATCTTAGGAGCAAAAACAGTAAAAAGAATTATACAATGACGGCTACAACCCCGACCCGGTTGTGCGGCCATACAAATAATATTACATCAATTTACAAATTTATTACATGAATGAAAGAAAAAGAAACTCTCATCTCACATCCACCCCGGCTATTCATCCGCGACAATCCAACGAGTTCATATACACATACCATCAACAACACAGATCACAGATATGTATAACCCCCACTAATCGACGTATAGTGATTAGTAGACGTTCAATACACATATAACATTACAGATATAACCATTAGCCAAAGTCTACAGAACATCGACCAAAAATACGGATTTTTAAGCCCCAAAAACAAATTTTGCTTTCTGGAAAATCTGGGCAGAAAAGTTGTCACGTCCCGAAAGTACAGAATATGACCGTCACTTAAACTACGAACGTCTCGAGGCGTACGTAATCTAAGTAAGCCGAAAACCCAGAAACCCAAACCAAGAAAAGTAGTAGAGTGAAGGAAAATCAATTTAAATCAATTAGTTTTAATTGCATAAGCCGAATTATGCGGTTTTTTTATTTAAAAAATATCAAATATTTCCTGAAAATTTCGGCAGAGTCTCCTTTGTAAAAACTGGCCCCAAATGGGATACAACATGAAAGTATACGAAATCAATAAAAAGGCATCCCCAAGCGGGAGCTAGCTCTTCGTCAACCGACGGTCACAATCACACAAGCAAAATAATATACAACGCCAAGGGCGAGGATCAATACTCAAAAGGAAACTCAAACAACAAGAATTCCACAGAAAACTAACGCGCGACTCTAAGGTCGAAAGAATAACATCTCTGGTCTCTATCTCAATAATTACTTGTTTGGTTGATGGAACTTCTAGATACAACAGAAAAATGATATACAAGATATATAATGGGGGTACGATACAAGTAAACCCACCTACTAGCAAATCCCCCAAAGGAAACTATGCCCGCAAAGCCGTAATGAAACCTGTACGGCAAACCTGCAAGAAACTGGGGCACAAAGGGGGTGAGTTGCCAACTCGTGAATAGAAAAACATCTACGCACAGAAATCGTATAAATAACGCAATCCTAGGTCAATGATCATAATATATCCTCAAATATATAACCAGCAACCCATAACAATGGTTAGGGCAAATAACTAACCCAAGTGTAATTCCATGTACCCATGTCAGTGCCTCAGGTAGAAATGTATCATATGGATGATGTATGAATGCATGGAACAGAATGCATGTACTGAAGAAAATTGCTTTCATAAATCAGTGAGATTTCTGTATTTTAAAAGTGAGGTGCCATAAATGAAATCAGCATAAAACAGTGCCCAGCATCGACAAAAAACAAGTGTCCAAATATCTCGATATCTCTGTATCACAATCTCTGTACCTCAATATCTCAATATCTTAATATTTAAATCACAATATCTAGAGCGCCGTCAATCCAGACCGGCCCTTACCATCCATCCGAAGACCACGACGGTATCCTCCGGATATCCGACGCGTCGGGTAATATCACCGGTCGGTAGTGCTCCCCTGCCGGGCTCAACGTCAACAACACATTCCTCTTGCCCCGGGGTACCGCACCGGGCCCACCATGTACCCGAAACGGTTCCTCCACTCCTCGAATCGGGTCTCGAAATCCATCAGCAAACTCATGGTGGACGACTCATACATCATGGGAAAACCGCACTTTTTATTTTAAAAGAGAGAAAAGGTTTATTTATGTTTTTGCGGTTTTTCTCCAAATCCAGAAAATCTCATAGAAATCCGAATCCAAAACCTCAATAACACGTAAAATAGTGAATATATGCATGAGAATCCATGAATGCGGCATAACAATGAATAACAGTATGCATGAAGTAGCAGGTAATAACTACAATGTCTAAACTATTAGCTAACAGGCTATGTCAAGCAATAATATTTTCTAAGGTGTACGTGACATGGCAATTACCGATGAAGATGTGTGTGAGCCGGCAAGTAAGTGTACGTGGTACATACGCATCATCGGTAATGGTGCTGGTGTCCTAACAGCATGATATCAATAATGAAGTATGAAACATAATATAAGCATGCGATGCGAAGCGAACCACAATAATGAGCGGGAGGTGAATACTAGACGCAACTATAACTAATCTGCATTATCCTAATATAAGTCCTACAATGGTGTCTTTTGAAAATAACACAAATCGTAGGGTTTTGAAAATAGGGGCTACGGTGATTTTATGAAAATATACGTCTTTTGAAATATCCGTAGGATGCCTTGGGCTGTCTTTTAAAATGCCCATGATTCGCTAGTTTTTTTGAAATAGCTAAGAATCAAATCTAATCTAACAACTAAACTGAACTAAAGAGCTAAGCTAACAAGCTGGACTACAGGTAAGGAAACCGCCTAACATCTGAGTCGATATATATATATATATACCTGTATATATATTAGTCGGTGATCCCGCCTCAATAATATCATATCCGATACCATATCTATAATCAGACATCCCAAGTCAAAAGTGAGGATCAATCATCAATATAGCTCGTACGTAAACCCGTCGTACGGCATCCCAAATCTGGGTACGGGTCAATATCATATTCATCATACTATTCACATGGTATCCTCTTTATCAAATATCATGATCGGGGTACTGATCTACGTCTAGTACAATACTGATACCGCCTAAGTATACATGGACGTGTATGAAACACTACGTCAAGGACCCGCTACAACGTCATGTCGTATCTCAAATACGAATCCTGCCATATCACTGAATTCACAACCTCAATAAAAATCTCATCGAGTCATCTCAAACCCAAGTACCATCCTCAAATCGGTATGTGAACACATAGTCCCATACCCATGTGAACACATAACTATAAAGAATCCCATGAGCACATATAAATAGGAATGTATGCAAGTATGTATGTGTGTATGTGTAGTGCAACACTACCCTAGGGTTCGCAACACTAAAATAATCCAACATACCAATATCCATCCTAAACATCGTTATTAATCCCAAATAATATATAATAATTGTTGGTGTGTATACGCATCCGTATATACCACCACGGACTGCGGGGGTGCTATACGCTATCCACCCGACTTCTCCCCGTAGATATAAATCTACTCACTTGGTCCTCGCTCGCCGGTGCCGACGACGCCACGCGCTTGCTTGTCGTCTCGAAGTACACTTGGGGGTACCTACATATCACAACGCATCGTATCGCATTAAAATCCGACTCATGACCAAAACGACACACGAATCCCACATAGGTCAAAACCTATGGTTGCTTTCACAAATCAACCCAAAAACCCTCGACGTCGGCGTACAAATGCCAAACCATCGAGAAAAACCCAAATACAGTCATTTGCACATTCACGAACACAAATTTTTAATATAAAATAGGTTAAAACTCACAAAAACCCCAATTTCACTTAAAAAGTCATTTTTCCGAAAATCTAGCAAGCACAATTCGCCGTTTTTTTTACAAAACATGATGTTTTAACAATTTTAGTGACCAAGATGATAACTTAATATATTAATTATGCCATAGAAACCATTACGTAAATTTTAAACCCACAATTTAATTCGATTTCAAAAACCTAGTTTGCAATATTAACCAATTTTAACAATTTTATAGCAAAAATGCACAAACTACAATCTAGCTTGGATTTTCATGAACTAAAGTATTAAACTATATTTTATAATGTTAATGAAGTCATGAAAAACCTAATCACATTTCTAAACCCAAATTTTAAACTATTTTTTTAAAACCTAGTTAGCAATTTAGCAAAGTTATCACCATTTTAATTTAACAAATTAGCAAGTAGCAACCAACTTAGATTTTGCATACAATTACATGTTAATCTCCTCATTAAAACCATAAACTATTGATAAAAACCCTAATTAAATTCAAACCCTAGTCTTGAATTTCCTAAAGCGGCAATAAAACCTAATTAAACATCAAATTAAGCTAACTTAAAGCAATTAACAACAATTTAACAAAAAGGTTAGAATTATACCCAAATAAATTTGAAGATCCCACAAGCACACTTAGCCTCCCAAATTAAAATCTAAATCCCTAGATCCATGCTATGGTAGCCAAGGGAAAATGGGTAGGAGGTGGATTTTGATTTGGATTTTTGCTTGATTTTTTGTGAATTTTCCAAGCATTTTTGATGATTTTTGATGGAATTTTGAAGAGAAAAGAGAAGAAGAAATGAGGTGGGGCTAAAGAAGAGAGGGGGGCTCGGTCAAGTTCAGGTGGGGGAAGTGTGGTGGGTGTGTGAGGTGGGGAAAAGTCAAGTGGGGAAGGTTCAAGTCAACACAAAAGTCAAAAGTCCATACTCATTTATCTATTTCTTTTCATTTCCCTTTTCTTTTCATTTGTTTTGCTTCTCTCAATTTTTTTTGGGAACTTGGGTAATGGGCTGCCATGGGCTCAGCCAAGGAGGGGAAATTGGGTTTGTGTGGGTGAGGAAAAAATAATAAATGATATACTCCAATTTCCATTAACACTAAATTCACCGGAAAAAGCTTTTTTCTTCGATATTTTCTAAACCGTTTTGGCAAACGATTTCATTTCAAAAACCATATGATAAAATTTTATTTAATGTGTCATGATGCACAAAATTTGTTTCAACTCATTCCAATTTGTAATTTTCCCTAATTAAATGTATTAGTGACGGCTTAAAATAATAATAAAATAATTTTTTTTCAGAAAATTTGAAATTTCACCAGTGTCTCAATAAACACCAAATACAAGCAATTACATAGCTAGAATATGTATATTTAATTTTTATAATAAGATATTTGCATTTTGACTTTTTACAGAAAACCCCGCTTATTTTACCGATTTTCCGAAATTTCACCGAAACGATTTTCAAAACGTTACAATCTTCCTCCCTTAAAGAAATTCGGTCCCCGAATTTAAATTAAAAAAAACTCCCCCAAATATTAAAATATCTAAGAAAAACCATCAAGTCGTCGGGGCTCCAAATTCATAAATACGTAAAACAAGTCGTAGCGCAGCGCATGCGCATGAAAAATGAGCATATAACTCAAAATCAAAACTCCGTCAAGCATCCCGCAATCATCGGAGTCATGGTGAAGACACAATGTCTAAATCCCAAAATGAAAATCAATATGATATACATCATTAAAACATCTGGAAGCAATGCATGCCAAATCTTCTTCAAATCGCTGTGCGATGCTCGCAGCACTGCACAGTGGCGGACGTCTATTGTAAGAAAATAACCATATACATATATACCTTTTTTTTTAAATGTACGTTCCGCCGTTTTGGAAAGCAATTTAGAAGGGTCTCCTTGTTTTAAACATTTCGTGTCATATCAGACACGTAGGTAAATGCTGAGGCTATAGCTCGCTTTTGGAAATCCCTTCAATAACTATCAATGCATGCAAAATATATTCAGGTACTGTTCTCTGACTAGTCCTGCTCAGCACGAAAACACATAGCAATATCATAAAAATGTACTGCTCTATAAGAAAAATCAATCCCAAAATACGCGTATGAATACTACGTGTGTCTGATGCGCACGGAAATCAAAATCCAAATATGTGCCATACATATGCACAGAAACATTATCTAAGTGCATCGGGTGTGCACGAAACATCTGTCATAGGCAACTTGTGTGCCTGACAGCAAAATTAGGTGCATCTGACATGCACGAAAAAATCTCGATTTAGTGCATCTGGTGTGCACCAAAATCGCATCTCAAGACATGCGCTCAACATGCGCAAAAACCCAAAACCAGGGGCATCCATCATGCACGAAATCATGAAATCCAATATCAAGCGCCGAACATGCGTAAAATCAAATCAGGTGCACAAGGTGCACAAAACAAATATCGAGTATCACAATCGAAATCGAAATCCAGTGCATCTAAGTGCACAAAAGGCGTATCACTGCACTGCAAGCATAAATAAACTATACAGAGTGCAGGAACCAAATCTTGTGCGTGCATACGCACAAAATCAACTCAAATGTCTAAAACCGTAAAATCACAAACATGTGAAACCAAAGCACGAAAACGATATCAAGTGCAACACTATGCAAAGATCGTAAATCCTCAATCATCAAAATTAAATCCTGCGAATAAATCACCCAAAACATCTAACTCAATAATGGCGGAATAGTACCGCTCAAGCGCATCCTCTAAGAATCTCGGCCAACTGTCGCGGTCACTAGTGGGACGTCTCATCGATGATCATGAACTCTGGCCTGCTGGTGTGCATAACAATGACCACTCCTGGGTCAAGGTCTTCACTGTGAATTACCAATCTCTCGGTCCATCATCGCGTCCACTCGTAAGACAGCATATCACTGGCGTCGACCTCTGGCTCTATGAATGTACGTGACACATCTGATCCTGGGTGCAAGTATCATTGCAGCAGTGTCCTGGAAGGAATCCTGCTCACGGTCTCTTCCATGTCTCGTCTCTGCCAACTGTCCGGAATTCATCGTCCTTTCCTATATCTGCATCTTGCTCTGGAACGACTGCATACTCATCGCGACTCCTTTTGGAAGGTAAATCCAAGTACCATGCCTTGGCATGCGCATCGCATCTCTGATGTCGGCAGAGTGGAACGTCATCTCATCTAGATCTGCTATGAACCTCTTACTTCACTTTTCTCTAATGTCGTCTTCTTTGGACTCGTCTCGTCGCGGCTGCATGGACTGAGCTCCAACGGCTATCCTCGTATCGGGAGTCTCCCAAGAAATGCATCTCACCACCTAGCATCCGAATTAAGTCGAGCCATCCGATCGAGTCGTCAAAACCTCATAATCTCCCAAGAGTTCAACATCTTAGGCACAGTTTAATAGTATCGAGTACATACCACAGTATCGGTGGTCCAACCATAGAAGGGCAAACCCAAGCCTCACTAATGGCACCGTAGAACTGCCGCAAACCCGAAGGTTCAAAGGCTTTCACACGGTCATTAAGTCGAGTTAGGGTTTCATTCTTCTAGAGGGACCATAGAATTGCCTGCATGTCTTTCTGACTACTTTAAACTTGGAATAATAGGTTTCTGACATTCGATCGTCTCTTTCGACTCCCAACGTCTCCGTGTGAAGTCGTCTCTAGCTGGAATCAATCTATCTGATGACCTCGCATCGGGGTAGGCGAACGATCCACATGTCCTAGTCATTCATCCTCGATGACTAGCGACCTTCTATCATCTCTTAGTACAACTCGGTCTGCACTAACTCCAGCATCTGGGGCAATATCTCGTCGTTCGCAGCAATAACTAGCTCGCTCGTCTGCACGCTGAACAGTGCCTCGACCATTATGAATAAGCAACACACCAACGGTCATCAAAATCTGGCTGGCCTCTATCATTGGCTCAATCCTCTAGTGTCGATCAGCACATCCGAGTAACCTCATAAAGGCGATCCGCCAAACGTTCGTGGCGCGGAAACACAGTAAAAAGACACATCTCCGCAATCGTGGGTCGCCGGAATTTCGCCCTGGTCAGTCCTCGTTCGTGACGAGCTCGTGCTGACCGCAACTCTAGCTGTAGCTCTCCCTGCCCGTAATCGTGGCAGCAAAACCATAACTGGTACTGATGAGGCTAGATCGGAATGAATATAATACTGAGCAAAGAAATATACATCCTAAGGCTTCTTAAGTGGAGTAGCGTATCGTAAATATGCCGCAGAACATACCTACGGTACGTCACTCAACTTTAGTCACATATTCCTTCAACCAAGGGTCATCCTACGCTCCGAAGGAAAAACCTAACGCTCTGATACCAACTTTGTCACGTCCCGAAAGTACGGAATATGACCGGCACTTAAACTACGAACGTCTCGAGGCGTACGTAATCTAAGTAAGCCGAAAACCCAGAAACCCAAACCAAGAAAAGTAGTAGAGTGAAGGAAAATCAATTTAAATCAAGTAGTTTTAATTGCATAAGCCGAATTATGCGTTTTTTTTATTTAAAAAATATCAAATATTTCCTGAAAATTTCGGCAGAGTCTCCTTTGTAAAAACTGGCCCCAAACGGGATACAACATGAATAGTATACGAAATCAATAAAAAGGCATCCCCAAGCGGGAGCTAGCTCTTCGTCAATCGACGGTCACAACCATACAAGCAAAATAATATACAACGCCAAGGGCGATGATCAATACTCAAAAGGAAACTCAAACAACAAGAATTCCACAGAAAAATAACGCGCGACTCTAAGGTCGAAAGAATAACATCTATGGTCTCTATCTCAATAATTACATATTTGGTTGATGGAACTTCTAGATACAACAGAATAATGATATACAAGATATATAATGGGGGTACGATACAAGTAAACCCACCTACTAGCAAATCACCCGAAAGAAACTATGCCCGCAAAGCCGTAATGAAACCTGTACGGCAAACCTGCAAGAAACTGGGGCACAACGGGGGTGAGTTGCCAACTCGTGAATAGAAAAACATCTACGCACAGAAATCATATAAATAACGCAATCCTAGGTCAATGATCATAATATATCCTCAAATATATAACCAGCAACCCATAACAATGGTTAGGGCAAATATCTAACCCAAGTGTAATTCCATGTACCCGTGTCAGTGCCTCAGGTAGCAATGTATCATATGGATGATGTATGAATGCATGGAACAGAATGCATGTCCTGAAGAAAACTGCTTTCATAAATCAGTGAGATTTCTGCATTTTAAAAGTGAGGTACCATAAATGAAATCAGCATAAAACAGTGCCCAGCATCGACAAAAAACAAGTGTCCAAATATCTCGATATCTCTGTATCACAATCTCTGTACCTCAATATCTCAATATCTTAATATCTAAATCACAATATCTAGGGCGCCGTCAATCCAGACCGGCCCCTACCATCCATCCCAAGACCACGACGGTATCCTCCGGATATCCGACGCGTCGGGTAATATCACCGGTCGGTAGTGCTCCCCTGCCGGGCTCAACGTCAACAACACATTCCTCTTGCCCCGGGGTACCGCACCGGGCCCACCATGTACCCGAAACGGTTCCTCCACTCCTCGAATCGGGTCTCGAAATCCATCAGGAAACTCATGGTGGACGACTCATACATCATGGGAAAACCGCACTTTTTATTTTAAAAGAGAGAAAATGTTTATTTATGTTTTTGCGGTTTTCCTCCAAATCCAGAAAATCTCATGGAAATCCGAATCCAAAACCTCAATAACACGTAAAATAGTGAATATATGCATGAGAATCCATGAATGCGGCATAACAATGAATAACAGTATGCATGAAGTAGCAGGTAATGACTACAATGTCTAAACTATTAGCTAACAGGCTATGTCAAGCAATAATATTTTCTAAGGTGTACGTGACATGGCAATTACCGATGAAGATGTGTGTGAGCCGGCAAGTAAGTGTACGTGGTACATACGCATCATCGGTAATGGTGCTGGTGTCCTAACAGCATGATATCAATAATGAAGTATGAAACATAATATAAGCATGCGATGCGAAGCGAACCACAATAATGAGCGGGAGGTGAATACTAGACGCAACTATAACTAATCTACATTATCCTAATATAAGTCCTACAATGGTGTCTTTTGAAAATAACACAAATCGTAGGGTTTTGAAAATAGGGGCTACGGTGATTTTATGAAAATATACGTCTTTTGAAATATCCGTAGGATCCCTTGGGCTGTCTTTTAAAATGCCCATGATTCGCTAGTTTTTTTTGAAATAGGTAAGAATCAAATCTAATCTAACAACTAAACTAAACTAAAGAGCTAAGCTAACAAGCTGGACTACAGGTAAGGAAACCGCTTAACATCTGAGTCGATATATATATATATATATATATACCTGTATATATATTAGTCGGTGATCCCACCTCAATAATATCATATCCGATACCATATCTATAATCAGACATCCCAAGTCAAAAGTGTGGATCAATCATCAATATAGCTCGTACGTAAATCCGTCGTACGGCATCCCAAATCTGGGTACGGGTCAATATCACATTCATCATACTATTCACATGGTATCCTCTTTATCAAATATCATGATCGGGGTACTGATCTACGTCTAGTACAATACCGATATCGCCTAAGTATACATGGACGTGTGTGAAACACTACGTCAAGGACCCGCTACAACGTCATGTCGTATCTCAAATACGAATCCTGCCATATCACCGAATTCACAACCTCAATACAAATCTCATCGACTCATCTCAAACCCAAGTATCATCCTCAAATCGGTATGTGAACACATAGTCCCATACCCATGTGAACACATAACTATAAAGAATCCCATGAGCACATATAAATAGGAATGTATGAAAGTATGTATGTGTGTATGTGTAGTGCAACACTACCCTAGGGTTCGCAACACTAAAATAATCCAACACACCAATATCCATCCTAAACATCGTTATTAATCTCAGATAATATATAATAATTGTTGGTGTGTATACGCATCCGTATACACCACCACGGACTGCGGGGGTGCTATACGTCATCCACCCGACTTCTTCCTGTAGATATAAATCTACTCACTTGGTCCTCGCTCGCTGGTGCCGACGTCGTCACGCGCATGCTTGTCGTCTCGAAGTCCACATGGGGGTACCTACATATCACAACGCATCGTATCGCATTAAAATCTGACTCATGACCAAAACGACACACGAATCCCACATAGGTCAAAACCTAATGTTGCTTTCACAAATCAACCCAAAAACCCTCGACGTCGGCATACAAATGCCAAACCATCGAGAAAAACCGAAATACACTCATTTGCACATTCACGAACACAATTTTTTAATATAAAATAGGTTAAAACTCACAAAAACCCCAATTTCACTTAAAATGTCATTTTTCCGAAAATCTAGCAAGCACAATTCGCCGTTTTTTTACAAAACATGATGTTTTAACAATTTTAGTGACCAAGATAATAACTTAATATATTAATTATGCCATAGAAACCATTACGTAAATTTTAAACCCACAATTTTATTCGATTTCAAAAACCTAGTTTGCAATATTAACCAATTTTAACAATTTTATAGCAAAAATGCACAAACTACAATCTAGCTTGGATTTTCATGAACTAAAGTATTAAACTATATTTTATAATGTTAATGAAGTCATGAAAAACCTAATCACATTTTTAAACCCAACATTTAAACTATTTTTTTAAAACCTAGTTAGCAATTTAGCAAAGCTATCACCATTTTAATTTAACAAATTAGCAAGTAGCAACCAACTTAGATTTTGCATACAATTACATGTTAATCTCCTCATTAAAACCATAAAATAATGATAAAAACCCTAATTAAATTCAAACCCTAGTCTTGAATTTCCTAAAGTGGCAATAAAACCCAATTAAACATCAAATTAAGCTAACTTAAAGCAATTAACAACAATTTAACAAAAAGGTTAGAATTATAACCAAATAAATTTGAAGATCCCATAAGCACACTTAGCCTCCCAAATTGAAATCTAAATGCCTAGATCCATACTATGGTAGCCAAGGGAAAATGGGTAGGAGGTGGATTTTGATTTGGATTTTTGCTTGATTTTTTGTGAATTTTCCAAGCATTTTTGATGATTTTTGATGGAATTTTGAAGAGAAAAGAGAAGAAGAAATGAGGTGGGGCTGAAGAACAGAGGGGGGCTCGGTCAAGTTCAGGTGGAGGAAGTGTGGGGAGTGTGTGAGGTGGGGAAAAGTCAAGTGGGGAAGGTTCAAGTCAACACAAAAGTCAAAAGTCCATACTCATTTATCTATTTCTTTTCATTTCCCTTTTCTTTTCATTTGTTTTGCTTCTCTCATTTTTTTTTGGGAACTTGGGTAATGGGCTGCCATGGGCTCAGCCAAGGAGGGGAAATTGGGTTTGTGTGGGTGAGGGAAAAATAATAAATGATATACCCCAATTTCCATTAACACTAAATTCACCGGAAAAAGCCTTTTTCTTCGATATTTTCTAAACCGTTTTGGCAATCGATTTCATTTCAAAAACCACATGATAAAATTTTATTTAATGTGTCATGATGCACAAAATTTGTTTCAACTCATTCCAATTTGTAATTTTCCCTAATTAAATGTATTAGTGACGGATTAAAATAATAAAAAAATAATTTTTTTTCAGAAAATTTGAAATTTCACCAGTGGCTCAATAAACACCAAATACTAGCAATTACATAGATAAAATATATATATTTAATTTTTATAATAAGATATTTGCATTTTGACTTTTTACAGAAAACCACCCTTATTTTACCGATTTTCCGAAATTTCACCAAAACGATTTTCAAAATGTTACAAAAGTCATATACCAAAAATCCCAAAAACTCACCAGAAACAAACTGCAACAAAAATGATCCACGGCCGAGTCAACTCGGCCGCGGTTCCGCGGTAGAAGCAAGCTTCTGCCGTGGAACCGCGGTGAGTTGGTCGACTCGTGCAATCATTTTTCTTGCCTGTTCTAAGAAAAGCCTGAGCCGATTTTTAGTGTATGATTTATTAATTTTTGAACAGAAAAAAAAATCGGCAGAAACTTGAAATATCCGGGGTGTTTTGCGGTTTTTCGTCCGGTCGAAATTCTAAACACTTTGCTAACATGCTATGGTGTGTTTAGTTAGGCTCTGATACCACTGTTAGGTCCACGTTACCTCTCCCGGTACTTTCAGGATGGCGGAATCGGTAAAACAAAAAATTTTCTGAACATGGTAACATGGACCGTAAAAGCCGGATCTTTACTAAACAACATACTAGCATCCTAACTAGAGATTTATCTACTCGGTTAGGGGTTTTACCTAAACTTGATCTCCTTCTCTTCTTGTTATTCTTCTCCTTGCTTGCTCCGAGGCTTGATCTGGACTTTGGTCACCTCCGCGGCCTCGTTGAGTCGAAGACGATCTACCCTAGAGATGTACACCGAGCTCCATCTCGAGCCGAGGTAACTAGAGCAAAGAGATTGCTAATCTAGAAGCCCTAGGTTGTGTAGAGGAGATGTATGGATGTGTTTGTCTATGTGGGATCTTTTTCTCTCAACACATGAGATCAAAAGATGAGATGAAGAGGAGGAAGAAGAAGGAGAAACTTAGCAACCATGGAGCTTTTCTTTTTCTTCTCACTTTAAGAGAGAGAATGAGAAAAGAATAATGAAAAGATTAAAACAAATGAAATGAACCATTGTTGCAATAATACACAAAATCATCATTACTAATCCAATCATGATAAAAGTTGATGGCACATTGAATTGACCATTATCATAACACAAGAAATAAAAAGAAAATGAAAGAATAGTGTGGATCTCTCTTGAAGGTCAATGGTCAACACGGTCAACGGGTCAACAAAATCAAGAGAGATCCAAGTGGTCAAATGGTCAATGCAATTAGCCATCACAAATCTATCACTAAAAGGATTAGTAAACAATGTCTCTGGCTCATAACGGTTTTGACCAAACGAACTGTCAAAACCCTAATGAGTGTGTCACATTACAGTTTTGGCCGAACCAACTGGCAAAACCCTAATGGGGCACCTCCTCCTTCATCTCTCCTCAAAACTGTGCATACACACCCGCATCCGCTTTCCGTAGAATGCGGATGCACAGAAGACAAATCAAATCCATCTGTGCAATACTAGGATCTGGCTTAAACCAAAGCCCATTAGTGTTGCCTGCCCGAACAGCATACGCACACAAGTGCGCAAGTGATCGTAGCTCCGCCGTAAAACCATACGGCCTCTACACGTTTCGCTCAGTGCCGGGAAACTCTCTGTGTGGGACTCTAAAGACTCGACACTACGCTGGCAGTGAGTTTAACCACAGACCGCAAGCGGCACTAGCTGTACGTAATGGTCCTCAGGTAGATGTCGATAAGAAGGCCGATGAGGTAAACCCATCCGAACTTCTACTGAGCCTGTATGTGACAATCTCCGCACAGTCCGTTCTGTTCGTCTGATACATCGCATGCCGGGCCTAGGGGGGCGGTAAACGTCAGTCCCCTAATAACGGTACAAGTCGTGTCGGAGTGAAGCCCAGAACATCCTGAGATAACACTGGAAACCTACCAGTATATCTCGCTTGCCCTGGCCAGGGACTACTCCTGTAATGGCTCTCCTAGACACAGCGCGATGTCAACCCCCAATACCGGGAGAGACGAATCCTGTCTAACCGTCAATGCCTCCAAGTGCTCCGGGACTGCACCCAACTACTACCTGTTTGCTCGACTCAGTAGAGCCGTGGTTGGGTAGTAATCAAAGAACAGTGGGAACACACTCGAGACGAAGTGACAGTGTCAAGTCAGCGGACTAAGCTGTACTCATGTCACCTGGGAACTGATAACTGACTATAGGTATAATACCAACCATCAGTTCCCGTCGAGTCCTGTCCAGTGTACTCGTAACCTAACGAGCACCCGCATACTATCTCAAGTACGACGTACTGACGGATATGGGACAGACCGTCTCCCGTGCTGGGATGAGAAGCGCATACGCTAGTCTACTCTGGAGTATCGATGCCCTATCTCGATAATCCCATGACTAGGGACGTGTATAAGGATGTGCTTGTGGATTACCCAGCCCCCACGAGTGTGATCGCCATCACAACGCCGGTAATCAAGCAAAGATCCTAAGGGCTGTACTAATGCGTATAGGTGATATAATAAAGAAACACACATGTACACATTAAAGCAGAGACAAACCAAGTAGCATACTACTATATTGAGCAAGATTGTCTATACAACTGTGAATATCCCAAGCTTCCATCAAGTAATATACAAACTAGTATGATATAGTAATGGCCTCTAGGGCATATACACTAACAGCATAGTTATTTCACACTATTGTCATGTTATTTATTGCTTTACATATTGATTGTACCTGCTAGTGTACCTTCCATTATTCAGCATTTGCATGACATGTTATTACTGTAATCGCATATCTTAGATTCATGCTGTACGTGCATTCCTGCGATTATCTGCATATGTTATCTACTATTCATGAGTTTGCAACTCACCCCCGTTGTGCCACAGGTGTTTCAGGTTGTTCCCCAGAGTAGTCGAGGTAGGCTATTCAGTATCCATCTATCATCCTTTGCTACGGATATCGCATCAGCTCACAGTATACCATTTTGCTTAGGTGGGTTAGATGATTATCTGTATTTCATATTCTACACTCGTTGTATTTTGTACTCTCCATCTACTATTGTATTGTTGACTTAGAGACTTGGTGAGGACGTATTTGTATATTATTTATGGATTTGTTGTCTTTTATATACAGCTTTTTCTCTATTGTCTTTGTTTTTTCGCCACGGCGTCGTCTATTTGTATGGTATTCATCTTGGCTAGTTTTACAAAAAGGGGGTGTTGCCAAAAGTTTAAAGAAAGAAAGTGGAACTTTTAAAGAATTTGGGTTGCGATTTCAAATGTTTCAAAAACTTATATTATCTTTTCCGTATTTTCTTGGTTTAGATTTCTGTGTTTTGGCTTTCTTTTACTGCGTTACGTCTTTTGGCGTTGCGTAGTATTAGGGCCGTCACGGGCCAATTTTGGGTCATGACAATGAACTGTTCTATATCCAATATAGAAATAGAGGCACTGATTTAATTGAACCAGATTCAAATCATGCATCTATCTCCAGTGCATGGCAACTAAATGAAAAGAGGCCGATCAGCGTTACTCAACTTAGGAATGCTTCCAATTATGAGTAACCTGAAAGAGAAGCTAGTTCTCTTAACCATCACTATCAACTGAATACCATTCACAAGTATCTACATCTTCGATCACCTTGAAGAATCCCGATACTTGCAATACCTGGTTCTCTACTTTATTCATATACCCATAACTTCTCAAAACTTGGACCTTGTGTTTCTACGAAACACTTGTCTAAGAACCAGAGAAGTCATAAGTAAACCAAATATAGTATGAGGACCAACCCCTCTATCCTAATGGACACTGGACAATATACAATACTCTATACAAGTCCCTTGAGTCTAGTGACTCATTCACTGTGTGTCGTAGGTTGAAAACTGTACTATGGTTATGAAGAATTACATCTCCGCTTAATGCTCCTTACCTAACCATCCACTGATATAGGTGAATGTCATAGACATAATTTCAAAAAGTATATCTCACTCTATAAAAATAGATGTACAGATATATCAATTAGAAATTGGTGCATAACAACGGATATTCAAAACCAAATATTTGCCGTCCGGCAAACAAGCCAGGTGACTTCCTCAAATATCACCAATTACAACGAATCCCGATATAATGAGGACGGTCACCTAATTCCCAATAACTTACTCGCACTCATCATCTGTAAAACCATACAGATGTGAGAATCATACCTGGTAAATACATACCCTGGAGCACGTGTCTAATTGGGAAATCAGTTTTCTATTAACAGTACACAGTGAAACTGAAACATTGAAATGTTTCGTAGGGGTATCCTGGTATTCCTAGTAATGCCTCTTCCATTATCCAGATTCACAACTGTAACCGTATAATTCTTTGCCATCTCTCCAAATCCCTTTATATGTCTTTAGTCATTACCTTCTGCACACCCCTTTAGGCCAAATGGTTTTCTTCCTTCCCTACCGTTCGGCACCAGCCTATGGTTTGGAAGAAGACTATCCAATAAGCATAATGGGTGTACTGTCCTAGTCCTAGGAGCACTCGCAACGCGAGAGAAGGTGAAGATAAATGACACCTGAATGAACTTTATTCCTATTTCTCGTGAACCAGGTTCCATCCCCGAACTGGAACAAGTTCCTTTCGAGTTTGTATATAACCATATAATGGATTATCCAATAAATTTGGGATCTTCGTTGTGATACGGAGTGCCCTGGAGAAATACAAAGGTGATTTAGGATTGGCGAAGAAATACTTGGTTTCGTCGTGAATAGCAGTCGCAATTTATTTTGCCCTCTTACTAATCCCTTTCTTTGTCTTAACTTAATACCTTCTGTACACCGTTTAGGCTAATTGGTTTTCTTCATTCCCTACCGGTCGGCACCTGCCTATGGTTTGGAAGAAGACTATCCAATTTTCCTAATAGGTGTACTATCTCCTAAACCAAGAAGTACTCGCAACCTAAGAGAAGGTAAAAGGAAAAGACAACTGAATAGTCCTATTCGTTTTCTCCAGAACCGGAAACCATCCTCGAATTCCTTCGAGTTCGTATATAACCATACGATGGTTTTGTCCAATGGAAGTGGACGTTCATAGTAATACGGGGTGTCCCGGAGAAAAAGGGTAAAATTAGGAGTGGCAATGAGGTCTGCAACTCTGATAATCCAAAAGCCGGTGTTAAGAAGGTTCGGTCAACTTGGTCACTGAGTCATAGTCTAGGGTCGGGTCAATGGTCGCTGCCAAAGAGAGAGAGAAAAGAAACACTCAGCGTGCACTCTAACCTAGATCAGAATGGTTATCACTTTATCTAATCTGGAAACCTCCCACTGTAACATCAAATTCTTCCCCAAACCTGAAAGAAGAATTAGCCGGGATCACCCGAGGAATAAACCAACTCATTAGTAGGAATCGGGATCCAACTATCATCGCATGATAACGTGACGGAATCCGCTCACGCTATCACACTCCAGAAGGTATGCGCATATCTGGCAAGTTTCAGTTCTTTTGAAACTCCCGATGAGGATTTTTGCCCCATGCTCTTATGACCTTGACTTTGGCCAACATATCATAAGTCACATGTCAAGTTCTACCCGTCATTGTCCAGGTTAATTTGAACCCACCCGTACCTACCCTTGACTTTGGCCAAAATGGCAGTACGACTGTCCCAAACCAACGCATCTATCTGTGCTGCATATGAATACCCAACAGCTACCAAACACTGTGCCTTGACTTTCGCCAACATACACAGCTTGAATACTATTGACTATCCATATGAAACGACGGAGGGTTACGAATGGTTTCTGGAGAAAACCTTTAATGTAATGAACTTGATATCGTTGAAGGAACTGATAGCTTTATAAAAATATAGTGACGAAAACCTTTGCTAAAGAGATCACTCCCGGTGAAGGGATCTCGGCTCTTTCCCCGTTGAATGAGGTGCAGGATATTCCAACTGAATACCACGATGCAAAGCAAAAGTAATCAGCTATAGTGAAGTTATTGCCCCGACGAAAACTTTTGTCTAAGGGGTCACTCCCGGTGAAAGGATCTCGGCCCTTGCCTCGTCGACTGAGGAGCAGGATATTCCAACTGAATACCACTGTGCAAAACAAAAGAGAACGACCTTGCAATAACAGCTTTTTGAAAAAGTGTTCCAACAACATCAGAATAGGTTTTTTTTAACTTTCATTGATCCGAATCAATGCAGTCCCATCAATTAATAACACCACAAAGAACGAAAATAATGACGTACGTAAACGCCATCCGCATTCGTTACTGGGTCCCGTCATCACCCGTTAGGTTAGCTAACTAACGACAGAGCGGGGACTGGACTAGCGCGGATGCAAAACATATACAACATCTACTAGTATATATATAATATATAATTTTCGCTGAAGGCGTAATAAAATGTAACATCACAGAAATGTACAGCATCACAGAACAATACAGATATCTGGGATCCCCGGGTTTCATAGAGCCGCTACTGAAACCCGACGTTCCCCTGGTCGTGTGGATAGCCTGTGCAATGAAATCCTAGACCCCTACGGGCGCGGCAAGTTACCGGATTCCGTGAAGTGGTGGTGGGAATTTTTCAAGCAAATCAAATGGAGAAAAAGAAAAGATCAACAAGAATAATGATCACCACAAATCAACCTTCCCATCCAACTCAATCCTATCATAATAAAAGCAAGTGAAGAGATGAAAATGGAATCTCATGATTATGAAGGAACAAATGCAATAAACCCCTCCACAAAAGGTAATTTGCACAATTGCAAATTACCCCCTCCATCGAAAGTCCGGTCGTGAAGGAATAAAAGAAAATAATAAGAGGAGAAAGGGGATTAATATGTGTAGAAAAAGTCACACTCATTTCTCTTCTCATCAAATCAAACAACCATCACATGAAAGCAAAAGATAAGAAAGAAAAAGAATCTCATGATGCTAGTCTCATCATAAAGCCATAAATGCAAGAAAGCCCCTCACAATCAGTTATTTGCAAACTGCAAATAACCCCCTCCATCAGAAAGTCCGGTCGCGAAGGAACAAAGGAAAAACCGGCCGGAACGGATGCAAACTGGCAACTTCAGAAAACCGATCCCGTAATAAATTACAGGAAAACTCCGCTACTGCATATACATGCCCGCATTTGTATTCCCACTGAACACAAATGCAAAGAGACAATATCTATACTATCTAATACTAGGATCCGGCTTAAGCCAAAGCAGGCTAGTAAAAACCGTCCGATCATGATCCGTGCAATACGGCACGTATCTGATCGAACCTTGCCATATCTCCATACGGCCTCTACAGCATTTCGCCCGAAACCTGAGTAACTGAGTGTGGTGGACTCTAAAGACTCGTCAATACTATGGCTGTGGATTCAACCACTAGCACGTCAGAGGTATTAGCCATACGTGACGAGCTACCAGCTATTGACCAAAAGGGACGTCGATGAGCGAACTCATCCTGACACCCTACTGAGCCTGTCAGTGACAATATCCGTGCAGTCCGGTCCGTTCGTCTATGAGCATCGCATGGCGGGCCCAGGGGGTAGGTAAAAGTCAGACCCCCAAAAGCGGTACAAGTCATGTCGGAGTGTAGCCCAGAATACACTGAGATACTACTGGAATACCTACCAGCAAATCTCCTACCTTGGCTAAGGAATTTTCATGTTCTGGCTCTCCTAGACACAGCGCGACCTCACCCCCAATACCGGGAGAGACGAACCCCTGCAGATCCGCTCACTGCATCCATGTGGCTCGGGACTGTACCCAACTAAAACCTGTTTGCACGTCTCCTTTGAGCGTGGTAGGGTAGTAATCAAAGCACTGTGGGAACTCACACGAGAAAAATGACGATCTCAGGTCGATGAACTAACCTGTACACATGTCACCAGGGAACTGCTATCTGATGTCAGGTATAATACCAACTAGCAGGTTCCCGGCGAGTCCTGTCCGGTGTACTCATAACCCAGTGAGCACCTGTATACATCTTAGGTGAACCAACTGACACCAGTGGCTTATGAGACCGGCCACCGCCCCTCGTCGGGGTCTCGACTGTATATACTAGTCTACTCTGGAGAATTGATGCCCTGTCTCGAAACTCCCACGACTAGGGACCATTTAAGGATGTGCTTATAGACTCCAACTCTCACGTATATGATCGCCCTCATACTGCTGGTAGTCAAGCAAGAATCCTAGAGGCTCTATCAACGTGTAATAGCGACTCGTAAGGTCACCTAAAGCAGTACACGATGATAAAGATAAACCAGATAGCATACTATCATCTTGAGTAAGACTGTCCTACTGGGACAGGTCCTCCCTCAATCATTGCAATCACGTGCCTGTGATCCAATAATTGACTCTGAGGGCACTATCTCCTACAAGAGATACTGCAACCACTGCTACAGATGGCCTTAGTGCAAGTGGGAGATTGTTAGTTATATGTATGCCCTAGATGCCATTACTGTACATGAGATGTATATTGTAGTGGATGCTGGGACATATATAGGTAGGACTTTCTTGCTCGACATGATAGTACGCTATCTGGTTGCTCTTTATCGTAACATATATACATGCAGTCTCTCTATTACATGTTGATAAAGCCCTTAGGATGTGTGCTCGACTTTCAGGACTATGATGTAGATCATACTAGTGGAGCCTGGGTAGTCAATGAGTACATCCTTCAATGTTCCTAGTCATGGGAATATCGAGATGGGGCATCGATATTCCAGAGTAAACTAGCGTATATCTTCTCGACCCATGTGATGGGCGATGGATGATCCCATATCCATTGGTGTTTGACATCAGAGATGGTATGCGGATGCTCAGTGGTGACTGGGTATACTGAACAGACTCGCCGAGAACTCCCAGATAGTATTATATCTTACGTCAGATGGCAGTTCTCTGGTGACACTGGTACAGCTTAGTCTGTTGACCCGAGATCGTCATAGAATCTTGTGTGTCTCCCACTGTGCTTTGATTTCCACCCTACCACGGCTCTACTGAGGCGTGCAAACAAGTTGTTTTTGGGCACAGTCTTAATTCACATGGTTGCAATGAGCGATAGGAGGGGATTCGCCTCTCCCGGTATTGGGGGTTGATGTTGCGCTATGCTCGACTGGCCATAACTGGAAATCCCTGGCCAGGGTTGCACTGATTTACTAGTAAGTGTTATCAGTAGTTTCATGCTTGTTATGGACCTTACATCGGCATGACTTATCAAGCTACTGGGGTCTGACGTTTACCACCCCTAGGCGAGATATGCGACATATCAGACGAACAGACCGGACTGTGCGGTAAGTGTTACTGGTTTAATTCACAGGAGTGTGAGCAAGCTTGATCGTTGATCTTCTGATCGCTCAATACCCGGGTGGCCGTTACGTTTAGCAGACCGCTTGCGGCTTGTGGGTGTTTGATAAGATCATCACCTACTGCAGGCGCATTGACGAGTCTTTAGAGTCCTACACAGGGGTTTTCTTGCTCAAGCGAAACGAAATAGGAGCGCATATGAGATATGTGCGGGACCGAAAATAATACCAGTATCTGATACAGTATTCTATTCTCGCGATTTATATCATCCGACGGTTATATGAGATATAGCTGGGTTACCGAATCAAGTGTTGATTCGATACATTGATACACTAGATATTAGTCGGTTATACGCAATATGACTGGATCATTAAATCAAGTATTGATTTAATGATTTAATGTATAATTATATATTTGATATATTACTTTACATTAACTTGTATTTGTTCACTTAAGATTGATTTTCTCACTTGATGTGCACAAGTTGTATATATGATATATGTTTGTGCATAAGTTTGTATCATGATTGATGATACATGCAAACTTGGGTATGTGTATGACTTACACCATGTTTAGGTTAATGGTTAGGGTTTTATTTATCTTATTCATTTTGGCAAAAACAAAATGGTTGCTTCCATTGTTTTATGCTTGAAGCTTCATGAAGCTTTTAAGCATCTTTGACAAAGTCCACCATTTTTGTTTTCCATGACATTTTCACTAACCTAACCATTAACATAAACTCTAGTTTAGTTTCTACATTGGTTAACTCACCCATGGTTGCATCATGATAAACTTCACTTGATTATTCATTTTTGGTAATTCTATTATTCATATTCTTTTCTTCTTCTTCTTCATCTTCTTCAAGTGAAGAAAGCTTGCTAGAAAAATTTAAGTGAAGAAAAAGAGTGAGAAATCCAAATCCAAAGTGAACCCACTTCCTATTTCTTCATCCTTTACCACTTGCCATGTAGTATAGGGTTTTCTCTTCATAATGTTTATGACCAAGTGAAGATGGAGCTTGAGTTTGAGTCTCCCCGACGTAGATCATCTTCGGCCTCGAAATCAATGACCTAGCCCGCTCATTTCTCCGAAGAAACCAATGCTAGGGTCCAGGATTCCGTTGATCGCAGCGAAGGGACGTCAACACGGAGCTTTAGAAGTGATGGACCAGATCTACAAATGTTGTAATCCCTTTCATTTATTATCAAAGTTGTTTGCTTGCTTATAGTTTCGCCTTACCTCTAGTATACGATCATGCATAGGGTTGTTCGGCACATAAAAATTTGATTTTGGCATGGTTGATGCCTTATGGAACCTCATGAGTGTGACTAGGAACCCTACATCTTCTTTTATGGTTTGAGGAAGGATTCGAGAAACAGTTGGAGCCATCTTGTTTAGATAAATTAAAAACCAATCTAAACTTGCAAGAGCATCATGCTGAGTGTTTTCTTCTCTCTCTCCTAATTGCAACGACTAGGTTTCAAGATTACGTTACAGTTAGATAATAAAATGACTGAGTTATAATATATTGACTAGCAAAGGTTTGTCCAAATGTCCATTACCTATGACAAGCTGGACCACCTCATTACTGTTAGTGTATATGCCCTAGAGGCCATTATTGTATCATACAAGTATGTATATTACTTAATGGAAGCTTGGTATATTCACCTTGTATAGACAATCTTGCTCAAAATGGTAGTATGCTACTTGGTTTGTTTTTACTTTAATATGTGCATATGTTTCTTTTAGCATATTGCTTATACATATTAGTAGAGCCCTTAGGATCTTTGCTTGATTACCAGCGTTGTGATGGCAGTCACACTCGTGGGGGCTGGGTAATCCACAAGCACATCCTTATACTGGTCCCTAGTCGTAGGACTACCGAGACAGGGCATCGATACTCCGGAGTAGACTAGCGTATGCACTTCTCATCCCAGCACGGGAGACGGTCTGTCCCACAGCCGTCAGTACGTCGTACTTGAGATAGTATGCGGGTGCTCGTTAGGTTACGAGTACACTGGACAGGACTCGTCGGGAACTGTTGGTTGGTATTATACCTATCGTCAATTATCAGTTCCCAGGTGACATAAGTACAGCTTAGTCCGCTGACTTGACACTGTCAATTCGCCTCGAGTGTGTTCCCACTGTACTTTGATTACTACCCTACCACGGCTCAAAGGAGTCGTGTAAACATGTAGTTTTTGGGTGCAGTCCCGAAGCATTTGGAGGCAGTGACGGTTAGACAGGATTCGTCTCTCCCGGTATTGGGGGTTGACATCGCGCTGTGTCTAAGAGAGCCATTACACGAGTAGTCCCAGGCCAGGGCAAGCGAGATATACTGGTAGGTTTCCAGTGTTATCTCAGGGTGTTTTAGGCTTCACTCCGATATGACTTGTACCGCTATTAGGGGACTGACGTTTACCGCCCCCTAGGCCCACCATGCGATGTATCAGACGAACAGATCGGACTGTACGGAGATTGTCACATTCAGGCTCAGTAGGAGTTCAGATGGGTTTCACCTCGTCCGTCTTCTTATCAGCATCTACCTGGGGGCCGTTACGCACAGCTAGTGCCGCTTGCGGTCTGTGGTTAAACCCACTGCCAGCGTAGTGTCGAGTCATTAGAGTCCCACACAGAAAGCTATTCTCCTTTAGGCAAAAGAGTAGAGGTCGCATGGTTTTGCGACAGGGTTCGGTCAGATCCGCGCACTTGTGCACATTTAGTGACCGGGCAGTTTTTACTAGCGGGCTTTGGTTAAAGCCATATCCTAGTATACGTTTTGGGATTGGTTTTATCTCGTTTGTATTCGTGTTCCTAGGAACGCGGATGCGGGTGTGTATGCACAGTTGACAGAGAGACAGAGGCAGAGTATTCTCATTGTGGTTGTTGACTGTTGACAGTTGACTGTTGACCATTGACTTTTGCTTAACCCGAATGAGAATAAGATATATGATTAGCAATAACATTAATTAAGTATTATAGTGACATGGTTGTTGAGGGGTTGACTTTGTTGACTTGTTGACTTAGTTGATCGGTTGACTAGGCTGGACTAGTTGACCAACATCGTTACAATGGTTGTCATTTTCATGCAAAGACTTTTACTTGCTTGTTGTAGTTTGCAAAATGAGTGCAAGAAATGATATTGTCTTTTGTGAAATGATAGCCATCACATAATAATACTTGATTATCATTATGACTCATGATGCTTTTAGATTATGAGAGGGGGTATGAGAAAAGTGAGGCTCATTCTTTCATTAGCTTTCTTTCTCTTAAGCTCTCTCTTCTCAAGCTCTCCCTCTTCCTCTTGCTCTCTCTAGCTCAAGGAAAACCATTCTCATGTGTTGAGACTCATTGCCTTAGAGATAAAAAGACACCAAAACATTCCTCTACTCATTCTAGTTCACAAGGCCTAGCAAGCCAAGTGATCTAGTTTCTTCAAATTTCGAAGAAGAAGCCAAAGGTAGAAGCTTTCGGGTGGATCCATCTTCGGCGCAGGGAGATGACGAGGTGAGGCCGATCCGAACACCGGGAGGAGTTGAAGATGAAGGAGTTTAAGAAAAGTATAGCCCCCTAACCGAGTAGGTAACTCTTGTTAGGTTGTTAGTTAGTCGTTTAACAAAGATCCGTATTATGAGTCCATGTTACCACCCTCTTGAAAATCGTTTTTCACCATTTCCGCAACCCCGTAAGTACCGGGGAAGGGTAGCATGGACTTGCAATTACTTCTCAAGCCCCCGCCGTCCGAGGTCCAGTTTCCACCGTCGAGGATGTTGATATCCGTAATACAAGGGAAAATGGAGTGGGAATGCCAAGTGCCTCGTGTTGGCCTCGGTTGATGATGTATCCAGAAGCAGCACGAGAAGACGGACTTAGTTTCCATTTTCCTCCATAACAAAGATTTATATGGAGAGCAATCTCATATCGCAAGATATGAGACCTCGAAAGAATTTCTTCAAGCGAGGTTGGCTATTGGGTCATCTGTAGGGGACCACATCCCTACAATGATCAGCTGCATTAAACAGCTCACGCACCTAAGGACCACGTTGGAGAACGAGTCAAGTACTGACTTAATTCTACAGTCCCTATCTTCTACTTATGCCCTGGGGAAGAAATTAAACTTCCAGTTGAGGGAACCCTGAAGGAAACCAGGGAGACACCCGCTCGGCTTATTGGGGAATCTTCCTCTTTTGGATCCAAGGCGAAATCCAAGGGTGAGAAGAAGAAGACCTCCATAAAGACGATAGACGGTGTCAGTAAGGTAGAAGGAAAGGGCAAGGCAAAATTTTTAGGGCTAACCGTGGGGAAGGAGGGATGTTCCTATTGTCACGGGAAAGGGAATTGCCAGAAGGGATGCAGGGCTTGGAAAGCCAGAATCCAGGATCCGAAGTATGTTGTGGCTTCGACTTCGGGTGTGTTTATGATTGAAAAACAATCTGTTAATTAACTCTACTTCCTGGGTACAAGATACCGGATTAGGATCTCATATCTGTAATTCATTATAGGCTTTGAGAAACCGTAGAGATATCAGGGCAGGTGATATGACTCTCATGGTTACTAATGGAATGAGCGAGGACGCTGTATCCATAGGGAATATCACCTAGGGTAGACAAGTGGGCAGACAATGATTTTTCATAACTGTTTGTGTGTACCTAGTCTAGTTTGTAAGCAATGTGGTCCACATCCACCTAAATCAATGTCTGATTGGGTCAGGTATACTAAAGGATGGTAAATACGTGTTAAATCAAGCTCAGGTTTTCAACGTCCAGAACAGACATAAAAGAAAGTCTCCAGAATTAAATAAGACTTTCTTATGGTATTGTAGACAGGGTCACATCAATGAAACAAGGTTGTCGAAGTTACATAGAGAGGGATATTTGGATCCGTTCGAATATCAGTCTTATGCAACTTATCAATCTTGTCTCATAGGAATGATGACAAAGACTCCATTCACTGGACACGGAGCAAGAGTGAGCGAGCTCTTACGACTCATACACAGCGACGTGTATGGTCTAATATCTATAGATGCACAAAGTGGTTATTCCTTGTTCATTACCTTTACGGATGATTTCACTTGGTAAGGACATGTCTTCTTGATGAAGCATAAATCCGAAGCCTTTTGAGAAATTCTGGGAATATAAGAATGAAGTGGAAAAATAAACAGGCAAAATTATCAAGACACCGAGACCTAATCGATGTGGTGAATACTTAATTGCCGAGTTCCTGGATTACATAAAAGAGAATGGAATTCTCTGTCAGCGTACTTCTCCATACACACCATAACACAACGATGTATCGGAAAGGCGGAACAGAACCCTATTAGATATCGTACGTTCCATGATAAGTAACGCTGAGTTACCACGATCCTTCTGAAGTTATGCACTAGAATCAGATGCATATCTTTTAAATAAGGTTCATACCAAGACTGTGCCTACCACGCCATATCAGATGTAGAGTGGGAAGAAACCCTATCTTCAGTATTTGAAGATATAGGGATGTCAAGATTTTGTCAAAAAGAAGTATGCGAATAAGATTGAAGCACGCTCAGTACTGTGTAGGTTTGAGGGATACCCAAAGAACTCTAAGGGTATCTTTGCTATTAAGTAGAGGAACAAATGGTTTTTTCTTCCTCGTCATACCCACTTTTTAGAAAATCAATTTTTTGAAAATGAAACTAGTGGGTGTGCATTAGAACTGGAAGAAATTACAGAACCGCAAACTATTACTGAAAGTATGGTAGAACCAGAGATTTCAAAAGAACAGGACATCCCTGCGCCAATCCGCAGGACAAGTAGGCAGTCTCATCCGCTCGAGAGATACTACGGTTTTCTTATAGATGGGGATAGAGAGGATTGCATTATTTACAATGATGAGCCTGTAAGTCGACGTTAGACACCCCAAGAGTTGCGGGGAGGCGGAATAGGTAAAACAATTATTTTGTTTAAAACGAACATCGACTAACATACGGATCTTTGCCAAACCTTAACTAACAACAAGATAGAAGGGATTAGATACTATGAAAGAAGATTATATCTAATGAACCAAGTCCTTCTTGTTCTCGTTGACCACCTCCTCGTTGGCCCCCTCTTTGTGATAGAAGATCCACCCGAGAGCTACTACTCCAAGCTTGACCTCTAACTTGAGGTAACTTTGGTAACTAAGAGTGCTAATCAAAGCAACTTAGAGGATATAGAGTAGGATTAGGGATTAATTAGTCTTGCTAACCCTTGGATCTCAACACATGAGAGGTTAGGGTTAGTGCTTGAAGATAAAGAGCTTGAGGAGAGAGAAGGTGAGAGTGAGAATCATCTTGGAATAATAAATCATTGTGAATATATGAAACATAAGATATTTATTAAATGAATAACAAATAACAATTATCATCATGCTTCATTAACTCACCATGTGATTCATCTCATGTGTTATTTAAAGAATAAATGCATCATTAACTATATAGATGAATCACACCATGAGTCATTAAACCAATTATTGCAAATACCACCTAAGCCTCTAACTCATCAATCTTCTAGAAGCTTTTCGACAAATTACGAAATCGCCCCTCCCATCCGTGAAAACACGGAAATACTGAGACTGTATAAATCTAATAATCCAATACTAGAATCTGGCTTAAACCAAAGCATGCTAGTATAAACTGTCCGAACATCGTACGTGCGCGAAAACACGTATGTTTCCGAACCCTGTCGTAAAACCATACGACCTCTATATCGTTTCGCCCGAAGCAGGGAAATTCTCTGTGTGGGACTCTAAAGACTCGACTACTACGCTGGCAGTGGGTTTAACCACAGACCGCAAGCGGCACTAGCTGTACGTAACGGTCCCAGGTAGATGTCGATAAGAAGGCCGATGATGAAACCCATCCGAACTCTTACTGAGTCTGATGTGACAATCTCCATACAGTCTGGTCTGTTCGTCTAGGTCTATCGTATATCGGGCCTAGGGGGCGGCAAGCGTCAGTCCCCTAAAAGAGGTATAAGTCATGTCGGAGTGAAGCCCATTACACCTTGAGAACCTACTGGAAAACCTACTAGTAAATATCGCTTGCCCTTACCAGGGACTTTGCGTAATGGCTCTCCAGACACAGCGCGATATTAACTCCTAATACCGGGAGAGACGAATCCTGTCTAACCGCCACTGCCTCCAAGTTCTTCGGGACTGCATCCAACTGCTACCTGTTTGCACGACTCCTTTGAGCCGTGGTAGGGTAGAAATCTAAGAACGGTGGGAACACACTCGAGGCGATGCAGCAGTGTCAAGTCTGCGGACTATACTGTACTCATGTCACCTGGGAACTGTTAACTGATGACAGGTATAATACAAACCAACAGTTCCCTGCGAGTCCTGTCCGGTGTACCCATAACCCAACGAGCACCTGTATACTATCTCCAGTAGGACGTACTGATGGTTGTGGGACAGACCATCTCCCCAACTGGGATGAGAAGCCTACACACTAGTCTACTCCGAAGTATCGATGCCCTGTCTCGATAATCCTACGACTAGGGACCTGAAAAAGGATGTGCTTGTAGACTACCCAGCCCCCACTAGTATGACTGCCATCACAACGCTGGTAGTCAAGCAAGATCCTAAGTGCTCTATCAATACGTACACACATATTAAGATAGATATAAACCAAGTAGCATACTACCATGTTTAGCAAGACTGTTAATATAACTTGTTAGTTGTATGTATGCCCTAGAGGCCAGTATTGTACATATGATGTATATTATATTGGATGCTTGGGCATATATAGAGATGACTTTTTTGCTCGATATGATAATATGCTATCTGGTTGCTCTTTATCTTAACATGTATACTTGTCTCTTTATACTGTCTTATAATTACATGTTGGTAAAGCCCTTAGGATGTGTACTTGACTACCTGGACTATGATGCGGATCATAGTAGTGGGGACATGGTAGTCCATAAGTACATCCTTCAATGTCCCTAGTCGTGGGTGTATCGAGACGGGGCATCGATATACCAGTGTAGACTAGCGTATACGCTTCTCGACCCATGAGATGGGCGATGGATGATCCCATATCCATTGGTGTTTAACATCAGAGATGGTATACGGGTGCTCAGTGGAGACTGGGTACACTGGACGGACTCGTCGAGAACACCCAGATGGTATTATACCTCACGTCAGATGGCAGTTCTCAGGTGACACTTGTGCAGGTTAGTCTGTAGACCCGAGATCGTTATAGAGTCTTGTGTGATTCCCACTGTGCTTTGATTTCCACCTTACCACGTCAATGAGGGCGTGCAAAATGGTGGTTTTTGGGTATAGTCCCGAGTCACATGGAGGCAATGAGCGATAGGAGGGGTTTCGTCTCTCCCGGTATTGGGGGTTGATGTTGCACTGTGCTCGATTGGTCGTAACAGGGATGTCCCTGGCCAGGGCTGATTAGAGATTTACTGGTAAGTGTTTCCAGTAGTTTCTCGACCTGTTATGAGCCTCACATTGGCACGACTTATCGGTTATTGGGGTCTGACGTTTACCACCCCTAGACTTGATATGCGATATATCAGACGAGGAGACCGGACTGCGCGGGAAGTGTTGCCGGTTGGTTCGACGAGAGTTGTAACAGGTTCGCTTGTTTTCTTTTGATCTCTCAATACCCTGGTGGCCGTTACGTTTAGCTGACCGCTTGCGGCTTGGGGTGATTGATATGATCATCAACCACTGCCGGCGTATTGACGAGTCTTAGAGTCCCACAAAGGAGTTACCTGGTCCAGGCGAAACGTTGTGGTGCGCGTATGCGATATGCGCATGGACCCAGTTAAAATGCACGTCAGAGATACCGTACATTAATCGGGCGGATTGCTTTTGGTTGGGTCGTATGTGATATGGCCGGATTGATAAATCAAGTGTTGATTTATCATTTAACCATTAGATTCTCACTTGAAACCCGTTCTTGTATTTTTGGATGTATGCATGCAAGTATGCATTCTTTCTTGATTCATGCACATATGGATGTGCATGCACACATACATACATACATACATCATACTTCAAGATTGAATATACAAAGAAAATGGTGGCAATATAAGACGCACACCATGTTTTAAATATAAGAATTATTATTGCATTTGATCTAAAACAAAAAGAAAAAGGAAAGGATAATTCATGGTTTCTTTCAACACTCTTCTTTGACCTTACCATGCTCACCCACCATTTAACCATGGATTAACTTTCCTTTTGGGTTTTAACTCAAGTTCAATAATATATTTATTGTTTAACCATGGTTTGAGATGAGAGAAGAAAAATATATATAGATATATTTTCTATTTTCTCATGAGGTTTTTTCTTTTCTCTAGTTCTAAAAGGCCACCATCTTCTTCCTCCTTCATCTTTTGCTCTCTAGATTTCTCTATTGAACAAATTACTCATCAAGTTAGGATTTTGAAGTGAGAAAAGCCACCACAACATCATTCTACACAAGTCTTGCCCACTTGTTTAGAGTGTTAGCTTCATTCTCTTCTCTTGATCAAGTGAAGTTGCAAGCTTGGACCAAGCGGACTCCGGGTGGATCATCGTGGACCTAGAGGGGTTCAAGCGGATTTTTTCCAAACCCCAAGTAGCCGAGTAGTCTAGCGTAGGGAGCTACAAAGGTTATACTCTCAAAACCCTAGCTTTATCTACTTGTGTTGAAGTGTAGTTTTTGAAACCCTAATTTTTCTAGGAATGATTCTTTGTATGCTTACTTAGCACCCTAAAATTTTAATCTTTGGTACATGTGATGCTTCCAAAATCTTCATGAGGTGCTAGGTAAACCCAACATTGGTATCAGAGCCGACCTAGAACATTAGGCGACACTTTAACGAAGTTAAAACTCCGATCGAACCGAAAAATACTGATTTTTAGCACTCTCTGGACATTTTTTCAAAACTGTTGTTTTTAAGAATTAAAAATACTTAAAAAATTCAGCAGGAAAATATAAGCAATACTGTGAAAAATGAACCCATGAACAGTACTTTCCACCACGCAACCGCGGCAATAGCCTGCTTGGGCCGCGGTTCCGCGGCCGTACTGATGAATCTCTGTGTCGTTTTTGTACAGTAATTAGTTTGTCTGCTTTTATAATTTTTGGGGTATTTTTAATCTGAATTTAGTGCTGTATGTTCTGGTGATTGTTTTGGAGTCGGTGATTCGATCAGAATTTTGATTTCGTGTTTCTTTCCGGGTAATTTAGAAAGTGTTGAATTGTTCGAACGAGTATCATTTACTCACTCTTTCACGGGGTTTAAATCTTTCGGAAATACGTGCAAGTTTGTTTGTGGTGGACACTCTAGAAGGCAACAAATCTTAACTCGATTATGTGACCGTCTTGAACTGCCTTTTGAACCTTAGGGTTTGGGGCAGTACGGCGTGCCACATGTGAGGCGTTGTCTTAACCCTTCTACGGCTGGACCGCTACTACTGTGTCATACTCCGGGTTTTTGAACTCCGCTCAAGTGTTAAGCTTTAGGGAATTTTGAGTATTTGATCATTCGTTCGAAAACATTAATACCGTCTATTTATCTGGAATGTGATGCTATGTGTGGAATTCATATAGCTAGATATGAAATACGAAATATGTGATATTTCGCATTTACGATGTCTAAAGAGAATGTGGATTCCAAATATTGCAGTTTTACACTTTCTTTTCTGTGACCGTAAGTGTAGTATGTCGGTATCGCCGGTTTCGTTGCTATACATCAACGACAATTGGGATACGCATACTTACTTACTGTGATGATATATGATATTATGTGTTGCTAAGATATGATGTGCAGGATTGTCGCAAATGAATCGCCGGGGTTTTTTTATGTGAGATGAGAGTTTTAAATTTTCATTCATGTAAATTCAAATGTAATGTAATATTCTTTTATTTGGGGCACTTCCGGGTTGAGGTCGATGCCACCAGTGTTGTATATTATTTACTTTTCCGCATTAAGATGGAGCCAAGGAGGGGAGCACAGGTGAACGGGTTCTGGGGTTCAGTGGGAGGCCATCTCGAGGAGTCGAGACCAAGTCTCCTAAACTCCAGAATTGGTACGGTCGCTTGCCGCTCTCGTAGGGGTCCACGGTGTGGGCTTGGCTATTCATCGTGACTGTGGAATCCATATTTTCTATTGTTGGCTAAATACTAAATACGGACGTCCTAGTATGTCCCACATTATATCTATGTTTCTGCTGCGATATCTGTGATGTGATCATTAGATATATTCTTTGATAAATACTGTATATAGTATATATGATATATTATATAGGCGTTACTTATGTTTTACACCCGCGCTAGCCCTGCCCTGCTCTGCTATTAGTTACCTGACCTAACGGTGCATGAGGGGACATCGAGGCGAATGCGGATGGCATAAGTGTACGTCGTATTTATCTGTGATGTTTAAGTGACTTAAATGATGGGACTTCATTAATGTGATTAATGAAAGAAAAGAAACCTAAAAGATGTTGTAGAATCAATTTTTTTTCAAAAAGGGTAGCTACAGTGTTGCTTTGCATAGCGGTATATATGATATACCCTGCACCTTATTCGATGGGGTTAAAGCCGAGATCCCTTCACCGGGAGTGACCTCTTTAGCAAAACTGGCAGATGCTACGAAACTCGGTTTTGTTTTTGATTGCTTTTGGAGTTTTGGTTTGCACAGTGATATATATGATATATCCCGCACCTTATTCGATGAGGAAAGAGCCGAGATCCCTTCACCGGGGGTGACCTCTTTAGCAAAACTAATAAAAGCCTCAAAGTCACTCCATTTCAAAATTCATATGATTCTACAATGATATCAAGTTCATTACGCAATAGGTTTTTAGAAAAATCTGTCGTAGCCCCCCGTCATTTCAGATAAGTTGTATATAGTATTCGTGATACATTTGTTGGCTTTCGTCATGGTGTAGTGAGCGGTAGCTATATGCTGCTTATCTGCTGCATATGATGCGACAGAATTTGGGTAGTCGTACTGCTTTGTTGGCTTTCGTCAAGGGTCGTGCGGGTGGGTTTAATTCAGTCAAGAAATGTACGGGTTGAACTTGACTAGCGGGCTATGGTTTGTTGGCTTTCATCAAGGTCATAGCACATTAGGGGCAAAATATTATCAGGAATTTCAAGTGTTGAAATTTGCAATGAGATTGCAAACCTTCTATGAGATAGTTGGATCCCGATACCCACTGCGAGTAATTGTTACTCCCGGGAGAGTTTTACACTGGACAATTAGCCGATCAAGTAGGTGTCTAGAAAGGTATCAACGGGGTTACGCCTCTGGGAAAACGAGGTTTACTTTAATTATGTCCGTGCGAAAGCACGGGGAACCTCCCTCAAAGTATCGAAACTGGCCTGATTGAAAGATCGGCGAAGTTGTACGGTGTAATTAATCCCGGCTAGTCTTTCCTTTTACGGTTTGAAGGAAGATTTGATAAAAAACAGTGGGAGCCATCCTGATTACATAAGATATTAACCAATCTGATCTTGCAAGAGCATACGCTAAAGTGTTTTTCTTCTCTCTCTCTCAAGGTAGCGACCATGTCATGCCTTAATCAAGATAATAATATGGATGTATTGACCGAACCCACATGTTATACTGTGCTGGGGAACGTTGGTTCCGTTCTTTCTTATAAGAGTTATAGGATTGAACAGGACATAGGGGAATACCAGGATTCCAATGCCACCCGAATGAAGAAAGTACATGATGATGCATTTTCTTCGGGTGTGTTCGTTACAGAGAAATGTTTCTCGATTTGCCCTACGTCCTGGGTATTAGATACCTGGTCGGGATCCTATATATATAATCGGTTACATGGGCTTAAGAAAGGTAGAGAAATTAGAGAAGGTGATAAAGATATAAGGGTTGGAAATGATGCAATTGTTGCAGCTAAAACCGTCGGGGAATATCACCTTGTATTGCCAACTGGTAATACATTGATTCTGAACGAATGCTATTACATGCCGAACCTGATATGCAATATTATATCGGTTTCTTTGTTGAGTAAAGAGGGATATAATTTTGTATTACAGGATAATGTTATGAAAATTTTCCTTAACCAAAAGTTGGTTGGATCAGGCACGTTGTGCAATGGCATTTATGTTCTAAATCAATCAACAGTTCTGAGCATAACAAACACACGCAAGAGGAAGCGTTCAGAACTGAACGAATCCTTCTTGTGGCTTTGTAGACTAGGTCACATCAATGCGACATGACTAGCTAAGTTGCATAAGGATGGATATTTGAAACCGTTCGAATTTTCATCTTATGACACTTGCCAGTCATGTCTCAAAGGCAAGATGACCAAAACTCCGTTTACGGGACACGGAGAAAGAGTTACCGAACTCTTGGGACTGATACATAGTGATGTATGCGGTCCCATGTCTGCACATGCCAGGGATGGTTCTTCGTACTTCATTACATTCACTGACGATCTCTCAAGATACGGACATGTGTTCTTGATAAGGCACAAGTCTGAAGCTTTTGAGAAATTTAGAGAATATAAACAAGAAGTCGAGAACCAAACCGGAAAAAGTATTAAAATCCTACGATCTGATCGAGGAGGTGAATACTTGAGCAATGAATTCCTGGATTTCCTAAAAGAGAATGGGATTCTCTCTCAGCTGACTCCTCCATATACACCACAGCACAACGGTGTATCGGAACGGAGGAACCGCACCCTATTAGATATGGTGCGCTCTATGATGTGTAAGTCTACGCTAGCGCCCCGGCCGTCTACAGACGCCAAATGCGGAATAAAAACTTTTAAACTGGCGCTATCGTATACTTTAACCCGGATCTGCCATTATTGCTAAACTAACAAACTGTAAAGAGTGCAGAAAGGTTATACCGAACGATCCGAGTCCTTCATTCTTTAACCATCATCCCACGCTCCGTTGCGGCTGCTCCGATCTCGTCGATCTCCGATCTCCTCGTCGAGGCGGCACCACATCACTGATTCTTTAAACGGGCTCCCGCCTCTGACTCGAGGCAACTCGATCGTCAAGTTTGCTAAAAGAGACGACCAAGAATGATGTAGAGAATGAGTAGATGACTTTGCCTCACTTCGTCCAAATCCGTGGACGATCGGTTAATGAAGTTGCCGAGGGAATTGGGTGATGGAATGAAATGAACTGTAAAATTCCATGCACCCCAAATACTATCATATCTTTTTACAACCATGAAAAACTATCAAGTGAGAGAGAGAGTGAAGGAGAGAGAGGGCCGGCCATTCTTATAGAAGAGGGAGGTGACCGTAGGAGAGGGGGGGTGACCATATGATAAATATCATAATGTGAACACAAAAGAATATCAAGCATAAAGATCTTAAGCAAAACAAGAATGTTTAGAAATCAAAGCATGAGTCACAAGACACCTCACTATATCTAGAACCTTCTAGAACCTTCTAGAAGCACGACTCACTCTCATCCAAGAAAAGATAAATCCGTCTTTAACCAAATGTTAAAAGACGGCTGATAGAAAACTGGAAACTGGCAACTTCCAAAAGTGATCCTGAAACGACTTTCAGGATAGCCCCGAAACTGTATAAATATACCCGCATTTGTATTACGACCGAATACAAATGCAACTGAGACAAAGATATTATACCTACTCAATATAATACTCGGATCCGGCTTAAACCAAAGCCGACCAGTATCATCTGCCCGAAAATCGACACGTGCGTAAACGCACGTACATTTTCCGAACCCTGCCATAAAACCATACGGCCTCTACAACGTTTCGCCCGAACTTGGGAAACTGTCTGTGGGGGACTCTAATGACTCTTCAGTACCCTGGCTGTGGGTTTAACCACAAACCGTCAGCGGCACTAGCTATGCGTAACGGCTGCCCATGGACTGATCTCAAGGGAGGCTGATGAGCGCACTCAAGGGTGGCCGATGAGCGAACTCATCCAGAAACCCTACTGAGCCTAACAGTGACAATGTATATACAGTCCGGTCCGTACGTCAATGAGTATCGCATATCCGCCTAGGGGGCTAGTAACGTCAGACCCCCAGAAGCAGTATAAGTCGTGTCGGAGTGTAGCCCAATAACACCCTGAGATACTACTGGAGTACCTACCAGTAAATCTCCTGCCACGGCCGTAGGCTATGTGTAATGGCTCTCCTAGACACAGCACGATCTCGCCCCCAATACCGGGAGAGACGAATCCCCTGCCGATCCGCTCACGTGCCTCCATATGGCTCGGGACTGTACCCAAAAGCTACCTGTTTGCACGACTCCTTTATGCCGTGGTAGGGTAGAAATCAAAGCACAGTGGGAACTCACACGAGACAAATGACGACCTCAGGTCGATGAACTAACCTGTACACATGTTACCTGGGAACTGCTATCTGACAATAGGTATAGTACTAACTAGCAGATTCCCGGCGAGTCCTGTCCGGTGTACTCATAACCCAATGAGCACCTGTATACATCTTAGGTGATCCAACTGACACCAGTGGCTTGTGAGACCGGCCACCGCCCCTCGTCGGGGTCTCGACTGTATACACTAGTCTACTCCGGAGTATCGATGCCCTGTCTCGAAACTCCCACGACTAGGGACCACAATTAAGGATATGCATATAAACTACCCAACTCTCACGTATATGATCGCCATCATACTGTTGGTAGTAAAGTAAGATCCTAAGGGCTCTATCAAAGTGTAACATGCAATCAGTCACCTGAACATGTACACGACTGATAAAGGCAAATCAGATAGCATACTATCATCTCGAGTAAGACTGTGCTACCGGGATAGGTCCTCCGCAATCATTGCAATCACGTACCTGCGATCCAATAATTGACTATGAGGGCACTATCTCCAACATGATGAGCACCGCTGAGTTACCTATTTCCTTTTGGGGGTATGCGCCAGAGAATTGTAACATTTCAAAAAGATAAAATATTAATTTTTGGGAATTTTTAATAATTTAATATTATTTTATTGAATATTTTAATATTTTGGTATTTTTTAAATACAAATAAATAGGAAAAATGTTAGAAAAATTATGGAAAATTATAAAATAGGGTGAATTAGAGAATTACGCCATTTCTAAGTTTAATTGATTAGTTATATGCTAAATTAGTGCTAATCGCGATTAAAAATCGCTAATCGATTTTTAGCATTTTTGTGCAAAACATGCATATATCACTTTTTCACACTTGTGTTACATTTTATTGCCATGGTTGTTTTGGGGTTACTATTTATTTGAGAAGGAATTTTGGAGATAAGAAAAGAAAAGAAAAGAAAAGGGAATATAATATGAGGTTTGGTGAGAGAGAGGTATGGTCTCATTTCACTAAACACTTAGCCATTTTTCCCTTCCCTCATTTTCCTCCCTCTCCTCCTTTCTCCTGCTGCTGCTCCTCCCTCACTTCCCTCCCCTCTTCAACCCCTCACAACACCTCTAAAACAACCCCAAAACCCAATCTCCATTTCATTAAATGTGTGCACAATCCCTAGATCTACACTTGGAGCTAATGAAGCAAGGATTTTGGCCACTAGGGGCAACTCAAGAAAATTCTTGAGTTGCCAAATGAGGTATTTTCTGAATCATTAACTTAGTTTTAGCATTTCCTTTACCCCCATGTTATGATTGAACCGATATTGTGTGATTTGGTGACTTGAGGTAAAACCTAGTTAGGGTTTGAGGGAAACTTGTGTTGTATTGTGAAATTAAGCTCAGTTGAGATTATATAAACACCCTAGTGCATGAATTGAGACCCTAACCTGAAGCCTAAACCCAGAATACAGATTTTAGAAATCGATATCTGAAAATTTGTGAAATCTGTGAAGGTTAATTGGGATCTGCTATCACCCGGGACTTCCTAAAATAAAATTGATTGGACAGTGGCATGTGCAGGCACCCAGGAAGCTACCACCAAGACCCTAGCCCCTAACTCCCTTACCCGGCCGCCAATTAATCCTAATTGGCCGCAATTTGCGGCCCGACCAGCACCAATCTGTGTCGTTTTGGTTCTGCAGCTCCTACATGTATAGATTAGACCCCTGGTATGTATAGTTTTGTCTAATTGGACCTAGGGTGAAATCTGGAACATATTTCCTAAGTTGCTGTTTTGGATTCGTGTTTCCGTATTCCGTATTTTTGATTCTGCAATTGTGTATTGTGTTTTACCTCGACTAATTGGCGTTTATACGACGATATAGAGGAATTGTTAATGGTTTTGAAGGCGTGCCATAGGTTCTAACCTATAGGCCTCTTATCGTATCGTTTTGGGTTTCGTGTGCCGTTTTAGCTTTGATTTGGTTTTAATGCGCATATACGACACTTGATGTGTAGGTACCCCATGAAGACTACGGGACGACAAGCAAGCGCGTGGTGACATCGAAAGATGGAGACGCAAGGTGAGTAGATTATATCTACTGGGGGAAGTCGGGTGGATGGCGTATAGCACCCCCGCAGTCCGTAGTTAGTATACTATATATTATGCTTGATAGTTATAGTGTGTCGTGGATATGATAGATTAGGTGTACAATGGATAGTGTAGGGTTAGAAGTGACTAGTGTAGTTCATAGTCGCGAACCCTAGAATAGATTTACACCTATACGCACACCCTTGCATATTCATTATACTTGCACTGTGTTGATGATATTGGATGACATTGGAGATGAGTCGATGATGTTGGGCTTTGTGCCACAAGATCGGTGATTTGATGTGATTCGTATTTGGGATACGATACGTGATCTCTAGCGGGCCTTGGGACGTGTGCTTGCACACGCAGTATATTGATGGTATCAGTTGTACTAGACTTAGATCAGTACCCCAGATTATGTGATAGATGATAGTGATACCTGAGATGTGATGAGCTAGTGTGATATTGACCCGTACCCAGCTATTGGGATACCGTACGACGATTTACCGTACGAGCTTTACATTGATGATAGATCCACACTCATGACTTGAGGATGTCATATGATATACTGTATCGTACGCGATACTATTGAGGCGGGATCACCGACTATTATATCTATATATATATCGACTCAGATTTAGGTGGTTTCCATACCCCTCCCGATTGGCTTGATACTTAGATCTGTAGTTTACATAGTAGATGTTAGACTAGACCCGAGTCATACCTATTTCAAAAACTACGAATCCGGAATATCTTAAAGACAAACAAAGGGATTCTACGGATACTTTAAAAGGCGTATCTTTTCTTAAAAACACCGTACCCCTTATTTTACTAAAACCCTGATTTGTCTTATTTCAAAAGGCATAACTGCATGACACATAAATATTGATGTAGTTTCTTCACTTTGGTGTTGATTATTTGATTTCCACATATTCATGCTATTCACATTGCTTGCATATGTTTATTGCTATATTATTATCATGTTGTTAGGACACCAGCACCATTATCGATGATGCGTATGTTCCACATACACTAATTGCCGGCTCACACACTTCATCATCGATAATTGCCATGCCACTACACTGTAGTACGGTTGCATTCATGATATGATTCTTGCATGGCATATTGTACACTTATACCTGTACACAAAACATAGATGATTCTGACTTGATTAGAGATTTGGGAACCACATGATGTTCTTCAAAACTGATTCGTTTTAAAAGAGCGGTTTCCCTCGACATGTGCACATTACTATTCCATGTTGCATGACTTATGATATGCTTACCTTTCTTACATGTCGCATACATCATGTTTTGATTATACGCATTGAGATATGTTGTTTCCATGATATTTCTGGATTTGGGAACCGTGGGTATTTCAAAAGAGAATATATAATTGTGTTAAAAACCCGGTTACCCTTGATATGATATTTCAGTGCGTCCACCATATGTTTTCTCGGTGCTGAGAGCGACATGTGAAACCCGATTCGAGGAGGCAGATGAGGCCGATTGCGGGAACATGGTGGACCCGGTATGGTACCCCGGGGCGAGAACGGTTTCACTGTGTAGTAGACGGTGAGCCTGGCAGAGGGACTACTACCTACCGGTGATTGTATTTGAGCTCGGCGGATATCTGGAGGATACCGACCAGAGTTGAGAGATGGATATGGGATGACCCGTACTGCCGGGGCCGAGGGCTGATACCGCAGACGGAGCCCCATATGGATGAGGACATGGGATGACCCGTACTGCCGGGGCCGAGGGCCGATACCGCAGACGGAGCCCTATATGGACGAGGATTTACGTGTCGATGCTTGGCACGGGTTTCATGATGTTTTTCCATGATTTTGTTTATATCCTCATATTTGCATACATGAAGCGTATTGTCATTGGGTGACGGGTGGAAGGATTCCACGTTTATACAGACTTGATCACATACAGACTGGATTTACATTGATCATACTTTATTGTATATATAACAGGGTATGAGGGCGCTGTTATATATACCCTTACAACAATATTAGTTGTATGGGACGCTAATATATGTGTATTGATATTCATATTTACTTCATGCAGACATACCTTATACTGATGACATGTTATTACCTGAGTACTTGGCACCACATACATGTTTAGATGTTACATTGCCGCCTTATCATGCTTCAGACGTACTCTTGTGGGTTATATTATACTGATCGTTTGACCTAGGATTATGTCTTGCATTCGGTTTCTGCTTGTAGATATTCTCTATTCACGAGTTGGCAACTCACCCCCGTTGTGCCACAGTTCTTGCAGGTTTTGCCGTACAGGTTTCTTTGCGGCATTTCTGGCATACTGCTTCCTTGCGGGTGAATTGCATTTGGTAGGTGGATTCTTTTGCATCAAGAACAACCATTGTACTTGTAATATTCATTGTATCTAGAATTTCCATCAACCAAAACTTGTATATTGTTTCAGACTTAGACATTAGTGTTGTATTATTCGACCTTAGAGTCGCGCTTAGTAGTATTGCGGTTTTCATTCTTATTGAGTTTCTTTTGGATTTGACCATCGCCTTTCGGCGTTGTATACTATATTGCTTGCGTGGTTGTGACCGTCGATTGACGAAGAGCTAGCTCCCGCTTGGGGATGCCTTTATCATTGTATATATATATTGTTCTTGTTGTACCCCGTTCGGGGCCAGTATTTACAAAAGAAACTCTGCCGAAATTTCTAGAAAAGACTTTACATTTTCAAAATGCACATTCGGCTTAGTTATTTAAAAACCTTGACTCCAAACACGTTTTCCTTCACTTCTTTAAAAACCAGTTTTCTTTATCTACTCTTAAAATGGTTTTAGATTTCTGGGCTTTTGGCTTACTTGGATCAGATGGTGTCCTATAGACTTCATTTGGTTCAAGGGCCAGTCACGTGCTCTTTCGGGTCGTGACAAGACAGCCATACATCTACTGAATATGGTCCCCACCAAATCTGTGCCTACCACTCCATATGAGATATGGAAAGGGAAGAGACCATGTCTTAACTATGTTAAGATATGGGGTTGTCCAGCCTATGTCAAACGACAAAATCCGGACAAACTCGAGGCACGGTCTGTTCTATGCAAATTTGTAGGATATCCCAAGAATTCACAAGAGTATATCTTCTTCCACACTGAGGAAAAAAGAGTATTTGTTTCTCGGCATGCCACCTTTTTAGAAAAGGAATTTCTTGCAAAAGAGATTAGTGGACATGAGGTAGAACTGGAAGAGGTTCCAGCTACAAAAGCTGCAACAGAAGAACTGGTGGAACCAGAGGATTCCGTAGTTCCCGATGAACCCCAACCACTCCGCCGATCTTGTAGGGTTTCTCACCCACCTGAAAGATACTACGGTTTTCTTATGAATGGTGGGAGCGAGGATTGCATCATGGAGGATGATGACCCAACTAGCTTCGAGCAGGCCATCACGAGTGGGGACTCAGTGAAATGGCTGGATGCAATGCGGTCCGAGATGGAATCCATGTACACCAACAAAGTATGGACTTTGGAAGTTGTTCCTGAAGGGGTAAAACCCATTGGGAGCAAGTGGATCTTCAAGAAAAAACTTGGTGTAGATGGGAAAGTGGAGACTTTCAAAGCTAGCCTTGTTGCAAAGGGTTTTCGTCAAAGACCAGGTGTGGACTATGACGAAACCTTTTCTCCAGTGGCTATGCTTAAATCCATCCGGATCATGCTTGTCATCGCTTCATATCATGATTACGAAATCTGGCAAATGGATGTTAAGACCGCCTTTCTAAACGGTAATTTAGAAGAGTGCGTGTACATGATTCAGTCAGAGGGCTTCGTAGAGAGTGGGAGCAGCAGGAAGGTGTGCAAGCTGCTTAAATCCATTTATGGATTAAAGCAAGCATCGCGGAGTTGGAACATCTCCTTTGACGTCGTTATCAAAGAGTTTGATTCTGTCAAAAACATAGATGAACCTTGTATCTACAAGAAGGTAGCAGAGAGTAAGGTTGTCTTCCTCGTATTGTACATGGACGGCATACTCTTGATAGGAAATGACATTCTTATGCGGCAATCGGTCAAGCTCTTCTTATCACAAAGATTCTCAATGAAAGATCTTGGTGATGCCTCCTGCGTATTGGGAATTAGGATCTATAGAGATATATCCAAACGGATATTGGGATTGTCCCAATCCAGGTACATTGACACCATACTAAAGAGGTTTAGTATGGAAGAATCCAAGCGTGGGAACTTACCCACGATCTCTGGAGTCACTCTCTCCAAAGAGATATCTCCCAAGACTGATTTGGAGAGAGCTCGCATGCAAGGGATACCCTATGCTTCGGCTGTAGGCTCTATCATGTACGCGATGCTATGTACCAAACCCGATGTAGCATACTCACTAAGTGTAGTGAGCAGGTATCAAGCTGATCCTGGAGAGAGTCACTGGATAGCTGTGAAGGGCATTCTCAAGTACTTACGAAGGACTAAAGAGATGCTCTTGGTGTATGGTAACGGAGAACTCCAAGTGGAGTCCTTTACCGATTCAAGCTTCCAGAGTGATAAGGACGAATCTAAGTCGCAGTCGGGATTTGTCTTTACCCTTTACGGAGGGGCGGTTAGCTGGAAAAGTTCCAAGCAGGAAACCGTTGCAGACTCGACGATGGAGGCTGAATACATCGCTGCCAACGATGCTGCCAAAGAGGCTGTCTGGATCAAGAAGTTCATTACTGAACTTGGAGTAGTTCCATCCATTGAGCATCCAATACCTTTGTATTGTGATAACAATGGAGCTATGGCTTTGGCCAAGTAACCCAGGTCCCATCAGTGATCCAGAAAAATTCTGAGGCGGTATCTCCTGATCAGGGAGATAGTTGATCGCCGGGAGATCGAGGTCAGGAGGGTTGACACGAAGAATAACACAGCGGATCCACTCACGAAGGCCATTTCCCAGATACAGTTTGAGAGATTCTTCGGGATGCTCGGTATGCGATACTACAGCAGCTGGCCCTAGTGCAAGTGGGAGATTGTTAGTTGTATGTATGCCCTAGAGGCCAGTATTGTACAGATGATGTATATTACATTGGATGCTTGGGCATATATAGAGATGACTTCCTTGCTCAATATGATAGTATGCGATCTGGTTGCTCTTTATCTTAACATGTATACTTGTCTCTTTATACTGTCTTATAGTTACATGTTGGTAAAGCCCTTAGGATGTGTACTTGACTACCTGGACTATGATGCAGATCATACTAGTGGGGACATGGTAGTCCATAAGTACATCCTTCAAGGTCCCTAGTCGTGGGTGTATCGAGACGGGGCATCGATATACCAGTGTAGACTAGCGTATACGCTTCTTGACCCATGAGATGGGCGATGGATGATCCCATATCCATTGGTGTTTGACATCAGAGATGGTATATGGGTGCTCAGTGGAGACATGGTACACTGGATGGACTCACCGAGAACTCCCAGATGTTATTATACCTCACGTCAGATGGAAGTTCTCAGGTGACACTTGTGCAGGTTAGTCTGTAGACCCGAGATCGTCATAGAGTCTTGTGTGATACCCACCGTGCTTTGATTTGCACCTTACCACGTCTATGAGGACGTGCAAAACGGTGGTTTTTGGGTACAGTCCCGAGTCACATGGAGGCAATGAGCGATAGGAGGGGTTTCGTCTCTCCCGGTATTGAGGGTTGAAGTTGCACTGTACTCGATTGGCCGTAACAGGGAAGTCCCTGGCCAGGGCTGATTAGAGATTTACTGGTAAGTGTTACCAGTAGTTTCTCGACCAGTTATGAGCCTTACATCGGCACGACTTATCGGTTATTGGGGTCTGACGTTTACCACCCCTAGACTTGATATGCGACATATCAGACGAGGAGACCGAACTGCGCGGGTAGTGTTGCCGGTTGGCTCGACGGGAGTTGTAGCAGGTTCGCTTGTTTTCTTCTCATCGCTCAATACTCGGGTGGCCGTTACGTTTAGCTGACCGCTTGCGGTTTGGGGGTGCTTGATATGATCATCACCCACTGCCGGCGTATTGACGAGTCTTAGAGTCCCACAATGGAGTTACCTAGTCCAGGCGAAACGTTGTGGTGCGCGTATGCGATATGCGTATGGACCCGGTTAAAATACGCGTATGAGATACCGTACATTAATCGGGTGGCTTGCTTTTGGTTGGGTCGTATGTGGTATGGCCGGATTGATAAATCAAGTGTTGGTTTATCATTTAACCATTAGATTCTCACTAGAAATCCTTTCTTGTATTTTTGGATGTATGGATGCATGTATGCATTTTTTCTTGATTCATGCACATATGGATGTGCATGCACACATACATACATACATAAATACATACATCATACTTCATGGTTGAATATACAAAGAAAATGGTGGCAATATAAGACTCACACCATGGTTTTAAATATATGAATTATTATTTCATTTGATTTAAAGCAAAAAGAAAAAGGAAAGGATAATTCATGGTTTCTTTTTACACTCTTCTTTGACCAAACCATGCTCACCCACCATTTAACCATGGATTAACTTTCCTTTTGGGTTTTAACTCAAGTTCAACAATATATTTATTGTTTAACCATGGTTTGAGATGAGAGAAGAAAAATATATTTAGATATATTTTCTATTTTCTCATGAGGTTTTTTCTTTTCTCTTGTTCTAAAAGGCCACCATCTTCTTCCTCCATCTTTTGCTCTCTAGATTTCTCTAGTGAACAAATTACTCACCAAGTTAGGATTTTGAAGTGAGAAAAGCCACCACAACATCATTCTACACAAGTCTTGCCCACTTGTTTAGAGTGTTAGCTTCATTCTCTTCTCTTGATCAAGTGAAGTTGCAAGCTTGGACAAAGCGGACTCCGGGTGGATCATCATGGACCTGGAGGAGTTCAAGCGGATTTTTTCCAAACCCCAAGTAGTCGAGGAGTCTAGCGTAGGGAGCTACAAAGTTTGTACTCTCAAAACCCTAGCTTTATATACTTGTGTTGAAGTGTAGTTTTTGAAACCCTAATTTTTCTAGGAATGATTCTTTGTATGCTTACTTAGCACCCTAAAATTTTAATCTTTGGTACATGTGATGCTTCCAAACCCTTCATGAGGTGCTAGGTAAACTCAACATAACTGTGAATATCCCAAGCTTCCATTAAGTAATATACAAGCTAGTATGATACAATAATGGCCCCTTCGACATATACACTAACAATCTCCCACTTGCACTAGGGCCATGTACTGGCGTATCGAAGACTGATCATCTCGAGTAGCCTCTCGAACTGAATCTAAGGTAAGGCCTTTGTGAATGGATCAGCGGTGTTCTCCTCTATAGCAACTCTCCGAACCTCGATCTCCTGGCGATCTATAATCTCCCTGATCAGGTGATACTGCCTTAAGATGTGTCTGGACTTCTGATGGGACCTGGGTTCCTTCGCTAAAGCTATAGCTCCGTTGTTGTCACAATACAATGGTATTGGATCAACAATGGTAGGAAACACCTGAAGTTCTATTAGGACTTCTTCATCCAGACCGCTTCTGTAACATTTCCAAAATAATAAAATATGATTTTTGGGAAATTTTATAATTTAATATTATTTTAATGAATATTTTAATATTCTGGTACAATTAAATACAAATAAATGGGGAAAAATTGTGGAAAATTCTAAAATAAGGTATTTTATGGAATTAAGCCATTTTAAAGTTTTTAAGATTAGTTATATGCTAATTTAGTGCTAATCGCGATTAAGAATCGCTAATTGGATTTTTAGCATTTCTGTGCAAAAATGTGCACATATCATTTTCTACACTTATGTTGCTTGTGCATTTCTACCATGGCCTTTCTTTTGGGTCTACTATTCAAGTGAGAAGAGTTTAGTGAAGAAAAGAAAAGAAAAAGTAGTATGATGAGAGAAAGAAAGGGACCAAGTCAACCTTCACCTCTTTTGACCCATGCCCCCCCATCATTTCCCTTCTCATTTTCTCTCCCTCCCCTTGTTGGAGCTGCTGCTGCTCTCTCTCCCTCTCTCACCCTCTTCACTAAAACCCTAGATCCACCATAAAAATAAAGCCAAAACCCCATTCCCACTTCACAAAGCTTGCTCCCAAGCTCACTAGCTACACATTGAACCAAGCAAGATTGGATTTGGAGAACTTTGAGCAACTCAAGAATTTTCTTGAGTTGCCAAAGGAGGTAATTTCTGCACCCTCTTGTAGTATTTCAAATCCCTTGTGCATCAATTCTAGTTTCATATCGATATTGTGTCGTTTTGTGGACTTTGGAGAATTCAAGTTAGGGTTTAGGGTTAGACCTGAAATCAAAGTGGAATTGAGGCTTGTTGTGACCTTAGAACCCCTTGTGTGATGCTAATTTGGACCCAAACCTGAACTTGAAACCAGAATACGGAATTACGGAATCGATATCGGGGAAAACTGTAAATCTGGAAGTGCTTTGTGTAATCTGCTATTACCCCGAGACCCCAAAAATAAAACTGAGTTGACAGTGAGATGTGCAAGCACCATGGAACCACTACACCAAACCCTAGCCCCCAACTCCAAACTGAGGCCGCCAATTAATTCCTTGTGGCCGCAAATTACGGCCAGAGTAGGAGGGAATTGCCTCTATTTTTGTGCATGGCCCCATTTCCTATATTCTTGACCCTGGGTATGTCTAGTTTTGACTGATTCCATCTAGGGTGAAATCTGGGTTGATTTTCCTATGTTGGTGCATGGTTTACGACTTGTGTTAGTGTGGATTTTGGTATTTGGTGTTTCGTTCCTGTCGGGTGGCGTTTGGACGTCAACGATAAGTGGATATTGATCGTGTTTGCATGCGAGGTTATAGGTTTTTACCTATAGGCGTAGCGTGTGCCGTTTTGGTTTCCGATGTGATTTTCATATGCTTTAGCGTTTGTGATATCCTTGCAGGTACCCTACGAGATGTGAGGCAAAGAAGATGAAGATGGCGACATCGGCACCGACACATGAGAAGCAAGGTGAGTAGATTTATATCTACGGGGAGAAGTCGGGTGGATGGCGTATAGCACCCCCGCAGTCCGTGGTGATGTATACGAATACGTATACACACATATATTTATTATGTGTTGTTGGGATCATTGATGGTGATAATGGTACTATTGGTGATAAGAATGTATTGGTTTAGTATAGTGCGAAACCCTAGAGTAGGGGTTGCACACATACACATACACATACACATATACTTGCATGCATTCTTTCATTTACCTGTGCGCTTATGATGGTGTGTATATCTACACATGGGTATGGGACTATGTGTTCATATACGAGTTTTGAGGATGATACGTGGGATTGAGATGAGTCGATGAGATGCGATTAAGACCGTGAGATTTGGCGACATGACAGAGTTCGTATTGGGGATGCGATATGATGGTAGTGATACCTGTCATGCGATGAGATAGGGTGATATCGACTAAGATTTAGGTGGTTTTCATACCCCTCTCGATTGGCTTGATTGTTCGGTTCGTAGTTCGCCTAGTAGGCGTTAGGCTAGACCCGAGTCATACCTATTTTAAAACTAACGAATCGGGGATATTTTAATGATAGAGCAAAAAGGGTTTATACGGATATTTTCAAACGACGCATCTTTTCTTAAAACACCATAGCCCTTATTTTACCAAAAGCCCTGATTCGTCTTATTTCAAAAGGCAAGGTTGCATGATATAATTATTGAGGCAGGTTCTTTACTGTTGCGTGATTACTCGATTCCGCATATTCATGCTGTTGCATTGCATCGCTTATATTGTTGATACATTTCAGTCATGCTGCTAGGACACCAGCACAATTATCGATGATGCGTATGTTCCACGTACACTTGTTTGCCGGCTCACACACTTCATCATCGATAATTGCCATGTCACTACACTGTAGTACTGTTGCATTTAGTGTATGTTGCTTACATTTCTTCACATGTCGCATACGTCATGCTTTCTGATTATACGCATTGAGATATATTATTTCCATGATATTTCTGGTTTTGGGAACCGTGGGTGTTTTAAAAAAAGAATATGGAATTGTTTTAAAACCCGGTTACCCTTGACATGATATTTCAGTGCGTCCACCATGTGTTTTCTCGGTGCTGAGAGCGACATGTGAAACCCGATTCGAGGAGGCGGATGTGGCCGATTGCGGGTACATGGTGGACCCGGTATGGTTCCCCGGGGCAAGAAATGTTTTTCGTGGAGTAGACGATGAGCCTGGCAGGGTGGCGAGTACCTACCGGTGATTGGTTGGACCTGGCAGTTATCCGGAGGATACTGACCAGAGTCGATAGATGGATATGGGCGTACTGCCGGGGCCGAGGGCCAATACCGCAGACAGAGCCCGTGGGCCGATTCGGACTGACGGAGCCCTATATATGAGGATTTACTTGCCGATGCTGGGCACAGTTTTCATGATGTTTTTGAGTGCCGATGCTGGGCATTCCGGTTCCATAATTTTGACGTGTTGTGAGGGACACGGGTGGTTTATATCCTCATATTTCCATGCATATGCTGATGATATTTACATGCATGATGGTTATTGTCATTGGGTGACGAGTGGACGGGATCCACGTACATGCAGATTTGATTACATTGTTCATACCTCACATTCATGATATGCTATTACCTGAGGCACTAGCACGAGTACTTGGTACTACACTCATGTATAGAGATTACATTGCCAGTTTAGCATGCTTCAGCTTTATTCATGTTGAGGTTTATTTATATCTGATCGTATTGACCTAGGATGGGTGTTCATAACAGAATACTGCATTTTATACCGCCCATTTTTATGCTCGTGTGTTTATAGGTAGGTGCTTTTAATCCGTGTTTGCTACATATTTACAGGCCACAGTTTTCTAGTCCAAAATAACGCAATTGATACAAAATCTCCACTGCTACGCCAAAATACAGAACATCTGTTGACAGCAGATAAAAGCCGGCTTCCATCATCCGTATCCGTCCAGTGCCACTTACCAATTCCGGAGACAAGACATATGACAGTAGTTATTCGTGTCTCGGACAAGCACAGAGCACGAGGGGGGCAGCACAAGAATCAATGGGTGCGCGGAGCTCGAGGGAGAAAGGTCAAATCAATCAAAAGTTAAGCTATGTATGGACTGTGCAGATCTGAAGCAACTGTGGAAGCAAATTGCAGTTTGGTATATGTAGAACAACACAGGACAAGGAACCAGGAAAACCCACAAAACCCCAGAACCCAATTCCACCATAGGGCCACGGATCCGCGGCCGATAGGGGTTATGGGCCACGGATCCGCGACTATTGTGGCGCCTCTCTCTGTCGTCTTTTAGGGGCAGTTTGTTACTTTCATATGGGGTCAGAATTTGGCCCTAGGGTTTCAGTTCACCTCTTATAAATACCCCAGAACTTGCCAAGCTTTGGGGCCATTCTTTGTTCTTCTTTCTTTTTAGGATTTAGTCTTTTTCTTCTTCTTCTTCATTCTTTTTCCATGAAAATTGTAGTGGGAGATCAATGAAGATGAGGGCTTTTTGTATCATTCTCTTTTGTTTCTTCTTCCCCTTGAGATTCTTGCTTTCTCTTGATCATTCAACCTCTTCATTGAGCTTGAATGGTTAAGGGTTAGTTATTGATCTCAAGGGTCGTATTTTCTTATGGAATTAGCGCTTCATTTTACATGCGTTCTCTACCCTTCCCTTGATCTTGCAACCTCTTGATTGAGCTTGCAAGTTTAAGGGTTGGCTATTGATCACATGCTTGTCTTGAGTTCTAGTTTCTTGTTCCTTTTATCGCTTTTTATTACTTTCTTATTATTATCTTGCTTTACTTTCTTGCAATTCAATTCATGCACTTAATTACTTGTAATCTTTTCTTTTCTTTGTTCTTTTCTTTTGCTCTTTTTGGTTCTTTTTGTGAATGTTGTATTTATTGTTGTTGTTAAGAATCCATATGATATTGTAAGTTAACATTTCTTTGCTCATTTCCTTTTCCCGTTATTTTCCATTGAACTCCGCCCAAACCATACGCAAGCGCTCCGTTAGGCACCCTACCCTAATAAGGTAACGGTGATTCCTAACCGCGACCGGTTGCGTTCGGTTTAGCCGGAGGCGAAAGCAAGAGACAAGAACAGACAGACAAGGGTAAATAAGCCGGATTCCATGAATACCGCGCTTAAATCCCCTAATCCACGTTGTTGCCGATTGCTCTAGCTTCAATTAGTCAAGACTCGGCTCAAAGGTTTCGAGTACGGATTTATTTAGCTTACATTATCGTATCCTTTCTTAACAACTTTATACTTGCAAATAATACACATAGGTTAGAATCGAACAAACATATACTCATTCTTTATTGACTCGTCTAAGACAAGAAAGGACATACAACCATCTCCCTGTGGATCGACCCGTGCTCAACCGGCTAGCTGCATGGCGACACCGTCTTCATTGCGGTTAACTTTAATTCTTTCAATCAAATGGCGCCGTTGCCGGGGAGACGGTAGTGTATTTTCTTTCTTGTTATTCGGGTTAATATTCTTTTTGTATATATATATATATATATAAAATATTCTTTTTGTTTTTTTTTTGATCATTTTTGTGGGCAAGAGTGCAGATTTTTGCAGATTTACAAACTGCGATTGTGGGGAGCAAAGTGTACATTCAAGGCTAAGGTGATTGCAAAGTACAGTGCCAAAGATCCGGGTAGTTTGACCCGCGCAAGCGAACTTATCAAGCTTACCGGATTTGATTCAACGGGGGTTTCCTAACCCAAAAACTTAACGGTACATACTTTACTAACACCTTCTTCTCAAATCCGACGCGTCCAATATACTATTCTTTGCAGGATTCTTTGCAAGTTCGCTAACAAACGCTAAAAATTGATTAACCCATATTTGTTGCAGTGCCGCGCTTAAACTAAAAAACGATTTTTTGATTCTTTATAGAATTTTTATTGAATTGCGCATTGCATACATTAATACGGACTTCAGGGCAAGCGAACCCCACAACATACGGTAAAGGATTTCATCACCTTTTCCGTGGCCCACAAATCACGAACTTGAGCATAACGTTTACCCGCAGAAAATTTAAAAGAAACTAGACTTTAAGCCTTAAGGACTTCGCGCTCACTAGGAGAAGTTAACTGTGTTTAGAACCTTTCTTAACGGTATATTGTTTACGGGGTGTCTAGGAAAGTGTTAACGGCGAAACCGCCAAAAGAGAAAGGGTTATTTAATTAAGGAACTTCGCGAAAGCGTTGGAAAACCTTCCCTTATCTCTGCACTTACCTGGCCTCGTGATCAGTGTATCTTGAGCCCGTTTCTCGACACAGTTTTACTTCGACAATCAAGTTCTGGAGCAGGTCTAGTTGACCTAAGTGAACCCTAGAACGATTAGGTGTGTGGTATTTTTATGTCGTGATTGTTTTTGTCCATATTCTTTTTTGTGTGTATATTTCATTCTTTTGTTAATATCTAAAAAATTTTTAAAAAAAAATATTTAAAAATTAAAAATTCACATTCTTTTCCCCCTCCTTTTCTCTGCCTTTCTTTCTTTCTCTCTTCATATCATGGGTACCCCACCTCGCAAAACTCTTGCCGAACTTTGGTACCCACAACCAGACATTACTTCTTACGGTTCTTGCTTTGGCCGAACGTCAAACGATCCCTCCATGCCCAAAATCTCTTTGAAAGATCGGATAGACGCGTCTAGGACAAACACTTGCCCATCGCAATCCACTTTGTATCAACCTTTTCAACCTCCCCCACCCGCTTATGTTGACACCCCTTTTGCAAGTCGTCCTTTGTCCATCGCTGAACATATTGAACAATCCTGTAGCCGATCTTTCACTCCTTTTACCATTACAGATTCTTAGGATCAACAATTCCATTCACCTTCTTATCCAAATGTTGATCCTACTCCTGTCCAGCCATTCAATTCCTACCAGTCCTACCCGACTTTTGCACCTTCCCCAGACATTTCTTCAGAACCGCCATTTGGGAGTTTTCAGTATCCAAACAACTTTGAATCTTTTACTGAAACCCCTTCACAACCTATGTCTAGTCTGGAACAGTCGTTGGAAGACTTTAGGGTAGCGTCATGCCAACAGATGATGGATTTGAATGCGTCCATGGCCGCCCTCATACAACCTAGTGACCCGGTAGCTAGTTTTCAACTAGCTCCAAATTTTCCAATGTATGAAGAGGCGGTCGGACAGGCTGTGAATTTGAGTGGAGAGAGTGAGCTGTACCCCCTTCCAAATCAAACCTACCCGTTTCAAATTGAATCCCACAACTCCTGTGTTGAAAGTCTATCAAGTGTCCCAACTGAATTATCAATTGAAGATAGAATGTTTAATGAGTTGTGCGACTTTGTAGGGTTTGATTTGCCAGATTGTGAAGGGACCTTGCCAAGTGAAACCACAAACAATCCTTTTGACCTCTACACCTCCATCTTAGAACCTGAATTGATTGAAATCCATGCTTTTGATGAGATGTCGAAGAAAATTGACTTTCACTTGATTGAGGATATTGACGCTGGGGATATTTTGGATGATGAACCCGTAGATTTGGCTGAGTTTGTCTCTTCAAATCATCATCCCGAGTCATTAAATGTTTTTCCCGCACTTCATATGCGTCTTGATATTGATGATAAAGGCATGGATGAGCTTAACTTTGAGGAGAATTCTGAGGATAGTTTTGAGGATGAACCAGTTATAATTGATGAGTCGGATTTTCCAATTCATCCTATCCCTTCCACTGACTGTGTACACCCTCCTGAACCTTTAACCGAGAACCTTCCTCAACCACTTCCCTCCATTCTTTCCATCGTTCCGACCTTGCAATAAACCGTATCATTTTCACTTCCTATGTCTGGTTTACCGAGTTCGGCGTACCCATGGTTTCTTACGAATCTTGAGCGATTTGACCCAATCTCTCGCCGGGTTAATAGATTAGCACAATCGCTGTTTACACATAGCTCATCACAAATTGTGCTAATCTATTCACTCCATTCGCACCCTCAAGTTCGTACTCCACTTCTTTTTCCCTTCCGCCATTCTTCTTCTGATATACCGAGACCGTATCCCTCTTCTATCTCCGTACGGTCTCGCGTATTCTCCATTTCTTACCTCTTCACCTTCTTTCACCAACCACTGCTTTACCATGATAAAATCTTTGAATGGTTGGTGCGCACTTTTGGCCTGTGTAAGGCCTTATATAGATTAATACTATTCTCCTTCCCCCCCAAATCCTAAACTTCAAAGCTTAATAGTGGAAACACTGTTTTACTTAAGTTTGGGGGGGACATCCTTTTTGTATATATTTTTTGTTTTCCTTTTTGTTTTGTATATAATTTGCTTCTAGGGAGCGCCGACAATTTTGACCCTCTTGGTGTAGCCTGACAGTGAGGGCACTGTCAAGTTTAAGTTTGGGGGTGTGCTCGGTAAGCTTTCTTCCTTCGCATTCATTTGTATATTTTGCATTTGCATACCTTATTAAAAACCCAAAAAAAATTTAAAATTTTCCAAAAAATATAAAAACTTTGTCGTCAAGTTAGCTAATAGGGTAACTTAGATCTTTATTCCGAAAGTTTAGTTGATATGATAAAAATAACTAAATTCTAGGCTTAGGGATCGAAAACCCTAAAAATAACCCTCATTCTGTCTAACTTTGGTAAGTATACGTCCTTACAGTTTTTTTTGAGAAATAGGTAATCTTGAATTCAGTTCTTGAGCTAAGTCAAGATGAAAGGAAAGTATTGATGCTTTACTGAAGGATAAGTCTGAAAAATAGTTTCTTTTCTTGAATTCAAATTTAGAAAGTATATTCCCTACAAACTGCACTTACACGCACCTTGAAACTTGGGATAGTAGAAGATACCTAGAAATACTCTTGCCGGAAAGCCTAGTATGAAAGAAAAAACGGTATTTAAAGCTAAACACCAAAAGAGCATGTTCAAAACTATAGCCAGTCTTGAAAAAGAAAAGGAAAAAGAAAAAGAAAAATAGAATAAAGTCAAGACCTGGAAACTGCTATTTACGCTTTAAAGTTCACACATTCAGTAATCGGTCATTAGTGCCTCAAGAAGCATTAATAGTCGCATGAAAAGTGTGTGAGCAAATCCGTCCATCCTTAATGAAAAGAAGTAGTATTAGGTATTAGGGCAAGGGTATTATAGCTTGAATTGAATTCTCAAGTGTAGGGGTGCAAATACACACACACGTAGGGGTATACAATCGATGTTTGAATAAAAGATAGAAATAAAGAATAAGACTTGTGTTTTCTGTAAAGTTGATAAAAATCCCTGATTTGAGGCCGCACTTTAGAAGGAAAACTCAGGAGAACCAACATCTTTCTAAACTTTTTTGGAACGTATATGAACAAAGGTTAAATAGATAGAAGGTGTGAAAAATAAGGGTTGGATATTTCTAACTTAGGATGATAGAGTTTCTAACGTAAATACAAAACTGTAGGAGTAGAATCAATGTTAACTTATGACACTAGCTTGACGGGATTTTGTAGGTAGTATCCGCTGAAAACCCTCAGGATGTTAGTGTATATACCCTAGAGGCCATTACTGTATCATACTAGTATGTATATTACTTAATGGAAGCTTGGGATATTCACCTTGTATTGACAATTTTGCTCAAAATAGTAGTATGCTACTTGGTTTGTTTCTACTTCAATGTGTACATGTGTTTATTTTGTATATCGCCTATACACATTAGTAGAGCCCTTAGGATCTTTGCTTGATTACCAGCGATGTGATGGCCGTCACACTAGTGGGGCTGGGTAATCTATAAGCACATCCTTATGCAGGTCCCTGGTCGCAGGACTATCGAGACAGGGCATCGATACTCCGGAGTAGACCAGCGCATGCGCTTCTCATCCCAATGTGGGAGACGGTCTGTCCCACAGCCGTCAGTACGTCGTACTTGAGATAGTATGCGGGTGCTCGTTAGGTTACGGGTACACTGGACAGGACTCGTCGGGAACTGACTAGTTGGTATTATACCTATCGTCAGTTATCAGTTCCCAGGTGACATGAGTATAGCTTAGTCCGCTGACTTGACACTGTCACTCCGCCTCGAGTGTGTTCCCACTGTACTTTGATCACTACCCTACCACGGCTCAAAGGAGTCGTGCAAACAGGTAGTGGTTGGGTGCAGTCCCGAAGCACTTGGAGGCAGTGACGGTTAGACAGGATTCGTCTCTCCCGGTATTGGGGGTTGACATCGCGCTGTGTCTAGGAGAGCCATTACACGAGTAGTCCCTGGCCAGGGCAAACGAGATATACTGGTAGGTTTCCAGTGTTATCTCAGGGTGTTTTGGGCTTCGCTCCGGCACGACTTGTACCGCTATTGGGGGACTGACGTTTACCGCCCCCTAGGCCCGCCATGCGATGTATCAGACGAACAGACCGGACTGTACGGAGAATGTCACACTCAGGCTCAGTAGGTGTTCAGATGGGTTTCGCCTTGTCGGTCTTCTTGTCGGCATTACCTGGGGACCGTTACGCACAGCTAGTGCCGCTTGCGGTCTGTGGTTAAACCCACTGCCAGCGTAGTGTCGAGTCTTTAGAGTCCCACACAGAAAGCTTTTCGCCTTTAGGCAAAAGAGTAGAGGTCGCATGGTATTGCGACAGGGTTCGGTCACATCCGTGCACTTGTGCACGTACAGTGTCCGGACAGTTTACACTAGCGGGCTTTGGTTTAAGCCAGATCCTAGTGTACCTTATGGGATTGGATTTATCCAGTTTGCATTCGTGTTCCTCGGAACGCGGATGCGGGTGTGTATGCACAGTTGACAGGGAGGCAGAGGCAGCGGATTCTCATTAGGGTTGTTGACAGTTGACCGTTGACTATTTGAATTTGTGCTCAACCCTAATGAGAATATGATATGTGATTAACTATTATATTAATTAAGTATTATGGTGATATGGTTGTTGACTTGTTGACTTTGTTGACTTGTTGATTTTTGTTGACTTGTTGACCGGTTGACTAGGCTTGACTAGTTGACCATCATGATAACCATGGTTATCATTTCATGCCAAAGACTTTTACTTGCTTGCTCATTTGAGTAAAATGAGTGCATGACATGATAAGGTTATGGTTGCTTCTAAACATCACATAAGACTTTTTTGATATGATGAGTTATGATCACTTTGGATTATGAGAGGGTGAAAGACAAAAATACTTGCTCATTCTTTCTTGCTCACTCTCTCTCTTGTTCTTGAGCTCTCTTGTTCTTGCTCTCACCCTCAACCTCTTCCTCCCTCTCTTGATCTATGGTTCTCTTGTCTCATGAGTTGAGAATCAAGAACCATAGATAAAATCCCATTCTATTTCTTCTCTACTCATTCTAGTTCACTAGGTTTAGCAAACCAAGTGAACTAGTTTCTTCAAAGAACGAAGAAGGAGCTAAAGGTTGGAGCTTTCAGGTGGATCTATCTTCGGCGTACGGAGACGACGAGAAGAAGCCATCGGACCACCATCGGAGCTTTGAAGACGAAGGAGTTCAAGACAAGCAAGGTATAACCCCCTAACCGAGTAGCTAAAACTCATAGTTAGGATGTTAGATAGAAGTTTAACCAAGATCCGGGTTTTAGGTCCATGTTACCATCTTTAAGAAAATCGTTTTTTACCAAATTCCGCATTCCCGAAAGTACCGGGAGAGGTAGCATGGACTTACAGTGGTATCAGAGCCTAGTTAAACTCTATCTAACATGTTAGCAAGTAACTAGAAGATCGATCAACGAAAAAGTCCCGAAACGAACCCCGGAATTTTAAACTTTCTGTCGATTTTAAAAGTGCTGGAAAATCCTTTTAAAATACACGTAAAATCGGCTCAGGCTTTTCTATAAACACAGAAGAAATTTCGTCCCATGATTCGTTTAAACGGCCGCGGAAGGGCGGTGGGAGCACGCTCCCGCCGCGGTTCCGCGGCGGCGTTGACTCTGTATGGGACAATTTTTCTTCAGAGTGTTTACTGGGTTGTTTTGGGATTTTTCATATATATATTTTCTGCCCAGATTTTCCAGAACGAAAATTTTATTTTGGGGTCCCGAAAATCCGTATTTTTGATCGAACTTCTAAAAGACTTGAGCTAACGGGTTTTTCTGTGATGTGATATTTGTATTGAACGTCTACTAATCGCTATATGTCGATTAGTGGGGGTTATACAAATCTGTGATCTGTAATGTGCTGGAATGTGTATATAAATATGTTGGATTGTCGCGGGTGAATAGCCGGGGGATGTGAGACGAGAGTTTTCTTTTCTTGCAATTCATGTAAATTTGTAAATTGATGTAATAATTATTTGTATGGCCGCACAACCGGGTCGGGGTTGTAGCCGTCATTGTATAATTTCTTTTTACTGTTTTTGCTCCTAGGATAGACCCATGGAGGGGGTGCACAAACTACCGGGTATGTCGAAGTGTCGAGTGGCCTACTCATGGAGATGAGGGAGGTTGCTACGCTTCGGGTACTTGGCGGGTAGTTTGCCGCACCCGTAGAGGTCTTGGGTGGGGTGTTGGCTATTCACCGCGACCGTGTAATCTGTTTTTGTTACAGGCTCGTACAAATTACAGATTCCTAGTATATCCAATGTATTTATCTGTGATCTGAAATGTTTATCATTGCAGTATATCTATATTTGATATTATTTAGGCGTTGCTTATGTTTTACAGACGCGCTAGCCCAGCCCCCGCTCTGTCGTTAGTTAAGTAACCTAACGGGTAATGACGGGGCCCCGTGGCGAATGCGAATGGCATAAGCGTACGTCATATTTTGGTTGTTTTCTGCAATGGTAGGATTAAATGATGGGACGCATTAAAAGAACTAATGCAAGAATATCACGCATTAAAAGAACTAATGCAAGCAAAACATGCATTAAAAGAACTAATGCAAGAAAATAAACCAAGTATAAGTCGTTGGAACATTTTCGAAAAACCACTCGGTTCTTTTCAAAACAAACTTTTAAAATGCGGAGTTTGAACCACTCCATTTAAAAGCTATCTCGTTCCATCGACTAAATCAAGTTCACTACGTTCACGGTTTCGCCAAAACCATTCGTAGCCCTCCGTCGTTTCATATGAATATTCAACAGTATTCAAGCTGTGTTTGTTGGCCTTAGTCAAGGCACAGTGTTTGGTAGCTGGTGGGTATTCATATGTTGCATAGATAGAATGCGTTGGTTTGGGACAGTCGTATTACCTTGTTGGCCTTAGTCAAGGGTATATACGGGTGGATTCAAATTAACCTGGACAACGACGGGTAGAACTTGACATGTGACTTATGATTTGTTGGCCTTAGTCAAGGTCATAAGAGCATGGGGCAAAAATATACATCGGGAGTTTCATAAGTACTGAAACATGCTAGATTTGCATACCATTTGGAGTGTGATGATTCTGGTAGGATTCCTTCAGTTTCTTCACGCGATGATATTTGGATCCCGATCCTACTGTGAGTATATGCTACTCCTCGGGAAATTTCTCACTAAACGATCAATGCTATAAACCTAGTAGGTGCCTAGAAAGGTGTTAGCGGGGCTACGCCCCCAGGGAAAAGAGGTTCTTTAATTAAGGAACTTCGCGAAAGCGTTGGAAAACCTCCCTCGAAGTACCGACACCGGCCTGGCTGAACGGTTAAGCAAGTATTGTGCAGTGGGATTGATCCCGACTAATTCTTCCTTTATGGTTTGAGGAGGGATTCGAGAAACAGTGGGAGCCATCCTGTTTAGACAAACTAAAAACCACTCTAAACTTGCAAGAGCATCATGCTGAGTGTTTCTTCTTCTCTCTCTTAATTGCAGCGACCCTGTGACCGCACCTAGGTTACATCTAGATAAAAATATGACTGAACCTGACTGTTATGACTGGCAAAGGTCTGTCCAGATGTCCATTGCCCATGACAAGCTGGGACACCTCTTAACTAATCAAATCCCTGCTGTCTCAGGTCCAGTTTCCCCTGTCACGGATGTTCACATCCGCAGGACACCGGAAAAGGATTGTGCGAAAGCCAAGTGCCTCGTGTTAGCCTCAGTTAATGGTGCAAACCAGAGGCAGCACGAGAAGATGGACTCAGTTTCTATCTTCCTCCATAACAAAGTTTTATATGGAGAGTAATCTCGTATCGCAAGATATGAGACCTCGAACGAATTGCTTCAAGCGAGGTTGGCTGTCGGGTCATCTGTAGGGGGCAACGTCCTTACAGAGACCAGCTATTTTAAGCCCACGGACCTGGAGACCACGTTGGAGAATGGGTCAAGTACTGACCTAATTCTACAGTCCCTGCCCTCTGCTTATACCCTGAAAGAAACCAGGGAAGAAAAAGGAAAAACAAGGGCAAAAGTTTCGGGACTGGATATGATTAAAGAGGGACGTTCCTATTGTAACGGGAATGAACTATGGCAGAGAGATTGCAGGGCTTGTAAAGCCAGTAGCCAGAATTCGAAGCATGTTGTGGCTTCGGCTTCGAGTGTGTTTGTAATTGAGAACTGTTTGTCAGTTAACCCTACTTCCTGGGTATTGGATACCGGATCAGGATCTCACATCTGTAATTCGTTACAGGGTCTGAGAAACCGTAGGGTTATCAGGAAAGGTGATATGACTCTCAGGGTTGCTAACGGAATGAGCATGGATGCTGTATCCGTAGGGGAATATCACCTAGGACTGACAACTGGGCAGATATTGATTCTGTGTGACTGTTTGTATGTACCAGGTGCGACTTGCAATATCATATCTGTATCCTTACTTTCTAAGGAAGGATATGATTTTGCTTTTGTAAGCGATGTAGTAAACATCCACCTAAATCAAGTACTGATTTGGTCAGGTACATTAAATAACGGTATATACGTATTGAATCAAGCTCAGATATTCAGTGTCCAGAACACACTTAAAAGAAAGTCTCCAGAATTAAATCAGGCTTTCTTATGGCATTGTAGACTGGGTCACATCAATGAGACACGGTTGACTAAGTTACATAAAAAAGGATACTTGGATCCGTTCGAGTACCAGTCTTATGCCACTTATGAATCTTGTCTCATGGGAAAGATGACAAAGACTCCGTTCACTGGACACGGAGTAAGAGCGAGCGAGCTCTTGGGACTTATACACAGTGACGTGTGTGGTCCAATGTCTACACATGCGCGAAGCGGTTATTCATACTTCATTACTTTCACAGATGATTTCTCTAGGTTTGGACATGTCTTCTTAATGAAGCACAAATCCGAGGCCTTTGAGAAATTTCGAGAATATAAGAATGAAGTAGAAAAACAAACAGGCAAAAGTATCAAGATCCTAAGATCGGATCGAGGTGGTGAATACTTGAGTGCCGAGTTTCTGGACTACTTAAAAGAGAATGGAATTCTCTCTCAGCGTACTCCTCCATACACACCACAACACAACGGTGTATCGGAAAGAAAGAATCGAACCCTACTAGATATGGTTCGTTCCATGATGAGTAAGGCTGAGTTACCGCGATCTTTCTGGGGTTATGCACTGGAAACAGCTGCACATCTCTTGAACCAAGTTCCTACTAAGACAATGCCTACCACACCATACCAGATGTGGAGTGGGAAGAAACCCTGTCTTAAATCCTTTAAGACATGGAGATGTCCGGCTTTTGTAAAAAAGCAGCATGCGGACAAGCTCGAGGCACGCTCAGTACAGTGCAAGTTTGTGGGATACCCAAAGAACTCCAAGGGGTATCTTTTCTATTACGCAGAGGAGCAAAAAGTCCTTGTTTCTCGTCATGCCCGCTTCTTGGAAACTGAGTTTTTTAGAAAATCAGATAAGTGGGAGCGCAATAGAACTGGAAGAAATTCCAGAACCACAAGCTATTACTGAAACCTTAGTAGAACCAGAAGGTTCAGGGGAACCGGACATTCCTACGCCGCTCCGCAGGAGTTGTAGGCAGTCTCATCCGCCCGAGAGATACTACGGTTTTCTCGTAGACGGGGATAGAGAGGATTGCATCATAGATTATGATGAGCCTACTAGCTTCCAGCAAGCCATTCAGAGCGGTGACTCGGTAAAATGGCTGGATGCAATGCGGACCGAGATGGAGTCCATGTACACCAACAAAGTTTGGACTTTGGACTTTGCTCCAGAAGGGGTAAAACCCGTAGGCTGCAAATGGATCTTCAGAAAGAAGATTGGTGTAGATGGGCAGGTTGAAACCTATAAGGCTAGGCTCGTTGCAAAGGGTTTTCGTCAAAGACCTGGTTTGGACTATGACGAGACCTTTTCTCCGGTAGCCATGCTTAAATCCATTCGGATCCTTCTTGCCATTGCTGCCTTCCACGATTATGAGATCTGGCAGATGGACGTTAAGACGGCTTTCCTAAATGGAAATTTGGAAGAGTGCGTCTATATGGATCAGCCAGAGAGATTCAATCAGAGTGGGAGCAGCGGTAAAGTGTGCAAGTTGCTCAAGTCCATCTATGGACTTAAGCAGGCATCGCGGAGTTGGAACATCTGCTTTGATGATACTGTCAAAGAATTCGACTTTGTCAAAAACCCAGATGAACCATGCATTTACAGTAAGATTGTAGGGAGAAATGTGGTATTCCTCGTCTTGTACGTCGATGACATTCTCCTAATAGGAAATGATATTCCTATGCTACAGTCAGTCAAAGGATTCTTGTCACAGAGGTTCTCCATGAAGGACCTGGGCGATGCCAACTACATTCTGGGGATCCAGATCTATCGTGATAGATCTAAAAGGATGTTGGGACTTTCACAGTCAAAGTACATTGACACCATACTGAAACGATTCAGTATGGAAGATTCCAAGCGCGGTAATCTACCGGCTTGTCACGGAATCACCCTCTCCAAAGAGATGTCTCCCAAGACTGATTTGGAAAGGGCTCGCATGTCATCAATACCCTACGCATCTGCGGTAGGCTCTATTATGTATGCGATGTTATGTACCAGACCAGATGTAGCATACGCATTGAGCGTTGTAAGCCGGTATCAGTCGGACCCAGGGGAGAAACACTGGATAGCAGTAAAGAACATTCTCAAGTACCTGAGAAGGACTAAGGAGATGTTCTTGGTGTATGGCGGAAAAGACCTCCAGATTGAGGCCTTTGCTGACTCCAGCTTCCAGAGTGACAAGGATGACTCCAAGTCCATGTCGGGTTATGTCTTTACCCTCAATGGAGGGGCGGTTTGCTGGAAGAGTTCCAAGCAGGAAACCGTTGCTGACTCAACCATGGAAGCGGAGTACATAGCTGCTTGCGATGCCGCAAAGGAAGCTGTCTGGATGAAGAAGTTCCTCACGGAACTTCAGGTGGTTCCTACCAGTGTTGATCCAATACCGCTGTATTGTGACAACAACGGCGCTATAGCTTTAGCGAAGGAACCAAGGTCCCATCAGAAGTCCAGGCACATTTTGAGGCGGTTCCACCTGATCAGGGAGATCATTGATCGCCAGGAGATCGAGGTAAAGAGAGTAAAATCAGAAGATAACACTGCAGATCCATTCACCAAGGCCTTGCCCCAGACTCAGTTCGAGCGGCTGATCGAGATGATAGGTCTTCGATACGCCAGTACATGGCCTTAGTGCAAGTGGGAGATTGTTAGTGTATATGCCCTAGAGGCCATTACTGTATCATACTAGTATGTATATTACTTAATGGAAGCTTGGGATATTCACCTTGTATTGACAATCTTGCTCAAAATAGTAGTATGCTACTTGGTTTGTTTCTACTTCAATGTGTACATGTGTTTATTTTGTATATCGCCTATACACATTAGTAGAGCCCTTAGGATCTTTGCTTGATTACCAGCGATGTGATGGCCGTCACACTAGTGGGGTTGGGTAATCTATAAGCACATCCTTATGCAGGTCCCTGGTCGCAGGACTATCGAGACAGGGCATCGATACTCCGGAGTAGACCAGCGCATGCGCTTCTCATCCCAATGTGGGAGACGGTCTGTCCCACAGCCGTCAGTACGTCGTACTTGAGATAGTATGCGGGTGCTCGTTAGGTTACGGGTACACTGGACAGGACTCGTCGGGAACTGACTAGTTGGTATTATACCTATCGTCAGTTATCAGTTCCCAGGTGACATGAGTACAGCTTAGTCCGCTGACTTGACACTGTCACTCCGCCTCGAGTGTGTTCCCACTGTACTTTGATCACTACCCTACCACGGCTCAAAGGAGTCGTGCAAACAGGTAGTGGTTGGGTGCAGTCCCGAAGCACTTGGAGGCAGTGACGGTTAGACAGGATTCGTCTCTCCCGGTATTGGGGGTTGACATCGCGCTGTGTCTAGGAGAGCCATTACACGAGTAGTCCCTGGCCAGGGCAAACGAGATATACTGGTAGGTTTCCAGTGTTATCTCAGGGTGTTTTGGGCTTCGCTCCGGCACGACTTGTACCGCTATTGGGGGACTGACGTTTACCGCCCCCTAGGCCCGCCATGCGATGTATCAGACGAACAGACCGGACTGTACGGAGAATGTCACACTCAGGCTCAGTAGGAGTTCAGATGGGTTTCGCCTCGTCGGTCTTCTTGTCGGCATTACCTGGGGACCGTTACGCACAGCTAGTGCCGCTTGCGGTCTGTGGTTAAACCCACTGCCAGCGTAGTGTCGAGTCTTTAGAGTCCCACACAGAAAGCTTTTCGCCTTTAGGCAAAAGAGTAGAGGTCGCATGGTATTGCGACAGGTCGCATGGTTTTGCGACAGGGTTCGGTCACATCCGTGCACTTGTGCACGTACAGTGTCCGGACAGTTTACACTAGCGGGCTTTGGTTTAAGCCAGATCCTAGTGTACCTTATGGGATTGGATTTATCCAGTTTGCATTCGTGTTCCTCGGAACGCGGATGCGGGTGTGTATGCACAATTGACAGGGAGGCAGAGGCAGCGGATTCTCATTAGGGTTGTTGACAGTTGACCGTTGACTATTTGACTTTGTGCTCAACCCTAATGAGAATATGATATGTGATTAACTATTATATTAATTAAATATTATGGTGATATGGTTGTTGACTTGTTGACTTTTGTTGACTTGTTGACTTTGTTGACTTGTTGATTTTTGTTGACTTGTTGACCGGTTGACTAGGCTTGACTAGTTGACCATCATGATAACCATGGTTATCATTTCATGCCAAAGACTTTTACTTGCTTGCTCATTTGAGTAAAATGAGTGCATGACATGATAAGGTTATGGTTGCTTCTAAACATCACATAAGACTTTTTTGATATGATGAGTTATGATCACTTTGGATTATGAGAGGGTGAAAGACAAAAATACTTGCTCATTCTTTCTTGCTCACTCTCTCTTTTGTTCTTGAGCTCTCTTGTTCTTGCTCTCACCCTCAACCTCTTCCTCCCTCTCTTGATCTATGGTTCTCTTGTCTCATGAGTTGAGAATCAAGAACCATAGATAAAATCCCATTCTATTTCTTCTCTACTCATTCTAGTTCACTAGGTTTAGCAAACCAAGTGAACTAGTTTCTTCAAAGAACGAAGAAGGAGCTAAAGGTTGGAGCTTTCAGGTGGATCTATCTTCGGCGTACGGAGACGACGAGAAGAAGCCATCGGACCACCATCGGAGCTTTGAAGACGAAGGAGTTCAAGACAAGCAAGGTATAACCCCCAAACCGAGTAGCTAAAACTCATAGTTAGGATGTTAGATAGAAGTTTAACCAAGATCCGGGTTTTAGGTCCATGTTACCATCTTTAAGAAAATCGTTTTTTACCAAATTCCGCATTCCCGAAAGTACCGGGAGAGGTAGCATGGACTTACACAGGAGACAACACTCCTCCTACTAGGGACACGTAGAGGTTGAACGGCTTTTTGCACGCGCTCAGTGCAATCGCGTTCCCTGCGAAAGTGCGGTTATCATTATATTTTTGTGAATAATTGGTTTTGCTCGGGACGAGCAAAAGTTAAGTTTGGGGGTATTTGTTCATAACAGAATACTGCATTTTATACCGCCCATTTTTATGCTCGTGTGTTTATAGGTAGGTGCTTTTAATCCGTGTTTGCTACATATTTACCGGCCACAGTTTTCTAGTCCAAAATAACGCAATTGATACAAAATCTCCACTGCTACGCAAAAATACAGAACATCTGTTGAAAGCAGATAAAAGCCGGCTTCCAGTCATCCGTATCCGTCCAGTGCCACTTACCAGTTCCGGAGACAAGACATATGATAGTGGTCATTCGTGTCTCGGACAAGCACAGAGCACGAGGGGGCAGCACAAGAATCAATGGGTGCGCGGAGCTCGAGGGAGAAAGGTCAAATCAATCAAAAGTTAAGCTATGTTTGGACTGTGCAGATCAGAAGCAACTGTGGAAGCAAATTGCAGTTTGGTATATGTAGAACAACACAGGACAAGGAACCAGGAAAACCCACAAAACCCCAGAACCCAATTCCACAATAGGGCCGCGGATCCGTGGCTGATAGGGGGTATTGGCCGCGGATCCGCGGCTATTGTGGCGCCTCTCTCTGTCGTCTTTTGGGGGCAGTTTGGTACTTTCATATGGGGTCAGAATTTGGCCCTAGGGTTTCAGTTCACCTCCTATAAATACCCCAGAACTTGCCAAGCTTTGGGGCCATTCTTTGTTCTTCTTTCTTTTTAGGATTTAGTCTTTTTCTTCTTCTTCTTCATTCTTTTTCCATGAAAATTGTAGTGAGAGCTTTTTGAGTGGGAGATCAATGAAGATGAGGGCTTTTTGTATCATTCTCTTTTGTTTCTTCTTCCCCTTGAGATTCTTGCTTTCTCTTGATCATTCAACCTCTTCATTGAGCTTGAATGGTTAAGGGTTAGTTATTGATCTCAAGGGTCGTATTTTCTTATGGAATTAGCGCTTCATTTCACATGCGTTCTCTACCCTTCCCTTGATCTTGCAACCTCTTGATTGAGCTTGCAAGTTTAAGGGTTGGCTATTGATCACATGCTTGTCTTGAGTTCTAGTTTCTTGTTCCTTTTATCGCTTTTTATTACTTGCTTATTATTATCATGCTTTACTTTCTTGCAATTCAATTCATGCACTTAATTACTTGTAATCTTTTCTTTTCTTTATTCTTTTCTTTTGCTCTTTTTGGTTCTTTTTGTGAATGTTGTATTTATTGTTGTTGTTAAGAATCCATATGATATTGTAAGTTAACATTTCTTTTCTCATTTCCTTTTCCCGTTATTTTCCATTGAACTCCGCCCAAACCATACGCAAGCGCTCCGTTAGGCACCCTACCCTAACAAGGTAACGGTGATTCCTAACCGCGACCGGTTGCGTTCGGTTTCGCCGGAGGCGAAAGCAAGAGACAAGAACGGACGAACAAGGGTAAATAAGCCGGATTCCACGAATACCGCGCTTAAATCCCCTAATCCACGTTGTTGCCGATTGCTCTAGCTTCAATTGGTCAAGACTCGGCTCAAAGGTTTCGAGTACGGATTTCTTTAGCTTACATTATCGTATCCTTTCTTAACAACTTTATACTTGCAAATAATACACATAGGTTAGAATCGAACAAACATATACTCATTCTTTTTTGACTCGTCTAAGACAAGAAAGGACATACAACCATCTCCCTGTGGATCGACCCGTGCTCAACCGGCTAGCTGCATAGCGGCACCGTCTTGATTGCGGTTAACTTTAATTCTTTCAATCAATGGGTCATAAATTCGATCTCTGCTTGTAGATATTTTCTATTCACGAGTTGGCAACTCCCCCCGTTGTGCCACAGTCCTTGCAGGGTTTTGCCGTACAGATTCCATAGCGGCATTTCTAGCACACTGCTTCCTTATGGGTGACTTGCGTTGGTAGGTGGGTTCTTTTTATCAGAACCGCCATTGCTCCTGTATTATTCATTGTATCTAGAACTCCATCAACCAAAACTTGTATATTGCTTCAGATTTAGAAAACAGTGTTGTATTATTTCGACCTTAGAGTCGCGTTTGTAGTATTACGGTTTTCTGGCTGTTTTGAGTTTCTTTTTGGGTTTTGATCCTCGCCCTTTGGCGTTGTATATTATTATTGCTTGCGTGGTTGTGACCGTCGTTTGACGAAGAGCTAGCTCCTGCTTGGGGATGCCTTTTATCCTTTCATATATATTATTCTTGTTGTACCCCGTTCGGGGCCAGTTTTTACAAAGGAAACTCTGCCGAAATTTTCAGGAAAGGTTACACATTTTAAAAATACATATTCGGCTTAGTTATTTAAAAAGTTGGATTTTTGAAACACGATTTCTTTACTTCTTAAAAACCAGTTTTCCTTATTTACTCTTTAAATGGTTTTAGATTTCTGGGCTTTTGGCTTACATGGATCAGATGGGGTCCTATAGACTTCATATGGTTCAAAGGCCAGTCACGTGCTCTTTCGGGTCGTGACAAAGTTGGTATCAGAGCGCTAGGTTGACCTTGGTTCGAGTCTGAGTTTGACTATGTGGAGCCTAGGGCGTTATTTATATACGGAACTTAGGCTTGACCTTACGGAACTTAGACTTAGTCGAGGGGGTATTAGACCCGAACTTTCATCGTGTAGGATGACCCTTGGTTGATGGAATAGGTGACTAAAGTAGAGTGACATACCGTGGGTATGTTCCGCGGCATACTTACGACACGCCACTCCGCTTAAGAAATCTTAGGTTGTACATTTCCTTGCACCGTATTATATTTCCTTCCTATGATCTACCTTCATCGATACTGGTTATGGTTTTGCTGCCGCGATTGCACGGGAAGAGTGAGCTACGGCTCGAGTTGTGTCAGCATGAGCTCGTCGGGGACGAGGGCTGACTGGGGCGTGATTCCAGAGACATACGGTTGCATTGAGGCTCCGTATTTTGTGTTTCCGCACTATGAGCGTTTGACAGATCGCTGTTGCAAGATTTTTCGGATGTACCGGTCGGTACCAGAGGATTGAGCCACTGATAGAGGCCAGCCAGGATGTGGTGACTGTTGATATATCGCTTATTCATGATGGTTGAGGCGCTGCTTAGCGTACCGACGATTGAGCCAGTTGTTGCTGCGAATGATGAGATATCGCCCAGATGATTGGAGCTACTGCAGCATGAGCATATTCTTAGAGATATGATGGTGAGTCGCTAGTCACCGAGGATGAATGACTAGGACATGTGGTTCGTTCACTTACCCCGATGCGAGGTCATCAGGCAGATTGATCCCAGCTAGAGACGACTTCACGCAGGTTCGTGGAGAGTCGATGCAGACGATCGAATGTCAGGAACCCATTTTCCAAGTTTAAAGTATTCGGAAAGACATGCAAGCGATTCTATGGACCCTCTAGAAGAATGAAACCCTAACTCGACATAATGATTGTGAGAAAGCCTTTGAACCTTAGGGTTTGCGGCAGTTCCGCGACACCATTTTTGAGGCTTGGGTTTGCCGTTCTACGGCTGGACCACCGATGCTGTGTTATGTACTCGATACTATTAAACTGTACCCGAGATGTTGATCTCTTGGGGATTATGAGGTTCTGACGAGCCGATCGGACGATTCGACATCATTCGGATATCATGTGATGGGACACTGCTTGGGAGACTCCAGATACGAGCATAGCCGTTGGAGCGCAGTCTGTGTAGCCACGATGAGATGAGTCCGAATCAGTCGATATTGGAGCAAGGTGGATTAAAGAGTTTGCACGAGATTTCGACGAGAAGACATTTCACTCCGCTGACATCAGAGATGTGATATGCACGCTGAGGGCGTGTTCGGTTAGATATCTCCTACTGAGTGATGAAGATACTGAGTTCGTGATTTCGAGTCCGTGTTAGAGACTTCGGAGGGACCGTAGCCGATGGCATTGAAGTGCGCAGATAGAGACGTGATGTCGAAATGGTCGATGATACAGACAAGCGGGACAAGAAGTTCGTGCGAGAAGCAGACGAGCTGCTACTACACCCCGTTAAGATTAAAAGTCGGATATGCATACAGAGGCACAGGGATGCGACCAGCTTCCGAGGAGATGTTGTACTAAGGACGCAGATGTCCAGAGAGCGAGAAAAGATTATGCCAGAGTACCAGCCCTGTACAGTTTGGCCTAGGCAAAATCAGAAGAGACCTTGAGCAGGGATTCCTTCCAATACACTGCTGCAATAAGATTTGCACCAGGAGCAGATGCGTGATGTGCATTCAGAGGACCCGAGGTCGGCGCCAGAGATGTGCTGCTTTACGAGCGGTCGTGAGGATTGACCGAGAGATGACCAGGGAAGTGCCAGGACGGAATCGTCCCTGACAGCACACCTGACCGGGCCGATGAGCCGATGGATTGCGAGATTGGTAATCTACAGGAAAGATCAGGAGCCAGAGGCACAGGGCGCCAGCCGCGAGCAAGAGGCAAGTAGATATCTTGCGCCGCTAGCATTGGATGTACCGGCACCTTCTCGACTTCGAAGGAGGATATACCGACGACGGTATTTATGATTTGTGATTTTGTGATTCGACTATCACGTATCCGTCACTTTGGGATTTCGTTATTTTGGGCGATCTATTTGCATGATTGGTTTTGGGTGACCGAGTTCTATGATATTTGATTTTGTGCACTATGGTTGCACCTACTGGATATTTATACCTTGCACATAGTTATTACTCTTGAGGTATTGATTGTGATTTCATGCCTATTTTATCTCGGTGATTTGATTTACGCTTCCAGCATAGTTTCATGTACTTTTAGTGTTTTGATTTGTGCACGCTGATGCACACGGTTGTGAGTTTTTCCATCGCGGTACACCTGATTTTGATTGAGCCGCGTTGTATATCGTTTCGTGCCTTGGCTGCACCTGCTTATGACTTTATGGATTTCATACGGTTGATTTGATGTTGTGCATATGTTACGCACACGATTTGATTTTTGCACTCGGTATAGCTTATATATGCTTGTAGTGCATTGATGTGTGTTTTGTGCACGCAGTTGCACACGTTTATGATTTCCTTTATACCTGGGTACACTTGGTGTTGCTGCTTACGTATTTGAGTTATTGCTTGATATTTGTGCATGGGATGCACCAGTTCTATACTTCGTGCGTTTGTCGCACCAGTTTTATGTTTCTTGCGTTTATCGCATCAGATTTATATATCATGCCTTTGTTGCACCGGATTTACATTTTATGCATTACGGTTGCACCTGACTTCGATTTGATGTCTTTCGATATGTCGATTTTGATTGTGATATCGATGTGGATTCTTGCATTCCGTGCTCTAGACTGGACTTACGCATGTTCGGCGTTGCTATTGGATTTTGTGATTCCGTGTATGTTGAGTGCGCAGGGTTTAGATTTTCATTCGTGCACGATGGATGCACCGATTTGGATTTTCGCGCATGTTGGGCGCATGTTTTGAGATACGATTTTGGGGCACACCAGATGCACTAAATCAAGATTCTTCGTGCATGTCAGATGCACATGTTTGGGCTGTCAGGCACACACGTTGCCTATGACAGATGTTTCGTGCACACCCGTTGCACCTAGATGTTGTTTTGTGCACCTGTATGGCACATATATGGATTTTGATTTCCGTGCGCACCAGACGCACAGGGTGGTGTTATGTGTATTTTTGGGATTTATTCCTTTTGGAGCAGTACATTTCTATGATATCTGATATTCGTTTTGTACCGAGCAGGACTAGTCAGAGGACAGTACCTGGATATATTTTACATGCATTGATAGTTCGAAGGGATTTCCAAAGAGCGAGCTATGGTCTCGATATATATATACCTACGTGTCCGATATGACACGAAACGTTTAAAAACAAGGAAACCCTTCAAAATTGTTTTCAAAACGGCGGAACGTACCTATTAAACAAAGGATATATATATACATATATAGTTATTTTCTTGTGAAAAACGTCCGCCACTGTGCAGTGTTACGCGCATCGCACAGCGACTTAAAAAGATTGGGCATGCATTTACATCAGCTATTTACATGTATAGATTGGATGTCTACATGTATAGTTCTAATCTATATCATATTAGTTTTGTATTGGATTTGACATTTGTGTCTTTACCATGACTCCGATGATTGCGGGATGCTTGATGGAGTGTTGCTTTTGAGTTATCTGCTCAGTACTCATGCGCATGCATTGCGCTATGATACGTTTTATGTATTGCAGATTTCGGAGCCCCGATGACTTGGAATTTGTATTGCAATATTTTAGTATTTGGGGGTTTAAATTTAAATTCGGGGACCGAATTTCTTTAAGGGGGGGTAGATTGTAACGTTTCCAAAATAATAAAATATGATTTTTGGGAAATTTTATAATTTAATATTATTTTAATGAATATTTTAATATTCTGGTATAATTAAATACAAATAAATGGGGGGAAATTGTGGAAAATTATAAAATAAGGTATTTTATGGAATTATGCCATTTTAAAGTTTTTAAGATTAGTTATATGCTAATTTAGTGCTAATCGCGATTAAGAATCGCTAATTGGATTTTTAGCATTTCTGTGCAAAAATGTGCACATATCATTTTCTACACTTGTGTTGCTTATGCATTTCTACCATGGCTTTTCTTTTGGGTCTACTATTCAAGTGAGAAGAGTTTAGTGAAGAAAAGAAAAGAAAAAGTAGTATGATGAGAGAGAGAAAGGGACCAAGTCAACCTTCACCACTTTTGACCCATGCCCCCCATCATTTCCCTTCTCATTTTCTCTCCCTCCCCTTGTTGGAGCTGCTGCTGCTCTCTCTCCCTCTCTCACCCTCTTCACTAAAACCCTAGATCCACCATGAAAACAAAGCCAAAAACCCCATTCCCACTTCACAAAGCTTGCTCCCAAGCTCACTAGCTACACATTGAACCAAGCAAGATTGGATTTGGAGAACTTTGAGCAACTCAAGAATTTTCTTGAGTTGCCAAAGGAGGTAATTTCTGCATCCTCTTGTAGTATTTCAAATTCCTTGTACATCAATTCTAGTTTCATATCGATATTGTGTCGTTTTGTGGACTTTGGAGAATTCAAGTTAGGGTTTAGGGTTAGACCTGAAATCAAAATGGAATTGAGGCTTGTTGTGACCTTAGAACCCCTTGTATGATGCTAATTTGGACCCAAACCTGAACATGAAACCAGAATACGGAATTATGGAATCGATATCGGGGAAAACTGTAAATCTAGAAGTGCTTTGTGTAATCTGCTCTTACCCCGAGACCCCAAAAATAAAACTGAGTTGACTGTGAGATGTGCAGGCACCATGGAACCACCACACCAAACCCTAGCCCCCAACTCCAAACTGAGGCCGCCAATTAATTCCTTCTGGCTGCAAATTGCGGCCAGAGTAGGAGGGAATTGCCTCGATTTTTGTGCATGGCCCCATTTCCTATATTCTTTACCGTGGGTATGTCAAGTTTTGACTGATTCCATCTAGGGTGATATCTGGGTTGATTTTCCTATGTTGGTGCATGGTTTACGACTTGTGTTAGTACGGATTTTGGTATTTGGTGTTTCGTTCCTGTCGGGTGGCGTTTGGACGTCAACGACAAGTGGATATTGATCGTGTTTGCATGCGAGGTTATAGGTTTTTACCTATAGGCGTAGCGTGTACCGTTTTGGTTTCCGATATGATTTTCATGTGCTTTAGCGTTTGTGATATCCTTGTAGGTACCCTACGAGATGTGAGGCAAAGAAGATGAAGATGGCGACATCGGCACCGACACATGAGAAGCAAAGTGAGTAGATTTATATCTACGGGGAGAACTCGGGTGGATGGCGTATAGCACCCCCGCAGTCCGTGGTGATGTATACGAATACGTATACACATATATATTTATTATGTGTTGTTGGGATCATTGATGGTGATAATGGTACTATTGGTGATAAGAATGTATTGGTTTAGTATAGTGCGAAACCCTAGAGTAGGGGTTGCACACATACACATATACTTGCATGCATTCTTTCATTTACCTGTGCGCTTATGATGGTATGTATATCTACACATGGGTATGGGACTATGTGTTCATATACGAGTTTTGAGGATGATACGTGGGATTGAGATGAGTCGATGAGATGCGATTGAGACCGTGAGATTTGGCGACATGACAGAGTTCGTATTGGGGATGCGATATGATGGTAGTGATACCTGTCATGCGATGAGATAGGGTGATATCGACTCAGATTTTGGTGGTTTTCATACCCCTCTCGATTGGCTTGATTGTTGGGTTCGTAGTTCGCCTAGTAGGCGTTAGGCTAGACCCGAGTCATACCTATTTCAAAACTAACGAATCGGGGATATTTTAAAGATAGAGCAAAAAGGGTTTATACGGATATTTTCAAACGACGCGTCTTTTCTTAAAACACCATAGCCCTTATTTTACCAAAAGCCATGATTCGTCTTATTTCAAAAGGCAAGGTTGCATGATATAATTATTGAGGCAGGTTCTTTACTGTTGCGTGATTACTCGATTCCGCATATTCATGCTGTTGCATTGCATCGCTTATATTGTTGATACATTTCAGTCATGCTGCTAGGACACCAGCACAATTATCGATGATGCGTTTGTTCCACGTACACTTGTTTGTCGGCGCACACACTTCATCATCGATAATTGCCATGTCACTACACTGTAGTACTGTTGCATTCAGTGTATGTTGCTTACATTTCTTCACATGTCGCATACGTCATGCTTTCTGATTATACGCATTGAGATACGTTATTTCCATGATATTTCTTGTTTTGGGAACCGTGGGTGTTTTGAAAAGAGAATATGGAATTGTTTTAAAACCCGGTTACCCTTGACATGATATTTCAGTGCGTCCACCATGTGTTTTCTCGGTGCTGAGAGCGACATGTGAAACCCGATTCGAGGAGGCGGATGAGGCCGATTGCGGGTACATGGTGGACCCGGTATGGTTTCTCGGGACAAGAAATGTTTTTCGTGGAGTAGACGATGAGCCTGGCAGGGTGGCGAGTACCTACAGGTGATTGGTTGGACCTGGCAGTTATCCGGAGGATACCGACCAGAGTCGATAGATGGATATGGGCGTACTGCCGGGGCCGAGGGCCGATACCGCAGACAGAGCCCGTGGGCCGATCCGGACTGACGGAGCTCGATATATGAGGATTTACGTGCCGATGCTGGGCACAGTTTTCATGTTGTTTTCGAGTGCCGATGCTGGGCACTCCGGTTCTATGATTTTGACGTGTCGCGAGGGACACGGGTGGTTTATATCCTCATATTTCCATGCATATGCTGATGATATTTACATGCATGATGGTTATTGTCATTGGGTGACGAGTGGATGGGATCCACGTACATGCAGATTTGATTACATTGATCATACCTCACATTCATGATATGCTATTACCTGAGGCACTAGCATGAGCACTTGGCACTACACTCATGTATAGAGATTACATTGCCAGTTTAGCATGCTTCAGCTTTATTCATGTTGAGGTTTATTTATATCTGATCGTATTGACCTAGGATGGGTCATACATTCGATCTCTGCTTGTAGATATTTTCTATTCACGAGTTGGCAACTCACCCCGTTGTGCCACAGTCCTTGCAGGGTTTTGCCGTACAGATTCCATAGCGGCATTTCTGGCACACTGCTTCCTTATGGGTGACTTGCATTGGTAGGTGGGTTCTTTGTATCAGAACCGATATTGCTCCTGTATTATTCATTGTATCTAGAACACCATCAACCAAAACTTGTATATTGCTTCAGACTTAGAAAACAGTGTTGTATTATTTCGACCTTAGAGTCGCGTTTGTAGTATTACGGTTTTCTGGCTGTTTTGAGTTTCTTTTTGGGTTTTGATCCTCGCCCTTTGGCGTTGTATATTATTATTGCTTGCGTGGTTGTGACCGTCGTTTGATGAAGAACTAGCTCCCGCTTGGGGATGCCTTTTATCCTTTCATATATATTATTCTTGTTGTACCCCATTCGGGGCCAGTTTTTACAAAGGAAACTCTGCCGAAATTTTTAGGAAAGGTTACACATTTTAAAAATACATATTCGGCTTAGTTATTTAAAAACTTGGATTTTTGAAACAATATTTCTTTACTTCTTAAAAACCAGTTTTCGTTATTTACTCTTTAAATGGTTTTAGATTTCTCAGCTTTTGGCTTACTTGGATCAGATGGGGTCCTATAGACTTCATATGGTTCAAGGGCCAGTCACGTGCTCTTTCGGGTCGTGACAGCTTCTTTTGCGGCATCGCAAGCAGCGATATACTCCGCTTCCATCGTCGTGTCAGCAACGATGTCCTGCTTGAAACTCTTCCAGCACACCGCCCCTTCATTGAGGGTGAAGATATAACCTAACATGGACTTGGAGTCATCCTTATCACTCTGGAAGCTGGAATCTGCAAAGTCCTCGATCTCGAGGTCTTTTCCACCGTAAACCAGGAATATCTCCTTAGTCTTTCTTAGGCACATTAGAATGTTCTTTACTGCTATCCAGTGCTTCTCTCCTAGGTCTGACTGATACCGGCTTACCACGCTTAGTGCGTATGCTACATCTGGTCTAGTGCACAACATCGCATACATTATAGAGCCTACCGCAGAAGCATGGGGTATAATCAACATGCGATCGCTTTCCAAATCAGCCTTAGGAGACATCTCTTTAGAGAGGGTGATTTCGTGACAAGCTGGTAAATTACCGCGCTTAGAATCTTCCATACTGAATCTTTTCAGTATAGTATTGATATACCTAGACTGCGAAAGTCCCAACATCCTCCTGGATCTATCACGATAGATCCGGATCTCCAGAATGTAAGAGGCATCAACCAGGTCTTTCATGGAGAACATGTGTGAATATAATCCTATGACAGATTGTAGCATAGGAATGTCATTTCCTCTTAATAGAATGTCATCCACGTACAAGACAAGGAATACTACAGTTCGTGCTACAATTTTACTATATTTACATAGTTCATCTGGATTTTTGATAAAGTCATATTCTTTGACCGTTTCATCAAAACAGATGTTCTAACTCCGCGATGCCTGCTTCAGTCCATAAATGGAGTTAAGCAACTTGCATACTTCCCGCTGCTCCCACTCTGATTGAAACCTTCTGGCTGATCTATATAGATGCACTCTTCTAAATTTCACTCTTCTAAATTTCCATTTAGAAAAGTCGTCTTTACGTCCATCTGCCAGATCTCATAATCATAGAAGGCAGCAATGGCAAGAAGGATCCGAATGGATTTAAGCATAGCCACTGGAGAAAATGTTTCGTCATAGTCCAAACCAGGTCTTTGACGAAAACCCCTTGCAACAAGTCTAGCCTTATAGGTTTCCACCTGTCCATCTGCACCAATCTTTTTCATGAAGATCCATTTGCATCCTATGGCTTTTACCCCATCTGGAGCAAAGTCCAAAGTCCATACTTTGTTGGTGTACATGGACTCCATTTCGGTCCGCATAGCATCTAGCCATCGTACCGAGTCGCCACTCTGGATGGCATGCTGGAAGCTAAAAGGTTCATCATCATCAATGACGCAATCCTCTCTATCCCCATCTATGAGAAAACCGTAGTATCTCTCAAGCGGATGAGACGGCCTACTACTCCTGCGGAGGGGTGCGGGAATGTCATGTTCTTCTTGAACTAATGGTTCTACCAAACTTTCAGTAGTAGTTTGTGGTTCTGGAATTTCTTCCAGTTCTATTTCTCTCCCACTTGTTTCCTTATCTAAAAACTGATGTTCTAGAAAATTGACATGACGAGAAAAAAAAACCTTTTGTTCCTCGGCGTAATAGAAGAAATAACCCATGGAGTTCTTTGGATATCCCACAAACTTACACTGTACTGATCGTGCCTCGAGTTTGTCCGCATGCTGCTTTTTAACAAAAGCTGGACATCGCCATATCTTTAGATACTGAAGATATGGTTTCTTCTCACTCCACATCCGATATGGCGTGGTAGGCACAGTCTTGGTAGGAGCCATGTTCAAAAGATATGCAGCTGATTCTAGCGCAGAAAGATCACGGTAACTCAGCATTACTCATCATAGAACGTACCATATCCAATAGGGCTTGGTTCCGTCTCTCCGATACACCGTTATGCTGTGGAGTGTATGGAGAAGTAAGCTGAGAGAAAATTCCTTTCTCTTTTTGGTAACCTACGAACTCGGAACTTAAGTATTGACCACCTCGATCAGATCTTAGTGTCTTGATACTTTTGCCCGTTTGGTTTTCTACTTCATTCTTATACTCTTAGAATTTCTCAAAGGCCTCGGATTTATGTTTCATCAAGAAAATGAATCCGTACCTAGAGTAATCATCCGTAAAAGTAATGAAATATGAAAAACCACCTCTTGCATGTGTCGACATTGGACCACATACATCGTTGTGTATGAGTCCTAAGAGCTCGCTCGCTCTTTCTCCATGTTCAGTGAATGGAGTCTTTTTCATCTTTCTCTTGAGTAATGATTGACAAGTGGCATAAGATTGATATTCGAACGGATCAAAATATCCTTCTCCATGTAACTTAGTTAACCTTGTCTCATTGATGTGACCTAGTCTACAATGCCATAAGAAAGCCTTATTTATATCAGGAGACTTTCTTTTTAGTGTGTTCTGGACATTGAAATTCTGTAATTGGTTAAGACATATATACCGTTATCTAGTGTACCGGACCCAATAAAACCAAGATTAAGGTGGATATTAACAACATCGCTTACAAACGTGAAATCATAACCTTCTTTTGATAACAACGAAACTGATATGATATTACACGTTAAACTGGTTACACAAAAACAGTTATGCAAAACCAAAATATGTCCACTCGTCAATCCAAGGTGATAATCCCCTACGGACACAGCACCCACGCTAGCTCCGTTAGCAACCTGGAGGGTCATATCACCAACCTTCAGCACTCTATGGTTTCTCAGTGCCTGCAATGAATTGCATATATGTGATCCTGATCCGGTATCCAATACACAGGAAGTAGAGTTGATTGACAGACAATTTTCAATTACAAACACACCTGAGGTCGAAGCTACAGCTTGCTTCGGTTCCTGGTTCTTGGCATTCCAAGCATTGCAATCTTTCTTCCAGTGCCCTTTCCTACGACAGTGGAAGCACTTGTCCTTTGCCACTATTGGCACTGCAATCTTTGTCTTTCCCTTAGCTCCCACCTTACTAACACCTCCTCTCCGTTTGGTAGCGGCCTTCTTCTTCCTTCATTTGGCCCTAGCCTTAGACCTGGAAGAGGAAGCACCGCGAACAAACATTGTGGATGTTTCCCTTGCTTTCTGCAAGGTGCCCTCTGCACTCCTTAACATGTTAAGGAGTTCTGGAAGTTCAACTTCTTTTCTTTGAATGTTTAAATTCAGAATAAACTGGGCGTAGGTGGAAAGAAGGGACTGAAGAATTAATTCTGTATAGAGCTCGTTCTCGAAAGTCGTTCCGAGATCCGCGAGCTCTTCTATATAGCCAATCATCTTACGCACATGTTCTCCAACAGATGATCCGACGGCCAGCCTCGACTGAAACAAGTTTTTCGAGGTCTCGTATCTAGCAATACGAGATTGCTCTCCATACAGATCCTTTGTATGGAGAAATATGGATTCAAGATCCATATCCTCGTGCCTCCTCTGATGTTCATTATTCATAGAGGAAAGCACGATGCATTTGGCCTTCGCGCAATCTAACTCCTAGGTCTTGTGGATTTCCTTATCTGCAATACTGGATTTTGGACCAGGAACTGCAGGTGCCTTAGTAGTAAGGACATACCCTAATTTGTCATAAGTCAAAACCATCTTGACATTCCGCAGCCAATCTTTATAGTTTGGCCCTGTCAGTATATTTTTTTCTAATGGTAACTTAAGGCCTGTCATGATAGTTATATGAATGCCTTAGAGGCCATTACTGTACATATGATGTATATTGTAATGGATGCTTGGACATATATAGGGAGGAGTTTCTTGCTCGACATGATAGTATGATATCTGGTTGTACTTTATCTTAACATGTACTCTGATTGTCTCTATGTTACTTGTTGATAAAGCCCTTACGATATGTACTCGACTACTGGGACTATGATGAGATCATTCTAGTGGAGCCACGGTAGTCGACGAGTACATCCTAAAACAGTTCCTAGTCGAGGGTGTATCGAGACAGGGCATCGTTACACCAGAGTAGGCTAGCGTATACGCATCTTGACCCATATGACGGGCGAAGGATGATCCCATATCCATCGGTGTTTGACATCAAGGATGGTGTACGGGGGATCAGTAGATACTGGGTACACTCAACGGACTCGCTGAGAACTCCCAGATGGTATTATAAATCACGTCAGATGGCAGTTCTCCGGTGACACTGGTACAGAGTAGTCTGTTGACCTGAGATCGTCATAGAGTATTGTGTGATTCCCACTGTGCTTTGATTTCCATCATACCACAACAAAGAGGGCATGTAAAAAGGTGGCTTTTGGGTACAGTCCCGAATTACATGGAGGCAATGGGCGATAGGAGGGGATTCGTCTCTCCCGGTATAGGGTGTTGATGTTGTGTTGTGTTTGATTGGCTATAACCGAAAATCCCCGGCCAAGGTTGCTGAGATTTACTGGTAAGTGTTATCAGCAGTTTCTCGAACTGTTATAGACCACATATCGACATGACTTATCGAGCTACTAGGGTCTGACGTTTACCACCCTTAGGCGAGATATGCGACATATCAGACGACGAGACCGGACTGTACGGGAGTGTTACCGATTGGATTCACAGGAGAATGTACAGGCTTGCTTTTTGATCTTCTGAGCGCTCAATACCTGGGTGGCTGTTACGTTTAGCTGACCGCTTGCATCTTGTAGGTGTTTGATATGATCATCACCTACTGCCGGCGTATTGACGATTCTTTAGAGTCCTACACAGAGGTTTCTTGACTCAAGCAAAACGGAGTAGGAGCACATATGCGATATGTGCGGGACCGAGGATAATGCGGTATGTGATACCGTATTGGATTCTCGCGATATAAGATATCGGCCGGGTATATGTGATATAGCCGGGTCATCGTATTAGTCGGTTGTATGTGATATAGCCGGATTGTCGAATAAATTGTTGATTCGATAATTTAATGTATAATAATATATATGATATATTAAATTACATTAACTAATATTAGCTCACTAAAAGTTTCTTTCTCTCACTCGGGTAAATACATTGATATATATGCGATATATGTTAATTGTATTATTTTATTTTGATACAATAAATATTTTATATGTGATATATAATATTCTAACATGATAAGGTTATTAATGCAACATGATTAGTGGAGATTAAACTTGGTTAGGGTTTGATTAGAGTTAAGCTATTCTAGAAGTTCTAGAAGCTTTGTTTTTTTGTTTTGGAAAAGATATTTTTGCAAGATATTTTCCTTAACCCAACCAAACTTTTAACCGTAGTCAAATCTCTACAAGGATTAGTTTGACCATGGTTGCATTATTCAATCTTATCATAACTATCATTATTCATCACAAAAGAATTAAGGCTTCTTCTTCTTCCTTTTTCTTTCTTTCATGAAAAAAAGCTTTCTAGGTTTTTTCCAAGTGATGAAAATGAGTGAGAATAAGAAAGTAAAAGAGAGCAAAAATCCTACTTCATCATTCTCATCTATCATTTCCCTTTAGATGAGAGTGTTCACTTCATTTAGTGAGTGTTAGCTTGTGTTAATGAAACTTCAAGGTAGATTATCTTTGTTATCGAAGATCGGAAGCAAGACTGCATCTTTCTCTTCGTAAAGCCTCTCGAGAGCCCGGAACACGATGATCGCAGCGAAGGGACCTCAACACGGAGCTTAAGAAGTGAAGGACCGGATTTACAAAGATTGTAATCCCTCTCACTTAGTGTCAAAGAGTTAAACATGCTTGTTTTCACCTAAACTCTAGTTTAATGATCCGGCTTTGGGTTGTTCGGCACGGCTAATTTTTAAATCGGGCATTGTTGATACCTCGTAGACCCTTGTGGCAGTGCCTAGCATCCCTACAGTGGTATCAGAGCCAAGCTAGAGGTTTAGGTGTAGTCTAGGCGAAATTTAAAGTCCGATCAAACCCGGAAATCCCGACACGAACCCTGCTCTGGACAATTTTCAAAAATGCAATTTTTTATGAATTAAAAGTGCTCAGAAAAATAAGCAGGAAAAACTAAGAATTACTGTGAAGTATGACTCACTAATTCGTTTATTGGGCCGCAGAACCGCCGCCAAACCCATGGTTTGGCCGAGGTTCCACGGCCAAAATTTTGAATTAGTCCCTGGAATTTCATATATTTATTCTTAGGTCCTTTCTTGTCATGTTTTTCTGGGAATTTTTTAATTCCACTCAAGTGTTGAGTTTTCTGGGTTGTATTGGGGACTCGTTGCTTCGATCGGATAATTTAACTTAGTTTAGTTTGTCCGGGTAATTTTTAGAACGCACTAAAAAGTTCAAACGGATATCAATAACTCACTTTTTCACCTGCCGGAAAATTTCCAAGCGTTTGATTTTTTCTCGAGTTTAAGAACGTTCTAAATCATGCAAGTAACACGGTGGACCCTCTAGAAGACAACAAACCTTAACTCGATTATGTGACCGTCTTGAACTGCTTTTAAAGCTTAGGGTTTGGGGCAGTATGGCGTGCCACATGTGAGGCGTTGCCTTGACCCTTCTACGGCTGGACCATCGGTACTGTAGCATGTGATGGATATTTTTGAACTCCGCTCAAGTGTTGAGCTATTTGGGAAATCTTGGGTGTTTGAATATTCGATCGGAAAGTTTAACACTGTCTATTTGTCTGGAATATTATACAATATTTGGAATCCACATGTAGTTATGAGATAACTAATTTGAATGTTATAAATCTAGCAGTTTATTCTTAGATGATCGGTTGCCACGGAATTTTGATGTGATCAAAAGTCCGTTGCAATCACGTAGCGTACGCGGATACTCGCCGAGTAAACTTAATAGATAGCCACGCCCCAAAGCCCCGACCAAGTGACTGTAGGAGAACCCCGTTGCCGAAAGCATCCATTCGGGTGCTCGCGGCAGCGGTGTTCCACCTTAGTGCACTTGTTCGACGGCATGTGGGGGTGCGGCCGTCTACTAAAGTGTCACGACCCGAAATTGACACGTGACGGCCCTAATACTACGCAACGCCTAAAGACGTAACGCGGTAAAAGAAAGCCAAAACCCAGAAATCTAAATCATGAAAATACGGAAAAGGTAATAAAAGTTGAAACATTTGAAATCGCAACCCAAATTCTTTAAAAGTCCAACTTCTTTCTTTAAAATTTTGGCAACACCCATTTTTGTAAAAACTAGCCCAAAGACGGAAAACAATCACATCATAAATATACGACGCCGTAGCGAAGAAATAAGAGACGATAGGAAGGAACTGTACATAAAAGACAACAAATGCACAAATAATATACAATATCGTCCTCACCAAGTCTCTAAGTCAACAACATAATAGTAGATGGAGAGTACAAGATACAACGAATGTACAATATGAAATACAGATAATCATCTAACCTACCTAAGCAAAATAGTATACTGTGAGCCGATGCGGTATCTGTAGCAAAAGATGATAGATGAATAGCTGAATAGCCTACCTCGACTACTCTGGGGAACAACCTGAAACACCTGTGGCACAACGGGCGTGAGTTGCCAACTCGTGAATAGTAGATAACATATGCAGGTAATCGCAGGTATGTACATATAGCATGAATCTAAAATATACAATTGCGATAATAACAGGTCATGTGAATTGCAGAATAAAGGAAAGTACACTAGCAGGTACAATCATTATGTGAAGCAATAATAAGTTGATAATAGTATTCAATTGGGATATGAGAAAGTATATATGCAGCAATCATAAGGGTACACTAACAGGTACTACCAATATATGAAACGGTGCATAAGTGAAAATGTATGAGTGAAATATGTCATCCCACAGAATCCTGTCATCGTGGCAGGATCAAAATCCATCAAGACACTCAAATCCCAATTCTTCAAATCAGCCCTCACGTTGGGCTCTCACATCATATACGTCTCACGTCTCCTCAATGTATGATATCGAGTAATCTCTTATATCCCGAATGTAAAAATCAATAATCCCATATGTATGTCCAATCTCAATGAATCACCAGATATCCCAAGTCAAAGTCTCAAGTAAGATTCTAGCATCCTAAATATATATATATATATGCAGAAATAAATATGATGGGGTCAATACACATATATTAGCGTCCCATTCCACTAATATTGGTGTAAGGGTATATATAACAACGGCTAAATCCCCTGTTATATATACAAAGGTGTTTAAAAGAAATATCATGAAAACAATGTGCCAAGCATCGACACAGAAATCCTGATAGGTACGTATCATACGCTGTCCCGAAAGCACGATTGTCTAGCTCTGACCCTCGTCTTTCGAGGTATGCATACGTGCATGACTCCCAACAGTATCTCCATGATCCCCGTTGAGTCATTAGTACTGTACCGGTAGGTACTCGCCCGCCTCCAGGCTCAATCGGCAACATCCATAGATCTTCTTGCCGAGGGGAACCATACCGGGCCCCACCATCTACCCTCATACGGCAACCACACCTCGTATGGAGTATATAATCAGAACCGATAAATCTCATGGTCGCTGCGCAAATATCATATCAAGGAAACCGGGTTTTTCAATGTATGAATAATTTCATGAACTCCCGCGGTTCCCAAATCCAGAAAACATCAAGTAAAATCCCAATAAACAGTGTGCAAATCCAGGAATAAATATATGCGATATATCTGAAATGCGAGCATATAGATGAGAATGTGTAGCTAAAACCATAAGTATGCGAAATCAATAAGGTATAGCTAAGTAACATCAGTAAAGGTAAATATGTGACTGCAACTGAATATGTGTGTAACATACAGGTGTAGCAATGTATAGGTATCTACCTATAAGAACTGATGAAGTATACCCCCTCCGGGTATAAGTGGAATAGGTGAGTAAGGTATATCGGTAACTAAATGTCAAAACGTGAAAAGTAATGTGAATCGATGTCGTAAAGTCCCTAACTAAGCAATATAATGTCTATAATGGTTTGTGTGTGACATGGCAATTATTGACGCTGTGTGTAGCATACAATCTGTGCTCGTACAACATGAACCGTCAATAATATATGCAGTGTCCTACGGCTGCTAGTCACAATACAATTATATCAAGGAAATAAGGTAAAGACGCAATTCTAACAATGACGTAGAATATGCGACAGGTAATAGAATCCTAGCCCAGACGCATAACGCCATGCGGGCGATTCCCCTGTAGATGTTAAATCTACTCACCTACGCTCCACGCTAGGTGAATCCTTCCATCTGCTCCCCCTGTAGTAGTGTCCGTAGTCCCCGCCTGCAAACCTGCAATTTAGACATGGAAATCATATATAAGCCAAATATCTTGCAAAACGCGATATCGACACTAAACGAGAAACTCGCGTCGCGAACTAAACGCGCATGTGCACGATACGCTGAAACGTGTGTATACGCTTCTAAAACTACCGCGACACACCGCGACACGTTGGATCGCAGAACCTACTCAGGTATCGCGCGTATCGCGGGAACACTACGGACATGAAAATCGATATTAGATCCCAGATTTTCCTACAGGACAAATCTTACAAAACTATACATGCCAAAGCACTAGACAACACTGAAGAGTACCCTACCCAAAACCCTAAGACCCCACCCCTCTTCCTGGCTGCAAATTGCGGCCAGATTGATTAAATCGGCGGCTATAATTAGAAGTGGAGGGTTCGTATTCTGGTGGTGGTATCTATACCTAGTGTACATGCTCCAGTTTGCTCAATTTTGTCGTGAAGGGTCTGGGCTAATAGCAGATCACAGAATGTCAAAAAGTCGCTTTAAAATCACCAATTTGCACTAAAAAGGAAACCCTATGGTATTTTAGTGAAACCTGGGTTAAAATCAGTTAATGTAACCCTAACAACACTAAAATAGGCTAGTTTAACTAACACCAACATCACTAGGTCAACATCTCACACAATTCACCTTAATCTAGCACTAAACTGGCTTTAAATGCAAACCGAAGCTAAACACTGCACAACTTAAGCAAACTAGGAATTTGGGTTTCAGAATTATACCCTAATGAACCCAAGGAAGCAGGTGAAGAAGTGGATGGAGGAGGAAGAGCTTCTGCAAGTTGCTGGAGAAGTTGTTGTTGCTGCTGCTGCCTTGGCTGCTGATGCTGCTGCCCTGGGCTGCTGCTGCTGCTACTGCATCTCCTCCTGCTGCTGCCGGAGCTGCTGGTGCTGATGCTGGTGTGTACTGCTGATGGAGCTGCTGCTGTTGCTATCTTCTGGTGATGCTCTCTGCTGCTGCTGCTGCTAATGGTGTTGCTGCTGCTAATGGTGTTGCTGTTGCTAATGAGGAGGCTGCTGCTGCTATTGTCTGCTGCTGCTGGAGCTGAAGCAGGGGTGTGTGTGTGTGTTGCGAGAGAATGAGAGGATGAGTGAAAAGAGAAGTGAGAAATGAGAGACAAAGTCAAAACCCCCCTCTCTCTCTTCATTTAATGAAGCATGGCAAAGCCATCATGCCCCATTCTCTCTCTCTCTCTCTCTCTCACCAAGGTCAACACAAGAAGTCAAATTTTAATCTCCTTTTAAATTCATTTTTCATTTAAAAACAATCATCATACTTAAAACCCATAACACTTAAAACAAAACTATAAAGCTAGATTAGGGAAAATGGTTAAACCACCATGTTACTAATCATGATTTAACCCCACTTAACACCCTAGTTATCATGCACAAGTGTGTGCAAGTCTAGGAAAAATATAATAAAATATCTATTAAATAGGATAAAATAATTAAAACCCAATTCGGTAAACTTTTTATTAAAAACCATATATTAAAATATAATTAGCCACTAAACACATTCTAAGGTGTTACAATCTCCCCCCTTAAAAGAAATTCGTCCCCGAATTTGAAAATTTACTTCTGCGCGTACCTTCAAAGAGAAGATTACAACTCTCAAATCTTGCACGCAGCCTCCCAAGTGATTACCTCACTATACGGCTACGTCCAATAAAAACCCTTCACAGATGGCAAGATCATTGACCGAAGTTTCTTTACCTGCCGAGCCATTAACACAATTGGCTGCTGGTAAGTGAAACGACCGCGTCCATGCCATAAGGTCTTGTGCCAAATCATGTGAGAAAGGTCATGAAGGTAATTTTTGTAGGGTTCCTAGGCACACTCATGAGGTTCTATAACTGATCAACCATGCCAAATTCAAATTTTTATCAAGTGCCGAGAAACCCTAAGCAAGATCGTTACTGGAGGTAAGGCGAAACAATGCAAGTTAACAACTTAACTACAATTGAAAGGGACTACAACCTTTATAGATCCGGTCCTCCACTTCTTTAGCTCCGTGATGACGTCCCTCCGCTGCGATAAACCGGATCCCGGCCTCTAGCATTGGTTTCATCGGAGAAATGATCGGGCTAGGTCGTTGACTTCGATGCCGAATATGATCTACGTCGAGGTGACTCTAACTCAAGCTCCATCTTCACTAGGTCATGAAACTTGTGAAGATAACACCCTATACAACATGGCAAGTGGTAGAGGATGAAGAAATAGGAAGTGGGTTCAGTTTGGATTTGGATTTCTCACTTGATTTCAACACTTGAAATTTTCTTGCAAGCTTTCTTCTTCATGAAGAAGAAGAAGAAGAAGGAAAATGAAAAAGAATTTACTTAAAAGAAAATTCATGTGAATCTTATCATAATGCAACCAAGGGTGAAGTTAACACATGTAGAGAATAAACTAGGGTTTAGGTGTAATGGTTAGGTTAAGGCATAAAACAAAATGGCTAGACTTTTCAAAGCTTCATGAAGCTTCAAGCATAAAACAAGAAAGCCACCATTTTATATTTGCAAAAAAATAAATAAATAAAATAAATAAAACCTAACCATTAACCTAAACTTGGGTAAAGTGATACACACACCCAAGTTTGCATGTATCATCAAACATGATACAAACTAGTGCACAAACATATAACATATATACAATGTGCACAATCTAGTGAGAAAAATAATCTTACGTGAACCAATACTAGTTAATGTAAAGTAATATATCAAATATATAATTATACATTAAATCATTAAATCAACACTTGATTTAATGATCCGGTCATACTGCATATAACTGACTAATATCAATTGTATCAATATATCGAATCAACATTTGATTCGGTAACCCGGCTATATCTTATATAACCGTCCGATGATACAAATCGTGAGAATAGAATTCAGTATCACATAATGGTATTATTCTCGGTCCCGCACATATCTCATATGCGCTCCTATTTCAATTCGCTTGAGCCAGGAAACCTCTGTGTAGGACTCTAAAGACTCGTCAATATGCCGGCAGCAGGTGATGATCATATCAAACACCCACAAGCCGCAAGCGGTCAGCTAAACGTAACGGCCACCCGGGTATTGAGCGATCAGAAGATCAATGAGCAAGCCTGCTCACACTCCTGTGAATCCAACCAGTAACACATACCGTACAGTCCGGTCTGGTCGTCTGATATGTCGCATATCTCGCCTAGGGGTGGTAAACGTCAGACCGCAGCTGCTTGATAAGTCAAGCCGATGTAAGGTCCATAACAAGCGTGAAACTACTGATAACTCTTACCTGTAAATCACTGCAACCCTGGCTAGGGATTTCCAGTTACGGCCAGTCGAGCATAGCGCAACATCAACCCCCAATACCGGGAGAGACGAATCACCTCCTATCGCTCATTGCCTCCATATGAATCGGGACTGTACCCAAAAACCACCTATTTGCATGACTCAGTAGAGCCGTGGTAGGGTGGAAATCAAAGTACAGTGGGAGACACACAAGACTCTATGACGATCTCGGGTCAACAGACTAAGATGTACCAGTGTCACCAGAGAACTGCCATCTGACGTAAGGTATAACACCATCTGGGAGTTCTCGGCGAGTCCGTTCAGTGTACCCAGTCTCTACTGAGCACCCGCATACCATCTCTGATGTCAAACACCAATGGATATGGGATCATCCATTGCCCATCACATGGGTCGAGAAGATATACGCTAGTCTACTCTAGAATATCGATGCCCCGTCTCGATATTCCCACGACTAGGAACATTGAAGGATGTACTCATGGACTACGCAGGCCCCACTAGTATGATCTACATCATAGTCCTGCAAGTCGAGTACAGATCCTAAGGGCTTTATCAAAATGTAACAGAGAGACAGAAAGTATACATGTTAAGATAAAGAGCAACCAGATAGCGTACTATCATGTCGAGCAAGAAAGTCCTACCTATATATGTCCTAGCATCCACTATAATATATATCCTATGTACAGTAATGGCCTCTACGGCATACATATAACTGATAATCTCCCACTTGCACTAAGGCCATCTGTAGCAGTGGTTGCAGTATCTAATACTCAGCCATCCCTTAAAAGTCTCTCTTTGGGAAAAGGCCTTTGTGAGTGGATCCGCCGTGTTGTCCTCTGAGTCTACTCTCCTAACCTCGATCACCCTGGAGATCAACTATCTCCATGATCAGGTGATGCTGCCTCAAAATATGTCTGGGTCACTGATGGGACCAGGGTTCCCGGTCCAAAGCCACTCTTCCATTGTCACACAATGGTAGGAACCTAGTTCATCTCATGAACCAATATACACCCAAATTGCCCCTTTGGTGGTATCTTTAATAGCGATGTTACCAGCCTTTATCGTCTAGTTTGCCACGGTATCTAGCTTGGAACTCTTCCAGCATACCGTCCCTTTACTGAGGGTAAAGACAATGCCTGCGACTGACATTCAGTCATCCTTATCACCCTGGAACCTTTCCAGTGATTCTCCCCAGGATCAACTGATACCATCTCACTATAACTAGTAAGAATCCAAACATCCATTTAGATCTACCTCATAGATCCAAATCCCAGGATTTAGGAGGTATCATCTTTATCTTATTTAGAGAATCCTTGTGATAAGAGGAGATTGACCGAGCGTAATATAGGAAACTCTTTTCCTATCAAGAGTATGTTATCCACGTACAATACAACGATGACCACCTTACTCTCTACTTCCGTTTTGTATAAACAAGGTTCATCTACCATTTTAATGAAGTCAAACACTTTGACTACTACATCAAAATAGACGTTCGATGCCTGCTTTATCTTATAAAGCAACTTGCACATGTTTCCGCCGCTCCCACAGTTTACGAAGCCCTCTGGCTGTGTACTTATAGACGTTCTCTTCTAAATCATTTTTTTATAGAAAAGCAGTCATGGCACCCAACCACCAGATATCGTAGTCATGGTATGTACCAATGGCAAGTAGGATCTGGATGGACTTAAGCATAGCTACTGGAAAAGGTTTCATCATTATCCACGCCTGGTCGATGATGAAAACCTTTAACATGTCTAGTTTTGAAAGTCTCAACTTTTCCATCTACACCAAGTAATCTTCTCAAGATATACTTACTCCTGATGGGGATTTAACCCTTCAGATATAGCATCCAAAGTCCATACTTTGTTGGTGTATATGGATTCCATCTCAGATCGCTAAGCATCCAACCATTCTTATAGAGTCCTTACTCTCGATGGCTTGCTCGAAACTAGTTGGATCATCATCTCGTGATGCATTCCTCACTCCCAAAGTCATCAAGGAACCGAAGTATCTCTTAGGCGGATGAGGAACCCTACCAGATCGGCGGAGAGGCTGAGGTTCGTCGGGGACTACAGAATCCTTTGGTCCTGTCAAATCAGCTGCAGTTTTGTATAGCTGGAACCTTTCCAGTTCTACAGAACAGACCTTGCCTCGATCTTGTCCGGATTTTGCTTTTGACATAGGCCGGACAATCCCAAATATTAACTTACTTAAGAGATAGGTTCTTCACATACCATATCTTATATGGAGTGGTAGGCACTGATTTGATTCGAACCCAATTCAATAGGTATGCAGCTTCTCAAGTGCATAACGCCTTAAAAGAAACAAGTAACTCAGTAGTACTCATCATAGAGCACACCATATCTAATATGGTGCGATTGCTCCACCCTGATACACCGTTGTGCTGTGGTATATTCAGAGGAGTAATGCTGAGAGAGAATCCCATTCTCCTTTAGAATAGTCCAGGAATTCCATGCACAAGTATTCTCCTCCCTGATCTTATCATAGGACATAATACTTATACCCGTATTTTGGTTCTCTGCTTCTAACTTATATTCTGTGAATATCTCAAAAGGTTCGGACTTATGTTTCAACAGGAACAAATGGCTGAATCTTGAGAGATCATCAGAGAATGTAACAAAGTACAAAGAACCTGTCCTGGCATGTGTAGACAGGGGACCTCACATACATCATCATGTATTAGTCCTAAGAGTCTACAAACACTTTCTCTGTTTCCGATAAACAGAGCTATGGTCATCTTATATTTGTGACATGACTGGCAAGTTTCACAAGATATAAATTCAAACTGATTTAAACATGCATCTAAAATGTTACTTAAGCTAGTCGGGTCACATTGATATGACCTTGTCCACAATGCGTCAAGAAGGATTCGTTCATTTCTGAACTCTTCCTCTTGTGTGTGTTCTGTATACTAGGAACTGTAGTTTGATTTAGAACGTCAATGCTTTTAGATAACACGCTTGAACCGATCAGCTTTTGAAATAGGAAATGTACAAAACATTATTCAACAAAACAAAATGATATCCTTTTTTAATAAATAAAGAGATTGATATGATTTTATATATCAGGTTTGGTATCTAATAACATTCGTTCAGAATCAATGTACTGGTAATACAGGGTGGCAGTGACCAGTAGACTTGGCTGCAACACTTGTACCATTTTTTGTCTCATGAAACTTATCACCCGTTCTCAGTTCTCTACCTTTCTGTAGCCCTATATAACAGATTACATATCTGGGATCCATATCCGGTATCAAAATACCCAGGACGTAGAGGATACTGAGAAACAGTTCTTTATAATGAACACACCCGAAGGAGATGCATCTCATGCACTTTCTTCGTTTGGGCGGCATGGGAATCCTGGTATTCCCCTATTTCCTGCTCGGTCTTATAACAATTATAAGTTGGAGCGGGGCTAACGTTTCCCAGCTCAGTATAACAAGCGGGTTCGGTCGATACATCCATATTATTATCTTGATTAAGGCGTGATATGGTCGCTACCTGGAGAGAGAGAGAAGAAAACACTCTGCGCGCGATCTTGCAAGATTAGATTGGTTATATATTTTATCTAATCAGGATGGCTCCCACTGTTTTTATCAAATCTTCCTTCAAACCTTAAAAGGAAAGACTAGCCGGGATTAATTACTTTACAAGTTCACCAATCTTTCAGCCAGGCCAGTGTCGGTACTTTGTGGGAGGTTACCCGTGCTTTCGCACGGACCTAATTAAAATAAACCTTGTTTTCCCAGGGGTGTAACACCGTTGACACCTTTCTAGACACCTACTTGATCGGCTAGTTGTAAAGTGCAAAACACTCACAGGAGTAACAATTACTCGCAGTGGGTATCGAGATCCAACTATAATATAGAAGGTACGCAATCTCATTGCAAATTTCAACACTTTAAACTCCCGATAGTGGTTTTTACCCCTAGCACCTATGACCTTAACTATGGTCAACAAATCATAAGTACTAGTCAAGTTCTACCCGTCATTTCATGATTAATTAGACCCACCTACATGACCCTTAACTAAGGTCAAGAAAGTCACGCGACTGTCCTAACTAATCGCATCATATGCGGTGTAGGAAGACATCACTTAGCTACCGTACACTGTGCATTGACTACGGTCAACAAACACAGCACGAATACTAAGTACTGTACTTCCTAAAATGACGGAGGGTTGCGGATGGTTTTTAAGAAAACCTGTAACACTTTGAACTTGATTTCGTTGCGGAATCAAATGGTTTCTAAATGGAGTTTTTTTTAGGCTTTTCTAGTTTTTCTAAAGGGGTCACTCCCGGTGAAGGGATCGTCGGCCCTTTCCTCATCGAATAAGGTGTAGGATATATCATATATACCGCTGTGCAAAGCAAAAACTATAGAAGCAATCAAAAGACAAACCGAGGGTTGTAGCATCTGCCAGTTATTGCTAAAGGGGTCACTCCCGGTGAAGGGATCTCGGCCGTTTCCTTATCGAATAAGGTGCAGGATGTTCTACAAGGAACACCGCGATGCAATGCAAGAACCGTAGCTACCTATTTTATTTTTGAAATTCGATTCCACAACATCTTTTAGGTTTATTTTCTTTCATTAATCACATTAATGAAGTCCCATCATTTAAGTCCACCTAAACATCACAGATAAATATAACGTACGCTTATGCCATCCGCATTCGCCTCGATGTCCCGACTGCACCGTTAGGTTAGGTAACTAACGCCAGAGCGAGGCAGGGCTAGCGCGGGTGTAAAACATAAGCAACGTCTATATAATATATCATATATAGTATATACAGTATCCATCTGAACAAATCACATGATCACATCATAGATAATGCAGCAGAAAATATCATATGAAATATTGGATATACTAGGACGTCCGTGTTTTATTTTGAGCCTGTATAAAACACGGATTCCACGGTCGTGATGAATAGCCAATCCCACACCCCTAGACCCCTACGAGAGTGGCAACCAATCCTACCAATTCTAGAGTTAGGAGACCCGAACTTGACTCCTCGATATGGTCTCCCACTGGACCCTAGAACCCGGTTACTTGTGCTCCCCTCCTTGGGTCTATCCTAATGCGGAAAAGTAAATAATATATAATGGTGAAATCATCCTTAACCTGGAAGTGCCCTAATAAAAGAATAATACATACAAGTTCTCACATGACTGAAAAAGAAAAACACTCATCTCACATAAAAACCCCCGGCTATTCAAACACGACGATCCAATATAACATATCCAGCAACACATAACATCAACATAAGTTAATATGCGCATCCCAATTGTCATTGACATATAGCAACGAAACCAGCGATATCACATATTACACTTACGGTCGCAGAAAAGAAAGTGTAAAACTACAACAGTTGGAATCCGCAACCTCATTAGACATCGCATGCCTAACCAATTATAAACCCCGCATTTTAGTCTCATTATCGAAAACTCTTTTCAATAACAAGTCGGGCAATTCAACAAGATTCCCGACATCCAGATCGAATGCTCATTGCAAACTTCTGTAGACGGCCGCACCGCCGACGCCGTTGACGAAGTGCACTAAGGCGGAACACCGCTGCCGCGAGCATCCGAACGGATGCTTTCGGCGACAGGGTTCTCCTACAGTCACTTGGTCGGGGCTATGAGGTGTGGCTGTCTATTAAGTTTACCCGGCGAGTATCCGCGTACGCTACGTGATTGCGACGGACTTTTGATCACATCAAAATTCCGTGGCAACCGATCAAGTGAGACTAAAGTGCCATGTTTATAACATTCATTTAGTTATCTCATAACTACTTGTGGATTCCAAATATTGTATCACATTTCAGATAAATAGAAAATGTTAAACTTTCCGATCGAACAATCAAACACCCAAGTTTTCCCGAAACAGCTCAACACATGAAATAAGTTTAAGAACATTCACTTCATGCCACAGTACCAACGGTCCAGCCGTAGAAGGGTCAAGCCAACGCCTCACATGTGGCGTGCCGTACTGCCCCAATCCCTAAGGTTCAAAGGGCAGTTTAAGACAGTCACATAATCGAGTTAAGGTTTGTTGTCTTCTAAAGGGTCCATCGCATTACATGCACTACTTAGACGTTCTTCAACTACGAGAAAATCCAACAATTGGAAATTTCCCGGCAGGGGAAAAAGTGGGTTATTTATATCCGGTCGAACTTTTTAATATGTTCTAAATTATCCGGAAAAACAGATAGACAAATTTAGACAACCCGATCGAATCTACGAACTCCCAATACAATCCAGAAAACTCAACTCTTGAGTGCATATTAAAAATTCCCAGAAAACACAGGAATAATATTAAGACATTAGTGTGCAAACAGTTAACAAAGAGGCCACTTTATGGCCGCGGAACCGCCGCGTGACCTGGGGTACGGCCGCGGTTCCGCGGCGCCTTCATTGAATTTGGGTCACATGCTTCACTGTAATGCTTAGAAATCCCTGCTGATTTTTCTTCATATTTTTAACTCACAAAATTCTACAGTTACTGAAAATGGACAGAGAGGGTTAATGGTTAGGGTTTCGGGGTTCGAACGGATTTCTAACATCGTCTACACATCGCCTAAAGCTCTAGCTAGGCTCTGATACCAATGTAGGGTTCCTAGGCACTCTCATGAGGTTCTACAACTGATCAACCATGCCAAATTCAAATTTTTATCAAGTGCTGAGAAACCCTAAAGAAGATCGTTACTAGAGGTAAGGCGAAACAATGCAAGTTAACAACTTAACTACAAGTGAAACGGACTACAACCTTTGTAGATCCGGTCCTCCACTTCTTTAGCTCAGTGAGACGTCCCCCCACTGCGATCAACCGGATCGCAGACTCTAGCGTTCGTTTCATTGGAGAAATGATCGTGCTAGGTCGTTGACTTCGATGCCGAAGATGATCTACGTCGAGGCGACTCTAACTCAAGCTCCATCTTCACAAGGTCATGAAACATGTGAAGATAACACCCTATACAACATGGCAAGCGGTAGAGGATGAAGAAATAGGAAGCGGGTTCATTTTGGATTTGGATTTCTCACTTGATTTCAACACTTGAAATTTTCTAGCAAGCTTTCTTCTTCATGAAGAAGAAGAAGAAGAAGGAAAATGAAAAAGAATTTACTTAAAAGAAAATTCAAGTGAATCTTATCATAATGCAACCATGGGTGAAGTTAAGACATGTAGAGAATAAACTAGGGTTTAGGTGTAATGGTTAGTTTAAGGCATAAAACAAAATGGCTAGACTTTTCAAAGCTTCATGAAGCTTCACGCATAAAACAAGAAAGCCACCATTTGATTTTTTCAAAAAAATAGATAAATAAAATAAATAAAACCTAACCATTAACCTAAATATGGGTAAAGTGATACACACACTCAAGTTTGCATGTATCATCAAACATGATACAAACAAGTGCACAAATATATAACATATATACAATGTGCACAATCTAGTGAGAAAAATAATCTTAAGTAAACCAATACTAGTTAATGTAAAGTAATATATCAAATATATCATTATACATTAAATCATTAAATCAACATTTGATTTAATGATCCGGTCATACTGCATATAACCGGCTAATAACAAGTGTATGAATATATCGAATCAACATTTGATTCGGTAACCCGGCTATATCTTATATAACCGTCCGATGATACAAATCGCGAGAATAGAATTCAGTATCACATACTGATATTATTCTCGGTCCCGCATATATCTCATATGCGCTCCTACTTCGTTTCGCTTGAGCCAGAAAACCTCTGTGTAAGACTCTAAAGACTCGTCAATACGCCGGCAGCAGGTGATGATCATATCAAACACCCACAAGCAGCAAGCGGTCTGCTAAACGTAACGGCCACCCGGGTATTGAGCGATCAGAAGATCAACGAGCAAGCCCGCTCACTCATGTGAATCCAACCAGTAACACTTACCGCACAGTCCGGTCTGGTCGTCTGATATGTCGCATATCTCGCCTAGAGGTGGTAAACGTCAGACCCCAGCAGCTTGATAAGTCATGCAGATGTAAGGTCCATAAAAAGCATGAAACTACTGATAACTCTTACCAGTAAATCACTGCAACCCTGGCCAGGGATTTCCAGTTATGGCCAGTCGAGTATAGCGCAACATCAACCCCAAATACCGGGAGAGACGAATCCCCTCCTATCGCTCATTGCCTCCATATGAATCGGGACTGTACCCAAAAACCACTTGTTTTCACGACTTAGTAGAGCCGTGGTAGGGTGGAAATCAAAGCACGGTGGGAGACACACAAGACTCTATGACGATCTCGGGTCAACAGACTAAGCTGTACCAGTGTCACCAGAGAACTACCATCTGATGTGAGTTATAATACCATCTGGGAGTTCTCGGCGAGTCCGTTCAGTGTACCCAGTCTCTACTGAGCACCCGCATACCATCTCTGATGTCAAACACCAATGGATATGGGATCATCCATTGCCTATCACATGGGTCAAGAAGATATACGCTAGTCTACTCTGAAATATCGATGCCCCGTCTCGATATTCCCACGACTAGGAACATTGAAGGATGTACTCATAGACTACGCTGGCCCCACTAGTATGATCTACATCATAGTCCTGCAAGTCGAGTATAAATCCTAAAGGCTTTATCAACATGTAACAGAGAGACAGAAAGTATACATGCTAAGATAAAAAGCAACCAGATAGCGTACTATCATGTCGAGCAAGAAAGTCCTACCTATATATGTCCCAGCATCCACTACAATATACATCCTATGTACAGTAATGGCCACTAGGGCATACATATAACTAACAATTGTAAAGCATCATCATAAGGAATACGGGGTGGAAACTCAAAAATCTGGGCGGAAGTGCTAAATTAAAGGCAACGAAACTAACTCGCTTTATGATCTCAGAAGGACCTAAATCCTGGGACAAGCTTTCCAAAATCCAACACGCCATTCATCGGTAAGTCCGTAGGAATACATGATCTGTCCCTGCGAACTCGAGTCTATGACCAACACAGTCGGCATAAGACCTCGGTTCGCAATGGACAATTTCCATCCTGACCTAACACAACTGGACCATCTCCGAAGTCTCTAGACTAGCTGGGGTCCAAAGTCCTACTTATGCAGAGTCAGAAAGACAACAGACTGGTGATCGACACGACCTAACCCCTAAACCTAAAGGTGGCCAATTGGGGTGTCACCTGATAACAGCTATCAAAGAAGAACACTAACGATGGCGAGTGACGATCCCCAACCGCTGAAAACAATCAATACAAACACACAACTTAACATGAAACAACTGAGCAAATTGAGTATAACCGGACGACAAGAATCCGAATGGAGTCACACCCTGACTAAACTTGGGTAGAAACCATAACGAAATTCGTGGAGATCTGCTCCCACTCCTACTTCGGAACAGTTAAATGTTGCAACTCTCCAGCCGGCCTCAGATACTCAACCCAAACATACAAAAGACACACCTTGAAATGGAACCTGAAACTTTTCTTTACACCCCTGTCCACCCGTAACTATCTCACAAGTCACGTCAATGTTGGTGGAACTTGAATGAAAACAGAGAGTTGACTGATGTGCTTGTTCTAGGATTTCACGTCTCTACATGATAATATCAGGTACACAAACGCGTCCCTAACTTAGCACACCATTGTCACAAATCAAGAACTCCGAATCATTAACCAGCCGAGTATGCTCAAGTTTCTCTGACGAACGAGCATCGGTGGGCAGTGTCTCACGAAAGCGATTTAAGAAAAGTGGTCGGGCGTGGACATGAGCAAGCTGTCCCCTCCGTAGAGACGAACTTAAACTGTACTCAACGATCACACAAGAGCTGAAAATCTGCAGAAGACCATCACAACAATCAAAATCCGCTGCAGGAAGAGGTAAATTAAGCTCTGGTGGTCCGTGAAAATCTGAGCCGACTCTCGAACAAGTAGTGTCTCTAATCTCCAACGCAAAACCATTGCGGGCATCTCCAGATCATGAGTGGAATATCCTTGTCGTACTTCCTCTAAATGTAGGGAAGCAAAAGCGATAACTCTATAGTGTCACTTCAGTACACACATCGAGCCCACTCAAGAAACATTACAGTTAAACAACAAGGTCGCCCGGACCAGAAAGCAAAGAAAGAACTGTTGCAGTCGTTAACAGAATCTTCAACCGCTGAAAACTCTGCACACACGCCTTATTCCAAGAAAAGAAACCTCCATTCCGGTCCATTCAGTCGACGGTGCAGCACTACTCTATCAATCCTGCATAAAACGGCGATAAAAACCTGCTAAGCCCAAAAATCTGTGGAACTCCGTAGTGCACACAAGTCTGGACCTAAGCTGTATGACCACGATCTCCCTTGGAACCATACGAAACCGTCTCCCGTGACTACAAGACCTAGGAGTCAACACAACCAAGCCTGAAGAAACACTCATAGAATCTAGCAAACTACCGGTGCTCTACCAGTATCTGCATAACAAATCCTCAAGTGCTACTCCTGTCCCTCAAGACACATTAAATAGACCAGAACGTCGTAAATAATACAACAACACTGATCGAGAAACAACCTGAAGAAATCTGGTTCATCACATCTACGAATGCTGCTAGTGCATCAGTGAATTCAACGACTCACTAAAAACACATAAAGCTCGTAGCACGCATAAGGCAGTCTTTGGAATGCCATAACCCCGTACCACAATAATGATGACCTGATCCCAAACAAACTTGGAAAAATGTCTCGCACTGTGGAGCTGATCGGAGAAATTGTCAATGCGAGGTAAATGATAACTATCCGCACCGTAAGCCGGTTCAATTAACGATCCGTCGATACACAACCTCAAACTTCCGTCCTTCTCCTTGACAAACAGAACTAGGTGCTTCCCAATGCGAAACACGCAGACGCACAAAACTCCCCAAACAACAACTCTGCAGCTGATCCTTTAGCTCCTAAGCTTCTCCGGCTCATCCGGAACAACGTCGGAAAAACTCTCACACGAAAGGAATCCGGTCCAACAATCCCACTGTGGCTCCGGTATGGCGAATGAATGCCACGAATCCATGACATCTCCTCAAAAGCCAACTAGCAAAAAAGGCTGAATTCAAGCTGTGAGAGGCGGCACAACTATCCACCAACACAACAAGAACTGACCTACCGGGAAAACAAACCTGACTGTTTCCTAACGGTAGTCCACAGAAGCCTAGCATGTAGTTAACCAGTCCGTGCCCAGGAGAACGTCAAATCCAACATCTCTAGAAGGATCGAAATGACGGACGAATCTCTATCTCCTATCCGATTGGCACACAATTGAATACGTGTCGCGCAACAAAAGAATCGCGGACAAAAGCTAAAACAACAAACTACGACTAATCTACCCAACCACGGTACAAGTGTGAAAAACAAACGAATACACTAAAAGAACAAGCGAATTAAGGATACCTGAAAACTCCACATCGGACGCCTGCGCGTCCCGATGAGTAGGACCAAACTCCTGTGTCTGCCCTCTGCCCGCAACTGGCTGAACTCCTCTGGTAGACTGAGCCCTCTGAGCAAACCTTCCACGTCCACGGCCTCTCTGAAAACGATCCTGACGAGGTGCTAAGGAACAATCCCTGATGAAGTGCTGAAGGCTCCCGCATTGAAAACATCCACGCGCCGACTGCTGACCCTCCTGGGAATGAGAGCTGAACGACTGTCCTCGTCCTGAGCCTCTGCTACTCCCGCGACGGCCATGGAATCGGTCTCGATGACTAAACCTCTGTCTCTGGGCTGGTATACTGGTTTAAGTCCTCCACTGTCCTGGAACTCTCTGATCCTCTGGAATATGCGCCTCGTCGACTGGAGCTGCAACCACTGATGCTATGTTGGTGACGGACTGCTGCATGCTAATCGTAAGTGACAACTGAGTAACAGGGGTGACAACCTCCTGTCGTAGCTCCCAAACGACATCAACCAATGAACTCATAGTCTGGCGGAAGTCCTGCATCTCTGCCAAAAGTCTATCGATTGTATATGTCGTAGGCTGATCCGTCTGCATCTTTGCAACTAAAGTGCCATCCTGGTCAGTACTCGTCTCACGCGAGCCAACTCTGACCTCGACCCTCGCTGCATCAATCTGAGTCACCATAGTCATCGGCGGCAAGGCTATAATAGATATAAGATTCGATGAGAATAAGGAATCGAATCTCAGGGATATGAATCATCAAGGAAGGAAATTCAAGCAATTTGTACTTATGTCACTTAAGACGAGATACCGCATTGTGGGTATGCTGCAGACATACACACACTACGTTACTCTGCTTAAGCTACCTACTCCATCATACTATGGTAATCCTACACTCCGAAAGGTAAAGCCTAGCGCTCTGATACCAACTTTGTCATGACCCGAAATTGGCACGTGACGGCCCTAATACTACGCAACGCCTAAAGACGTAACGCGGTAAAAGAAAGCAAAAACCAAGAAATCTAAACTATGAAAATACGGAAAAGGTAATAAAAATTGAAACATTTGAAATTGCAACCTAAATTCTTTAAAAGTCCAACTTCTTTCTTTAAAATTTTGGCACCACCCCTTTTTGTAAAAACTAGCCCAAAGACGGAAAACAATCACATCATAAATATACGACGCCGTAGCGAAGAAATAAGAGACGATAGGAAGGAACTGTATATAAAAGACAACAAATGCACAAATAATATACAATATCGTCCTCACCAAGTCTCTAAGTCAACAACATAATAGTAGATGGTGAGTACAAGATACAACGAATGTACAATATGAAATACAGATAATCGTTTAACCTACTTAAGCAAAATAGTATACTGTGAGCCGATGCGGTATCTGTAGCAAAAGATGATAGATGAATAGCTGAATAGCCTGCCTCGATTGTTGGATATTGTGCCCTCAAAGTCAATTATTGGATCGCAGGTACGTGATTGCAATGATTGAGGAGGACCTATGCCGGTAGGACAGTCTTACTCGAGATGATAGTATGCTATTTGGTTTGCCTTTATCAGTCGTGTATAGGTTCAGGTGACAGATCACGATTACACTTTGATAGAGCCCTTAGGATCTTGCTTGACTACCAACAGTATGAGGGCGATCATATAAGTGAGAGTTGGGTGGTCTATCAGCATATCCTTAATAGTGGTCCCTAGTCGTGGGAGTTTCGAGACAGGGCATCGATACTCCGGAGTAGACTAGTGTATACAGTCGAGACCCCGACGAGTGGCGGTGGCCGGTCTCACAAGCCACTGGTGTCAGTTGGATCACCTAAGATGTATACAGGTGCTCATTGGGTTATGAGTACACCGGACAGGACTCGCTGGGAACCTGCTAGTTGGTATTATACATATCGTCAGATAGCAGTTCCCTGGTGATATGTGTACAGGTCAGTTCATCGACCTGAGGTCGTCATTTGTCTCGTGTGAGTTCCCACTGTGCTTTGATTTCTACCCTACCACGGCTCAAAGGAGTCTGGAAAACAGGTAGTTTTTGGGTACAGTCCCGAGCCACATGGAGGCACGTGAGCGGATCGGTAAGGGATTCGTCTCTCCCAGTATTGGGGGTAGAGATCGTGCTGTGTCTAGGAAAGCCATTACACCAAGTCCTTGGCCAAGGAAGGTGAGATTTACTGGTAGGTACTCCAGTAGTATCTCAGGGTGTTCAGGGCTTGTCTCCGACACGACTTATAAAACTATTGGGGGTCTGACGTTACTAGCCCCCTAGGCCGGATATGCGATACTCATAGACGATCGGACCAGACTGTATATACATTGTCACAGTTAGGATCAGTAGGGTTTCCGGATGAGTTCGCTCATCGGCCTTCCTTGAGGTCAGTCCATGGGCAGCCGTTACGCATAGCTAGTGCCGCTGAAGGCTTGTGGTTAAACCCACTGCCAGGGTACTGACGAGTCATTAGAGTCCCCCAGAGATAGTTTCCAAAGTTCGGGCGAAACGTTGTAGAGGCCATATGGTTTTATGGCAGGGTTCGGAAAATGCACGTGCGTTTACGCACCTGTTATTTTTCGGGCAGATAGTACTGGTGGGCTTTGGATTAAGCCGGATCCATGTATTATACAGAGTAGATATAATATCTTTTTCTCAGTTGCATTTGTATTCGGTCGTAATACAAATGCGGGTATATTTATACAGTTACGAGGTTATCCTGAAATTCGTTTCAGGATCACTTTTGGAAGTTGCCAGTTTCCAGTTTTCTATCAGCCGTATTTAACATTCGGTTAATTACGGATTTATCTTTTCTTGGGTGAGTCATGGTTCTAGAAGTTTCTTGATGATGAGAGGAAGCTTCTTAGAAGGTGACTTGTTAAGGTGACTCATTGTTTAATTAATGTGTTCATTCTAGGTGCATTTATTGTGTTCATACTTTGTATTCACACTAGATATTTTTGTGAGAAGCATTTGCTTGTGGTCACCCCCCTTGCTCCTACCATCACCCCCCTCCTATTATATGGCTGGCCCCTCCCCTCACTCTCTCACACACTTGGTAGAAAAAGAAATGGTTGTTGTTTGAAAAAGATGATAGTTTTCGGTGTATGGAAATTTCATAGCTCATTTCATTCCATCACCCGATTCCATTGGCAACTTCTTTAACCGTTCGTCCATGGCTTTGGATGAAGCGAGACAAAGTGGTCCCCTCATTCTCTACATCAATCTTGGCCATCTCTTCTAGAATACTTGATGACCGAGTTGCCTCGAGTCAGAGGCGGGAGCCCGTTTAAAGATCCGATGACGTGGTGCCACCTGGACGAGGAGATCGGAGATCGACAAGATCGGAGCAGCCGCAACGAAGCGTGGGATGATGGTTAAAGAATGAAGGACTCGGATCGTTCGGTATAACCTTTCTACCCTCTTTACAGTTTGTTAGTTTAGCGTTAATGGCAGATCCGGGTTATAGTATGCGATAGCGCCAGTTGTAAGAATTTTTTGTTCCGCATTTGGCATCAGATTGACGGCCGCGGCGCTACCGTAGACTTACATGGTATCAGAGATAGGCCATTAAGCTTTACTAACTTGTGCTAACGCGTTTAAAAGATCGATCGAACGGATACGAAAATCGCAATTTCAAGTACTAAAGTTTCTGTTAATTATCAAACTAGTCCAAATGTCATTTTGACCATACCAGAAAATCAAGCAGGGTTTTTGAGGAATACTGTAGAAATTCGACCAAGAGATATCACTGTTCCGCCGCGGATCCGCGGCATAAGCTAGGGTTTGGCCGCGGATCCGCCGCAGGAAAGTGAGATCACTTAGTCAATTTTCTACAGTGAATTCTATGTTGGAAATTGTGGTTTCTGGAACTGTTTTTTTTGGGCCCGGTGTTTTTTACTATACAGCAGATTTGCGTGGCGCCCACTTCGGGAAATTTAGTCGATCGAAATTTAAACATGTTAGTTTACAGTACTTACATTATATCTCCTACCGTGAATGTCATTTGATCGGTAAACCGCGTCTGATTGCTATGGTTCTTTTAGATGGGTTTGCGAACGTGACATTCGCGTTGATGTTCTGTGTTGTGCTGTGATGTTGCGGATTTGTCGTGATGGATAGCAGTGTGCAATGGTAATGCAGTTTGAGTTTATTTGTACATTTGATATTGCGGGGCGAGCGTCCAACATATGGACTGCCGTCACTGCCTGTTTGTATAATATTCTTTTGGGGCATGACCGAGTCGAGGTCGATGTACCCGTTGTACATATTTTTCATTTCTGTACTAGGTTTTACCCCGCAACGGAGTCCACGGATAGCCGGGTTCTGGAGGGCAACGGGTCCGCATCTCTTGGCTTTGATAGGCAGAGGGGCCTTACTCTAGAATTGGTAGACTATTCGCCGCACTCGTATGGGGTACAGGTTGACCCGAGGAGGGGCGCGCAAGATTACCGGATTCCGTGAAGTGCTGGGTGGTCCATTCACTATGCTGTAGGGGGCTGCCTCGCTTCAAGTTTTGGCGGGTAACTTGCCGCACCCGTAGGTGTCTAGGTTTGATTGCACAGGCTATCCACACGACAGGGGAACGTCGGGTTTCAGCAGCGGCTCAGTGAAACCCGAGGATCCCAGATTATCTGTATTGTTCTGTGATGCTTATTACTTTTCTGTAATGTTGCATATTATCATGCCTGGAGCGATTATTGTATATTGGTATATATACTATTAGATGTTGTATATGTTTTGCACCAGCGCTAGTTCAGTCCCCGCTCTGTCGTTAGTTAAGTAACCTAACGGGTGATGACGGGACCCAGTGACGAATGCGGATGGCATATACGTACATTTTATTTTCGTTCTTTTCTGGTGTGATTTATTGATGGGACTGCGTTGATTCTGATCAATGCAAAGGAAAACAATCCTTTTTGGATGTTGCTGGAAAAATTTATAAAATGTTATTACAAAGATGTTTCCTTTGTTTTGCACAGTGGTATTCGGTTGGAATATCCTGCACCTCATTCGACGGGGCAAGGGCCGATATCCCTTCACCGGGACTGACCCTTTGGGCATAAGTTTACGTCAGGGTAATAACTTCACTATAGTTGATTACATGTTGCTTTGCATCGCGGTATTCAGTGGAATATCCTGCACCTCATTCCACGAGGAAAGAGCCGAGATCCTTTCACCGGGAGTGACCTCTTTAGCAAAGGTTTTCGCCAATATATTTTATAAAAAGCTATCAGGTTCCTTCAACGAGATCAAGTTCATTACGTTAAAGGTTTTTTGCCAAAAACCAGCCGTAGCCCTCCATCATTTCTTATGGATGGTAAGTAATATTCAAGCTATGTTTGTTGGCTTTCGTCAAGGCATAGTGTTTGGTAGTTGCTGGGTATTCATTTGTTGCATAGATAGATGAGTTGGTTTGGGACAGTCGTATTACCTTGTTGGCTTTCGTCAAGGGTATGTACGGGTAGGTTCGAATTAACAAGATAATGACGGGGAGAACTTGACATGTGACTTAAAATTTGTTGGCTTTCGTCAAGGTCATAAGAACATGGGATAAAAATCATATCGGGAGTTTTTTTTAAAGAAACTGAAACTTGCCAGGCATGTGCATACCTTCTGAAGTATGATAACGTGAGTGGATTCCGTCACGTTATCATGCAATGAGAGTTGGATCCCGATTCCCACTGATGAGTTGGTTTACTCTTCGGGTGATCCCGATTGATTCTACTTTCAGGTTTGGAGGAGAATTTGACAGTACAGTGGGAGGTTTCCGGATTAGATAAAATGATAACCATTCTTATCTAGGTTAGAGTGTACGCAGAGTGTTTCTTTTCTCTCTCTTTTTGGCAGCGACCTTTGACTGACCCTAGACTAAGACTCAGGGACCAAGTTGACCGAACCTTCTTAAAATACTGGCTTTTGGATTGTCTGGGTTGCATAAGTCATTGCCACTCCTTCTTTTACCCTTTGCATTTCTCAGAACACCTTATATTACTACGGACATCCACTTCCATTGGATAGATCCATCGTATGGTTATATACGAACTCGAAGGGACTTCTTCGAGGATGGATCAAGGTTCAGGAGAAACAGAATTGGTTTAATCAGTTGTTTTTTATTATCACCTTCTCTCAGGTTGCGAGGGCTCCTTGGTTTAGGAGAGTACACCTATTACGCTTATTGGATAGTCTTCTTCCAAACCATAGGCAGGTGCCGAAAGGTAGGGAATGAAGAAAACCAATTAGCCTAAGTAGGGTGTACAGAAGGTAATATGTAAAGACAAAATAAAGGGATTAGAAAGAGGGCAAAGTAAGTTGCGATCATTCACGACAAAACCGCGTACTTCATCGCCACTCCTATTTCACCTTTGCTTGAATAAGGTATTATTCAGTTGTCTTTTATCATCACCTTCTCTCAAGTTGCGAGTACTCCTTGGTTTAGGAGGGTACACCTATTATGCTTAATGCATAGTCTTCTTCCAAACCATAGGCTGGTGCCGAACGGTAGGGAAGGAAGAAAACCATTTCGCCTAACGATGGTGTACAGAAGGTAACGACTAAAGACAAATAAAGGGATTTGAAGAGATGGAAAAGAAATATACGGTTAAAGTCATGAATTGGATTATGGAAGAGGCATTACTATGAATACCAGGATACCCCTACGAAACATTTTCATGTTTCAGTGCATTGTTAATGAAAAACTATTTTCTCGATTAGATACTTACTCCAGGGTGTGTATTCACCAGATTTCATTCTCATATCTGTATGATTTTACAGATGATGAGTGGGAGGAAGTTATTGGGAATTAGGTGATCATCCTCATTATATCGGAATTCGTTGTAATTGGTGATATTTCAGGAAATCGCCTGGGTACAGTTTTCAACCTACGACGCACAGGTTTGGAGTTATTCAACTCAGGGGACTTATACAGACTATTGTATGTTAAATAGTGTCCATCAGGACAAAGGGGTAGGTCCTTATACTATGTTCTTTTTACTTATGACTTCTCTAGTTTTTTGACAAGTGTTTCGTAGAAATACAAGGTCTAAGTTTCGAGAAGATATGGGTATAAGAATAAAGTAGAGAACCAGATATCGCATGTATCGGGATTCTTCAAAGAGATGGAAGATGTAGATTCTTGTGATTGGTATTCAGATGTTAGTAATGGTTTTGAGAAACTTGTTTCTCCTTCGGGTTGCTCATAATTGGATGGATTCCTAAGTTGAGTAATGCTGATTAGCCTCTCTCTATTAAGTTGATATGCACTGGAGACAGCTGCATGATTAGAATCTGGTTCTAATTAAATCTGTGCCAAAGTTTCTATATTGGATATAGAATGGTTCATATCTTAACGATGTTAAGGTACGGGGAGTTGTCCGGCTTATGCTTTAAACCAGACTCTGGATAACTCAGGGCACGTTTCTGTAATGGCAGTTTGTGGGTTGGCCCAGGCTATGACGAGGGTTGGCTTTCTACCATCTGGGAGATCAATAGTGATATTGTTCTTGACTCGCCACAGTTTTAGTAAAAAGGATTTTTTCAGAAAAACAGTAGTGGGAGTTTGGTAGAACTGGAAGTGATTCCAGAACCGCAAACGATTACGGAAAATTTAATAAGACCTAAAGATTCAATCAAGTTTGACATTCCATTAGCCACTCCGCTGAAATGGTGGGTAACCTCAGACACCCGAGAGGTATTGCTGTAGCCTCAAGGACGGTGACAGGGAGGTTTTTATCTACCCAGACTTGACACTACTGTTGTTCCAGGCTTTGAGACCCGGTAGGAGGGTTGTTGTGGTCAGTGGGAGCAGCGGAAGCATAGTGGGCAAGTAGCTTATGTCTATTTATAGAATAGAGCAGTTATAGCGGAGATTGATCATCTAATTTTGATGTGACAGTCATGGGTTTGACTTCATCAGAATAGGGGATGGATCTGTTAAGAAGGTAGTAGAGTGTGATGTCCAGGTATTTGGATGACATACACAAAGTAGGAAGTAAAATTCCTATACAACGATCGGTTGTACTGCGGTCGTCACACAGTTGTTTCTCCAGACAGGATATGGATATAATATCAGACATTCTGGTTTTTGGATCTATGGTTTTAGATCTGGATTTGGGTAGTTTCCCAATATGGGTACTTTGACAGTATTCTAATGGTTTTTAGAATAGATGACTACTGTCATGGTGGTGTACCTACAGGTGATGGAGTCACCCTCTCTAAAGGTGTCTTACAGACTAAAGAGGAGAGGGATGTGCATGATTGGCATATCACTTGCTTAGGCAATTGAGTCAATCATGAGATGTCAAGTACCACACCAGATGTTGTTTTTTGCACTAGATGCGATAAGTTTGTATTAATCCATTCCTGGAGAAACATAAAGAAGAAGTTTTAGAACATAAGTGGATGTTCTACGGATTTGATGACGGCAGCCTCCTTCGGGAGACAGTTATCATTCCAGGCTTCAAAGGAGACATGGATGACAGAGTGATTGTCAGAGTTATAGTTTTCCCTCAAATGAAGAGGGACAGTATTATGGACAGGTGGTCCAAGAGGATACTGTCGGTGGCATGGTGCAGGATACTGATTAGGTTCAGTTATTGATATAGTCTAAGAAGTTTAGATTTGGAGTTCATTTATGAACTAGGTCCCATCAGATATCCAGACATATTCTAAGACAGGTATTACTCGATTCGGGTGATGGCTTTCTCCGCGAACTTGAGATTAAGAGAGACACCGAAAGAAACATCAGGGCGGATCTACTCACTGAGGCTATTTCACGAACACAATAGTTTTACAAACGGGCTTTGTGAAACTGATTAGTAGAGGAGTTGGGGATTGGTTTCATACGGGCTGTGAGTACGCGACATTGCAATAATTAGCCTTAAGTGAAAGTGGGAGATTGTTGGATATAGTGCCCTCAAAGTCAATTATTGGATAGCAGGTACGTGATTGCAATGATTGAGGAGGACCTATGCCGGTAGGACAGTCTTACTCGAGATGATAGTATGCTATCTGGTTTGCCTTTATCAGTCGTGTATAGGTTCAGGTGACTGATCACGATTACATTTTGATAGAGCCCTTAGGATCTTGCTTGACTACCAACAGTATGAGGGCGATCATATAAGTGAGAGTTGGGTGGTCTATAAGCATATCCTTAATAGTGGTCCCTAGTCGTGGGAGTTTCGAGATAGGGCATCGATACTCCGGAGTAGACTAGTGTATACAGTCGAGACCCCGACGCGAGGCGGTGGCCGGTCTCACAAGCCACTGGTGTCAGTTGGATCACCTAAGATGTATACAGGTGCTCATTGGGTTATCAGTACACCGGACAGGACTCGCCGGGAACCTGCTAGTTGGTATTATACATATCGTCAGATAGCAGTTCCCTGGTGACCTGTGCACAGGTTAGTTCATCGACCTGAGGTCTTCATTTGTCTCGTGTGAGTTCCCACCGTGCTTTGATTTCTACCCTACCACGGCTCAAAGGATTCGTGCTAACGGGTAGTTTTTGGGTACAGTCCCGAGCCACATGGAGGCACGTGAGCGGATCGGCAGGGGATTCGTCTCTCCCGGTATTAGGGGTCGAGATCGTGCTGTGTCTAGGAAAGCCATTACACCAAGTCCTTGGCCAAGACAGGTGAGATTTACTGGTAGGTACTCCAGTAGTATATCAGGGTGTTCAGGGCCTGTCTCCGACACGACTTATACAGCTATTGGGGGTCTGACGTTACTAGCCCCCTAGGCCGGATATGCGATACTCATAGACGAACGGACCGGACTGTATATACATTGTCACTGTTAGGCTCAGTAGGGTTTCCGGATGAGTTCGCTCATCGGCTTCCCTTGAGGTCAGTCCATGGGCAGCCGTTACGCATAGCTAGTGCCGCTGACGGCTTGTGCTTAAACACACTGCCAGGGTACTGACGAGTCATTAGAGTTCCCCACAGATAGTTTCCCAAATTCGGGCGATACGTTGTAGAGGCCATATGGTTTTATGGCAGGGTTCGGAAAATGCACGTGCGTTTACGCACGTGTTATTTTTCGGGCAGATAATACTGGTGGCCTTTGGTTTAAGCCGGATCCATGTATTATACAGAGTAAATATAATATCTTTGTCTCAGTTGCATTTGTATTCGGTCGTAATACAAATACGGGTATATTTATACAGTTACGGGGTTATCCTGAAAATCGTTTCAGGATCACTTTTGGAAGTTTCCAGTTTCCAGTTTTCTATCAGCCGTATTTAACATTCGGTTAAATGCGGATTTATCTTTTCTTGGTTGAGTCATGGTTCTAGAAGTTTCTAGATGATGAGGGGAAGCTTCTTGGAAGGTGACTTGTTAAGGTGACTCATTGTTTCATTAATGTGTTCATACTAGGTGCATTTATTGTGTTCATACTTTGTGTTCACACTAGATATTTTAGTGAGAAAGCTTTTGCTTGTGGTCACCCCCCTTGCTCCTACCATCACCCCCTCCTCTTATATGGCCGGCCCCTCCCCTCACTCTCTCACACACTTGGTAGAAAAAGAAATGGTTGTTGTTTAAAAAAGATGAAAGTTTTCGGTGTATGGAAATTTCATAGCTCATTTCATTCCATCACCCGATTCCATTGGCAACTTCGGCGCCATTTGATCGCACGCTTTTGGCGTGTCGGATGTTCAAAGAATTAAAGTGTAACCGCGATCAGGACGGTGTCGCTTTGCAGCTAGCCGGTTGAGCACAGGTCGATCCACAGGGAGATGGTTGTTATCTTACCTTCTTGCTTTAGACGAGTCAATAAAGAATCAGTATGTTTGGTTTGTCTAACCTATGTGTTTATCTGCAAGTATAAGGTTGTTAAGAAAATACGAGATTGTAAGCTAAAAAATCCGTACTCAAAACCTTTGAGCCGAGTCTTGACCAATTGAAGCTAAGCAATCGGCAACAACGTGGATTAGGGGATTTAAGCGCGGTATTCGTGGAATCCGGCTTATTTACCCTTGTCCATCCGTTCTTGTCTCTTGCCTTCGCCTCCGGCCAAACCGAACGCAACCGGTCGTGGTTAGGAATCACCGTTACCTTGTCAGGGTACGGTGCCTAACGGAGCGCTTGCGTATGTTTGGGCGAAGTTCAAATGGAAAATAACGGGAAAAGGAATTGGCAAACAAATGTTAACTTATAAAACCGTATTAATTCTTAACAATAATAATAATTACAACATTCACAATATGAACAAAAGAGAACAAAAAGAAAAGAACAAAGAAAAGAAAAGATACAAGTAATAAAATTGCATGAATAAAATTGCAAGTAATAAAAGACAAGGTAATAAATGCAAGTAATAAATAAGCGATAAAAAGAACACGGAAGTAGAACCCAAGCCAAGCATGTGCTCAATAGCCAACCCTTAAACTTGCAAGCTCAATGAAGAGGTTGCAAGATCAAGGGAAGGATAGAGAACGCATGTGAAGTGAAGAACTAGTCCCGTGAGAAAATACGACCCTTGAGATCAATAACTAACTCTTACCCGTTCAAGCTCAATGAAGAGGTTGAATGAGCAAGAGAAAGCAAGAATCTCAAGGGGGAGCAAACTAACAAAAAAGATAACAAGCCCCCATCTTCATTAATCTTCCACTCAAAAGCTCTCATTACAATGTCATGGAGAAAGAATGAAGAAGAGGAAGAAGAAGAACAAAATTACACAAAGAAGAGAACAAAGCAAAGCTCTCTAAGCTCAGCCCGGATCTGCTGTATTTATAGGCAAGAGAATGGATTTCTAGGGCAACCAGCAGACTGCATGTAAAAAGACCAAAATACCCACCAAAAATCATGCAGAGAGGACCCCATCTAGCCGCGCATGCGCGGCCAATACCCCCTTTTGGCCGCGCATGCGCGGCCGTACAGTGGACTTAGGTGTTGGTCTTTTGTGGCCTGCCCTGGTTTCCTGTTTCCTCGTGTTTGCCAACTTTAAACTGCGCAAAAGTCTTCAGAATATCTCCAGATTTCCAAGTCCAAGATTGCACTCTTCTTTACTTTTGACTTTATCTCCCTCGAGCTCCGCGCACCCATTGATTCTTGTGCAGCCCACCTCGTGCTCCGTGCTTGTCCCAGACACGAATGACTACTATCACATGTCTTGTATCGGGAACCGGTACTCGGCACTGGACGGATATGGATGACCGGAACCCGGCTTTTATCTGCTGTTGACAGATTTTCTTCTTTTGGCGTAACTGTGGAGAATTAATCCTGATTTGCAATATTTGTACTGGAAACCTGTATTCTGTAAACATGTAACAAACACGGATTAAAAGTACCTACCTATAAACACACGAGCGTAAGAATGGGCGGTATAAAATGCAATATTCTGATATGAACACCCCTCCCCTCACTCTCTCACACACTTGGTAGAAAAAGAAATGGTTGTTGTTTAAAAAAGATGAAAGTTTTCGGTGTATGGGAATTTCATAGCTCATTTCATTCCATCACCCGATTCCATTGGCAACTTCATTAACCGTTCGTCCATGGCTTTGGACGAAGCGAGACAAAGTGTTCCACTCATTCTCTACATCAATCTTGGTCATCTCTTCTAGCAAACTTGATGACCGAGTTTCCTCGAGTCAGAGACGGGAGCCCGTTTAAAGATCCGATGACGTGGTGCCACCTGGACGAGGAGATCGGAGATCGACGAGATCGGAGCAGCCGCAACGGAGCGTGGGATGATGGTTAAAGAACGAAGGACTCGGATCGTTTGGTATAATCTTTTTACACACTTTACAGTTTGTTAGTTTAGCGTTAATGGCAGATCCGGGTTATAGTATGCGATAGCGCCAGTTGTAAAAAGTTTTTGTTCCGCATATGGCGTCAGATTGATGGCCGGGGAGCTACCGTAGACTTACATCGACTACTCTGGGGAACAACCTGAAACACCTGTGGCACAACGGGGGTGAGTTGCCAACTCGTGAATAGTAGATAACATATGCAGATAATCGCAGGTATGTACGTACAGCATGAATGTAAGATATACAATTGCGATAATAGCAGGTCATGTGAAATGCAGAATAAAGGAATGTACAGTAGAATGAACAATCAATATGTGAAGCAATAATAAGATGATAATAGTATGCAATAACTATGCAATAAGGATATGAGAAAGTAGATATGCAGCAATCATAAGGGTACACTAACAGGTACTACCAATATATGAAACAGTGCATAAGTGAAAAGGTATGAGGTATGGAGTGAAATATGTCATCCCACGGAATCCTGTCATCGTGGTAGGATCACAATCCATTAAGACACTCAAATCCCAATTCCTCAAATCAGCCCTCACGTTGGGCTCTCACATCAAATAAGTCTCGCGTCTCCTCAATGTACGATAACGAGTAATCTCTTATATCCCGAATGTAAAAATCAATAATTCCATATGTATGTCCAATCTCAATGAATCACCTGATATCCCAAGTCAAAATCTCAAGTAAGATTCTAGCATCCTATATATATATATATATATATATATATATATATATATATATATATATATATATATATGCAGAAATAAATATGATGGGGTCAATACACATATATTGGCGTCCCATTCCACTAATATTGGTGTAAGGGTATCTATAACAATGGCTAAATCCCCTGTTATATATACAAAGGTGTTTAAAAGAAATATCATGAAAACAATATGCCAAGCATCGACACAGAAATCCTGATAGGTATGTATTATACGCTGTCCCGAAAGCACGAGTGCCTAGCTCTGACCCTTACCTTTCGACGTACGCATACGTGCATGACTCCCAACGGTATCTCCATGATCCCCGCTGAGTCATTAGTATTGTCTCTGGTAGGTACTCGCCCGCCACCAGGCTCAATCGACAACATCCATCGATCTTCTTGCCAAGGGGAACCATACCGGGCCCCACCATGTACCCTCATACGGCAACCACACCTCGTATGGAGTATATAATCAGAACCGATAAATCTCATGGTGGCTCCGCAAACATCATATCAAGGAAACCGGGTTTTTCAATGTATGCATAATTTCATGAACTCCCGTGGTTCCCTAATCCAGAAAACATCATGTAAAATCCCAATAAACAGTGCATAAATCCAGGAATAAATATATGCGATATATCTGAAATGCGAGCATATAGATAAGAATGTGTAGCTGAAACCATATGTATGCGAAATCAATAAGGTACAGCTAAGTAACATCAGTAAAGGTAAATATGTGACTGCAACTGAATATGTGTGTAACATACAGGTGTAGCAATGTATAGGTATCTACCTATAAGAACTGATGAAGTATACCCCCTCCGGGTATAAGTGGAATCGGTGAGTAAGGTATATCGGTAACTAAATGTCAAAACGTGAAAAGTAATGTGAATCGATGTCGTAAAGTCCCTAACTAAGCAATATAATGTCTATAATGGTTTGTGTGTGACATGGCAATTATTGACGGTGTGTGTGTAGTATACAATCTGTGCTCGTGCAACATGAACCGTCAATATTATGTGCAGTGTCCTACGGCTGCTAGTCACAGTACAATTATATCAAGGAAATAAAGTAAAGGGGCAATTCTAACAAGGACGTAGAATATGCGACATGTAATAGAATCCTAGCCCAGACGCATAACGCCATGCGGGCGATTCCCCTGTAGATGTTAAATCTACTCACCTACGCTCCACGCTAGGTGAATCCTACCATCTGCTCCCCCCTGTAGCATTGTCCATAGTCCCCACCTGTAAACATGCAATTTGACATGGAAAACATATATAAACCAAATATCTTGCAAAACGCGATATCGACACTAAACGAGAAACTCGAGTCGCGAAAACGCGCGTATGCACGATATGCTGTAACGTGTGTATACGCGTCTAAAACTACCGTGACACGCCGCGACACGTTGGATTGCAGAACCCACTCACGTATCGCGCGTATTGCGCGAACACTACGGACATGAAAAACGATATTAGATTCCAGATTTTCCTACAGGTCAAATCTTACAAAACTATACATGCCAAAGCACTAAACAACACTGAAGAGTACCCTACCCAAAACCCTAAGACCCTACCCCTCTTCCTGGCCGCAAATTACGGCCAGATTGATTAAATAGGCGGCCATAATTGGGAGTGGATGGTTCGTATTCTGGTGGTGGTATCTATACCTACTGTACATGCTCCAGTTTGCTCAATTTTGTCCTGAAGGGTCTGGGCTAATTGCAGATCACAGAATGTCACAAAGTCGCTTTAAAATCACCAATTTGCACTAAAAAGGAAACCCTATGGTATTTTAGTGAAAACTGGGTTAAACTCAGTTAAAGTAACCCTAACAACACTAAAATTGGCTAGGTTAACTAACACCAACATCACTAGGTCAACATCTTACACAAATCACCTTAATCTAGCACTAAACTAGCTTTAAAAGCAAACCGAAGCTAAACACTGCACAACTTAAGCAAACTAGGAATTTGGGTTTCATAATTATACCCTAATGAACCCAAGGAAGCAGGTGAAGAAGTGGATAGAGGAGGAAGAGCTTCTGCAAGTTGCTGGAGAAGTTGCTGTTGCTGCTGCTGCCTTGGCTGCTGATGCTGCTGCCCTGGGCTGCTGCTGCTGCGACTACATCTCCTCCTGCTGCTGCCAGAGCTGCTGGTGCTGATGCTGGTGTGTACTGCTGATGGACCTGCTGCTGTTGCTATCTTCTGGTGATGCTCTCTGCTGCTGCTGCTGCTAATAGTGTTGCTGTTGCTAATGAGACTGCTGCTCCTGCTGTTGTCTGCTGCTGCTGGAGCTGAAGCAGGGGTGTGTGTGTGTGTGTTGTGAGAGAATGAGAGGATGAGTGAAAAGAGAAGTGAGAAATGAGAGACAAAGTCAAAACCTTCTCTCTCTCTCTCTCTTCATTTAATGAAGCATGGCAAAGCCATCATGCCCCATTCTCACTCTCTCTCTCTCTCTCTCTCACCAAGGTCAACACAAGAAGTCAAATTTAAATCCCCTTTTAAATTCATTTTTCATTTAAAAACAAGCATCATACTTAAAACCCATAACACTTAAAACAAAACTATAATGCTAGATTAGGGAAAATGGTTAAACCGCCATGTTACTAATCATTGTTTAACCCTACTTAACACCCTAGTTATCATGCACAAGTGTGTGCAAGCCTAGGAAAAATATAATAAAATATTCATTAAATAGGATAAAATAATTAAAACCCAATTTGGTAAACTTTTTATTAAAAACCATATATTAAAATATAATTAGCCACTAAACACATTCTATGGTGTTACATAAAGTTTGCGACGAGCATTCGATTAGGACGTCGGGAATCTTGTTGAATTGCCCGACTTGATATTGAAAAGTGTTTTCGATAATGAGATTAAAATGCGGGGTTTATAATTGTTAGGCATGCGTTGTCAAAGGAATTCATTTGGTTAGGCATGCGATCTCTAAGGAGGTTGCGGATTCCAACTATTGTAGTTTTACACTTTCTTTTCTGTGACCGTAAGCGTAGTATGTGGTGTATCGCCGGCTTCGTTTCTATACATCAAAGACAATCGGGATACGCATATTTGCTTACGTTGATGATATGAGATATTATGTGTTGCTGTGATATGTTATATTGGATCGTCGCGTTCTGAATAGACGGGGGTTTTATGTGAGATGAGAGTTTTTCTTTTTCATTCATGTAAAATTCATTTGTTTGTAATATTCTTTTATTGGGGCACTTCCAGGCTGAGGATGATGTCACCGTTGTATATTATTTACTTTTCCGAATTAGGTAGACCCAAGGCGGGGAGCACAAGTAACCGGGTTCTAGAGTCTAGTGGGAGACCATCTCGAGCAGTCGAGACCGGGTCTCCTAACCCTAGAATTGGCAGTGTTTCTTGCCGCTCTCATAGGGGTCTAGGGATGTGAGTTTGGCTATTCATCGCGACCGTGGAATCTGTGTTTTATACAGGCTCGTATTAAAGCACGGATGTCCTAGTATATCCAATATTTCATATGTGTTCTTCTGCTGCAATGTTCTGTGATGAGATCATATTACTACCTGAGATGAATGTTTATATTATATATATGTTATATTACAGATTTCGTTTCAAATGAGATGCTTGTGAAATATAATAAAATGGGACTTCATTAATGAGATTAATGAAACTAAAAGAAAGCTAAAGATGTTGTAGAAACTTTTTTAAAAACTGGTAGCTCTAGTTCTTGTTTTGCATAGCGGTGTTCCTTGTAGAACATCCAGCACCTTATTCGATAGAGAAAGAGCCGATATCCCTTCACCGGGAGTGTCCTCTTTAGTGAAACTAGAAGATGCTACAAACTTGGTTTGTCTTTTGATTGCTTCTATAGTTCTTGCTTTGCACGGCGGTATTTGTGAAATATCCTGCACCTTATTCGCTGAGGAAAGAGCTGACGATCCCTTCACCGGGAGTGAGCTCTTTAGCGAAACTAGAAAAGGCCTCAAAAACACTCCATTTAAAATTGTAAGTGCACGGCGGCGCCCGGGCCTCCATCCCGAGGCCAAAAGCGGAAGCGATGGTTAACTTTAATTTTTCTTGAACCGGCACCACCGCGCACTAAAACACGGATCGAACCATTAACTAGTCCTAGCTAACTACAAGATAGGGAAGAGAGATATACCGACTGATCCGTGTCCTCCGGTCTTCTCGTCGTCGTCCCGATCTCCCACGGAATGTCCAGTCTCCACCTCGTCGCCGGAAGGGCACCACGTCGCTGGCTTCTTTTACGGGCTCCCACCTCTATACCGAGGCAACTCGGGCACGAAGTTGGCGAGTCGACGTGCCCAAGGTTTGCTGCAGAATGATGTAGAACCATGTCTCATTTAGGGTTGTAGGAATTGCCATATGGTGGAGGAAATGATACAAGCTTTTGGAGGAGGAGCTAATATGATTTTTGCCAAGCCAAATGAGTGTAAATCCCTACACCAAAAATTGGGACAGCCCCTCTCAAAGAATGGCCGGCCATGGCATGGGAGTGGAGAGAATGAGAGAGAGTGTGTATCAAAATGAAGGGAGCCACACAATAATACAAGTGAGAGAGAGAAAAGGCTATCATGCTCAAGCATGATAACAAGCTAAAACCAACACTCCACCACAACCATCATGATGTCCAAAGTCAAGCAATCATGAAAACCATCATGAAGCAAAAAGTCAAGTCAATGGATGGTGCACCATCATGATACAAAGAAATATGCAAAGACCCCCTCCACAAATACTTATTTGCACAAATGCAAATAAGCCCTCCTCCACCAATCTTCGGCCATTGAAAGATACAAATGAAAATGGCCGAAACGGAAAGCAAACTGGCAACTCCAGAAAACTGGTCCCGTAATAAATTACAGGAAAACCCCGATACTGTGTATACACACCCGCATTTGTATTCCGACCGAAATACAAATGCAATGAGACAAAATCTACACTGTAATATACAAGGATCCGGCTTAAACCAAAGTCGGCTAGTATTATCCGTTCGATCCTGATCCGTGCAATTCCGCACGTATCTGATCGAACCCTGCCATATCTCGATATGGCCTCTACAGCGTTTCACCCGAAAACTTGAGCAACTGAATGTGGGGGACTCTAAAGACTCGTCAACACCTTGGTTGTGGATTTAACCACTAGCACGTCAGAGGTATAAGCCAATACGTAACGGGCTGCCAGCTATTGACCAAAAGGGACGTCGATGAGCGAACTCATCCTGACACCCTACTGAGCCTGTCAGTGACAATATCCGTATAGTCCGGTCCGTTCGTCTATGAGCATCGCATGGCGGGCCTAGGGGATTGGTAAAAGTCAGACCCCCAAAAGCGGTACAAGTCGTGTCGGAGTGTAGCCCAGAACACCCTGAGATACTACTGGAATACCTACTAGTAAATCTCCTGCCTCGGCCGAGGGCTTTGTGTAATGGCTCTCCTAGACACAGCGCGACCTCACCCCCAATACCGGGAGAGACGAACCCCCGAAGATCCGCTCACTGCTTCCATGTGGCTCGGGACTGTACCCAACTAAAACATGTTTGCACGTCTCCTTTAAGCGTGGTAGGGTAGTAATCAAAGTACAGTGGGAACTCACACGAGACAAATGACGATCTCCAGGTCGATGAACTAACCTGTACACATGTCACCAGGGAACTGCTATCTGACGTCAGGTATAAGACCAACTAGCATGTTCCCGGCAAGTCCTGTCCGGTGTACTCATAACCCAATGAGCACCTGTATACATCTTAGGTGATTCAACTGACACCAATGGCTTGTGAGACCGGCCACCGCCCTTCGTCGGGGTCTCGACTGTATACACTAGTCTACTCTGGAGTATCGATGCCCTGTCTCGAAACTCCCACGACTAGGGACCTTTTAAGGATGTGCTTATAGACCACCAGCTCCCACGTATATGATCGCCCTCATACTGCTGGCAGTCAAGCAAGAATCCTAGGGGCTCTATCAATGTGTAATAGCGACCTGCCAGGTCACCTAAAGCAGTACACGATGATAAAGATAAACCAGATAGCATACTATCATCTCGAGTAAGACTGTCCTACTGGGACAGGTCTTCCCTCAATCATTGCAATCACGTGCCTGTGATCCAATAATTGACTCTGAGGGCACTATCTCCAACAATCTCCAACTTGCACTCAAGGCTAATTATTGCGATGTCGCATACTCACAGCCCGTGTGATACCGAACACCCAACTCCTCTACTAGTCAGTCTCACAAAGCTCGTTTGCAAAACTATTGCGTTCGAAGAATAGCCTCAGTGAGTGGATCCGCTTTGATGTTTCTTTCTATGTCTCTCTATATCTCATGTTCGCGGAGAAAACCATCTCCCGAAATGAGCAATACCTGTCTTAGAATGTGTCTGGATGTCTGATGGGACCTAGCTCATAAATGAACTCCAAATCCAAACTTCTTAGACTGTATCGTCAACTGAACTTAATCAGTATCCTGCGCCATGCCTCCCTCAGTATTGCCTTGGATTACCTGTCCAAAATAATGCCCCTCGTCAGAAGGAAAAACTATAACTCTGACAACCTCCCTGTCATCCAAGTCACCTTAGAAGCCTGGAATGATAACTGTTTCCCGAATGAGGCTGTCGTTATCATATCCCTGGAACATCCACCTATGTTCTAAAACTGCTTCCGACTGTTTCTCCAGGATTGGATCAATATCAACTTATTGCATCTAGTGCAAGATCAACATCTGGTGTGGTACTTGACATCTCATGATTGATTCAATTGCCTGAGCAAGTGATCTGCTAATCATGCACATCCCTCTCCCCTTTAGTCTGTAAGACACCTTTAGAGAGGGTGACTCCATCACCTGCAGGTACACTACTGTGCCTGGAGTCGTCCATTCTAAATACTCTTAGAATGCTGTCTAAGTACCCTTATTTGGGAAACCACCCAAATCTAGATCTAAAACCATAGATCTAGTAACCAGTATGTCTGTTATAATATCCAAGTCCCATGTGGAGGAACCACTGTGTGACGACCAAAGCATAACCGATCGTAGTATAGGAATATCACTTCCTACTCTGTGTATGTCATCCAAATACCATGACATCACACCCTACTACCTTCTCAACAGATCCATCCCTTATTCTGATAAAGTCAAATCTATGACTGTCACATCAGAAATTGATGATCTATCTCCACTATATCTGCTTTAGTCTATAAATAGACATAAGCCACCTATCCACCAATGCTTCCGCTGCTCCCACTGACTACGACAACCCTCTGGCAGAGTCATATAAACGTACACTTCTAAAGCAAGTTTAGAAAGACGCTATACTCATCCTCCTGCCGGGTCTCACAGTCTGGAACAACAGCAATGGCAAGTGTGGGTAAACAAGAACCTCTCTGCCACCGTCCTTGAGCATACTGAAGTACCTCTCGGGTGCCTGAGGTTACCCACCTTATCTGCGGAGTGGCCAATGGAATGTCAAACCAGATTGAATCTTTAGGTTCCTATAAAATCTTTAGTAATCGTTTGTGGTTCTGGAATCACTTCGAGTTCTACCATACTCCCACTACTGTTTTCTGAAAAAATCCATTTTTATTAAAACTGTGGCGAGTCTAGAGCAATATCGCTATTGTTCTTCCAGATGGTAGAAAGTCAACCCTCGTCATACCCTGGGTCAACCCACAAACAGCCATTACAGAAACGTGCCTTGAGTTGTCCAGTGTCTAGTTTTAATCATAAGCCGGACAACTCCCCGTACCTTAACAACGTTAAGATATGAACTTTTCTATATCCAATATAGAACCAGAGGCACTGATTTAATTGAACCAGATTCAAATCATGCAGCTATCTCCAATGCATGTCAACTAAATGGAGAGAGGCCAATCAGCGTTACTCAACTTAGGAATGCTTCCAATTATGAGTAACCTGAAAGAGAAGCAAGTTCTCTTAAATCATTACTATCAACCGAATACCATACTCAAGTATCTACATCTTCGATCAACTTGAAGAATCCCGATACTGGCAACACTTGGTTCTCTACTTTATTCAAATACCTATAACTTCTCAAAATTCGGACCCTGTGTTTCCACAAAACACCTGTCTAAAAACTAGAGAAGTCATAAGTAAACCGAATATAGTACGAGAACCAACCCCTCTGTCCTGATGGACCCTGGACAACATACAATACTCTGTATAAGTCCCTTGAGTCTGATAACTCATTCACTGTGTGTCGTAGGTTGAAAACTGTACTTATGGTTAAGAAGAATTACACCGCTGTTTAATGCTCCTTACCTAACCATCCACTGATATAGCTAAATGTCATAGATATAATTTCAAAAAGGCATATCTCACTCTATGAAAATAGACGTACAGATATATCGATTTGAAATTGGTGCATAACAGCGGATATTCAGAACCAAATATTTGCCGACCGGCTAACAACCTAGATGATTTCCTCAAATATCACCGATTACAACGAATCCCGATATAATGAGGATGATCACCTAATTCGCAATAACTCACTCCCACTCATCATCTGTAAAGCCATACAGATGTGAGAATCAAACCTGGTAAATACATACCCTGGAGCAAGTATCTAATCGGGAAATCAGTTTTCCTTTAACAGTACACAGTGAAACTGAAACATTGAAATGTTTCGATGGGGTATCCCAGTATTCCTAGTAATGCCTCTTCCAGATTCACGACTGTAACCGTATAATTCTTTGCCACCTCTCCAAATCCCTTTATATGTCTTTAGTCATTACCTTCTGTACACCCCTTTTAGGCCAAATGGTTTTCTTCCTTCCCTACCGTTCGGCACCAACCTATGGTTAGGAAGAAGACTATCCAATAAGCATAATGGGTGTACTGTCCTAATCCCAGGAGCACTCGCAATGCGAGAGAAGGTGAAGATAAAAGACAACCGAATAAACCTTATTCCTATTTCTCCTGAACTAGAATCCATCCCCGAACTGGAACAAGTTCCTTTCGAGCTCGTATATAACCATACGATGGAGTATCCAATAAATTGTGGATCTTCGTAGTGATACGGATTTTCCTAGAGAAATACAAAGGTGATTTAGGATTGGCGAAGAAATATTTGGTTTGGTCGTGAATAGTAGTCGCAATTTGCTTTGCCCTCTTACTAATCCCTTGCTTTGTCTTAACTTAATACCTTCTGTACACCATCGTTAGGCTAATTGGTTTTCTTCATTCCCTACCGGTCGGCACCAGCCTAAGGTTTGGAAGAAGACTATCCAATTTGCGTAATAGGTGTACTATCTCCTAAACCAAGGAGTACTCACAACTCGAGAGAAGGTAAAAGGAAAAGACAACTGAATAATCCTATCCGTTTTCTCCAGAACCTGAAACCATCCTCGAATAAGTCCCTTCGAGTTCGTATATAACCATACGATGGTTTTGTCCAATGGAAGTGGACGTTCGTAGTAATACGGGGTGTCCTGGAGAAAAGGGTAAAAGTAGGAGTGGCAATGAGGTTTGCAACTCTGACAATCCAAAATCCAGTGTTAAGAAGGTTCGGTTAATTTTGGTCGCTGAGTCATAGTCTTAGGGTCGGGTCAATGGTCGCTGCCGAAGAGAGAGAGAAAAGAAACACTCAGCGTGCACTCTAACCTAGATCAGAATGGTTACCAATTTATCTAATCTGGAAACCTTCCATTGTACCTCAAATTCTCCTCCAAACCTGAAAGAAGAATTAGTCGGGGTCACCCGAGGAGTAAACTAACTCATCAGTAGGAATCGGGATCCAACTATCACCGCATAATAACGTGACGGAATCCGCTCACGTCATCACACTCCAGAAGGTATGCGCATATCTGGCAAGTTTCAGTTCTTTTGAAACTCCAGATGTGATTTTTGCCCCATGCTCTTATGATCTTGACTTTGGCCAACAAATCATAAGTCACATGTCAAATTCTACCCGTCATTCTCCAGGTTGATTTGAATCCACCCGTACCTACCCTTGACTTTGGCCAACAAGGCAATACGACTGTTCCAAACCAACGCATCTATCAATGCTGCATATGAATCACCAACAGCTACCAAACACTGTGCCTTGACTTTGGCCAACAAACACAGCTTGAATACTATTGACTACCCGTATGAAACGACGGAGGGCTACGAATGGTTTCTGGCGAAAACCTTTAACGTAATGAACTTGATATCGTTGAAGGAACGGATAGCTTTTAAAAATATAGTGACGAAAACCTTTGCTAAAGAGGTCACTCCCGGTGAAGGGATCTCGGCTCTTTCCCCGTAGAATGAGGTGCAGGATATTCCAGCTGAACACCACGATGCAAAGCAAAAGTAATCAGCTATAGTGAAGTTATTTCCCTGACGCAAACTTTTGTCCAAGGGGTCACTCCCGGTGAAGGGATCTCGGCCCTTGCCTCGTCGACTGAGGAGCAGGATATTCCAACTGAATACCACGATGCAAAACAAAAGTGAACGTCCTTGCAATAACAGCTTTTTGAAAAGAGTTCCAACAACATCAGATTAGGTTTGTTTTTAACTTGCATTGATCCGAATCAACGCAGTCCCATCAATTGATCACACCACAAAAAACGAAAATATACTGATGTACGTATCTGCTATCCGCATTCGCCACTGGGTCCCGTCATTACCCGTTAGGTTAGCTAACTAACGACAGAGCGGGGACTGGACTAGCGCAGATGCAAACATATACAACATCTACTAATATATATACCAATATATTATATTCGCTCAAGGCGTGATAAAAATGCAACATCACAGAAATGTACAGCATCACAGAATAATACAGATATCTGAGATCCCCGGGTTTCACAGAGCCGCTGAAACCCGACGTTCCCCAGGTCGTGTGGATAGCCTGTGCAATGAAAACCCTAGACCCCTACGGGCGCGGCAAGTTACACGCCAAAACCTGAAGCGAGGCAGCCCCCTTCAGCAACGTGAATGGACCACCCAGCACTTTACGGAATTCGGTAACTTGGGCACCCCTCCTGGGTCAACCTGTACCCCCTACGAGTGCGGCGAATAGCCCGCCAATTTTAGAGTAAAGCCCCTTCCGTCTCAATGCCATGAGATGCGGGCTTGATGCCCTCTAGAACCCGGCTATCCGTGCACCCCTCCGCGGGGCAATCCTAGTACAGAAAGTAAAATTTACATACAACGGGTACATCGACCGCAACCTGGTCGTGCCCCAAAAAAAATAATACAAACAGGCAGTGACGGCAGTCCACATGTCGGACGCTCGCCCCGCAATATCAAATGTACATAATACAACAAAAACTGTACTAGCATTGCATCCAGGCTATCCCCCACGACCGATCCGCAACATCACAGCAAAAACACAGAACATCAACGTGAAAGTCACGTTCGCAAATCCGTCTAACCGGGCTATAGCAGTTAGACAGGATTTACCGATCAAGTGACATTCACGGTCGCAGATATAATGTAAATACTGTGAACTAATGTGTTTAAAATATCCGATCGATCAAATTTTATCAAGTGGGCCCCCAAGAACTACTGTAGCACATCAAGAAATTCTGGGCCCAAAAATAACATTCCAGAAACCACATTTTCAACCCAGGAACATTCTGCAAAAGTTTGGGGGGCTGAACAGTTAAAGTCGCGGCGGAACCGCGGCCCAAGCATGGGTTTGGCCGCGGTTCCGCGGTCTTTTAGACTGTTCACAAAACCAAATTTTCACAGAACTCTTAGAATTTTCTACACATCATTCTGAAACAACCTGAAAAATTTTTGGACTTCAAAAAATTTCGACAGAAACTGATGTGAAGAAAAATACGGTTTTTGGAAAATTGTTCAATCGGCAATGTAAAACACATTAGACAAAGCTAGACTATGTTAATGGCAAGGCTCTGATACCACTGTAAGTGCACGGCGGCGTTCCGGCCTCCATCCCGAGGCCAAAAGCGGAAGCGATGGTTAACTTTAATTTTTCTTGAACCGGCACCACCGCGCACTAAAACCAGGATCGAACCATTAACTAGTCCTAGCTAACTACAAGATAGGGAAGAGAGATATACCGACTGATCCGTGTCCTCCGGTCTTCTCATCGTCGTCCCGATCTCCCGCGGAATGTCCAGTCTCTACCTCGTCGCCGGAAGGGCACCACGTCGCCGGCTTCTTTTACGGGCTCCCACCTCTATACCGAGGCAACTCGGGCACGAAGTTGGCGAGTCGACGTGCCCAAGGTTTGCTGCAGAATGGTGTAGAACCATGTCTCATTCGGGGTTGTAGGAATTGCCATATGGTGGAGGAAATGATACAAGCTTTTGGAGGAGGAGCTAATATGATTTTTGCCAAGCCAAATGAGTGTAAATCCCTACACCAAAAATTGGGACAGCCCCTCTCAAAGAATGGCCGGCCATGGTATGGGAGTGGAGAGAATGAGAGAGAGTGTGTATCAAAATGAAGGGAGCCACACGATAATACAAGTGAGAGAGAGAAAAGGCTATCATGCTCAAGCATGATAACAAGCTAAAACCAACACTCCACCACAACCATCATGATGTCCAAAGTCAAGCAATCATGAAAACCATCATGAAGCAAAAAGTCAAGTCAATGGATGGTGCACCATCATGACACAAAGAAATATGCAAAGACCCCCTCCGCAAATACTTATTTGCACAAATGCAAATAAGCCCTCCTCCACCAATCTTCGGCCATTGAAAGATACAAATGAAAATGGCCGAAACGGAAAGCAAACTGGCAACTCCAGAAAACTGGTCCCATAATAAATTACAGGAAAACCCCGATACTGTGTATACACACCCGCATTTGTATTCCGACCGAAATACAAATGCAATGAGACAAAATCTACACTGTACTATACTAGGATCCGGCTTAAACCAAAGTCGGCTAGTATTATCCGTTCGATCCTGATCCGTGCAATACTGCACGTATTTGATCGAACCCTGCCATATCTCCATACGGCCTCTGCAGCGTTTCGCCCGAAAACTTGAGCAACTGAATGTGGGGGACTCTAAAGACTCGTCAACACCTTGGTTGTGGATTTAACCACTAGCACGTCAGAGGTATAAGCCAATACGTAACGGGGTACCAGCTATTGACCAAAAGGGACTTCGATGAGCGAACTCATCCTGACACCCTACCGAGCCTGTCAGTGACAATATCCGTACAGTCCGGTCCGTTCGTTTATGAGCATCGCATGGCGGGCCTAGGGGTTGGTAAAAGTCAGACCCCCAAAAGCGGTACAAGTCGTGTCGGAGTGTAGCCCAGAACACCCTGAGAAACTACTGGAATACCTACCAGTAAATCTCCTGCCTCGGCCGAGGGCTTTGTGTAATGGCTCTCCTAGACACAGCGCGACCTCACCCCTAATACCGAGAGAGACGAACCCCCGAAGATCCGCTCACTGCCTCCATGTGGCTCGGGACTGTACCCAACTAAAACCTGTTTGCACGTCTCCTTTGAGCGTGGTAGGGTAGTAATCAAAGTACAGTGGGAACTCACACAAGACAAATGACGATCTCCAGGTCGATGAACTAACCTGTACACATGTCACCAGGGAACTGCTATCTGACGTCAGGTATAAGACCAACTAGCATGTTCCCGGCGAGTCCTGTCTGGTGTACTCATAACCCAATGAGCACCTGTATACATCTTAGGTGATCCAACTGACACCAATGGCTTGTGAGACCGGCCACCGCCCCTCGTCGGGGTCTCGACTGTATACACTAGTCTACTCTAGAGTATCGATGCCCTGTCTCGAAACTCCCACGACTAGGGACCTTTTAAGGATGTGCTTATAGACCACCAGCTCCCACGTATATGATCGCCCTCATACTGCTGGCAGTCAAGCAAGAATCCTAGGGGCTTTATCAACGTGTAATAGCGACCTGTCAGGTCACCTAAAGCAGTACACGATGATAAAGATAAACCAGATAGCATACTATCATCTCGAGTAAGACTGTCCTACTGGGACAGGTCCTCCCTCAATCATTGCAATCACGTGCCTGTGATCCAATAATTGACTCTGAGGGCACTATCTCCAACAAAAATCACTCGATTCTACGACGATATCAAGTTTATTACGCAAAAGGTTTTCTTAAAAGCCTGTCATAACCCTCCGTCATTTAGGAAGTAGAGTACTTAGTATTCGTGCTGTGTTTGTTGACCTTAGTTAAGGCACAGTGTACGGTAGCTAAGTGATGTATTCCTATATAGCATATAATGCGATTACTTAGGACAGTCATATGACTTTGTTGACCTTAGTTAAGGGTCATGTAGGCGGGTCTAATTAATCAAGAAATGACGGGTATAACTTGACTAGCGCTTATGATTTATTGACCATAGTTATGGTCATAAGTCACTAGGGGCAAAATATTATTGGGAATTTCAAGTGTTGAAATTTGCAATGAGATTGCATACCTTCTATGAGATAGTTGGATCCCGATACCCGCTGCGAGTAAAAGTTACCAGTGGTAGAGTTTTATACATTACAATTAGACGATCAAGTAGGTGTCTAGAAAGGTGTCAACGGGGTTATGCCCCTGGAAAAATGAGCTTTACTTTAATTAGGTCCGTGCGAAAGCTCTGGGAACCTCCCTCAAAGTACCGACACTGGCCTGGCTAAAAGATTGGCGAACTTGTAGAGTGTAATTAATCCCGGCTAGTCTTTCCTTTTAAGGTTTGAAGGAAGATTTGACTAAAACAGCGGGAGACATCCTGATTAGATAAATTGATAACCAATCTAATCTTGTAAGAGTGCACGCTGAGTGTTTTCTTCTCTCTCTCTCCTGGTAGCGACCATGTCACCCTTAATCAAGATAATAATACGGATGTATTGACCGAACCAGCTTGTTATACTGAGCTGGGGAATGTTGGTCCCACTCCAACTTATAATTGTTAACAGGAAATTGGGGAATACAATATTTCCCGTGCCGCCCAAACGAAAAAAGTGCATGTTGATGCATCATCTTCGGGTGTGTTCATTATATAGAACTCTTTCTCAGTATTCTTTACGTCCTGGGTATGAGATACCGGATCAAGATCCCGCATATGTAATCTTTTACATGGGCTACAGATAGGTAGAGAACTGAGAACGGGTAACAAGTTTCATTAGATAGAAAACGGTGCAAGTGTTGCAGCCAAGTCTGTTGGTCACTATCACCCTGTATTACCAGAATACATTGATTCTGAACGAATGTTATTAGATACCGAACCTGATATACAACATCATACCAGTCTCTTTATTAGTAAAGAAAGGATATAATTTAGTATTGTTGGATAATGTTTTGAACATTTCCTATATCAAGAGTTGATCGGTTCAGGCACGTTATCTAAAAGCATAGACGTTCTAAATCAAACCACAGTTCTTAACACACAGAACACACAAGAGGAAAAGTTCAGAAATGAATGAATCCTTCTTGAGGCATTGTAGACTAGGTCATATCAATGCGACCCGACTACCTGAAGTTACATTAAGATGCATATTTAAATTTGTTTCAATTTATATCTTGTGAAACTTGCCGGTCATGTCACAAAGATAAGATGACCACAACTCTGTTTATTAGAAACAGAGAAAGAGTTAGTGAACTCTTGGGATTGATACATGCTGATGTATGAAGGTCACCTGTCTAACACATGCCAAGACCGGTTCTTTGTACTTCATTAGATTCACTGATTATCTTTCAAGATCCAGACATATGTTCCTGTTGAAACATAAGTCTGGAACATTTGAGAAATTCAATGAATATAAGTTAGAAGTAGAGAACCAAAAACGGGTATAAGTTTTATGTCCTTTGATGAGATCAAGGAGGAGAATACTTGAGCACGGGATTCCTGGACTATTCAAAAGGAGAATGAAATTCTCCCTCATCATTACTCCTCCGTGTACACCACAGCACGTTGGTGTATCGGGGCGGAGCAATCACACCCTATGTAATATGGTGTGCTCTATGATGAGTACTACTGAGTTGCCTATTTTCTTTTGGGAGTTATGCACTTGAGAAGCTGCATACCTATTGAATACGGTTCAAATCAAATTAGTTGCCTACCACTTCATATGTGATATGGAAAGGGAAGAGCCCATATCTTAAGTTTGTTAAGATTTGGGGTTGTCCGGCCTATGTCTAAAAGAATAATCCGGACAAGCTCGAGGCAAAGTCAGTTCTGTGGAAGTTTATTGGATATCCCAAGCATTCGCAGGGGAATATCTTCTACCAAACAGAGCAACAAAAGATGTTTTGTTTCTCAGCATGCCACCTTCGTGAAAGGGAATTTCTTATGAAGAAATTAGCGGTCATGAGGTAGAACTGGAAGGAGTTCCAGCTATAGAAACTAAAGCAGATGATTTGGTAGAACAGAAGGATTCAATAGTAACCAACGAACCTCAGCCTCTCCGCCGATCTAGTAGGGTTCCTCACCCACCTGAGAGATACTTTGGTTTCTCTATGACAGTGGGAGCGAGGATTGCATCATGAGATGATGACCCAACTAGTTTCGAGCTGGCCATCAGGAGTGGGACTCTGTAAGAATGGCTGGATGCTTAGCGATCTGAGATGGAATCCTTATACACCAAGAATGTATGGACTTTGGTTGCTCTATCTGAAGGGTTAAATCCCCATCAGGAGCAAGTATATCTTGAGAAGAGTACTTGGTGTACATAGAAAAGTTGAGACTTTCAAAGCTATTCTTAAGTCCATCCAGATCCTACTTGCCACGGCTACATTCCATGACTACGATATCTGGCGGTTGGGTGTCATGACTGCTTTTCTAAATATTGATTTGGAAGAGAGCGTCTATAAGTACGCAGCCAGAGAGCTTTTTAGATAGTGGGAGCAGCGGAAATGTGTGCAAGATGTTTTATGTGATAAAGCAGGCATCGCGGAGTTGGAACGTCTGTTTTGATGTGGTAGTCAAAGAGTTTGACTTCATCAAAATGGTAGATGAACCTTGTATATACAAAAAGGTAGTAAAGAGTATGGTGGTGATCCTCGTAGAGTATGTGGATGACATACTCTTGATAGGAAAGGAGTTTCCTATGCTACGCTCGGTCAATCTCCGCTTATCATAAGGATTCTCCGCATAGGATCAAGGTGATACCTCCTAAATCCTAGTTTTTGGATCTTTGAGATAGATCTAATTGGATGTTAGGATACTCACTGGTTGTAGTGAGATGGTATCAATCGATCCTGGCGAGAATCACTGGAAAGGTTCCAGGGTGATAAGGACGACTGAATGTCAGTCGCAGGCTTGTCCATACCCTCAGTGGAGGGACGGTATGTTGAAAGAGTTCCAAACTAGATACCGTGACTTACTAGATGATTAAAGGCAAGATACATCGTTACCAAAGATGCTACCAAAGAGGCAGTCTGGATACATATAAGTTCATGAGATGAACTTCGTTCCTACCATTGTGTGACAATGGAGTTGTGGCTTTTGCCAAGGAACCCCCGTTCCATAAGAAATCCAGATATAATTCTTAGGCAGTATCACCTGATCATGGAGATAGTTGATCTCTAGGGAGATCGAGGTTAGGAGAGTAGACACAGAGGACAACAGCGCTGATCCACTCACAAAAGCCTTCTTCCCAGTAGAGACTTTTATGGGATGGTTGAGTATGAGATACTTCAGCCACAGCTAATTATTGGGTATGTGATACCACAACAGATAGCCCTAGTGCAAGTAGGAGATTGTTAGTTACATGTATGCCCTAAAGGCCATTACTGTACATATGATGTATATTGTAATGGATGCTTGGACATATATAGGGAGGACTTTCTTGCTCGACATGATAGTATGCTATCTGGTTGTACTTTATCTTAACATATACTCTGATTGTCTCTATTTAACTTGTTGATAAAGCCCTTCGGATATGTACTTGACTACTGGGACTATGATGAGATCATATTAGTGGGGCCACGGTAGTCGACGAGTACATCCTATAACAGTTCCTAGTCGAGGGTGTATCGAGACAGGGCATCGATACACCAGAGTAGACTAGCGTATACGCCTCATGACCCATATGATGGGCGATGGATGATCCCATATCCATCGGTGTTTGACATCAAAGATGGTGTACGGGGGCTCAGTAGATACTGGGTACACTGGACGCACTCGTCGAGAATTCCCAGATGGTACTATACCTCACGTCAGATGGCAGTTCTCCGGTGACACTGGTACAGAGTAGTCTGTTGACCCGAGATCGTCATAGAGTCTTGTGTGATTCCCACTGTGCTTTGATTTCCATCATACCACGTCTAAGAGGGCGTGCAAAATGGTGGCTTTTGAGTACAGTCCCGAATCACATAGAGGCAATGAGTGATAGGAGAGGATTCGTCTCTCTCGGTATATGGAGTTGATGTTGTGCTGTGTTCGATTGGCTATAACCGGAAAACCCTGGCCAGGGTTACTGAGATTTACTGGTAAGTGTTATCAGTAGTTTCTCGAACTATTATAGACCTCATATCGACCCGACTTATCGAGCTACTGTGGTCTGACGTTTACCACCCCCAAGCGAGATATGCGACATATCAGACGACGAGACCAGACAGTACGGGAGTGTTACTGATTGGATTCATAGGAGAATGTACAGGCTTGCTTGTTGATCTTCTGAGCGCTCAATACCTGGGTGGCTGTTAAAATAGCTGACCGCTTGCAGCTTGTAGGTGTTTGATATGATCATCACCTACTGCCAGCGTATTGACGATTCTTTAGAGTCCTACATAGGGGTTTCTTGACTCAGGCAAAACGGAGTAAGAGCTCATATGGGATATGTGCGGGACCGAGGATAATGCGGTATGTGATACCGTATTGGATTCTCGCGATATGAGATATCGTCCGGGTATATGTGATATAGCCGGGTCATCGTATTAGTCGGTTATATGCGATATAGCCGTATTGTCGAATCAAGTGTTGATTCGATAATTTAATGTATAATAATATATATAATATATTAAATTACATTAACTAATATTAGCTCACTAAAAGATTCTTTTTCTCACTCGTGTAATACATTGATATATATGCGATATATGTTAATTGTATAATTTTATTTTGTTACAATAAATATTATATATGTGATATATAATATTCTAAGATGATATGGTTATTAATGCAACATGATTAGTGGAGATTAAACATGGTTAGGATTTGATTAGAGTTAAGGTATTCTAGAAGTTTCTAGAAGCATTTTTTTCTGTTTTGGAAAAGATATTTTTGCAAGATATTTTCCTTAACCCAACCAAACCTTTAACCTTAGTCAAATCTCTACAAGGATTAGTTTGACCATGGTTGCATTATTCAATCTTATCATAACTATCATTATTCATCACAAAAGAATTAAGGCTTCTTCTTCTTCCTTTTTTCTTTCTTTCATGAAAAAAAGCTTTCTAGCTTTTTTCCAACTGATGAAAATGAGTAAGAATAAGAAAATAAAAGAGAGCAAAAATCCTACTTCATCATTCTCATCCATCCTTGCCCTTTAGATAAGAGTGTTCACTTCATTTAGTGAGTGTTAGCTTGTGTTAATGAAACTTCAAGGTAGATTATCTTTGTTATCGAAGATCGGAAGCAAGACTGCATCTTTCTCTTCGTCAAGCCTCTCGAGAGTCCGGAACACGATGATCGCAGCGAAGGGACCTCAACACGGAGCTTAAGAAGTGAAGGACCGGATCTACAAAGGTTGTAATCCCTCTCACTTAGTGTTAAAGAGTTTAACATGCTTGTTTTCACATAAACTCTAGTTTAAAGATCAGGCTTTTGGTTGTTCGGCACGGTTAATTTTTAAATCGGGCATGGTTGATGCCTCATAGACCCTTGTGGCAGTGCCTAGCATCCCTACATGTCATGTTCTGGGTCGCTGCAATTGAGACAGAGAGGGAAGACTTTAGCATGATGCTCTTGCAAGTTTAGAGTGGTTTTTAGTTTATCTAAACTGGATGGCTCCCACTGTTTCTCGAATCCCTCCTCAAACCAAAAAGGATGAAATAGCCAGGACTATTCTAACCGTACAATACTTGCTTAACCGTTTAGCCAGGCCGGTGTCGGTACTTCGAGGGAGATTTTCCGACGCTTTCACGAAGTTCCTTAATTAAATAACCTCTTTTCTCTGGGGGCGTTGCCCAGCTGACACCTTTCTCAGCACCTACTTGGTTTATAGCATTGATCGTTAAGTGACGAATCTCCTGATGAGTAGTGGATACTCACAGTACGATCGGGATCCAAAAATACTCACAGTACGATCGTGTGATAAAGCTGAAGGAATCCTACAAAAATTATCACACTCCAAATGGTGTGCATCTCTTTGCAAATTTCAGTTTCTTTAGAAATTCCCGATATAAATTTCTGCCCCATTCTCTTATGACCTTGGCATTGGTCAAAATGTCATAAGTCACATGTAAAGTTCTACCCTTCATTATTTTGTTAATTTGAACACATCCGTACATACCCCTGACATTGCCCAAATGATAATACGACTGTCCTAAACTAACTCATCTATCTATGCGACAAATGAATACCCAGCAGCTACCAAACACTATGCCATGGCGTTGGTCAAAATACATAGCTTGAATACTACTGAATACCCAAATGAAATGACGGAGGGCAACGAATGGTTTTGGCGAAACCGTGAACGTAGTGAACTTGATATGATCGAAGGAACCTGATAGCTTTTAAAAGGAGTGGTTAAAGCTCCGCAATTAAAAAAATCTTCTGTTTTAAAAATAACTTGGTGGTTTCTTTTAAACTGTTCCAACGATTCGACTTTGGTTTATTTTCTTTGAATTAATAGAAAGCGTGTTAGTTATGTATATGCCCTAGAGGCAATTGTTGTACATATGATGTGTAGGGTTGCTAGGCACATGCACAAGGGTCTACGAGGCATCAACCATGCCCGATTTAAAATTTAGCCGTGCCGAACAACCAAAAGCCGGATCTTTATGCTAGAGTTTATGCGAAAACAAGTATGTTAAACACTTTAACACTAAGTGAGAGGGACTACAACCTTTGTAGATCCGGTCCTTCACTTCTTAAGCTCCGTGTTGAGGTCCCTTCGCTGCGATCATAGTGTCCCGGACTCTCGAGAGGCTCCACGAAGAGAAAGATGCAGTCTTGCTTCCGATCTTCGATAACATAGATGATCTACCTTGAAGTTTCATTAACACAAGCTAACACTCACTAAATGAAGTGAACGCCCTCATCTAAATGGCAAGGGTAGATGATGCTGATGAAGTAGGATTTTTGCTCTCATTTGTTATCTATTTCTCACTCTCATTCATCACTTGGGAAAAAGCTAGTAAGCTTTTTCATGAAAGAAAGAAGAAGGTAGAAGATGAATTAATCAAATTAGAATCCTTTTTTGATGAATAAAGCAAAGGAGATCATGATGAATAATGCAACCATGGTTGACTAAACCATTGTAGAGACTTAACTAGGGCTAGGGTTTGGGTTAGGTCAAGGAATGGGTCATAACAAAATATCTTTCACAAAACAAAACTAAACCTTCTTGAATCATCTAGAAAGCATTAACCCAAATCAAACCCTAATCTTGTTTAATCTCTACTAAACATGTTGCATTAGTTATCATATCATGTTACAATATTATATATCACATATATAATATTTATTGTAACCAAATAAAATAATACAATTAACATATATCGCATATATATCAATGTATTACCCGAGTGACAAAAGGAATCTTTTAATGAGCAAATATTAGTTAATGTAATTTAATATATCATATATATTATTATACATTAAATTATCGAATCAACACTTTATCCGACAATAAAGCTATATCGCATATAACCGACTAATATTTATCCGTACCGATTCATCAAATCAACACTTGATCCGATGACCCGGCTGATATCAAATATCGCGAGAATAGAATACGGTATCTCATATCGTATTATCCTCGGTCCAACACATAACACATATGTGCTCCTACTCCATTTTGCCTCAGTCAAGAAACCTCTGTGTCGGACTCTAAAGAATCGTCAATACGCCAGTAGTAGGTGATGATCATATCAAACACCCACAAGCTGTAAGCGGCCAGCTAAACGTAACAGCCACCCATGTATTGAGCGCTCAGAAGATCAACAAGCAAGCTTGTACATTCTCCTGTGAATCCAATCAGTAACACTCCCGTACTGTCCGGTCTCGTCGTCTGATATGTCGTATATCCCGCTTAGGGGTGGTAAACGTCAGACCCCAGTAGCTTGATAAGCCGTGTCGATGTGAGGTCTATAACAGTTCGAGATACTACAAATAACTCTTACCAGTAAATCTCAGCAGCCCTGGCCAGGGATTTCCAGCTATAGCCAATCGAACACAGCACAACATCAACTTCCTATACCGGGAAAGACGAATCCCCTCCTATCGCTCATTGCATCGATGTGATTCGGGATTGTACCCAAAAGCCACCATTTTTCACGCCCTCTTGGACGTGGTATGATGGAAACCAAAGCACAGTGGAAATCACATAAGACTCTATGACGATCTTGGGTCAACAGACTACTCTGTACCAGTGTCACCGGAGAACTGCCATCTGACGTGAGGTATAATACAATCTGGGAGTTCTCGGCGAGTCCGTCCAGTGTACCCTGTGTCAACTGAGCACCCATACACCATCCTTGATGTCAAACACCGATGGATATGGGATCATCCATCGCCCATCATATGGGTCAAGATGCGTATACGCTAGTCTACTCTGGTGCATCGATGCCCTGTCTCAATACACCCTCGACTAGGAACTGTTATAGGATGTACTCGCCGACTACCGTGGCCCCACCAGTATGATCTCATCATAGTCCCAGTAGTCGAGTACATATCCTAAGGGCTTTATCTGTTAGGTCCACGTTACCTCTCCCGGTACTTTCGGGGTCGCGGAAACGGTAAATCAAATTTTTTTCTAAACTTTGTAACATGGACCGTAAAAGCCGGATCTTTGCTAAACTAAACTAGCATACTTGCTAAAGAGAGTTGGCTACTATGATGATGGTTATACCTAAACTTGAACTCCTTCTCTTCTTGTTGTTGTTCTTCTTTCTTGTTCTTTGTAGTAGCTTGAATGGTTCTCTTCTCGTCGCCTTTTTCCGTCGAAGATGGATCCACCTCGAAGGTTCGACCTTTGGGCTCTTCCTCGATCTTTGAGTGAACTAGGGTTTCCGGCTTGCTAAACCTTGAACCCTAGAGAGAGTAGAGAGTGTTTAGGGGTTGTTTTCTTTTCAAGGTGAAGGAATCTCAACACATGAGAAGGAATCACCTTGAGCTAGAGGAAGAAGAAGATGAAGAGAGGAGAGAGAATGGATATGAAAGAATGAGCTCTCTTTTTCTTTTTGCAACCATATCAAAAAGAAAAAGATTTATCTAAATGATAATAATTCAAAATGAGAATAGTTGATGGCAATTTGGAATGACCACTACCATGCTTCATTTAAAGAAATGTAAGCATGAATCAAGGAGGACTTTTTAAAGCATGATGGTGGTCAACATTCAACCATGGTCAACAAGTCAACCATGGTCAACAAGTCAACAAAATTAACCATAACATAATTCTCATTTAATTACTATTATTAATAGATAATTCATAAATCCATTAGGGTTTGGAAAATGATAACTGTCAACTGTGCATACGCACCCTTTCCGAAACCCTAATGAAATACCTCATCCTCCGCCTCAAGCAACTGTGCATACACACCTGCATTCTCGTTCCGAGGAACAAGAATACCAAGATATAAAAGCAACCCCAAATGTATATACCAGTATCTGGCTCAAACCAGAGCCTGCCAGTATAATCCGTCCGGACTCCAAACGTGCACAAGTGCGCGGATGAGAACGAACCCTGTCGCAAAACCATGCGACCTCTACTCTGTTTTGCCCAGAGGCGAATACCCTCTGTGTGGGACTCTAAAGACTCGACACTACGCTGGCAGTGGGTTTAACCACAGACCGCAAGCGGCACTAGCTGTGCGTAACGGTCCCCAGGTAGATGCCGACAAGAAGGCTGACGAGGTGAAACCCCATCTGAACTCCTACTGAGTCTGAATGTGACATTCTCCATACAGTCCGGTCTGTTCGTCTGATACATCGCATGGCGGGCCTAGGGGGCGGTAAACGTCAGTCCCCTAATAGCGGTACAAGTCGTGTCGGAGTGAAGCCCAATACACCCTGAGATAACACTGGAAACCTACCAGTATATCTCGCTTGCCCTGGCCAGGGACTACTCGTGTAATGGCTCTCCTAGACACAGCGCGATGTCAACCCCCAATACCGGGAGAGACGAATCCTGTCTAACCGTCACTGCCTCCAAGTGCTTCGGGACTGCTCCCAACTACTACCTGTTTGCATGACTCAGTAGAGCCGTGGTAGGGTAGCAATCAAAGAACAGTGGGAACACACTCGAGGCGAAGTGACAGTGTCAAGTCAGCGGACTAAGCTGTACTCATGTCACCTGGGAACTGATAACTGACGATAGGTATAATACCAACCATCAGTTCCCGACGAGTCCTGTCCAGTGTACTCGTAACCCAACGAGCACCCGCATACTATCTCAAGTACGACGTACTGACGGCTGTGGGACAGACCGTCTCCCTTGCTGGGATGAGAAGCGCATACGCTAGTCTACTCCGGAGTATCGATGCCCTATCTCGGTACTCCCACGACTAGGGACGCGTATAAGGATATGCTTGTATATTACCCAGCCCCCACGAGTGTGATCGCTATCACAATGCCGGTAATCAAGCAAAGATCCTAAGGGCTCTACTAATGCGTATAGGTGATATAATAAATAAACACACATGTACACATTAAAGCAGAGGCAAACCAAGTAGCATACTACTATATTGAGCAAGATTGTCTGTACAACTGTGAATATCCCAAGCTTCCATCAAGTAATATACATACTAGTATGATACAGTAATGGCCTCTAGGGCATATACACTAACAATCTCCCACTTGCACTAAGGCCATGTACTGGCATATCGAAGACCTATCATCTCGATCAGCCGCTCGAACTGAGTCTGGGGTAAAGCCTTCGTGAATGGGTCCGCAGTGTTGTCCTTTGTGTCCACTCTCCGCACCTCGATCTCCTGTCGATCAATGATCTCCCTGATCAGGTGATACCGCCTTAAGATGTGCCTGGATTTCTGATGGGACCTTGGTTCCTTCGCTAAAGCTATAGCCCCATTGTTATCGCAATACAAAGGTATTGGGTCAACAATGGACGGAACCACCTGAAGTTCACTAATGAACTTCTTAATCCAGACCGCCTCTTTTGCGGCATCGCTTGCAGCAATGTATTCAGCCTCCATCGTCGAGTCTGCGACGGTATCCTGCTTGGAACTCCTCCAACATACCGCCCCTCCGTTGAGGGTAAACACAAAACCCGAGACAGACTTGCTGTCATCTTTGTCACTCTGGAAGCTTGAATCGGTAAAGGACTCGACCCTGAGGTCTCCATTACCGTAAACCAGGAACATCTCCTTAGTCCTTCTCAGGTACTTGAGAATGTTCTTCACTGCTGTCCAGTGGTCCTCCCCTGGGTCTGACTGATACCGGCTTACCGTGCTCAACGCGTAAGCTACATCTGGTCTTGTACATAGCATCGCATACATTATAGATCCTACCGCCGAAGCGTTGGGTATAGTGCTCATGCGAACCCTCTCCTCGTCAGTCTTAGGAGACATCTTCTTGGAGAGGGTAATTCCGTGCAATGCGGGTATGTTACCGCGCTTGGAATCCTCCATACTAAATCTCTTTAGTACGGTCTCTATGTACCTGGACTGCGAAAGTCCCAATAGTCTCTTGGATCTATCTCTATAGATCTTGATCCCCAGAATGTACGAGGCATCACCCAGGTCCTTCATGGAGAACCTTTGTGACAAAAACAGCTTGACCGATTGTAGCATAGGAATGTCATTTCCTATCAAAAGAATGTCGTCCACGTACAAGACTAGGAATACGACAGTTCGTCCTACAATCTTCTTATATACACAGGGTTCATCTTCGTTCTTGATGAAATCAAATTCCTTGATTGCCTCATCAAAACAGATGTTCCAGCTCCGCGATGCCTGCTTTAATCCATAAATGGATTTAAGCAACTTGCACACCCTTCCGCTGCTCCCACTGTCTACGAAACCTTCTGGTTGATCCATGTAAACGCACTCTTCCAAACTACCGTTTAGGAAAGCCGTCTTAACATCCATCTGCCAGATTTCATAGTCATGGAAGGCAGCAATGGCAAGTAAGATCCGAATGGATTTGAGCATAGCCACCGGAGAAAAAGTCTCATCATAGTCCAAACCAGGTCTTTGACGAAAACCTTTTGCAACGAGTCTAGCTTTATAGGTTTCCACCTGCCCATCTACACCAAGTTTCCTTTTGTAGATCCATTTGCATCCAACGGGTTTTACCCCAGGTGGAGCAATATCCATGGTCCACACTTTATTGGCGTACATGGACTCCATTTCAGATTGCATTGCTTCCTGCCACTTATCAGAGTCCCTACTGATAATGGCCTTCCTGAAACTGGTAGGGTCATCTTCTTCCAACATGCAATCCTCTCGATCCCCGTCTATGAGAAAACCGTAGTATCTCTCGGGCGGATGAGAAATCCTACCAGATCTGCGGAGTGGCTGAGGTTCGTTTGGGGTCACTGAATTTTCTGGTTCTGCTAAATCCTCAGTTTGAGTTTGTGGATCAGATATTTCATCCAGTTCTACCGTGCTCCCACTTATTTCTTTTGCAAGAAATTGCCACTCTAAAAAGGTGGCGCGGCGAGCAACGAACACCTTCTGTTCCTCAGTGTGGTAGAACAGATATCCCAGAGAATTTCTAGGATATCCCACAAATTTACATAAAACTGACCGTGCCTCAAGCTTGTCTGGTTTTTGTACTTTTACATAGGCCGGACAGCCCCATATCTTAATCCGTTCTAGATATGGTTTCTTTCCACTCCATATTTCATATGGAGTCTTAGGCACGGATTTAGACGGAACCTGATTCAGTAAGTATGCCGCTGTATCTAGCGCAAGTCCCCAGAATGAAAGAGGTAACTCAGCATCACTCATCATGGATCGAACCATATCCAATAGGGTACGATTCCTTCTCTCCGATACACCGTTGTGCTGTGGTGTATAAGGAGGAGTGAGCTGAGAGAGAATACCATTCTCTTTTAAGTAATCTCGGAATTCCGTGCTTAAGTACTCCCCTCCTCTATCAGACCGGAGGATCTTGATACTTTTGCTTGTCTGGTTCTCTACTTCGTTTCTGAATTCCTTGAATTTCTCAAAAGTTTCAGATTTGTGTTTCATCAGATACACATATCCGAACCTAGAGAGATCGTCAGTGAATGTGATGAAGTACGAGAACCCACCCCTTGCAAGTATAGACATCGGACCACACACATCACTGTGTATGAGTCCCAAGAGCTCTCTTGCTCTTTCTCCATGTCCGGTGAACGGAGATTTGGTCATCTTCCCTTTGAGACAAGACTGACAAGTTTCATAAGATGAAAACTCGAACGCATTCAAGAGTCCATCTTTATGCAACTTACTCAGTCTTTTCTCTCCGATATGACCAAGTCTACAATACCACAAGTAGGATTCATTCGGATCTGAATTCTTCCTCTTGCGTGTGTTTTGTATATTGAGAACTGTATTCTGATTTAGAACGTAGATACCATTAAACAGTGTACCCTCTGCAACCAGTACCTTATCAAGGTAAATGTTCATGATATTCTTTTCAAGAACAAACTTATATCTATCTTTATCGAGTAAAGAAACTGATATGATGTTGCAAACCATGGAGGGTACATAGTAGCAATCGTTCAAAATCATAGTCTTGCCATTTGGCAATACTAGGTGATATTCACCGACGGCTGCCGCATTAACTTGTGCTCCGTTCGCTACTCTGAGCGACATATCACCCGGTGCAACTTTCCTACTTTTTCTCAGTCCTTGCAATAAATTACAGATATGAGATCCTGATCCGGTATCAAGTACCCAGGAGGTAGGGCTGACCGTAAAACAGTTCTCAATTACAAGAACACCTGAAGTAGATGCAAAACCATGCTTCTTCTTCGACTGGGTATCCTGGAAATCCATACAATCCCCTTTCCCATTCTCATACTCATGACTGTTGTCACAAGTTAGAGCTGAACCAACTATCCCCAGTCCCGAATAAGAATTCGGATCGGTCAAGCGATACATTTTATTATCTTGATTAGGGCGTGAAAAGGTTGCTGCCTGGAGAGAGAGAAAAGAAACACTCAGCGTATGCTCGTGCAAGATTAGATTGGTTTATTAATTTATCTAACCAGGGTGTCTCCCACTGTTTCCTCAAATCCTTCTTAAAACCTTTTAAAAGAAGAACTAGCCGGGTTTTAATTCACGTCACAATACTTGCTTAACCTTTCAGCCAGGCTAGTGTCGGTACTTCGAGGGAGGTTTTCCAACGCTTTCGCGAAGTTCCTTAATTAAAGAACCTCTTTTCCCTGGGGGCGTAACCCCGCTAACACTTTTCTAGACACCTACTAGGTTTATAGCATTGATCGTTAAGTGAAATAATCTCCCGAGAGTAAACCAACTCATCAGTGGGATCGGGATCCAACTGTCATTATGTGATAACCTAGATGGAATCCACTCTAGTCACCACACTCCAGAAGGTATGCTAAATCTGCAAGTTTCAGTTCTTTTGAAACTCCCGATGCGGTTTTTGCCCCTAACGATTCATGACCTTGACAATGCCAACATATCATGAACTGTTAGTCAAGTTCGGCCCGTCATTATCTTGATTAACTTAGACCCACCCGCACAACTCTTGACAATGCCAACATAGCTATGCGACTGTCCTAAATAATCTGAAAAACAAGGTTGCAAACAAGCAATACTTAGCTACCGATCACTACGCCTTGACAATGCCAAAATACGTAGCTCGAATACTGAGTAGTACTTGTAGGAAATGACGGAGGGCTACGGCTGGGTTTTTGGCGAAAAACCCGTTAACGTAATGAACTTGATGTCGTTGAAGGAACGTGATACACCTTTTTGAAAATATAGTGGCGAAAAACTTTTTGCTAAAGAGGTCACTCCCTGTGAAGGGATCTCGGCTCTTTCCTCGTCGAATGAGGTGCAGGATATTACAAAATAAATATCTCGATGCAAAGCAAGGATAATCGACTATAGTGAAGTTATTACCCTGACGCAAACTTTTTTCCAAGGGGTCACTCCCGGTGAAGGGATCTCGGCCCTTGCCTCGTCGACTGAGGTGCTGGGTATTCATAACCGAATACCGCGATGCAAAACAAAAATGAACGTCCTTGTAATAACAGCTTTTTGAAAAACTTGTTCCAACAACGTCTTTTAGGTTTATTTTCTTGCATTAGTTCTTTTAATGCGTGATATTCTTGCATTAGTTCTTTTAATGCGTCCCATCATTTAATCCTACCATTGCAGAAAACAACCAAAATATGACGTACGCTTATGCCATTCGCATTCGCCACGGGGCCCCGTCATTACCCGTTAGGTTACTTAACTAACGACAGAGCGGGGGCTGGGCTAGCGCGTCTGTAAAACATAAGCAACGCCTAAATAATATCATATATAGATATACTGCAATGATAAACATTTCAGATCACAGATAAATACATTGGATATACTAGCAATCTGTAATTTGTACGAGCCTGTAACAAAAACAGATAACACGGTCGCGGTGAATAGCCAAAACCCCACCCTAGACCCCTACGGGTGCGGCAAACTACCCGCCAAGTACCCGAAGCGTAGCAACCTCCCTCATCTCCATGAGTAGGCCACTCGACACTTCGGCATACCCGGTAGTTTGTGCACCCCTCCATGGGTCTATCCTAGGAGCAAAAACAGTAAAAAGAAATTATACAATGACGGCTACAACCCCTTCCCGGTTGTGCGGCCATACAAATAATTATTACATCAATTTACAAATTTACATGAATTGCAAGAAAAGAAAACCCTCGTCTCACAACCCCCGGCTATTCACCCGCGACAATCCAACATATTTATATACACATTCCAATATCAAACACAGATCATGTATAACCCCGACTAATCGTCTTATAGCGATTAGCCGACGTTCAATACATGCAAACATCACAGATATAACCATCATAGTCAAAGTGTAGTGAAGTTCGGGAAAAATACGGAATTATAGGACCCCAAAAGGAAATTTCTTTTCTGCAAAATCTGGGCACATATAATATATTTCAAAAATCCCAAAACCAACACAGACACACACTGCACGAAAAACGATGCACAGAAAACGACAAAGCGCGGCGTTTCCGCGGCGGATGGCTAGATCACGCGGCGGAAGGGCGGCGGTTTGGACGAATTACTGTATCGTTTTTCTTGGGTGTTCACACAAAACCCTGAGCCGAATTTACAAGTATAAAGTTTTTCATTTTGAGCCAAAAAAATTTCAACAGAAACTTAGTTTTTGTAAAAGTTTGGTTTTTGGATTTTTCCGGTTCCGAACTTCGTTACACTTCACTACCAAGCTAGTTTAAGTTTAGTTAGGCTCTGATACCACTGTTAGGTCCACGTTACCTCTCCCGGTACTTTCGAGGTTGCGGAAACGGTAAATCAAAATTTTTTCTAAACTTTGTAACATGGACCGTAAAAGCCGGATCTTTGCTAAACTAAACTAGCATACTTGCTAAAGAGAGTTAGCTACTATGATGATGGTTATACCTAAACTTGAACTCCTTCTCTTCTTGTTGTTGTTCTTCTTTCTTGTTCTTTGTAGTAGCTTGAATGGTTCTCTTCTCGTCGCCTTTTTCCGTCGAAGATGGATCCACCTCGAAGGTTCGACCTTTGGGCTCTTCCTCGATCTTTGAGTGAACTAGGGTTTCCGGCTTGCTAAACCTTGAACCCTAGAGAGAGTAGAGAGTGTTTAGGGGTTGTTTTCTTTTCAAGGTGAAGGAATCTCAACACATGAGAAGGAATCACCTTGAGCTAGAGGAAGAAGAAGATGAAGAGAGGAGAGAGAATGGATATGAAAGAATGAGCTCTCTTTTTCTTTTTTCAACCATATCAAAAAGAAAAAGAATTATCTAAATGATAATAATTCAAAATGAGAATAGTTGATGGCAATTTGGAATGACCACTACCATGCTTCATTTAAAGAAATGTAAGCATGAATCAAGGAGGACTTTTTAAAGCATGATGGTGGTCAACATTCAACCATGGTCAACAAGTCAACCATGGTCAACAAGTCAACAAAATTAACCATAACATAATTCTCATTTAATTACTATTATTAATAGATAATTCATAAATCCATTAGGGTTTGGAAAATGATAACTGTCAACTGTGCATACGCACCCGTTCCGAAACCCTAATGAAATACCTCATCCTCCGCCTCAAGCAACTGTGCATACACACCTGCATTCTCGTTCCGAGGAACAAGAATACCAAGATATAAAAGCAACCCCAAATGTATATACCAGTATCTGGCTCAAACCAGAGCCTGCCAGTATAATCCGTCCGGACTCCAAACGTGCACAAGTGCGCGGATGAGAACGAACCCTGTCGCAAAACCATGCGACCTCTACTCTGTTTTGCCCAGAGGCGAATACCCTCTGTGTGGGACTCTAAAGACTCGACACTACGCTGGCAGTGGGTTTAACCACAGACCGCAAGCGGCACTAGCTGTGCGTAACGGTCCCCAGGTAGATGCCGACAAGAAGGCTGACGAGGTGAAACCCCATCTGAACTCCTACTGAGTCTGAATGTGACATTCTCCATACAGTCCGGTCTGTTCGTCTGATACATCGCATGGCGGGCCTAGGGGGGCGGTAAACGTCAGTCCCCTAATAGCGGTACAAGTCGTGTCGGAGTGAAGCCCAATACACCCTGAGATAACACTGGAAACCTACCAGCATATCTCGCTTGCCCTGGCCAGGGACTACTCGTGTAATGGCTCTCCTAGACACAGCGCGATGTCAACCCCCAATACCGGGAGAGACGAATCCTGTCTAACCGTCACTGCCTCCAAGTGCTTCGGGACTGCTCCCAACTACTACCTGTTTGCATGACTCAGTAGAGCCGTGGTAGGGTAGCAATCAAAGAACAGTGGGAACACACTCGAGGCGAAGTGACAGTGTCAAGTCAGCGGACTAAGCTGTACTCATGTCACCTGGGAACTGATAACTGACGATAGGTATAATACCAACCATCAGTTCCCGACGAGTCCTGTCCAGTGTACTCGTAACCCAACGAGCACCCGCATACTATCTCAAGTACGACGTACTGACGGCTGTGGGACAGACCGTCTCCCTTGCTGGGATGAGAAGCGCATACGCTAGTCTACTCCGGAGTATCGATACCCTATCTCGGTACTCCCACGACTAGGGACGCGTATAAGGATGTGCTTGTAGATTACCCAGCCCCCACGAGTGTGATCGCTATCACAATGCCGGTAATCAAGCAAAGATCCTAAGGGCTCTACTAATGCGTATAGGTGATATAATAAATAAACACACATGTACACATTAAAGCAGAGGCAAACCAAGTAGCATACTACTATATTGAGCAAGATTGTCTGTACAACTGTGAATATCCCAAGCTTCCATCAAGTAATATACATACTAGTATGATACAGTAATGGCCTCTAGGGCATATACACTAACATTATCAACATGTAACATAAAGACAATCAGAATACATGTTAAGATAAAGTACAACCAGATAGCGTACTATCATGTCGAGCAAGAAAGTCCTCCCTATATATGTCCAAGCATCCATTACAATATACATCGTATGTACAGTAATGGCATATAGGGCATACATATAACTAAGAATCTCCATCTTGCACTAGGGCCATCTGTTGTGGTATCACATACCCAACAATTAGCTGTGGTCGAAGTATCTCATACTCAACCATCCCATAAAAGTCTCTACTGGGAAAAAGGCCTTTGTGAGTGGATCCGCACTGTTGTCCTCTGTGTCAACTCTCCTTACCTCGATCTCCCTGGAGATCAACCATCTCCATGATCAGGTGATACTACCTAAGAATTATATCTGGATTTCTGATGGGACGGGGGGTTCCTTGGCAAAAGCCACAACTCCATTATCACACAATGGTAGGAACGAAGTTCATCTCATGAACTTATATATATCTAGACTGCCTCTTTGGTAGCATCCTTGGTAACGATATATCTTGCCTTTAATCGTCTAGTAAGTCACGTTATCTAGCTTGGAACTCTTCCAACATACCGTCTCTCCACTGAGGGTAAAGACAATGCCTGCGACTGACATTCATTCGTCCTTATCACCCTGGAACCTTTCCAGTGATTCTCCCCAGGATCGATTGATACCATCTCACTACAACTAGTGAGTATCCTAACATCCAATTAGATTTATCTCATAGATCCAAAACCCACGATTTAGGAGGTATCGCATTGATCCTATATGGAGAATCCTTGTGATAAGCGGAGATTGAGCGAGCGTAGAATAGGAAACTCCTTCTCTATCAAGAGTATGTCATCCACATACTCTACGAGGATCACCACCGTACTCTCTACTACCTTTTTGTATATACAAGGTTCATCTACCATTTTGATGAAGTCAAACTCTTTGACTACCACATCAAAACAGACGTTCCAACCCCGCGATGCCTGCTTTATCACATAAAACATCTTGCACTCGTTTCCGCTGCTCGCACTGTCTACGAAGCCCTCTGGATGTGTACTTATAGACGCCCTCTTCCAAATCATCATTTAGAAAAGCAGTCATGACACCCAACCGCCAGATATCGTATTCATGGTATGTAGCCGTGGCAAGTAGGATTTGGATGGACTTAAGCATGGCTTTGAAAGTCTCAACTTTTCCATGTACTCCAAGTAATCTTCTCAAGATATACTTGCTCCGGATGGGGATTTAACCCTTCAGATAGAGCAACCAAAGTCTATACTTTGTTGGTGTATAAGGATTCCATCTCAGATCGATAAGCATCCAGCCAATCTTACAGACATTCACTCCTAATGGCCAGTTCGAAACTAGTTGGGTCATTATCTCATGATGCAATCCTTTCTCCCACTGTCATAGAGAAACCGAAGTATCTCTCAGGTGGGTGAGGAACCCTACTAGATTGACAGAGAGGCGGAGGTTCGTTGGAAACTATTGAATCCTTTGGTTCTACCAAATCATCTGCTGTAGTTTGTATTGCTAGAACTGATTCCAGTTCTACCTCATGACCACTAATTTCTTCACAAGAAATTTCCTTTCACAAAGGTGGCATGCTGAGAAACAAAACATCTTTTGTTCTTCGGTTAGGTAGAAGATATTCCCTTGTCTATGCTTGGGATATCCAACAAACTTCCACAGATCTGACATTGCCTCGAGTTTCTCCGGATTTTGATTTTTAGACATAGGCCGGACAACCCTAAATCTTAACAAACTTAAGATATGGGCTCTTCCCTTTCCATATCATATATGAAGTGGTAGACAACTGATTTGATTTGAACCCTATTCAATAGGTATGCAGCTTCTCAAGTGCATAACTCCCAAAAGGAAATAGGACACTCAGTAGTACTTATCATAGAGCACACCATATCACATAGGGTGTTATTGCTCCTCCCCGATATACCATCGTGTTATGGTGTATACGGAGCAGTAATGCTGAGAGAGAATCTCATTCTCTTTTTAGAATATTCCAGGAATTCCATGCTCAAGTACTCTCCTCCTTGATCTCATCAAAGGACATAATACTTATACCCGTATTTTGGTTCTCTACTTCTAACTTATATTCTGTGAATATCTCAAAAGCTTCGGACTTGTGTTTCAACAGGAAGATATGTCTGAATCTTGAGAGATCATCAATGAATGTAATGAAGTACAAAGAACCGGCTTGGCATGTGTAGACAGGGGACCTTCATACATCAGCATGTATCAATTCCAAGAGTTCACTAACTCTTTCTCTGTTTCCAATAAACAGAGCTGTGGTCATCTTATCTCTGTGACATGACCGGAAAGTTTCACAAGATGTAAATTCAAACTGATATAAATATGCATCTATATGTAACTTAGCTAGTCAGGTCGCATTGATATGACCTAGTCTACAATGCCTCAAGAAGAATTCGTTCATTTCTGAACTCTTCCTCTTATGTGTGTTTTATATACTAAGAACTGTAGTTTGATTTAGAACGTCTAGGCTTTTAGATAACGTGCCTGAACCGATCAACTCTTGTTATAGGAAATGTTCAAAATATTATCCAACAATACAAAATTATATCCTTTCTTTACTAATAAAGAGACTGATATGATGTTGTATATCAGGTTCGGTATCTAATAACATTCGTTCAGAATCAATGTATTCTTGTAATACAGGGTGATAGTGACCAACAAACTTGGCTGCAACACTTGCACCGTTTCTACCTCGTGAAACCTATCACCCGTTCTCAGTTCTCTACCTATCTGTAGCCCATGTAACAAATTACATATATGGGATCCTGATCCGGTATCAAATACCCAGGACGTAAAGGATACTGAGAAACAGTTCTCTGTAATGAACATACTCGAAGAAGATGCATCAACATGCACTTTCTTCGTTTGGGCGGCACGGGAATTCTGGTAATCTCCAATTTCCTGCTCTGTCTTATAACAATTATAAGTTAGAGAGGGACCAACGTTTCCCAGCTCAGTATAACAAGCTGGTTCTACTAATATATCCGTATTATTATCTTGATTAAGGCGTGATATGGTTGCTACCTGGAGAGAGAGAAAAGAAAACACTCAGCGTATACTCTTGCAAGATTAGATTGGTTATCTAATATATCTAATCAGGATGTCTCCCACTGTTTTAGTCAAATCCTCCTTCAAACCCTAAAATGAAAGACTAGCCGGGATTAATTACACGCTACAAGTTCGCCAATCTTTCAGCCAGGCCAGTGCCGGTACTTTGAGGGAGGTTCCCCGTGCTTTCGCACGGACTTAATTAAAGTAAACCTCGTTTTCCCAGGGGCATAACCCCGTTAACACCTTTCTAGACACCTACCTGATCGGCTAATTGTAATGTATAAAACTTTCCCAGGAGTAACTCTTACTCGCAGCAGGTATCGGGATCCAACTATCTCATAGAAGGTATGCAATCTCAATGCAAATTTCAACATTTGAAATTCCCAATAATATTTTACCCCTAACATCCTATGACCTTGACGAATGCCAACAAACCATAGGCTACTAGTCAAGTTCAACCCGTCATTTCCTGATTGAATTAAACCCACCCGCACGGCCCTTGATGAATGCCAACAAAGTCGCACGACTACCCTAACTCATTCGCATCATATGCTTATACAGATAAGCATAAATAGGTACCGCACACTACGCCTTGAAGAAAGCCAACAAACGCAGCACGAATACTATGAAGTACTTATCTGAAATGACGGAGGGCTACGACAGGTTTTTAGGAAAACCCTTTGCTTAATGAACTTGATATCGTTGTAGAATCGAGTGATTTTAAATGGAGTGTTTTTTAGGATTTTCTAGTTTTGCTAAAGGGGTCACTCCCGGTGAAGGGATCGTCGGCCCTTTGCTCATCGAATAAGGTGCAGGATATTTCACAAATACCACTATGCAAAGCAAGAACTATAGAAGCAAACAAAAGACAAACCGAGTTTGTAGTATCTGCTAGTTTCACTTAAGAGGTCACTCCCGGTGAAGGGATCTCGGCTCTTTCCTTATCAAATAAGCTGCTGGATGTTCTACAAGGAACACCGCTATGCAAAGCAAGAACTAGAGCTAACAGTTTTTAAACAAGTTTCTACAACATCTTAGGTTTCTTTTATTTCATTAATCTCATTTACGAAGTCCCATTTTAATATGCTTCACAAGCATCACTTTTGAAATGAAATCTGCAATATAACATATATCTCATATATATAATATAAACATTCGTCTCAGGCAGTAATATGATCTCATCACAAAACATTGCAGCAGAAGAACATATATGAAATATTGGATATACTAGGACATCCGTGTTTTCAATACGAGCCTGTATAAAACACAGATTCCACGGTCGCGATGAATAGCCAAACCCACATCCCTAGACCCCTACGAGAGCGGCAAGCAACACTGCCAATTTTCGGGTTAGGAGACCCGGTCTCGACTCCTCGAGATGGTCTCCCACTGGACCTTAGAACCCGGTTACATGTGCTCCCCGCCTTAGGTGTAACTAATGCGGAAAAGAAAATAATATACAATGGTGACATCATCCTCAGACCGGAAGTGCCCCAACAAAAGAATATTACATACAAATGAATTTTACATGAATGAAAAAGAAAAACTCTCATCTCACATAAAACCCACGTCTATTCAGAACGCGACGATCCAATATAACATATCACAGCAACATATAATATCACATATCATCAACGTAAGCAAGTATGCGTATCCCGATTGTCGTTGATGTATAGAAACGAAGCCGACGATACACCACATACTACGCTTACGGTCACAGAAAAGAAAGTGTAAAACTACAATAGTTGGAATCCGCAACCTCTTTAGACATTGCATGCCAAACAAAATGAATTCCTTAGACTTCGCATGCCTAACAATTATAAACCCCGCATTTTAGTCTCATTATCGAAAACTCTTTTCAATATCAAGTCGGGTAATTCAACAAGATTCCCGACATCCTGATCGAATGCTCGTCGCTAAATTTAGTAGACGGCCGCACCCCGGATGCCGTCGACGAAGTGCACTAAGGCGGAACACCGCTGCCGCGAGCACCCGAATGGATGCTTTGGGCGACGGGGTTCTCCTACAGTCACTTGGTCGGGGCTATGGGTCGTGGCTGTCTGTTAAGTTTACCCAGCGAGTATCCGCGTACGCTACGTGATTGCGACGAACTTTTGATCACATCAAAATTCCATAGCAACCGATCATCTGAGACTAAACTGGTATGTTTATAATATTCAAATCAGTTATCTCATAACTACCTGTGGATTCCAAATATTGTATCACATTCCAAATAAAAAGACAGTGTTAAAATTTCCGATCGAATAACCAAACACCCAAGATTTCCCAAAGATATCTCAACACTTGAAATCAGTTTAAAATCATCCATCACATGCTACAGTACCAATGGTCCAGCCGCTGAAGGGTCAAGCCAACGCCTCACATGTGGCACGCCGTACTGCCCCAAACCCTAAAGTTCAGAGGCAGTTCAAGACGGTCACATAATCGAGTTATGCTTTGTTGCCTTCTAGAGGGTCCACCGCGTCACTTGCACGACTTAGAAATTTTCAAACTCGAGAAAAAAATCCAACTTTTGAAAAATTTTCCGACTGGGGAAAAAGTGAGTTATTGATATCCGTTCGAACTTTTTAACAGTTTCTAAAATTATCCGGAAAAACTAAACAAAGATAAATTATCCGATCGAATCAACAAGTCTCCAATACAACCCAGAAAACTCAACACTTGAGTAGAAATAAAAATACCCAGAAGAATCAGGAAGTACAGACGGATCAACTGTAGCAAAAACTAACTTTTAATCCCCAAGTTCTGCCGCGGAACCGCCGCCAATACTCTTGTTTGGCCGCGGTTCCGCAGCGCTTTGAACGATTCAATGTGTCGTTTTGCACACATGTCCATATAATTCCCTGATGATTTTTTTAAGTATTTTTAATATGAAAAAAATCACGGTTTTGAAAAATTTCCAGAGAAGGGGTTTTATCGGGGTTCTCGAGTTCGATCGGACTGTAAACTTTGTCTAGACTTCGTCTAAAGCTCTAGCTTGGCTCTGATACCACTGTAGGGTTGCTAAGCACACGTACAAGGGTCTACGAGGCATCAACCATGCCCGATTTAAAATTTAGCCGTGCCGAACAACCCAAAGCCGGATCTTTATACTAGAGTTTATGCGAAAACAAGTATGTTAAACACTTTAACACTAAGTGAAAGGGATTACAACCTTTGTAGATCCGGTCCTTCACTTCTTAAGCTCCGTGTTGAGGTCCCTTTGCTGCGATCATAGTGTTCCGGACTCTCGAGAGGCTCCACGAAGAGAAAGATGCAGTCGTGCTTTCGATCTTCGATAACATAGATGATCTACCTTGAAGTTTCATTAACGCAAGCTAACACTCACTAAATGAAGTGAACACCCTCATCTAAATGGCAAGAGTAGATGAGGATGATGAAGTTGGATTTTTGCTCTCTTTTGTTTTCTATTTCTCACTCTCATTCATCACTTGGGAAAAAGCTAGTAAGCTTTTTCATGAAAGAAAGAAGAAGGAAGAAGATGAATTAATCAAATTAGAATCCTTTTGTGATGAATAAAGCAAAGGAGATCATGATGAATAATGCAACCATGGTTGACTAAACCATTGTAGAGACTTAACTAGGGCTAGGGTTTGGGTTAGGTCAATGAATGGGTCATAACAAACTATCTTTCACAAAACAAAACTAAACGTTCTAGAATCATCTAGAAAGCATTAACCCAAATCAAACCGTAATCTTGTTTAATCTCTACTAAACATGTTGCATTAGTTATCATATCATGTTACAATTTTATATATAACATATATAAAATTTATTATAACCAAATAAAATAATACAATTAACATATATCGCATATATATCAATGTATTACCCGAGTGAGAAAAAGAATCTTTTCGTGAGCAAATATTAGTTAATGTAAATTAATATATCATATATATTATTATACATTAAATTATCGAATCAACACTTGATCCGACAATCCAGGTGATCGCATATATCCGACTAATATTTATCCTTACCGATTCATCGAATCAAGACTTGATCCGATGACCCGGCTGATATCAAATATCGGGAGAATAGAATACGGTATCTCAAAGCGTATTATCCTCGGTCCCGCACATATCACATATGTGCTCCTACTCCGTTTTGCCTGAGTCAAGAAATCTCTGTGTAGGACTCTAAAGAATCGTCAATACGCCGGCAGTAGGTGATGATCATATCAAACACCCACAAGCTGCAAGCGGTCAGCTAAACATAACAGCCACCCAAGTATTGAGCGCTCAGAAGATCAACAAGCAAGCCTGTATATTCTCCTGTGAATCCAATCAGTAACACTCCCGTACAGTCCGGTCTCGTCGTCTGATATGTCGCATATCTCGCCTAGGGGTGGTAAACGTCAGACCCCAGTAGCTTGATATGTCGTGTCGATGTGAGGTCTATAACTGTTCGAGAAACTACTGATAACTTTTACCAGTAAATCTCAGTAACCCTGACCAGGTATTTCCGGTTATAGCCAATCGAACACAGCACAACATCAACTCCCTATACCGGGAGAGACGAATCCCCTCCTATCACTCATTGCCTCCATGTGATTCGGGACTGTACCCAAAAGCAACCATTTTGCACGCCCTCTTGGACGTGGTATGATGGAAATCAAAGCACAGTGGAATCACACAAGACTCTATGACGATCTCGGGTCAACAGACTACTCTGTACCAGTGTCACCGGAGAACTGCCATCTGACGTGAGGTATAATACCATCTGGGAGTTCTCGGCGAGTTCTTCTAGTGTACCCAGTCTCTACTGTGCACCCGTACACCATCCTTGATGTCAAACACCGATGGATATGGGATCATCCATCGCCCATCATATGGGTCAAGATGCGTATACGCTAGTCTACTCTGGTGCATCGATGCCCTGTCTCGATACACCCTCGACTAGGAACTGTTATAGGATGTACTCGCCGACTACCGTGGCCCCACTAGTATGATCTCATCATAGTCCCAGTAGTCGAGTACATATCCTAAAGGCTTTATCAACATGTAACATAGAGACAATCAGAGTACATGTTAAGATAAAGTACAACCAGATTCCGCACTATCATGTCGAGCAAGAAAGTCCTCCCTATATATGTCCAAGCATCCATTACAATATACATCGTATGTACAGTAATGGCCTCTAGGGCATACCTATAACTAATATGATGTATATTATAATGGGTGCTTGGATATATATAGAGAGGACTTTCTTGCTCGTCATGATAGTATGCTATTTGGTTTAATTTTATCTTAACATGTTGACTTGTATATGTTTAATGTCTTACACTAACATGTTGATAAATCCCTTAGGATCTGTACTCGACTACTGGGACTATGATGAGATCATACTAGTGGGGCCACGGTAGTCGATGAGTACATCCTATAACTGTTCCTAGTAGAGGGTATATTGAGACAGGGCATCGATACACCAGAGTAGACTAGCGTATACGCATCTTGACCTATATGATGGGCGATGGATGATCCCATATCCATCGGTGTTTTGATATCAAGGATGGTGTACGGGTGCTCAATGGAGACTGGGTACACTGGACGGACTCGCCGAGAACTCCCAGATGGTGATATACCACACGTCAGATGATAGTTCTCCGGTGACACTGATACATGGTAGTCTGTAGACCCATGATCGTCATAGAGTCTTGTGTGATTCCCACTGTGCTTTGATTTCCACCTTATCACGTCCAAGAGGGCATGCAAAACGGTGGCTTTTGGGTGCAGTCCCGAATCACATGGAGGCAATGAGTGATAGGAGGGGATTCGTCTCTCCCGGTATAGGGAGTTGATGTTGTGCTGTGTTCGATTGGCTATAACTGGAAGTCCCTGACCAGGGCTGATATAGAGATTTTCTGGTAAGTGTTATCAGAAGTTTCTCGACCTATTATGAGCCTCACATCGACACGACTTATCGGTTACTGGGGTCTGACGTGTACCACCCCTACACTAGATATGCAATATCAGACTAAGAGACCGGACTCTACGAGAGTGTTACAGATTGGATTCACAGGAGAATGTACAGGCTAGCTTTTTGATCTTCTGATCGCTCAATACCTGGGTGTGCTGTTACGTTTAGATGACCGCTTGCAGCTTGTGAGTGTTTGATATGATCATCACCTGCTACCGGCGTATTGACGATTCTTTAGAGTCCTACACAGAGGTTTCTTGACTCAGGAAAAACGGAGTTGGGGCACGTATGTGATATGTGCACGACCGAGGATAATGTGATATGAGATACCGTATTATATTCTCGCGATATTTAGATATGAGCCGGGTCATCGGATCAAGTGTTGATTCGATGAATCGGTACATGATATATTAGTCGGTTATATTTGATATAGCCGGATTGTCGAATTAAGTGTTGATTCGATGATTTAATGTATAATAATATATGTGATATATTGCATTACATTATCTAATATTGGCTTGCTTTATTATTTCATTTTCTCACCGGATAATAAATTGATATATATGCGATATATATTAATTGTATTATTTTCTTTTGTTACAAATATATAATATATATGTGATATATATTATTGTAACTTAATATGATTAATAATGCAACATGTTTAGTGGAGATTAAACAAGGTTAGGGATTGAATTAGGTTAGTTCTTTCATGAACCTTCTAGAAGGTTTTCTTTTGTCATGAGCTTAGATATTATGGTTGATATTTTCTAGTGACTCATTGTATAACCCAACCCAAACCGTAGCCCTAGTTAATTCTCTACAAAGGATAGCCTTGTTATTGTTGACCATGGTTACATTATTAATCATATATCTTTTCACTATTCATCACAAAAGGTTTGAAATTCATTATTCTTCTTCTTCTTCAACCTTGAGCTTTGAGAAAGCTTTTTAGGTTTTCTTTATGTGATGTTTATGTGTGAGAATTTGATATAAAAAGAAAGCATAAATACTACTCCATCATCCTCATCAAATCTAGCCAATTAGATTAGGGTGTTCATCTCATTAGAGAGAGATAGCTTGAGTTATGGAAACATCGAGGTAGATCATCGGAGAAAAGGAAGACTACAAGCTAGCATGGATCGTTCGAGTTGTGGAGCCTCTATTGAGTCCGGGAGATCGTGGATCACGGAGAAGGGACTTCTACTCGGAGCTTATGAAGCGAAGGAGCAGACTACAAAGGTTGTAATCCCTCACACTTAGTTGTAAAGATGTTTACTTGCATGTTAAACCATAATAATCTAGCAAAGATCCCGGCCTTGGGTTGTTCGGCACGTCTAAATTTTTATTCGGGCATGGTTGGTACCTTATTAACCCTTATAAGAGTGCCTAGCAACCCTACAGTGGTATCAGAGCCTAGCTAGAGCATTAGGCAACGTGTATACGAAGTTAAAACTCCGACCGAACCCACAAACATCGATTTAACCCCCACTCTGGACAATTTTTAAAAATGTAATTTTTTCTGTAATAAAAATACCTAAAAAATCAGCAGGGAATTATAAGTATCACTGTGGAAAATGACAAAGTAAATTGTACGGACCGCCGCGGAACCGCGGAAATACCTTGCTTGTCCCGCAGATCCGCGGCCCTACTGTGAGATTTGACTTTGGTTTTTGTACTGTAATACCCGTAGCTGTTAGTGCATATTTCTGGGTATTTTTAATCTGACTCATGTGTTGAGTGTTCTGGGGATTATTTTGAATTCGTTGATTCGATCGGAAAATTTAATTTCGTTATTTTTCCGGATAATTTAGAAACTGTTAAAATGTTCGAACAAATATCATTAACTCACTTTTTCCCGGCACAAAAAACTTTCAAGTGTTGAATTTTTCTTGAGTTTAAATCTTTCAGAAAAACGTGCAAGTAACGCGGTGGACCCTCTAGAAGAACACAAACCTTAACTCGATTATGTGATCGTCTGAACCGCCTCTAAACCTTAGGGTTTGGGGAGTACGGCGTGCCACATGTGAGGCGTTGGCTTGACCCTTCTAGGCTGGACCATCGGTACTGTGACATATTCTGGGATTATTTGAACTCCGCTCAAGTGTTGAGCTATTAAGGAAATCTTGGGTATTTGATTATCCGATCGGAAAGTTTAATACTGTCTATTTATCTGGAATGTGATATAATTTGTGGAATTCATATAGTTAGGCATGAAATGCGAAGTATGTGATATTTCGGATTTACGATGTCTAAAATGATTGTGGATTCCAAATGTTGTAGTTTTACATTTTCTTTTCTGTGACCGTAAGCGTAGTATGTGGGGTATCGCCGGCTTCGTTGCTGTACATCAACGACAATCGAGATACGCATACTTTCTTACGTTGATGATATGAGATATTATGTGTTGCTGTGATATGTTATATTGGATCGTCGTGTTCTGAATAGCCGGGGGTTTTATGTGAGATGACATTTTTTTTATTTTCATTCATGTAAAATTCATTTGTATGTGATATTCTTTTATTGGGGCACTTCCGGGATGAGGTTGATGTCACCAGTGTATATTATTTACTTTTCCGCATTAGGTAGACCCAAGGAGGGAAGCACAAGTAACCAGGTTCTAGGGTCCAGTGGGAGGACATCTTGAGATGTCGAGATCGGGTCTCCTAACCCTAGAATTGGCAGCGTTACTTGCCGCTCTCGTAGGGGTCTAGGGATGTGGGTTTGGCTATTCATCGCGACCGTGGAATCCGGGTTTTTATACAGGCTCGTATTAAAACACGGACATCCTAGTATATCAAATATTTCATAAATGTTCTTCTGCTACAATGTTCTGTAATGAGATCATATTACTGCCTGAGACGAATGCTTATACTATATATATATGTTGATATATAGATATTACTGCTTTCGTTTCTTCTGTGATGCTTAGTAAGCATAAGCTGATGGGTTTTATTAATGAGATTAATAAAAGAAAAGAATCCTAAAAGATGTTGTCGAATCAAAACTTTATAAAAAGGGTAGCTACAGTTTGATTTGCATAGCGGTATATATGATATACCCTGCACCTTATTCGATGAGGAAAGAGCCGAGATCCCTTCACCGGGAGTGACCTCTTTAGCTAAACTGGCAGATGCTACAAACTCACGGTTTAGTTTTTTACAGCTTATATAGTTTCTTGCTTTGCACAACGATATATATGATATATCCTGCACCTTATTCGATGGGGAAAGAGCCGAGATCCTTTCACCGGGAGTGACCTCTTTAGCGAAACTAGAAGCCTCAAAAACACTCCTTTTCAAAATCACTTGTTTCTACAACGATATCAAGTTTATTACGCACATGGTTTTCTAAAAAAACTGCGTAGCCCTCCGTCATTTCAGATAGATATTACTTAGTATTCGTGCTGCGTTTGTTGGCATGCGTCAAGGCGTAGTGTGCGGTAGCTAACTAGTACTTATCTGCAACATGAGATGTGATTGGATTAGAGCAGTCGTATGACTTTGTTGGCCTGCGTCAAGGGTCGTACGGGTAGGTTTAATTCAATCAAGAAATGTACGGATTGAACTTGAATAGCGGACTATGGTTTGTTGGCCTGCGTCAAGGTCATAGAACGCTAGGGGCAAAAGTATTATCGGGAATTTTAAGTGTTGAAATTTGCAATCAGATTGCATACCTCCTATGAGATAGTTGGATCCCGATACCCACTGCGATTAAGAGTTACTCCTGGGAGAATTTTACACAGGACAATTAGCCGATCAAGTAGGTGTCTAGAAAGGTGTTAACGGGGTTATGCCTCTGGGAAGACGAGCTTTATTTTAATTAGGTCCGTGTGAAAGCACGGGGAACCTCCCTCAAGTACCAACACTGATCTGGCTGAAAGATTGACGAAATTGTAGAGTGTGATTAATCCTGGCTAATCTTACCTTTTAGGGTTTGAAGGAAGATTTGATAAAAATAGTGGGAGATATCCTGATTAGATAAGATAATAACCAATCTAATCTTGCAAGAGCATACGCTAAAGTGTTTCCTTCTCTCTCCCTCCAGGTAGCGACCGTGTCAGGACTTAATCAAGATAATAATATGGATGTATTGACTGAACCCGCTTATTATACTGAGCAGGGGAATGTTGGACCCGTTCTATCATATAAGTGTTATAAGACTGAGCAAGAAACAGGAGAATATATGGATTCTCACGCCGCCCAAACGGAGAACATGCATGTTGATGCACCTTCTTCCGGTGTGTTAGTTATTGAGAACTGTTTCTCAGTTCAACCTACGTCCTGGGTATTAGATAGCGGATCAGGATCCTACATATGTAAATTGTTACACGGGCTACGGAAAGGTAGAGAACTGGGAAAAGGTGATCATTCCGTTCAAGTAGTGAATGGTGCAAGTATTGCATCCAAAGCAATTGGCGAATATCACAAAGTATTACCAAGTAGTAGTACACTGATTCTGAATGAGTGCTATTATATACCGAACATGATGTGCAACATTATATCAGTTTCTTTATTAAGTAAATAAGGATATAATTTTGTAGTACAGGATAATGTTATGAACATATTCCTAGATCAAAAGTTGATTGGATCAGGCTCGTTACATAATGGCATGTTCATTCTCAATCAAAATACACTCCTTAATATACAAAACACACACAAGAGGAAGAGTTCAGAAATGAACGAATCCTTCTTGTGGCATTGCAGACTTGGTCATATCAATGAGACACGACTGGCTAAGTTACATAAGGATGGATATTTGAATCCGTTCGAATTATCATCTTATGATACTTGCCATTCATGTCTTAAAGGAAAAATGACCAAAACTCCGTTTAGTGGACACGGAGAAAGAGTTAAGGAACTCTTAGGACTGGTACATAGTGATGTATGCGGTCCTATGTCTACGCATGCCACGAACGGTTCTTCCTACTTCATTACATTCACTGACAATCTCTCAAGATTCGGACACGTGTTCCTGATGAAACATAAGTCTGAAGCTTTTGAGAAATTCAGAGAATATAAGCATGAAGTAGAGAACCAAACGGGCAAAAGTACTAGGATTCTTCGATCTGATCGAGGAGTTGAATACTTAAGCAATGAGTTCCTAGATTATCTAAAACAGAATGGGATTCTCTCTTAGCTTACTCCTCCTTATACACCACAGCACAATGGTGTATCGGAATGGAGGAATCGCACCCTATTAGATATGGTGCGCTCTATGATGAGTACAACTGAGTTACCTATTTCCTTCTGGGGATATGCACTGGAGACAGCTGCAAATCTATTTAATATGGTTCCCACCAAACCTATGCCAACCACTCCATATGAGATATGGAAAGGAAAGAGACCATACCTTAATTATGTTAGGATATGGGGTTGTCCGGCATATGTGAAAACACACAATCCGGACAAGCTCGGGGCAAGGTCTATTCTGTGTAAGTTTATTGGATATCCCAAATATTCGTGCGGGTATATCTTCTACCACACCGAGGAACAAAAGGTGTTTGTTTCACGGCACGCCACCTTTTTAGAAAAGGAAATTCTTGCAAAAGTGATTAGTGGCTCTGAGGTAGAACTGGAAGAAGTTCCAGCAGAACAAACTACAACAGATGATTTAGTGGAACCAGAGGATGCAGTAGTACCCGACGAACCCCAGCCTCTCCGCCGATCTAGTAGGGTTTCTCATCCACCTGAGAGATACTACGGTTTTCTCATTGATAGTGGGAGCGAGAATTGCATCATGGAAGATGATGACCCGACTAGTTTCGAGCAGGCCATCACGAGTGGTGACTCTGTGAAATAGCTGGATGCAATGCGATCTGAGATGGAATCCATGTACACCAACAAAGTATGGACTTTGGAAAATGCTCCTGAAGGGGTAAAACCCATTGGGCGCAAGTGGATCTTTAAAAAGAAAATTGGTGTAGATGGAAAAGTCGAGACTTTCAAAGCTAGACTTGTTGCAAAGAGTTTTCGTCAAGGACCAGGTGTGGATTATGACGAAACCTTTTCTCCAGTCGCTATGCTTACGTCCATCGGGTTCTTACTTGCCATTGCTGCATACCATGACTACGAAATCTGGCAAATGGATGTTAAGACCGCCTTTCTAAACGGTGATTTAAAAGAGTGCGTGTACATAACTCAGCCAGAGGGCTTCGTAGATAGTGGGAGCAGCGGAAAGGTGTGCATGCTGCTTAAATCGATTTAAGGGTTAAAGCAAGCATCGCGGAGTTGGAACATATGTTTTGATGTTGTAGTCAAAGAGTTTGACTTTTTAAAAAATATAGATGATCCTTGTATTTATAAGAAGGTTGCAGAGAGTAAGGTTGTATTACTCGTATTGTACGTTGATGACATACTCTTCATAGGAAATGATGTTCCTATGCTGCAATCAGTCAAGCTCTTCTTATCACAAAGATTCTCAATGAAAGATCTAGGTGATGCCTCCTGCATATTGGGAATTATGATCTATAGAGAAAGATCTAAACAGATACTGGGATTGTCCCAATCCAGGTACATTGACACCATACTAAAGAGGTTTAGTATGGAAGAATCCAAGCGTGGGAACCAACCCACGATCTCTGGACTCACTCTCTCCAAAGAGATGTCTTCCAAGACTGATTTGGAGTGAACTCGAATGCAAGGGATACCCTATGCTTCGGCAGTAGGCTCTATCATGTATGCGATGCTATGTACCAGACACGATGTAGCGTACTCACTAAATGTAGTGAGTCGGTATCAAGAAGATCCTGGAGAGAGTCACTGGATAGCTGTGAAGAACATTCTCAAGTACTTACGAAGGACTAAAGAGATGTTCTTGGTGTATGGTAATAGAGACCTCCAGGTGGAGTCCTTTACCGATTCCAGCTTCCAATGTGATAAGGAAGACTCTAAGTCGCACTCGGGATTTGTCTTTACCCGCAATGGAGGGGCGGTATGTTGGAAGAGTTCCAAACAGGATACAGTTGCAGACTCGTCGATGAAGGCTGAATACATCGCTGCCAAAGATGCTGCCAAAGAGGCTGTCTGGATAAAGTTCATTAGTGAACTTGGTGTGGTTCCATCCATTGAACATCCAATACCTCTGGAATGCGACAACAATGGAGCTGTGGCTTTGGCCAAGGAACCCTGGTCCCATCAATAGTCCATACATATTCTGAGGCGGTATCACCTGATCAGGGAGATAGTTGATCGCGGGAGATCGAGGTCAGGAGTATAGACACGAAGGACAACACTGCGGATCCACTCACGAAGGCCATTCCCTAGATACAGTTTGAGAGATTATTCGGGATGCTTGGTATGAGATACTACGACAGCTGGCCTTAGTGCAAGTGGGAGATTGTTAGTTATGTATATGCCCTAAAGGCCATTGTTGTACATATGATATATATTATAATGGATGCTTGGATATATATAGAGAGGACTTTCTTGCTCGTCATGATAGCATGCAATTTGGTTTCACTTTATCTTAACATGTTGACTTGTATATGTTTACTGTCTTACTCCCACATGTTGATAAAGCTCTCAGGATCTGTACTCAACTACTGGGACTATGATGAGATCATATTAGTGGGGCCACGGTAGTCGATGAGCACATCCTATAACAATTCCTAGTCGAGGGCATATCGAGACAGGGCATCGATACACCAGAGTAGACTAGCGTATACGCATCTTGACCCATATGATGGGCGTTGGATGATCCCATATCCATCGGTGTTTTGACATCAAGGATGGTGTATGCGTGCTCAGTGGAGACTGGGTACACTGGACGGACTCGCCGAGAACTCCCAGATGGTGATATACCACACGTCAGATGGCAGTTCTCCGGTGATACTGGTACAGGATAGTCTGTAAACCTGAGATCGTCATAGAGTCTTGTGTGATTCCCACTGTGCTTTGATTTCCACCTTACCACGTCTAAGAGGGCATGCAAAACGGTGTCTTTCGGGTGCAGTCCCAAATCACATGGAGGCAATGAGCGATAGGAGGGGATTCGTCTCTCCCGGTATATGGAGTTGATGTTGTGCTGTGTTCGATTGGCTATAACTGGACGTCCCTGGCCAGGGATGATATAGAGATTTACTGGTAAGTGTTATCAGTAGTTTCTCGACCTGTTATGAGCCTCACATCGACACGACTTATCGGTTACTGGGGTCTGACGTATACCACCCCTAGACTAGATACACAACATTTCAGACAAAGAGACCGGACTGTACGGGTGTGTTACTGATTGGATTCACAGGAGAATGTACAGGCTGGCTTGTTGATCTTCTGATCGCTCAATACCAGAGTGGCTGTTACGTTTAGCTGACCGCTTGCAGCCTGTGGGTGTTTGATATGATCATCACCTGCTACCGGTGTATTGACGATTCTTTAGAGTCCTACACAGAGGTTTCTTAACTCAGGCTAAACGGAGTAGGGGCACATATGTGATATAAGCACGACCGAGGATAATGCAATATGAGATACCGTATTATATTCTCGCGATATTTAGATAGGAGCCGGGTCATCGGATCAAGTGTTGATTCGATGAATCGTTACATGATATATTATTCGGTTATATTCGATATAGCCGGATTGTCGGATCAAGTGTTGATTCGATGATTTAATGTATAATAATATATATGAAATATTGCATTACATTGTCTAATATTGGCTCGCTATTATTTCATTTTCTCACCAGATAATACATTGATATATATGCGATATATATTAATTGTATTATTTTCTTTTGTTACAAATATATAATATATATGTGATATATATTATTGTAACATGATATGATTACTAATGCAACATGTTTAGTGGAGATTAAAAAAGGTTAGGGTTTGAATTGGGTTATTTCTTTCATGAACCTTCTAGAAGGTTTTCTTTTGTCATTAGCTTAGATATTATGGTTGATATTTTCTAGTGACTCATTGTTTAACCCAACCCAAACTCTAGCCCTAGTTAATTCTCTACAATGGTTAGCCTTGTCATAGTTGACCATGGTTACATTATTAATCATATATATTTTCAATATTAATCACAAAAGGTTTGAAATTCATTATTCTTCTTCTTCTTCAACCTTGACCTTTGAGAAAGCTTTTTAAGTTTTCTTTATGTGATGTTTATATGTAAGAATTTGATATAAAAAAAGGCATAAATACTACTCCATCATCCTCATCTAATCTAGCCAATTACATTAGAGTGTTCACCACATTAGAGAGAGATAGCTTGAGTTAAAGAAACTTCGAGGTAGATCATCGGAGAAAAGGAAGACTACAAGCTAGCATGGATCGTTCGAGTTGTGGATCCTCTATTGAGTCCGGGAGATCATAGATCGCGGCGAAGGGACTTCTACTCAGAGCATATGAAGCGAAGGAGCGGACTACAAAGGTTGTAATCCCTCACACTTAGTTGTAAAGATGTTTTCTTGCATGTTAAACCCTAATAATCTTGCAAAGATCCCGGCTTTAGGTTGTTCGGCACGTCTAAATTTTTATTCGGGCATGGTTGATGCCTTATTAACCCTTGTAAGAGTGACTAGGAACCCTACAATGCGTCCCATCAATTAATTTCTCATTGCAGAATACAACGAAAATACAATGTCCTCTTATACCATCCTCATTCGCCACTGAGCTCCGTCATTCACCCGTTAAGTTACTTAACTAACGACAGAGCGCGGGCTGGGCTAGTGCGGGTGCAAAACATAAGTGATGTCTAATAGCTATCATATATAGATATTGTACATTCGTCAGACGCAATAATAGGCATTCCAGATCACAGATGAACATATTGGATTTTCTACAAATTCGCATTCCTTTTGAGCCTGCAAAGAAAGACGGATTACACAGTCGTGATGAATAGCCAAAACCCCACCCTAGACACCAACGGGTACGGGAAACAACCCGCCAAGTACCCGAAGTGAAGTGGTCTCCCTCAACAACGTGAGTAGGCCACTAAACACTTCAAAGTACCCGGTAGTTTGTGCACCCCATCTTGGGTCTATCCTAGGAGCAGAAAAAAGTAAATGAAATAATACAACGGTGGCTACAACCGCAACCTGGATGTGCCCCGCAAAAGAATATTACAACAATTTATAAATTACATTTGAATGAAAGAAATACTCATCTCACATCCCCGGCTATCCATTCACGACAATCCAACAAGTCCACAAACACAAACAGTAAAAACCATTACAGAAATGTGCAACCCCCTGCTAACCGACATACTAGCAGTTAGGGGAGGTTTACGAACACATTAACCAAATCACAGATATAATCAAATTAGCCAAACATCATAGAATTTCGATCAAGCAAACACAATTGATTCTACTCCAAATAATTCTCCCTGCACCTGAAACCTGAGTAGAAACAAAACATTCCAGAAAGAACAAAATCAACACAGAATAGTTACTGGGGAAATTTGGGCTGACTCGGCCCCAACTCGGCCGCGGATCCGCAGCGGATCGCTTGAATCGGCCGCGGATCCATGGCGGTTTGGCCGAGTTAGGATCCCAAATTTCTCCAGTAACCTTATAATTCCCTGCCTGTAATTTTAAGGGTCCCTGAAAAATTTTTTAGACCCCGTTTTAAAAACGACAGAAACTTGGTGAAAAAGATTTTTTTTCCGGTTCGTTTCGCGATCGAATTTCTATCCACTTTGCTAACAAGTTAGTTATGGTTTAGCGAGGCTCTGATACCAGTGTAAGTTGACGTTAGACACACCACGAGTTGCGGGGAGGCGGAATAGGTAAAACAAACATCGACTAACTTATGGACCTTTGCCAAACCCTAACTAACAACAACATAGGAGGGATTAGCGACTATGAAAGAAGATTATACCTAATGAACCAAGTCCTTCTTGTTCTCGTTGACCACCTCCTCGTCGGCCTCCTCTTTGTGATAGAAGATCCACCCGAGAGCTACTATTCCAAGCTTGACCTCTAACTTGAGGTAACTAAGTAACTATGAGTGCTAATCAAAACAACCTAGAGGATGTAGAGTAGGATTAGAGATTAATTAGTCTTGCTAACCCTTGGATCTCAACACATGATTGGTTAGGGTTAGTGCTTGAAGAGAGAGAGCTTGAGGATAGAGAAGGTGAGAGTGAGAATCATCATGGAATAAAAAATCATTGTGAATATATGAAGCATAAGATATTTATTAATTGAATAACAAATAACAATTATCATCATGCTTCATTAGCTCACCTTGTGATTCATCTCATGAGTCATTTAAACAATAAATGCATCATTAACTCTATGGATGAATCAGACCATGAGTCATTAAACCAATTAATACAAATGCCACCTAAGCCTCCAACTCATCAATCTTCTACAAGCTTCTCGACAAATTACGAGAACGCCCCTCCCATCCGTGAAAACATGGAACTACTGAGACTGTATAAATCCAATAATCCAATACTAGAATCTGTCTTAAACCAAAGCCTGCTAGTATAAACTGTCCGAAGATCGTACGTGCGCGAAAACACGTATGTGTCCGAACCCTGTCGTAAAACCATACGACCTCTATATCGTTTCGCCCGAAGCAGGGAAACTCTCTGTGTGGGACTCTAAAGACTCGACAACTACGCTGGCAGTGGGTTTAACCAAAGACCGCAAGCGGCACTAGCTGTACGTAACGGTCCCCAGGTAGATGTCAATAAGAAGGACGATGAGGAAACCCATCCGAACTCTTACTGAGCCTGATGTGACAATCTTCATACAGTCCGGTCTGTTTGTCTAGGACTATGGCATTTCGGGCCTAGGGGGCGGCAAGCTTCAGTCCCCTAAAAGCGGTATAAGTCGTGTCAGAGTGAAGCTCATTACACCTTGAGAAGCTACTGGAAAACCTACCGGTAAATCTCGCTTGCCCTGGCCAGGGACTTTGCGTAATGGCTCTCCAGACACGGCACGATATCAACTCCCAATACTAGGAGAGACGAATCCTATCTAACCGCCACTTCCTCTAAGTGCTTCGGGACTGCACCCAACTTCTACCTGTTTGTATGACTCCTTTGAGCCGTGGTAGGGTAGCAATCAAAGAACAGTGGGAACACACTCGAGGTAAAGCAGTGTCAAGTCTGCGGACTATGCTGTACTCATGTCACCTGGGAACTGTTAACTGACGACGGGTATAATACCAACCAACAGTTCCCTGCGAGTCCTGTCCGGTGTACCCGTAACCCAACGAGCACCAGTATACTATCTCCAGTACGGCGTACTGATGGCTGTGGGACAGACTATCTCCCCAAATGGGATGAGAAGCGTACACACTAGTCTAATCCGGAGTATCGATGCCCTGTCTCGATAATCTTACGACTAGGGACCTGAAAAAGGATGTGCTTGTAGACTACCCAGCCCCCACTAGTGTGACTGCCATCAGAACGCTGGTAGTCAAGCAAGATCCTAAGGGCTCTATCAATACATACACACATATTAAGTTAGATATAAACCAAGTAACATACTACCATGTTTAACAAGACTGTTAATATAACTGTGAATATCCCAAGCTTCCATTAAATAATATACAAGCTAGTATGATCCAATAATGGCCCCTAGGGCATATACACTAACAGAGCCAACTAGCTTCCAACAAGCCATTCAGAGCAGGTGACTCGGTAAAATGGCTGGATGCAATACGGATCGAGATGGAGTCCATGTACACCAACAAAGTATGCACTTTGAACATTGCTCCAGAAGGGGTAAAACCCGTAGGCTGCAAATGGATTTTCAGAAAGAAGATTGGTGTAGGTGGACAGGTTGAAACCTATAAGACTAGACTTGTTGCAAAAGGTTCTCGTTAATGACCTAGTTTGGACTATGATGAAACCTTTTCTCCAGTGGTTATGCTCAAATCCATTCGGATCCTTCTTTCCATTGCCACCTTCCAGGATTATGAGATCCGGCAGATGGACTTAAAGACGGCTTTTCTAAATGGTTATTTGGAAGAGTGCGTCTATATGGATCAGCCAGAGAGTTTCAATTAGAGTGGGAGCAGAGGGAAAGTGTGCAAGTTTCTTAATTCCATTTACGGACTAAAGCAGGCATCGCGGAGTTGGAACATATGTTTTAATGAGACGTTCAAAGAATTTGACTTTATAAAAAATCTAGATGAACCATGCATTTAAAGTATGATTGCAGCGAGAACTGTGAGATTCCTCATCTAGTATGTAGATGGCATTATCCTGATACGAAATGACATTCCTATTCTACAATCAGTGAAAGGATTCTTGTCACTTAGATTCTCCATGAATGACCTGGGTGATGCCAATTACATTCTGGGGATTCAGATCTATCGTGATAGATCAATAAGGATAGTGGGACTTGTATAGTCAAGGTACATCAACACCATACTAAAAATATTTAGTATGGAAGATTCAAAGCGCGGTAGTCTACCGGCTTATCGCGGAATCACCCTCTCCAAAGAGATGTCTTCCAAGACTGATTTCGAAAGGGCTCACATCACATCCATACCCTACGCTTCTGCGGTAGGCTGTATAATGTATGCGATGTTGTGTACCAGACCAGATGTTGCTTACGCACTTAGGGTGGTAAGACGGTATCAGTCAAACCCAGGGGAGAAGCACTGGATAGCAGTAAATAACGTTCTTAAGTACCAGAGAAGGACTAAGGAGATGTTCTTGGTGTATGGCGAAAGGACCTCCAGATCAAGGCTATTGCCGACTCCAGCTTCCAGAGTGATAAGGATGACTCCAAGTCCATGTCGGGTTATGTCTTTCCCTCCATGGAGGGGCGGTCTGTTGGAAGAGCTCCAAGCGGGACACCATTGCTGACTCGATGATGGAAATGGAGAATTTCGCCACATGAGACGCCGCAAAAGAGGCAGTTTGGATGAGGAAGTTCTTAACTGAACATCAGGAGGTTCCCTCCATTGTTGATCCAATACATTAGTATTGTGACAACAAACGGTGCTATAGCTTTAGGGAAAGAACCCAGGTCACATCAGAGATCCAGACATATCTTGAGGCGGTACCACCTGATCAGGTTGATCGTTGATCTCCAAGAGATCGAGGTGAGGAGAGTAGATATGGAAAATAACACTGCAGATCCACTCACAGAGGCCATCCCTCAAACTGTGTTCGAGTGGCTATTCGAGATCTTAGGTATGCGATATGCCAGTATATGGCCTTAGTGCAAGTAGGAGATTGATAGTGGTATATGCCCTAGAGGCCATTATTGTATCATACTGGTTTGTATATTTCTTTATGGAAGCTTGGGATATACACGGATGTAGTAACAGCCTTGCTCGAAATGGTAGTATGCTGCCTGGTTTGTTTCTACCTCAATATGTGTATGTGTTTCTTTTAGCATATTGCTTATACATATTGCTAGAGACCTAAGGATCTTTGCTTGATTACCAGCGTTGCGATGGCAGTCACACTAGTGGGGGCTGGTAGTCTATAAGCGCATCCTATACAGGTCCCTAGTCATATGATTATCGAGACGGGGCATCGATACTCCAGAGTAGATTAGTGTATACGCTTCTTATCCCAGCGTCTTTCTAACAGCCATTAGTACGTCATACTAAAGATAGTATGCAGGTGCTCATTAGGTTATGAGTACACAGGACAGGACTCATCGGGAACTGTTGGTGGGTATTATACCTATCGTCAGGTAGCAGTTCCCAGGTGACATGAGTACAGCTTACTCCGTTGACTTGATACTGCTAGTTCGACTCAACTGTGTTACCACTGTACTTTGATTACCACCCTACCACGGCTTGAAGAAGTCGTGCAAACAAGTAGTAGTTGGGTGCAGTCCCAAAGCACTTGGAGGCAGTGGCGGTTAGATAGGATTCGTCTCTCTGGGTGTTGGGGGGTGATATCGCGCTGTGTTTGGAAGGCCATTACACAAAGTCCTTGGCCAAGGCAAGAGAGATTTACTGGTAGGTATTCCAGTAGTTTCTCAGGGTGTTTTGGGCTACACTCCGACACAAGTTATTGCGCTATTAGGGGTCTAACGATTACCTCCCCCTAGGCCCGATATGCATTACTCTTAGACGAACAGACCGGACTGTACAGACATTGTCACAGATAGGCTCAGTAGGAGTTCGGATGAGTTAGCTCAACGGCGTTCTTATCGACACATACCTGGGTAGCCATTACGTGTAGCTAATACCGCATGCGGCTTGTGGTTAAACCCACTGGCAGCGTAGTGTCGAGTCTTTAGAGTCCTATACAGAGGGTTTCACTGCACCGGGCAAAAGGTGTAGAGGCCGTATGGTTTACTGCAGGGCTTCGATCACGTACGTGCACTTGTACGCATATGATGTTCAGGAGGATAATACTAGTGGGCTTTGGTTTATGCCGGATCCTAGTATTGTATTGATGGATTTATTATGTCTCTTTTTATTCGTATTCTTCGCAATGCGGATGTGGGTATGTATATACGGATGAGGGTCATTCTCGTAATTCCCCGGGATTGGCTTCTAGAAGGTAACACCTCATTAGGGTTTCTATTCTTTTGGATTAAAGATTAAACCTAAAAGAGGTGGAGGTGGACAAAAGATCAAGCGTGACTCACCATTAGATGTTTTCAAGCAAGCTAGATATTAGTTGAAATATTTTCTCCTCAATTATTTAGATGCTTGATTATTCTAATCTTGAGATATTCTTCTTCTAAGATCATTCTTCACTAGCATTTCCTCAAGTGAACTTCTTCTTCCTCTAAACCCTAAAAGTCTCATAAGTTGAGAAACCTAGGGTTCCAAGAGACAAATCACTCCATCTTGTCACTCTACACTACCTAGGACTTCTAGTTTAGAGAATTAGAAGCTGTAGTTATCTCAGATTCGAAATAGCAGCTCGGACTATTGACTTTCGGGTGGATCATCTTTGACTCGAGGAGGCCGTCGTGGTTGCCCGATCTGTTTTCGATCCTTAGAGCTGACGACGAGGTGGAGGACAGCGAAGAAGACCCGAAGGACTTGGAATCGTGAGGAATAACTTTCATTCGAGTAGTTAAACCTCATTGCATGTTAGCTAGTTAGGGTTTATTATCGATCCTGGAGTTCATGTCGGTGTTGCGAGCTTTGAAAAATCGTTTTTTGCATATTCCGCCTCCCCGTGAACACGCAGGGTGCGCAACATCGACTTACAAGTGGGACACACATTGGATCGTGACCACTCTAGTACTTTTATATTCTATTGTATCTTGATAAACTCCATCAGATCATAAACTAGATTTTGTATATTGGTAGACCTAGACAGACTTGGGTATTGCGAGACTTAGAGCGATGAGTGTATGTTCGCTTCTTTTGAGCTGTTGGTGTCTTGCTGTATTTATTGTTCCATCTGTGTTTGATCTTCACCATAGTGTGTCGTATATTTACTTCTTTATTTCGTGGTTGTGATTCTGCCGATTGTAGAAGAGCTAGCTCCCGGTTTGGGATGCCTATATATTGCATGTATGTGGTTTTGGATCAAAATATACAAGGGAGGTGCTGCCCAAATTTTTAAAGGACGAAAAATGTTTTCAACTAGTATATAATTCACTTGTATTTTCATATATCATTATCTATGCATATAAACAAAAAATTAATTTCATTATACCTTTATTTCAAAACTGCACCTCCACTATTTTCTACGAAAAGGTATAGATTTATGGGCTTCGGCTTGCTTGAATTACGTTACGCCTTTAGGCGTTACGTGATTTAAGTGCCGGTCACGTGCTAGATTCCGGGTCGTAACAATATAAATACCGTATTCGTGTTAAAATACAAATACCCAAAAGAGAGTAATATAATACTAGAATCAAAACTGGATGTCTTTCAAACCTGCTAGTACTACTAAACTGTCTGATTGAAGCATGTGCATAAATGCACATGTTCAACCGAACACCCCTGCGAAAAACTATACGCCAACTACGCCCGTTTCGCCCGAACCAGGAAACCCTCTTTGTGGGACTCTAAAGACTCCACAATACACTGCCAGAGGGTTTAACTACAAGCACGTCAAAGGAGCTAGCTGTACATAACGGCAACCGAGGTATCTGGCGATAGGACAGGTTTCGTCTCTCCCGGTACAGAGAGTTGATGTTGCGCAATGCTCGATTGGCTATAACTGCCATTCCCTGGCCGGGGTTGTTGAGATTTACTGATAAGAGCTATCAGTAGTTTCTCGAACCATTATGAGCCACACATCGGCATGGCATATCAACTTACTGGCGTTTGACGTTTTCCACCCTTGTCACGACCCAAAAATACGGAACACGAATGGCACATAAATTATGAAACGTCTAGAGGCGTAACGTAATCTAAGTAAGCCAAATCCAAGAAATCTAAACCGTTTTTAAATCAAAGAGTGAAGGAAAACTTGTTTTAAAGTGTTCATACTATAATATTGCATTATTGTACTCCCCAATTTTATTCATTTTATAAATAAATAGGTACTCTTGACGCACGTTTTGTTGCATGTTACAGGATACAGGCTCTTGGATGCGAATACTGTGAAAAAGACGAAAGTTGATACAGAAAAAGGACTTTTGACCAACAAGTAGACGGATCCTAGTCAAGCCTAGACGAAGAACAGTGCAAGGTCCAAAATGTCAAGGCAAACGGTTAAAAGATCGCTACAAGTTTTCACTGAAACATCTGAGAAGAATAAGGAGCCTAACGGAGCAAAGTGCTGAAGAAACAAGAAGCCCAAATACCCAGAATACAGCTCAAGAATTTTTGTGAGCTGAGCTCACCAAAGGGCCGCAGAACCGTGGCCCAAGGCCCACATTTGCCGCGGTTCCACGGCCATTCAAAGCCCGTGTCGGTGCAAACTTAGTGTGTCGGTGCGTCGGTGCGGATGTTTGGATTTTTCGTGGGTAAATCTGTAATTGCACATGTGCGAATCCCGTAACCCTAAATTCTGCTGTTTACTTATAAATTGTAATCGAAAATTATAAAACCCTATGCCTCTTTTCAATACACAAATTATATCTGTTCTGTATTATTGCTTAGAGAGAGCCATCAATAAAATTAGTAAGTTATTTTTAATTCTTTGTTTTAATTCCCTTTTAATTTAGAATGTCTTTTAATCCTCTAATGAGCGAGTAATCTCCTCGCTTGTTAGGGTTAGCCTTAGGGAAAGGTTTGAGAGATGAGATCTCTCACCCCTTTCATGCCCTTTCATAACTAAGAATTAGAACTCCATGCATACGCGCGCACACCGCGCCCTACGGCATCCTACCCCTCGAGGTAACGATGACACCGTAGTATAAAAGCCCGGTTGCGCGCGTTTTCCATGGAGGTTAGGGTAATTATCGATAAAGGAAGGAAAAAAAATCTAGAGGAAGAAACATCTTCCCAAAAGATTCTAATCCATTTTATTGATAATTACTATAACATCTAATAGATCTAAAATATGGCATTGAAAGCGGTGAGGAAACCTTTAATCTCCCAACTTCCCCTAAGCCTAACCCTAGCAAGACCTTAATTTAGATTAATCTAGTTTATTTATAGATCTAGGTTTTTATAGATTTAATAAATCAATCCAAACCACATTTGGAATCAATTTGTAAAAACACATTAAGAAAATTATACATCTCTGTGGATCGACCCGTACTCACCGGCTAGCTGCAAAGCGACGCCGTTTCTGATTACGGTTAACATATATCTTTGGAATAATCAAATGGCGCCGTTGCCGGGGATGGCGTCAAATTTCTTTCTGTGTAATTTCGGGTTGATATAAATTAAAAAAAAATTATTATAAAAATCTGAAAATAAAAAAAGAAATAAAAAATTATCAATTTTTATCTGTTTGAAGGGTGTATCTTTTGAATCTTGCAGGAACAGCAAAGAATCGCGGATCTGGAAATTCACAGAAGGCAAAACAAAATAAATCATATCAGAACAGAGAGGGAAGATCACAACAGAGCCACAAAAGTTTTTTGAGCCACTGATCTCCTCATCCCGCCGCGCCTCCGCGGCAAAACTACCCCCAGACCGCGGTTCCGCCGCTACTTGGCCACGTCGGCGCACCAAATTTTCTGGGTTTGTTTCTCCTTCTCCCCTCTGTCAACCACCATATATCTTTTGTGAAAATTTTCTGCAGGATTTCTTTGCGCTAAAAATCTTCTCTCCCCTTCTAAATAACAGATTTTCTGCAGGTTTCTTTGCGCCGCGCTAAAAAAATTGATTGCAAGTGAATTTTATTGTTTTGCATAAGTTAATCGGACTTTAAGGGGCTAATTGACCAAACGCAGATTGGGTGGGGATTTCATCACCCTTCCCAGGACCCCAGAAAACACTTAAAGCATTTGCATCGACCACAATTAATTAAAAAATAATAGACTCAGCCCTAAGGACATCGAGCTCAATAGGAAAAGGACTAGTATAGGCATCGACCGTTTATCCTAACCTGACCTTGCGGTGTCTAGGCAAGTGTGTCTAGGCTAGTGGTTATTAATTAGGCCCACTATTGTGGTTCCTTCCCACTTACCTAGCACTTACCTGGCCGCAAGTGTCGATGAAGAGGCGGTTTGAGGTCCTATTTCTAGCCCTAGTTAGGAGCTGTCTAGCAGACCTAGGTGACCCTAGATCTAGGCCTGATTGTGCTTGTGTGGTTGATACATTTGTGTCATAAGTCTCTTTTCAAAAACCTCTTTGCAAAACTCTCACATAAATAAAAAAAAATAAAAATCTTTTCAAAACTTGCAACTTGTCGCTAAAGAAATTTTGCAACTCACTTACACCACTTTTTCTCATTGACGTTATCTTACCCCCACATTCTGTTTTTTCTTTTTTTTCTGACTACACTACTCCTTTAGTGTATGTCACTTTGGACTAGGGATACTAACGCCCGATTAGTCCGTGTTTCGTTGGTACCGACCGACGAACCTTTGACACCGAAGTCGAAATTCCCTCCATTTCCTTACCTCCACCTTTAAATTCTTCTTTCGAAGGTATGTCGGGATTCAACCCCAACGATACCTTACTGACGGGAATGATTCCACCTTCGTTAGGTGCGAATAACCCGAATCTTCGACCTGTTGTAGCGCCTGCACGAATCGCGCTCCAGGATGTCTTCTACCCCGTCCGCACTTTTTTATCTACCTGTCTTTCACCCCCCGCCGGCAAATGGGGACAATTTTGAAATAAAACCACATTTCATCAATATGCTACCAAAATTTCATGGTTTGGAATCCGAAGATGCATATATCTTTATCAATAAATTCCAAAATGTGCGCTATGATGAAAACGACCTAATTAAGTGATGACGCTATAAGGCTAAGGGTCATTCCTTTCACCTTATGTGACCTAGCCGAGAAGTGGCTATACAGCACCGCATCACATTCCATTAGAAATTGGGACGAGTTTGTGAGAGCTTTTCTGAAAAAGTTCTATCCTCATCACAAAACTGCTAGAATCCGTAACGAGATTATACAATTTTCACAGCTTCCTTCCGAACCATTTTGGAAGTGCTTCGAGAGATTTAAAGACCTACTTGTTCAATGCCCTCATCATGGGATCGAAAGTTGGCAACTTTGCCAAACATTATACGAGGGACTGAACTCGGCAACGAAGCAGTTGCTATAAACCATATGTCAAGGTCATTTTCTCTCTAAGTTTAGTGACGAAGCGTGGCAGTTTCTTGAGGATCATAGTGAGCAAACAATTCAGTGGGAGAGTACCAAGGCCACATCATCTTCTTCTAGTGGTCAATCTAGGGCAGGCATACATCAAGTAGATATGTCGATTGCTATGAAGGCCGAGATGGCCGCACTTATGAAAAAGCTAGAAGCCTTTGAGACCAAAATCTCATCGTTTTCTCCTGCCCCTGTTATGCCTCCACGAACTGTTTGTGCTTGTTTTGCGGATCCATCGCATCTAACCGAAGAGTGTCCTTATAATACATCTACTCAAGGACAGGATCAAGTCAATGCTGCATTTCAGCAACGACAAAGAAACGATCCGTACTCTTCGACATACAATCCGGGGTGGAGGAATCACCCAAATTTCGCTTGGAACCAAAATCAACAAGTCCAAGGAAATAACAATTTTCAAAGACCTCCTCCTCCACAACAACAACAAGCACCTTCACAAACTCAAAACTAGCAACCTTTCCAACAACAACCTTATACAAATCAAATGAACAATTTGGTTCAACCAAATGATGATAAGGTTATCTCGCTCGAAAAAAGTCTAGATGCATTTCTCAAGCAATCTACAGAATCCGTAGCAAGATTTGAAAATTATGTTCCGTCTTTGATGCATAACAATGCCTCACACGATCAAAGTATCAAATCTATTGAGGCACAAATTGCACAATTAACTGCTGCGTTGAGCGAGAGAGAAAAGGGAAAGCTTCCATCTCAACCATTGCCAAATCCCGGTCACACACAAAACGCATATCACAATCACAATGTAAATGCGGTGACCACGTTGAGATCCGGAAGTGTGTTGCAAAATAATGTGGGAACTAGTGATGACATCCCCGCCGGTGGTTCTTCTTCTACTTCTTCTCCATCATCATCTTCTCCTTCTTCATTTTCTTCACCTTTTTCTTTAGAGCCTATTCTCCACCCTTCACATGGCTCTACTTCTTCTAGCTCGAATGGACCCATTTCTCACAACATGAACACATCTACACCGGGATCCGTTCCTACTCCACATTCTACTCCACAGACATTTGGCTCAACGAATTTTCAAAATGCTCCATTCCCAAGCAGGTTGATTCCTAATAAACCAACTGCACAAGTGGAGAAGATTGTGTAGATATTTAAGCAGGTTAGCATAAATATACCTTTCTTGGATGCAATCCAACAAGTCCCTTCATACGCGAAAATCTTAAAGGGCTTATGCACCTCGAAGAGAAAGTCATCTCAAGTACCCAAGAAAGTGCTAGTGGCTAGTGCAGTGAGCAATGCTATTAACCACCCTCAAACCTTACCCCAAAAACGAAAGGACCCCGGCTGTCCTACGATTTCAATCACAATTGGGGATAAGAAAATTAATCGAGCACTTTTAGATCTTGGGTCTAGTGTTAACCTACTTCCCTACTCCGTGTACGAACAATTAGGGGTTGGAGAGTTGAAACCCACTCGTTGTACTCTCCAAATGGCTGATCGATCGATCACCCATCCAAGGGGTGAGCTAGAGGATGTGTTGATCAAAGTTGGGGAGTTCATATTCCCCGTTGATTTTATTGTTATGGATACACAACCTATTGCTAACCCAAGAAACCAAATTCCGGTGATTCTCGGTCGACCATTTTTGGCCACTTCCAATGCTGTGATAAACTGTCGCAATGGATCCATGACTCTATCCTTTGGGAAGATGCTTAGTGAGCTCAATATTTATAAGATGGGAAGTCTGCCCCCCGTACCTAAACCTAGTACACGAGAAGTTTGCTCTATTAACGAAATCACGCAGGAGGACTGCGAGCTTGAAAGATTCTTGTTTGATGAAAACAGTTTTGACGCAACTAGTGCGTCCCTCCTTGAGCCTACCACCATTGACACAACCGATATGGATTATGAATGTTTCACTTTTTCGGATGATGACGACTTACAGCCTGAATATGAGTCTTTTGAATTTTTTGATGAGTTAGTCGAACCATCTGAATCGGTTGTTTGCAGTGATTTCGAACCTGTGTTGGAGTCCTTTGAGTTCGAGGAAGATTCCGCGATGATTTTTTCGCCTCCGAAACTCGAACTCATGTCCTTGCCACCTCACCTTAAATCTGCTTACATAGGTGAGAATAAGACTTTTCCCATATAATATCAGCCTCTCTAGCTTTCGAGCAGGAGAACGCTACTTTAATGGTCTTACAAGATAGGAGGCAAGCTTTCGGTTGGACTATGGCGGACATCGAGGAGATCAGTTCCCTTATAATTAAATATCATATGCAATTGATGGATGATGCCAACTCAATAGAGGACCAACAGAAACATTTTGGGGGTATTCTGGTGAGTCAACTTCCTCCTTTAGAAGTTGAACCACCCCCATTTCTTTTAATAAGCTACGAGAATGCCAATATTCTACTGATTGCTGATCATTCACATTCTCGTTTTTATTCATCACCACCTCCTGTATATTCACCTCCACACCTTCCATACCACCACTTCTATCTTCCCCAATTCTTTTTGGATCACTACAACGTATTCTTCCACCAACTGATACTCTTTACTGATAAATTTTTCAACTGGTTGGTATTAACGTTTGGTCTATGCAAGGTTTGGCAGTAATGTCTAACATAGTTTAAATGAAGTTTGGGGGAGGGCCTTTCTGTAAATATTTTTGTTTTCCTTAACAATAAAAAAAAATTGTAAATAAATAAACAGGGGAGTGCCGACATTTTGACCCTCTTGGTTTAGTATGACAGTGAGGACACTGTCAAGTTCAAGTTTGGGGGTATGCTCGGTACGTCTTCTTCCTTCGCATTCATTTGTACATATTTTTGCATTTTCATATTTATTTGAAAACCCATAAAAATTTGAAAAATTTCAAAAATTAGAAAAATTAATGTATTCAATTTTGGCTGATTGACTTGAGTTTGACAAATAGGTTAACTGGCTAAGAACAACTAGATCTTAGACTTAGTGAATTAAAAACCCTAAAGATAACATTCCTTAAAGTTTAACGGTAGAAAGTATATGCCTTGTAGTTTATTTAGAAATAGGCAAATTTTGGGTTCACTTCTTGGGCTAAGTCAAAATGAGGGAAGAATATTGATGTTCTTATTAAAGTATAAGTTTGAAAAACAGTTCCTAGCTTAAGTCTAGATTCTGAAAATGTATAACCTACAATTTGCACAATCACGCACCTCGAAACTTGGAATAGTAGAAGAGACCTTGAAATTCTCTTGTCTAATGTCCTTAGTACAATGGAAAAAAAGTGAATAAAGAATACAAAAAATGGACACTGGTTTTTGTGATTACTTAAGGCTGCCAAAATACAAAAAATATTTAGCGAGGGTGCTTCATCACCTAGTGCCTTAGACCAACTGGTTTGGGAGTCACTACTAAAGCCTTGGGTGTTGCAAAACTTGGAGGTACGCTTTAAAGTGCTAACGCATCTTGTAATCGGTTGTTGGTACCTCAAGAAGTATTAACGGTCGCATGAAGGATGTGTAAGCAAATTTCATTTAAAAATTCACTAATTAATAAGTGCTTTGGACAATGAACGAGAGTACGATTGCTTGATTTGAATTTCCAAGTGTAGGGGTGATATTTACACACACGTGGGGATATGTGATTAGAGTTTAGATGAGAGAAAGGGATGAAGAATAGAACTTGTATCTTTAGTAGAGTTGATAGAAATTCCTAAGTGGAGATGGAACTTTAGAAGGAAAACTTAAGAGATGCCGAAAGCTAAGTAGGTCTACATAACATATATAATCTTAAGTTAAAAAATGAGGAAGTGTGAAGAATATGGGTTGATAATTTGCAAGTAGAAGATAATAGAATTCCTTGTTAGAAAACCTAATTGGAAAACAAAAGTCAATGGGCCGAATTGATAGGATTTTGTGGGTATAATCCGCTGAAAACCCTCAGGAGACAACACTCCTACTAGGGACACCTAGAGGTTTAACGGCTTGTTGCACGTGCTCAGTGCAATCGCGTTTCCCTGCGAAAGTACGGTCAGGATTTTAGAGAATAAAATAATAAGTTTGCTCGAGGACGAGCAAAAGGTAAGTTTGGGGGTATTTGTTCATACTATAATATTGCATTATTGTACTCCCCAATTTTATTCATTTTATAAATAAACAGGTACTCTTGACGCACGTTTGTTGCATGTTACAGGATACAGGCTCTTGGATGCGAATACTGTGAAAAAGACGAAATTTGATACAGAAAAAGGACTTTTGACCAACAAATAGATGGATCCTATTCAAGCCTAAACGAAGAACAGTCCAAGGTCCAAAATGTCAAGGCAAACGGTTAAAAGATCGCTACAAGTTTTCACTGAAACATCTGAGAAGAATAAGGAGCCAAACAGAGAAAAGTGGTGAAGAAACAAGAAGCCCAAATACCCAGAATACAGCTCAAGAATTTTGGTGAGCTGAGCTCACCAAAAGGCCGCGGAACCGCGGCCCAAGGCCCACATTTGCCGCGGTTCCGCGGCCATTCAAAGCCCGTGTCGGTGCAAACTTAGGGTGTCGGTGCGTCGGTGCGGATGTTTGGATTTTTCGTGGGCAAATCTGTAATTGCACATGTGCGAATCCCGTAACCCTAAATTCTCCTGTTTACTTATAAATTGTAATCGAAAATTGTAAAACCTTATGCCTCTTTTTAATACACAAATTCAGATCTGTTCTGTATTAATGCTTGGAGGAAGCCATCAATAAAATTAGTAAGTTATTTTTAATTCTTTGTTTTAATTCTCATTTAATTTAGAATGTCTTTTAATCCCCTAATGAGCGAGTAATCTCCTCGCTTGTTAGGGTTAGCCTTAGGGAAAGGTTTGAGAGATGAGATCTCTCACCCCTTTCATGCCCTTTCACAACTAAGAATTAGAACTCCATGCATACGCGCACACACCGCGCCCTACGGCATCCTACCCCTCGAGGAAACGATGACACCGTAGTACAAAGGCCCGGTTGCGCGCGTTTTCCATAGAGGTTAGGGTAATTATCGATAAAGGAAAAAAAATCTTGAGGAAGAAAAATCTTCCCAAAAGATTCTAATCCACTTTATTGATAATTACTATAACATCTAATAGATCTAAAATATAGCATTGAAAGCGGTGAGGAAACTTTTAATCTCCCAACTTCCCCAAAACCTAACCCTAGCAAGACCTAAATTTAGATTAATCTAGTTTATTGATAGATATATGTTTTTATAGATTTAATAAATCAATCCAAACCACATTTGGTATCAACTCGTAAAAACACATTAAAAAAATTACACATCACTGTGGATCGACCAGTACTCACCGGCTAGCTGCATAGCGACGCCGTTTCTGATTACGGTCAACATATATCGTTGGAATAATCATAAAGCAAGTGGTTTTAACAAAATAAGGTATTAAACATTTTAAAAGCAACATCATATTTTTCCGAAAATTTCGGCAGTGTCTCTTTTTTAAATACTGGCCCCCTAACGGGTACAACACATGAAATACATAATAATGAATAAAGGCATCCCCAAGTGGGTGCTAGCTCTTCGACAACTGGCGGAAACAACCACGCAAGCAATATAATATACAACGGTGAAGGAGAGGATCGAAACTCAGAAAAAAATCAACATCCTCAAGAAAACCAGAGAAGAATCATAATAATTCAAGCGCGCGACTCTAAGGACGAAAGAATAACAACAGGTTTTCTTAGTTTATCAAATAATACAAGTCTGGTTGTTGGAGTTTACTAGATACAACTGAAATAAATAAAGTACGACGGTGGTCACGATGTGAGTGAACCCACCTACCAAAGCAATCACCCGGAAGGAAGCAGTGTGCCAGCAAGCCGCAATGAAACCTGTACGGCCAAACCTGCAAGAAACTGTGGCAGAACGGGGTGAGTTGCTAACTCCTGAGTAGAAAACATCACCGAGAAGAAATCGCATGTATGACTCTCTCCTAGGCCATACAATAATATCCTCATAACATATATAACCTGAAACATCTAATAATGGCAAGGTAATCATCTAAACATAAGTGAAATACCAAGTGCTCGTGTCAGTGCCTCAGGTAGCAACATGTCACATATATGATATGTGAATGCATCAAGAATGAAAGCAGAATACATCTTGTGCGAGAAAACTGTTTTCTTATCTTAGTTAGATTTTTGTATAAAAACTGAATATCATCAATGAAATCAACAAAGAATCCGTGTCAAGCATCGACACAAAACACATATCTCAATATCTCAATGTCTCAATATATCGGCCTCCGCATGAACTGGATCGGCCCATAACATCAAATCTCAGTATCTCAATATCTCGGGCTCCACATGAACAGGATCGGCCAATAACATCAAATCTCAATATCTCGGGCGCCACATGAACAGGATCGGCCCATAACATCAAATCTCAATATCTCGGGTTCCGCATGAACATGATCGTCCAATAACATCAAATTTCAATATCTCGGGCTCCGCATGAACATGATCGGCCTATAGGCTCCACATGATCAGGATCGGCCCATATCACACAAAATACTCAAATTTCGAGAAAAACGCAAATTTCTATTTTTTGAAATGATAATGAGTTCAAAAATCCTTGCGGTTTCTCCAAATCCAGAAATCTCATGGAAAATCTAAATCCCAAAATCAAGAGTAAATAAACAGTGAATTAACAGCATAAAGCCCCATAATATTGCATGAGAAATGAATATATGAATGCATCGGGTATCAAGCAAGGAATGCATTAACTAAACTAGCATATGAAAACAATCATACTAGTACTATGTTGCAACTACTAGCTAGCAATTTATACCCTTAAAGTAATGTTTTCTAATGTGTACGTGACATGGAAATTACCGATGATGAAGTGTGTGAGCCGGCAAGAAAGTGTACGTGGAGCATACACATCATCGGTAATGGTGCTGGTGTCCTGACAACAGGGTTTCATAATAACTAACGAAAACACATTTAAGCATGCAATGCGATGCGAAAAGCAAGAATACGCGGAAAATGCATAATAAACGCAACATTGAAGAATACACATTTCGATAAACGAGTAATAAAGTTTTTGGTGTTTGAAATCGCACGAATCGTGGTTTTAGAAAAATAGGGCTACAGTGTCCTTGAGAAAAGATACATCCTTTGAAAAATCCGTGGTATCCCTCGGCCTGTCTTTAAAATACTCACGATTCATTAGTTTTGAAAATAAGTATGACTCGAGCCGATTCAAACATCTACCTGATAAACTACAGGACTAAACGAAAGGGTAAAGAAATCCACCTAAGTCTGAGTCGATATATGTCACAACCCGAAATATTAGCTCGTGTCCAGCACTTGAATCAAACAATGTCTAAAGGCGTAACGGAATTCAAGTAAGCAGAAACTCAGAAATCTAAACTTTTTAAAGAAAATAAAGGTGGTGAAGTTTTGAAATAAAGGTATAATGAAATCAAGTTTTCTTAATGCATAGAAAAGGACCATGAAAATGCAACTGAAATTTACTAGTTTGAAAACGTGTTTCGTCTTTTTAAAATTTGGGCAGCACCTCCTTTGTATATTTTGATCCAAAACCGCAAATACATAACAAGAACAATGGCAACCCCAAGCGGGAGCTAGCTCTTCGCCAACTGGCGGATCACAACCACGCAAAGCATAAATATAAGTATACGACGCCTCATGGCAAAGATCACCACAAAAGATAAAGAAGAAAGCGAGATATCAACCCAAAACGCAGATATAGAACCCATCGCTCAAGTCTCACAACTACAAGTCTTGCTAAGTCTCATTACTTGCACAAAACTAGTTTGATTTGATGGAGTTGACTAGATACAACATGAAATTTGAATACAATAGTGGGTACGATACAAATATCCCACCTACCAAAGCAAAACACCCGAATGCAACTGTGTGCTAGCGATGCCGCTACTGATCCATGCGGTCAACCCGCAAGAACTGTGGTACAACGGGGTGAGTTGCCAACTCGTGAGTAAAAAAACATCAATAAGTAGAAATCGAATAAATAACGACTACTAGGTCAACTATATCATAAATGTAATACTATGATATCTAGGGTGACCATATCTATAGCTGTGCCATCAATATCAACAATGTCTATATGCATGTGGCTATCATCCAACAATATAATCAATGTAGGTATGCATGTGGATCTCGTCCAACCATAGAATAAATGTATGTATGCATATGGATCTCATCCAACCAATTAATCAATGTATTTATACACGTGTCAACCAATGACACAACAATATCATGCATGTAAATATCATAAAAGCATATGCATGAAAGTATGAGGATATAAATCAATGGGTGTCCCTCACGACACATTAAAATCAAGGAACCTGGGTGTCCAACATCGACAATCGAAAACATCATGAAACCCGTGTCCAGCATGTAAGTCCATGCTACCTCTCCTGGTATTTTTGGGAATGCGGAATTTGATGAAAAACAATTTTCTAGAGGCGGTAACATGGACTCAAAACCGGATCTTTGTTAAACATCTAACTAACAACCTAACTAGGATTTGTTAACTACTCGGTTAGGGGGTTATACCTTTCTTTCTTGAACTCCTTCGTCTTCAAACCTCGATGGTTGTCCGGATCGGCTTCATCCCGTCGTCTCCTTGCGCTGAAGATCGATCCACCCGAAAGCTTCTACCTTTGGCTTCTTCTTCGAGCTTTGAAGAAACTATTTCACTCGGTTTGCTAAACCTTGTGAACTAGAGTGAGTAGAGGAGAGTGTGTTGGGATTTTTCTCTATGGTTTTTGGTTCTCAACACATGAGACAAGTGAACCATAAACTAAAGAGGGGGAGAGCAAGAGGAAGAAGATGAGAGCTCAAGAACACAAGAGAGAGAAAGGAAATGAAAGAATGAGCAAGACTTTTCTCTCTTGGCTCTCATAATCCAAAACCATCATAACAAATAATAGCAATCAAGTATTACTGATGGTTTAAGCTACAATAGCCATATCATTTCATGCACTCATTTTGCACAAGAGAACAAGCAAGCAAAAGTCTTTGCCATGAAATGATAGCCATTGTCATCATGATGGTCAACTAGTCCAACCTAGTCAACCGGTCAACAAAGTCAACAAGTCAACAAAGTCAACCCCTCAACAACCATATCACTATAATACTTAATTAATATTATTGTTAATTACATATCATATTCTCATTACGGTTGAGCAAATAGTCAATAGTCAACGGTCAACGGTCAACAACTCTAATGAGAATCCTCTGCCTATTTCTCTCCGTCAACTGTGCATACACACCCGCATCCGCGTTCCAAGGAACACGAACACATACTGGATAAAACCAATCCCAAAACGTACACTAGGATTTGGCTTAAACCAAAGCCCGCTAGTGTTAACTATCCGGACACTGTACGTGCATAAGTGCACGGATGTGACCGAACCCTGTCGCAAAACCATAGGACCTGTCGCAAAACCATGCGACCTTTACTCTTTTGCCTAAAGGCGAATAGCTTTCTGTGTGGGACTCTAAAGACTCGACACTACGCTGGCAGTGGGCTTAACCACAGACCGCAAGCGGCACTAGCTGTGCGTAACGGTCCCCAGGTAGATGCCGACAAGAAGACTGACGAGGTGAAACCCATCTGAATTCCTACTGAGTCTGATGTGACAGTCTCCGTACAGTCTGGTCTGTTCGTCTGATACATCGCATGGCGGGCCTAGCGGGGTGGTAAACATCAGTCCCCTAACAGAGGTACAAGTCGTGTCGGAGTGAAGCCCAAAACACCCTGAGATAACACTGGAAGCCTACCAGTATATCTCGCTTGCCCTGGCTAGGGACAACTCGTGTAATGGCTCTCTTAGACACAGCGCGATGTCAACCCCCAATACCGAGAGAGACGAATCCTGTCTAACCGCCACTGCCTCCAATTTCTTCGGGACTGCACCCAACTACTACCTGTTTGCACGACTCCCTTGAGCCGTGGTAGGGTAGTAATCAAAGTACAGTGGGAACACGCTCGAGGCGAAGTGACAGTGTCAAGTCAGCGGACAAACCTGTACTCATGTCACCTGGGAACTGATAACTGACGATAGGTATAATACCAACCGGTCAGTTCCCGACGAGTCTTGTCCAGTGTACTCGTAACCTAACGAGCACCCGCATACTATCTCCAGTATGACGTACTGATGGCTGTGGGACAGACCATCTCCCAGTGTGGGATGAGAAGTGCATACGCTAGTCTACTCCGGTGTATCGATGCCCTGTCTCGATAGTCCTGCGACTAGGGACCTGCATAAGGATGTGCTTATAGATTACCTAGCCCCCACTAGTGTGACTGCCATCACAACGCTGGTAATCAAGCAAAGATCCTAAGGGCTCCACTAATGTGTATAGGTGATATACTAAAATAAACACATGTACACATTGAAGTAGATACAAACCAAGTAGCATACTTCTATTTTGAGCAAGATTGTATATACAAGTTGAATATCCCAAGCTTCCATTAAGTAATATACAAACTAGTATGATACAGTAATGGCCTCTAGGGCATATTCACTAACTATCTCCCACATGCACTAAGGCCATGTACTGGCGTATCGAAGACCTATCATCTCGATCAGCCGCTCGAACTGAGTCTGGGACAAGGCCTTGGTGAATGGATCTGCAGTGTTATCTTCTGAAGCAACCCTCCGAACCTCGATCTCCTGGCGATCCACGTTCTCCCTGATCAGGTGATACCGCCTCAAGATGTGTCTGGATCTCTGATGGGACCTGGGTTCCTTCGCTAAAGATATAGCCCCGTTGTTGTCGCAATACAGAGGTATTGGATCAACAATGGACGGAACCACCTGAAGTTCTTTCAAGAACTTCCTCATCCAGACAGCTTCTTTTGCGGCATCAGATGCAGCGATATATTCCACTTCCATCGTCGAGTCTGCAACGGTTTCCTGTTTGGAACTCTTCCAACACACTGCCCCTCCATTGATGGTAAAGACAAAACCCGACATGGACTTGGAATCATCCTTGTCACTCTGGAAGCTGGAGTCAGCAATGGCCTCGATCTGGAGGTCTTTTCCGCCATACACCAAGAACATCTCCTTAGTCCTTCTCAGGTACTTGAGAATGTTCTTTACCGCAATCCAGTGTTTCTCCCCAGGGTTTGACTGATACCGGCTTACCACACTCAGTGCATAAGCTACATCCGGTCTGGTACACAACATCGCATACATTATAGAGCCTACCGCAAAAGCGTAGGGTATAATAGACATGCGATCCCTCTCCAAATCAGTCTTGGGAGACATCTCTTTAGAGAGGGTGATCCCGTGACAAGCCGGTATGTTACCGCGCTTGGAATCTTCCATACTGAATATTTTCAGTATGGTGTCGATGTACCTGGACTGTAAAAGTCCTAATATCCTTTTGGATCTATCACGATGGATCCGGATCCCCAGGATGTATGAGGCATCTCCCAGGTCTTTCATGGAGAACCTGTGTGACAAGAACCCCTTGACAGATTGTAGCATAGGAATGCCATTTCCTATTAAGAGAATATCATCCACGTATAAAACGAGGAATACTACAGTTCTTGCTACAAATCTACTATAGATGCATGGTTCATCTGGATTTTTGATAAAGCCAAATTCCTTGACCGTCTCATCAAAGAAGATGTTCCAACTCCGCGATGCCTGCTTTAGTCCATAGATGGACTTAAGCAACTTGCACACCTTTCCGCTGCTCCCACTCTGAATGAAACCCTCTGGCTGGACCATATAGACACACTCCTCTAAATTTCCATTTAGAAAAGCTGTCTTTACGTCCATCTGCCAAATCTCATAATCGTGGAAGGCAACAATGGCAAGAAGGATCCGAATGGATTTCAGCATAGCCACTGGAGAAAAGGTTTCGTCATAGTCGAAACCAGGTCTTTGACGAAAACCCTTTGGAACAAGTCTAGCTTTATAGGTCTCAACCTGTCCATCTACACCAATCTTCCCTTTGAAGATCCATTTGCATCCTACGGGTTTTACCCCGTCTGGAGCAATGTCCAACGTCCATACTTTGTTGGTGTACATGGACTCCATTTTCAGTCCGCATTGCATCCAGCCATTTTACCGAGTCAACGCTCTGAACGGCCTGATGGAACCTAGTAAGCTCATCATAATCTATGATGCAATCCTCTCTATCCCCGTCTTTGAGAAAACCGTAGTATCTCTCGGGCGAATGAGACTGCCTAGTACTCCTGCGGAGCGGCGTAGGAATGTCCTGTTCTTTTGAACCTACTGATTCCACTAAGCTTTCAGTAATAGCTCGTGGTTCTGGAATTTCTTCCAGTTCTACTGTGCTCCTGTTCAGACTATAATATTGCATTTTTCATTCCCCTATTCTTATCCATTTTATAAATAAACAGGTACTCTTGACGTACTTTTGTTACATGTTACAGGATACAGGGCTTGGAAGCGAATACAGTGAAAAAAGACGAAAGCTGATACAGAAAAGAGACTTTTGACCAACAAGTAGACGGATCCTAGTCAAGCCTAGTCGAAGAACAGTGCAAGGTCCAAAATGTCAAGTGAACGGTTAAAAGATCGCTACAAGTATTCACTGAAACATATGGAGGAGAATGAAAAGCCTAACAGAGAAAAATACATATGGAAATAGGAAGCCCAAGAAGCCAAGAAAAAGCCCAAAAATTACAGAGTCCCAAATCCTCAATTTGGCCGCGGAACCGCGGCCAAACCCACCCTGGAGCCGCGCTTCCGCGGCCGTTTGTTGCACGTGTCGGCACCGACTTCTTGTGTCGGTGCGACGGTTCGGGTGTTGGGATTTTTAGAGGTCAAATCTGTAATTGCGCATGTGCGAGAATCTGTAACCCTAGTTTCCCTCTTTTCTTATAAATTGTAGTCAAAAATTGTAAAACCCTATCCCTCTTTTCAATCAATAAATTTCAGAATTTCTGGGAGTTATATTCAGATCTGTTCTATATCGTTTGGAGGGAGCCGTCAACCTAGTAAGGTAAATTATGTTTTTCTTTCTTTTAATTAGTATGCATTATCATCCCCTAATGAGCGAGTAGTCTCCTCGCTTGTTAGGGTTAGCCTTAGGGAAAGGGTTGAGAGATGAGATCTCTCACCCCTTTCAATGCCACATTCACCTAATGAATTAGAACTCCACGCATACGAGCACAACCGCTCCCTACGGCATCCTACCCCTCGAAGTAACGGTGAACCGTAGTATAAAGGGCCGGTTGCGCGCGTTTTCCGTGGGGGTTAGGGTAATTATCAACAAAGGAAGGATACAAATCTAGAGGAAGAAACATCTTCCCAAAAGATTTGGATCCACTTTATTAATAATTACCTTAACATCTAATAGATCTAAAAAGAAGGCATTGAAAGCGGTGAGGAAAAACGTTAATCTCCAAAACTTCCCCTAAACCTAACCCTAGCAAGGCTTTTAATTAGATTAATTAGATCCAGTTTTCATAGATTTTTATAAACCAACCAAACGACACTTTGAATCAACTCGTTAAAGCACATAAAAGGAAATTATCCATCTCTGTGGATCGACCCGCACTCACCGGCTAGCTGCAAAGCGACGCCGTTTCTGATTGCGGTAAACTTATATTTTTGACACCAATCAGCTCCCACTTATCTGGTTTTCCAAAAACTCAGTTTACAAGAAGTAGGCATGACGAGAAACAAAAACCTTTTGTTCCTCTTCGCAGTAGAAGAAATATCCCTTGGAGTTCTTTGGATATCCCACGAACTTGCACTGTACTGAGCGTGCCTCGAGTTTGTCCGCATGCTGCTTTTTGACAAAAGCTGGACATCCCCATGTCTTAATGTGATTAAGATAGGGTCTCTTCCCACACCACATCTCATATGGTGTAGTAGGCACAGCCTTAGTTGGAACTCGGTTCAAAAGGTATGCAGCTGATTCTAGCGCATACCCCCAGAATGATCGCGGTAACTCAGCGTTACTCATCGTGGACCGTACCATATCAAATAGGGTTCGGTTCCGTCTCTCCGATACACTGTTATGTTGCGGAGTGTATGGAGGAGTAAGCTGAGAGAGAATTTCGTTCTCTTTTAAATAGTCCAGGAACTCGGAACTCAAGTATTCACCACCTCGATCCGATCTTAAAATCTTGATACTTTTGCCGGTTTGTTTTTCTACTTCATTCTTATATTCCTGGAATTTTCCAAAGGCTTCGGACTTATGTTTCATTAAGAAGACATAACCGTACCTTGAAAAGTCATCCGTAAAAGTAATGAAGTAGGAATAACCGCTTCGCGCATGTGTAGACATTGAACCGCACACGTCGCTGTGTAGGAGTCCCAAAAGCTCGCTCGCCCTTACTCCATATCCAGTGAACGGAGTCTTTGTCATCTATCCTTTGAGACAGGATTGACAAGTGGCATACGATTGATATTCGAACGGATTCAAATATCATTCTGTTTGTAACTTCGTCAACCATCTCTCATTGATGTGACCCAGTCTACAATGCCATAAGAAAGTCTGGTTGATTTCTGGAGACTTTCTTTTGTGTGTATTCTGGACATTGAAAATCTGTGGTTGGTTTAATACGTAGATACCATTGCTCAATGTACCTGACCCAATCTGAACTTGATTAAGGTGAATGTTTACAACATTTCTTACAAACGCAAATTCATAACTTTCTTTAGAAACCAAAGATACAGAAATGATATTACAAGTTGCGTTGGGTACAAAAAAGCAATTACGCAAAACCAAAACATGTCCATCTGACATTCCCTGGTGATAGTCCCCCACGGCCTTAGCATCCATGCTAGCTCCGTTTGCAACTTTGAGGGTCATGTCACCTGCCTTCAAAACCCTACGGTTTCTTAACGCCTGCAAAGAATTACAGATATGAAATCCTGATCCGGTATCCAATACCTAGGAAGTAGAGTTTATTGAAAGACAGTTTTCAATAACATACACACCTGAAGCTAAAGCCGCAACCTGCTTCAGTTCCTGTGTTCTGGCCTTCCAAGCCCTGCAATCATTCTTCCAGTGTCCCTTCTTATGACAATAGAAGCATTCTTCTTTATCCACAAGCTGCCCAGCTTTCTTTGTTGCTTTTGCTTTTGCTTTTCCCTTCGTATCCACTTTACTAACACCGCCCCTTGGTTTGGCGGGGGCTTTCTTCTTCTTTCTCTTGGATTTCGCCTTGGACCTAGAAGAGGAAGATCCTCCTACAAACAAAGTGGATGTTTCCCTACCTTTCTGTAGGGTGCCCTCTGCGCTCCTCAGCATGTTGAGGAGTTCTGAAAGTTCAACTTCCTTTTCTTGTAAGTTTAAGTTCAGGATAAACTGGGCATAAGTGGAAGGAAGGGACTGGAGAATCAAGTCCGTATAGAGCTCATTCTCCAACGTGGTCCCAAGGTCCGCGAGCTCTTCTATTTAGCCAATCATCTTAAGCACGTGTTCCGCTACCGATGATCCGACGGCCAACCTTGCCGAAAATAACTTCTTCGACACTTCGTATCTTGCGATACGAGATTGCTCTCTATACAGTTCTTTTGTATGGAGAAATATGGATTCGAGGTCCATATTCTCGTGCCTCCTCTGATGTTCGTTGTCCATAGAGGCAAGCATGAGGCACTTGGCATTCGCGCAATCGATTTCCCAGGTCTTACGGATTTCCTTATCGGCGACGCTGGTTTTGGGATCTGGGATAGGGGGAGCTTTGGTGGTAAGAAGATACCCCAGCTTGTCGTAAGTGATTGCCATCTTGACATTCCTAAGCCAATCTTTGTAGTTTAACCCTGTCAGTATGTTTTTATCTAGAAGTAACTTAAGTCCAGTCATGTCGATTGGTCGCTGTAAATAGGAGAGAGAGAAGAAACACTCAGCACGATACTCTTGCAAGTTTAGAATGGTTTTTAGTTTTTCTAAACAGGATGGCTCCTACTGTTTCTCGAATCCCTCCTCAAACCAAAAAGGAAGAATTAGTCAGGATCAATCTCACCGTACAAAACTTGCTTAACCGTTCAGCCAGGCTAGTGTCGGTACTTCGAGGGAGGTTTTCCAATGCTTTCGCGAAGTTCCTTAATTTAAGAACCTCATTTCCCTAGGGCGTAGCCCCGCTAACACCATTCTAGACACCTACCAGGTTTATAGCATTGATCGTTAAGCGAGAAATTTCCCGAGGAGTAGCATATACTCACAGTAGGATCGGGATCCAAATATCATTGCGTGACGAAACTGAAGGAATCCTACCAGAATCATCACACTCCAAATGGTATGCAACACTAGCAAGTTTCAGTTCTTTTGAAACTCACGATGTGGATTTTTGCCCCATGCTTTTATGACCTTGACTTTGGCCAACAAATCATAAGTCACATGTCAAGTTCTACCCGTCGTTCTCCAGGTTAATATGAATCCACCCGCACCTACCCTTGACTTTGGCCAACAAGGCAGTACGACTGTTCCAAACCAACGCATCTATCTATGCTGCACATGAATACCCAATAGCTACCAATCACTATGCCTTGACTTTGGCCAACAAACATAGCTTGAATACTATTGACTATTCATGTGAAACGACGGAGGGCTACGAATGGTTTTGGCAAAACCGTGAACGTAGTGAACTTGATATAATTGATGGAACGAGATAGCTTTTAAAAGGAGTGGCTCAAGCTCCGCATTTAAAAGTTGGTTTTGAAAAGAACCGAGTGGTTTTTCGAAAGTGTTCCAACGACTTTTACTTGGTTTATTTTTCTTGCATTAGTTCTTTTAATGCGTGATATTCTTGCATTAGTTCTTTTAATGCATCCCATCATTTAATCCTACCATTGCAGAAAACAACCAAAATATGACGTACGCTTATGCCATTCGCATTCGCCACGGGGCCCCGTCGTTACCCGTTAGGTTACTTAACTAACGACAGAGCGGGGGCTGGGCTAGCGCGGCTGTAAAACGTAAGCAACGCCTAAATAATTTCATATATAGATATATTGCAATGATAGACATTTCAGATCACAGATGAACATATTGGATATACTAGGAATCCGCAATTCGTACGAGCCTGTAACGAAAAGCAGATTACACGGTCACGGTGAATAGCCAATACCCTACCCAAGACCCTTACGGGTGCGGCAAACTACTCGCCAAGTACCCGAAGCGAAGCAACCTCCCTCAACTCCGTAAGTACGCCACTCGGCATTTCGGGATACCCGGTAGTTTGTGCACCCCCTCCATGGGTCTATCCTAGGAGCAAAAACAGTAAAAATAAATTATACAATGACGGCTACAACCCCGACCCGGTTGTGCGGCCATACAAATAATTATTACATCAATTTACAAATTTACATGAATTGAAAAAAAAGAAAACTCTCGTCTCACAACCCCCGGCTATTCACCCGCGACAATCCAATGAATTCATATACACATTCCAATGACATTACAGATCACAGATTTGTATAACCCCCACTAATCGACATATAGCGATTAGCAGACGTTCAATACAAATATCACATCAGAGATAAAAACCCGCCAGCTTAAGTCTTTAGAAACTCGATCAAAATACGGTTTTTAAAGCACCAAAAACAAAATTTTCTTTCTGGAAAATCTGGGCTGAAAAAACATATACCAAAATACCCAAAATACCCCACTAAACAAACTGCAATGAAGAAAATCCACAGAAGAGTTATATTGGTCGCGGAACCGCGGCAATAGAAAGCTATTGCCGCGTTTCCGCGGCGCTTTGATGAGATAGTTAGCTCATTTTTCTTCAGTGCACTATAAAAACCCTGATTCGATTTTTTAAGCATGATTTATTACTTTTACAGAACTTAAAAAATCGACAGCAAGTATGAATTCCGGGTTCATTTCGAGACTTTTTCTCCGATCGAATTTCTAGCTACTATGCTAACATGTTAGATAGAGTTTAACTAGGCTCTGATACCACTTTAAGTCCATGCTACCTCTCCTGGTACTTTCGGGCATGCGGAATTTGATGAAAAATAATTTTCTAGAGGCGGTAACATGGACTCAAAACCGGATCTTTGTTAAACATCTATCTAACAACCTAACTAGGAGTTGTTAACTACTCGGTTAGGGGGTTATACCTTTCTTTCCTGAACTCCTTCGTCTTCAAACCTCGATGGTTGTCCGGATCGGCTTCACCCCGTCGTCTCCTTGCGCCGAAGATCGATCCGCCCTAAAGCTTCTACCTTTGGCTTCTTCTTCGAGCTTTGAAAAAACTATTTCACTCGGTTTGCTAAACCTCGTGAACTAGAGTGAGTAGAGGAGAGTGTGTTGGGATTTTTCTCTATGGTTCTTGGTTCTCAACACATAAGACAAGTGAACCATAAACTAAAGAGAGGGAGAGCAAGAGGAAGAAGATGAGAGCTCAAGAACACAAGAGAGAGAAAGGAAATGAAAGAATGAGCAAGACTTTTCTCTCTTGGCTCTCATAATCCAAAACCATCATAACCAATAATAGAAATCAAGTATTAGTGATGGTTTAAGCTATAATAGTCATATCATTTCATGCACTCATTTTGCACAAGAGAACAAGCAAGCAAAAGTCTTTGCCATGAAATGATAGCCATTGTCATCATGATGGTCAACTAGTCCAACCTAGTCAACCGGTCAACAAAGTCAACAAGTCAACAAAGTCAACCCCTCAACAACCATGTCACTATAATACTTAATTAATATTATTATTAATTACATATCATATTCTCATTAGTGTTGAGCAAAAAGTCAATAGTCAACAGTCAACGGTCAACAACTCTAATGAGAATCCTCTGCCTCAATCTCGACGTCAACTGTGCATACACACCTGCATCCGTGTTCCGAGGAACACGAATACATACTGGATAAAACCAATCCCAAAACGTACACTAGGATCTGGTTTAAACCAAAGCCCGCTAGTGTTAACTATCCGGACACTGTACGTGCATAAGTGCATGGATGTGACCGAAACTTGTCGCAAAACCATGTGACCTGTCGCAAAACCATGCGACCTCTGCTCTTTTGCCTAAAGGCGAATAGCTTTCTGTGTGGGACTCTAAAGACTGGACACTACGCTGGCAGTGGGTTTAACTACAGACCGCAAGCGGCACTAGCTGTGCGTAATGGTCCCCAGGTAGATGCCGACAAGAAGACTGACGAGGTGAAACCCATCTGAACTCCTACTGAGTCTGAGTGTGACAGTCTCCGTACAGTCCGGTCTGTTCGTCTGATACATCACATGGCGGGCCTAGAGGGGCGGTAAACGTTAGTCCCCTAATAGCGGTACAAATCGTGTTGGAGTGAAGCCCAAAACACCCTGAGGTAACACTGGAAGCCTACTAGTATATCTCGCTTGCCCTGGCTAGGGACTACTCGTGTAATGGCTCTCCTAGACACAGCGCGATGTCAACCCCCAATACCGGGAGAGACGAATCCTGTCTAACCGTCACTGCCTCCAAGTGCTTCGGGACTGCACCCAACTACTACCTGTTTGCATGACTCCTTTGAGCCGTGGTAGGGTAGTAATCAAAGTACAATGGGAACACACTCGAGGCGAAGTGACAGTGTCAAGTCAGCGGACTAAGCTGTACTCATGTCACCTGGGAACTGATAACTGACGATAGGTATAATACCAACCGGTCAGTTCCCGACGAGTCCTGTCCAGTGTACTCGTAACCTAACGAGCACCCGCATACTATCTCCAGTACGACGTACTGATGGCTGTGGGACAGACCATCTCCCACTCTGGGATGAGAAGCACATACGCTAGTCTACTCCGGAGTATCGATGCCCTGTCTCGATAGTCCTGCGACTAGGGACCTGCATAAGGATGTGCATATAGATTACCCAGCCCCCACTAGTGTGACTGCCATCACAACGCTGGTAATCAAGCAAAGATCCTAAAGGCTCCACTAATGTGTATAGGTGATATACTAAAATAAACACATGTACACATTGAAATAGAAACAAACCAAGTAGCATACTACTATTTTGAGCAAGATTGTATATACAAGGTGAATATCCCAAGCTTCCATTAAGTAATATACAAACTAGTATGATACAGTAATGGCCTCTAGGGCATATACACTAACACAGCATCGACACGTAAATCCTCATATCTCGCGCTCCGTCAGTCCGGATCGGCCCTTAGGCTCCGTCTGCTGGATCGGCCCGCGGGCTACGGCAGACGGGTAGGACCATATCCATCTCTCGACTCCGGTCGGTATCCTACGGGTAACTGCCAGGTCCAACCAATCACCGGTAGGTAGTAGTCCCTCTGCCAGGCTCACCATTTACTGCACAGCAATCCGTTCTCGCCCCGGGGTACCATTTCGAGTCTACCATGTATCTGCAATCGGCCTCATCCAGCTTCTCGAATCGGGTTTCACATGTCATACGTCTCTGAACCGAGAAAACACATGGTAGACGCACTGAAATATCATATAAAGAGAAACCGGGTTTTTAAAACAATACATGCTTTCGTTTGAAATAGCCACGGTTCTCAAATCCAGAAATCTCATGAAAATAACATATCTCAATGCGTGTAATCATAAAGCATGATGTATGCGATATATAACAGAAATGCAAACATATCCGTATATCATGCAACATGGAACAGTAATATGCACATATCGAGGGAAAACCGCTCTTTTAAATGAATCTAGTTTTTAAAATATATCGTGCGGTTCCCAAATCTCCAAAATCGAATGCAATATCGTATAAATGTCCATATGTTTATATACGCAAGTATGGACTTATAAATGTGTATGTCCGCAAGTATGGTGTACAATATGTATGTGTACAATATGTGTGTATGTAAGTATGGTGTACAATATGTATGTACGCAAGTATGGTGTACAATATGTATGTACGCAAGTATGGCATGCATGGAGTCATATCATGATGTAGTAATCCTACTGTGTAGTGATATGGCAATTATTGATGATGAACTGTGTGGGCCGACAAATTTGTGTAAGTGTAATATACGCACCGTCGATAATGGTGTTGGTGTACTAGCATAGGTACATGTCATAAAATGAGAATAACATGAATGCAGCATAAAGTAATCGTATGTAAATGCTAACAGGTATACGTATCTAACATGATCGAGTCGGTGAATATATCAATTGGCATCCAGCCTCACAGCATCTCTTACGGCATAATCCATCGTACGACATCCTTTAGTCAAGTGTATGGTTCAACCTCAAGTCAAACTCATCACGTACGAAAAATCATCGTACGGCGGAATTAAGTTATCAGGGACCCTATCAACCTATGCGACAATGTGGAGTACGGGCCTAATGTCTCGTACGGCATATCACGCATGATTCACGACATTCTATATATCTATATACCTATGTCCCAGGTCGCATCCATACCAATCTCATATTAGGGGACCGACAAGGTATCAATCACCTCAGTCGACTCGCAACCGTATACCAACATATCATCATATCGCATGTCAAATCGTACTCTCTTTTCATCATAATTATATCTCACATAAGGTCAAGTTTACATATACATTCTACCTTTACTATAAGCATAAGTATCTAATCTAACATACATACCCGAACCATACAATCAGTTTTTAAAAGAAACAAGTCGATGTTTGAAAGTAGGGGTTGCGGTGTTTTAAGGAAAAGATATCATTTGAAAATCCGTAACATCCCTCAAGGTATATGTTTAAAAGATACATACGATTCTTCAGTTTGAAAATAGGTATGGTTCGGATGACATGTCTACGTCGACAATCTATTCCTATAGTACCCTAAACGACAATATCATAAACATCATCCTTAAATCCCGTCATCACATATTAGCCGTATCATATCACCTCTAACTATGATTTAGTTTCTAATATTGTTTCTCTACCTATCCTTTAACTCTATCTATCGTATTCTATTAATGGTTCCCTTAACCATATTCTATATATAAATCGGTTTTCATCAATGGTTGTGGGGGTGCTATACGCCATCCACCCGACTTCCTCCGTAGATATAGATCTACTCACCTCGATCTTCGCTTGCTGGAGTCGATAACGCCACGCTCATCCTCGGAATCCACGCGAAGGTACCAAAAATATCAACATAATCGCAAATGCTATAAGAATCAAGTTTGGAAAACCGATACGGCACACAGATCGCCTATAGGTTAGAACCTATAGCCCACGCATGCAAAACCAACCAATTATTCCGAGTTGTTGATGTACAAACATCTAAGAACCAAATACAATATCAAATACTAAAATCCAAATTTCACAATACGGAAAACACAGAAACATCAACATAGGAAAACCGCTCCAGATTTCACCCTAGGCCAAACTAAGAGATTTTACACATTGGGTTGCTCTAGATAGAAGATATAGGAGCTACAGACCAAGTACGGGCCAAATCCAACCTACCCAGGCCGTAATTTGTGGCCATATTTCATTAATTTGCAGCCAGGAATTGGAGTATGGGGCTAGGGTTTCAGTGGTAGCCTCCTAGGTGCCTGCATAACTCCCTGTGTTTTCTAAATAAATCTTAGTGCTCCCGGGTGTTAGCAGATCTCTAAACAACCTCAAAATTTTCATAAATCCCCGATATCGGGGTTTCTAGGTTTGGGGTTTGTGGTTCTATCTCAGGTTTCAGTCCATGAAACTAACTTTAGAGGGGTTACAAGGTCTCTACTATCCTCAATTTCATCTTTTGATTCAATTCCAACCCTAATCTCTCCATGAAATTTCCAAAGTTCACATATCCACACTAAAGCGATTCTAAACTTAAACTAGAATATAACAAACAAAAAACTAAACAAATTGGTAGAGATTATACCTCATTAATGCCACCAAGCAAAACCCTAGAAGTCCCAAGTCCTCAAAATCTAACTTTTCATGGTCCAATGTGTAGAGGAAGAGATGGTGATTAATTTTTGTGAAGGGAGTATAAGGTTTTGGGGATTATTTGGAGATGGATCTAGGGTTAGAAGAGGAGGGAGATGAGGGTGAGGAAGATGAAGAAGGAGAAGAAAATGATCGGGTAAAGAAAAGATGGCAGCAGCCCCCCTCTCTCACTTATTCTCACTCACTCTCTCTCTCTCTCCAAGCATTCACCTTTTTAACCCTTTTTAATTCCTTTATCTTTTCTCTTTTAAATTTCAAAACCAAATCACATAATACCGATAAAACAACACAAATGCAACAACATGTAACCAAATGTAATATGACATGGTGCACTAGCCATGAAAAACTGTAGAAAACACTGATTTGGCAAAATTGCGATTAGCAGTGCACTAATCGGGTTTTTATCCAAACTGCATATAATAAATTTTAAAAATGCTAAATCCTTTAAATATATTATTAAATGAATAAATCATTTTAATTTCAATTTATTTCACAAGAATTGGTATATATTTATACCTTTTTTCGAAAAGCCCAATTTCGCAAATCGGGCATTTTTCAGGAAAACTATTATTTTAATATTAAATTCTAAAAATAATATCTTATATTTTTCTGAAATGCTACAATCTTCCCCCCATAAATAAATTCGGTCCCTGAATTTAAATTTAAACCCCCAAAATCTAAAACATTTCCATAATCAGCTCGAAACAACGGGGCTCCGAAATCACGGAAGATATAGAAATAACACAGCACATCGCGTCAAGTGCGCATGAAAACGAGTACAAAACTCAAAAACCGAAATCCGTCAAGCGTCATGCAAATTATCAGATTTGCACGTATACCCTCGGAGTTACCATGGAGATACAGATCTTGAAATCCAATATAAACTATAATACATGTATAATACGCATCTTTGGAAAACTTTCAAGAACTGAATAGAATACATGCAAAATATTTTCTGAATCACCGCGTGAATGCGTAACTCACGGAATAAATGACGGACGCTCTTCTATAAAATAATAATATATGTCCATATATATTTTGCTAAATATACGTTCCGTCGTCTCAAAATATCCTAAAAGGTTTTCCTTTAAAAACGTTTGTGTCGCTCACGGACATGTAGGAAATAGCGAGACTATTGCTCCTTTTTGGAAACCTCTTGTTAAACTTTTTAAATGCATGCAAAGTACTCAGGTACTGTCCTCAGATCAGTTCTGTTCGGCTACTATATAATATACAGTACCTATCATGAAAACCAGGTGCGCAAAAGCAAAATCAGCCTCAAAAGGCGTATTCAATAATCACGTGCGTCTGGTGCGTACGGAAATAAAACCCAAATACAAATGCCACAATATGCACAAAAGCAAAACTTAATGCAACGGGTGTGCACGAAAGCATCTGTCCAGTGCAACGGGTGTGCGGGAAAACAATATCAAGTGCATCTAGAGTGCATCCGGTACAACTAACATGCACGATTGAAAATCCCAATTGAGTGCATCCGGTGTGGACAAAACCACATCTCATATCATGTGCCCAACATGAGCAAAAATCCAAATCAAGTGCATCCAGCATGCACGAAAGAAATCTAAATCAAGTGCATCAAACAGACATGAATAGAAATCTAAATCAAGGGCATCCAACATGCACGAGTAAAAATCTCACTCAAGCGCATCTGATGCGCACAAAATCCAAAATCAAGCGCCTAATTTGCACAAAAATCCAACTAAAGCGCGTCGGGTCCATAAAAGCATATAGTGCAATAGCATGCACAAAAACGAACGGAAAATGCCAACGCGCATGAAAACACAAATCTAGTAACACAAATGCTCAAAGACATAAATCGGGAGAAACCAAGGTACGAAGTATAAATCCAGTGCGACAAATGCACAAATACCCGTCCGGTGCAACAAATGCAAGAAATGCAAATCTAGTGCATCTAATGTACGAAATGCGAATCTGGTGCAGCAAATGCATAAAAATATAAATCTGGTGCGACAATTGCACGCAACGAAAATCTAGTGCAACAAATGCATGAAGTGGAAATCTGGTGCATCCAGTGCACGAAATACAAATACCGTGCATCCAATGCACGAAATACGAATACAGTGCATCCAGCGCACGAAACACAAATACTGTGGATACAGTGCACGAAATACAAATACAGTGCATGCAGGGCACGAAATACGAATACAGTGCATCCAGTGCACGAAACAAAAATACTGTGCATACAGTGCACGAAATACCAATATAGTGCATGCAGTGCACGAAATACTAATACAGTGCATCCAGTGCACGAAATACAGATATAGTGCATCCTGTGCACAAAATACAATCCAGTGCATCCAGTGCACGAAATACAAATCAATAACTCAAATGCATAAACAGCAACACCGAATGTACCAAGGTGTATAAAATCATAAACGTGTGCAACTGCGTGCACAAAACACATATCAATGCACTACAAGCACATATAAGCTATATCGAGTGTAAAAATCAAATCGAGTGCGTACCACACGCACAAAATCAAATAAACTGTATGAAATCCACGAAATCATAAACATGTGCTACCAAAATCAATATCAAGTGCAATAGATATGCACAAATCATAAACCAACACAACGGTGTATAAAAACATATCTCAAGTACGATAACTATGCATAAAATGTAAATAACCAGTAGGTGCAACCATGGTGCATGAAAACAATATCATGAAACCCAATCATCAAATCTCAAATCCAAGTGATATAAGCATGATACTCAGATCACAAATACAAGTCGCAATAAATGACATCGAGGTACACCTCCTACAATGTCGAAAAATGTCGGTGCGCCAAAATCTGGCAGAGCAAGAACATCTGCTTGCCTCCTTCTCACGGTCTGGCGTCTTCCGTCTCTGGATCATCATTTTCACCGTGGATTACCAATCTCGCAATCCATCGGCTCGTCGGCCCGATCGGGTGTACTAGCGGAAATGATTTCCGCTCTGGTACTTCTCTTGTCATCTCTCGGCCAATTATCATGACCATTCGTAAAGCAGCACGTCACAGGTGTCGGCCTTCGATCCTTTGAATACACGTTACACATCTGATCCTTGGTGCAAGTCTTATTGCAGTATTGTCCGGGAAGGAACCTGCTCAGGGTCTTTTCTCATTTTCTGGACATCGGGTTCTCAGCACAACATTTCCTTGGGAATTGGCCGTATCCCAACGCCTCTATATACACATCAGATCTCTGATCTCGACGGGAAGTAATAACAGCTCGCCAGCATCTCGCGTGAACCTCTGGTTCCACTCGTCTGTAACATCGTCCACTTCGGTGTCACGTAGTGCTATCTGCGTACCGCAATGGTTCTCGGCTACGGTCAATCTGGAATCTCTCACACGGACACGAAGTTACGAACTCGGTATCTTCATCACTCCGTAGAAGATATCTGGCCGAACACGTCCTCGGGAACTCGTCCCAACCATCGTAGGAATACTTAATACTTGTCCATTCTCGATCAACTCAAAACACATCTGAGTGAGGTCCTCTAAACGAAACTGGTCATCTTGCTGATCTCTTATCACATGATATCCGGACGACGCAAAACTTTTCGATCGAGTCCTCGAGGTCCCAAAATTTCTCGAAGGCTCAACACCTGAGCACGGTCTAAAAAATATCTGGTAAATACCATAGTACCTATGGACCAGCCGTAGAATGGCAAACCCAAGCCTCACTGATGGCACCGCTAAACTGCCGCAAACCTTAAGTTTCAAAAGCGGTTCCATGGTCATCATGTCGAGTTAGGGTTTCATTCTTCTAGAGGGTCCACAGAATCACTTGCATGTTCCTACGAATACTTTAAACTTGGGAAAAATGGGTTTCTGACACTCGCTCGAACTTTTTAGCTTTGCCTAGCTGACATATGAATACCCTTCGTCTGCATGCTAAACAATGCCTCAATCCTCCAGGAAAGGCGATACCTCAACGGTCATCTATGGATCGGTCTGCTCTAGATCTGACTCAACTAGGCCTGCGTCGGCACATCAATCTGACGAATCACCTTCGTCTCTCAAATCAGGATAGACTAGCTATCACCTGTCGCATCTCTGCCTTGGAGCTCCTGCGATCTCAGCTTGTAATCCCCGGGAAGCGACATCCTATCAATATCAGCAACAGCTGTGTCATCTGTCTGCACGGTAGATGACATCGCAATCTCTGAGGTATGTTGTACATCAACAGTCCTCTCACAACTAGCAGCCTCTATCAATGGCCCGATCATCTGGTGTAACATCAAACACTCGCCTCAGGTAAGATGTCACGACACAAACGGTAACTCGAGACGTTTCCGTGTCACCAGAAAACACGATGGTCAGTCCTCGTACCGGACGAGCTCTCCTTGATCGCAACACTAGCAACAGCTTAATCTGCACTCAAACATGGTAACAGGAACCTCAAGCATTCTTCGAAAAAACAAATCAAGGGCATGAAAAGGAAACGACAGATCCAGAATGGATACATGATCATAGGAAGGAACAGCATTAATGAGAGTATGATCACGGAAACGAATATAATCAGGGATCTCAAATGGATTTATAATCATGGGTATGAAGTGAATCACAGATTTCAAAATGTACATCCTAAGGTTTCTTAAGTGGAGTATTGTATGGTAAATATGCTGCGGAACATACGTACGGCCGTCATTCTACTCAAGCTACCTAGTCCATCAATCAGGGTTAACCTATGAAAGGAAAATTCGGGTCTAATACCCCCCGTTCAAGTCTAAGTTCCGTAAGGTCAAGCCTAGTTTCCGGAATACATACCTGCCCTAGACTCCGCATAGTCAAACATAGACTCGAACCAAGGTTAAATCCAGAGCTTAGATACCAACTTTGTCATGACCTGAAATATTATCTCATGACCAGCACTTGAATCACGCAACGTCTAAAGGCGTAACAGAATTCAAGTAAGCTGAAACCCAAAAATCTAAACCATTTTAAGAAAATAAAGGAGGCGAAGTTTTGAAATAAAGGTATCATGAAATCAAGTTTTCTTAATGCATAGAAAAGGAACATGAAAATGCATGTGAAATTTACTAGTTTGAAAACGTGTTTCGTCTTTCCAAAATTTAGGCAGCACCTCCTTTGTATATTTTGATCCAAAACAACAAATACATAACAAGAATAATGGCAACCCCAAGCGGGAGCTAACTCTTCGCCAACCGGCAGATCACAACCATGCAAAGCATAAATATAAGTATACGACACCCAATGGCGATGATCACCACAAAAGATAAAGAAGAAAGCGAGATATCAACCCAAAACGCGAACAAAGAACCCATCGCTCAAGTCTCACAACTACAAGTCTTGCAAAGTCTCATTACTTACACAAATAACAGTTTGATTTGATGGAGTTGACAAGATACAAAATAAAATATAAATACAAGAGTGGGTACAATACAAATGTCCCACCTACCAAAGCAAACCACCCGAACGCAACTGTGTGCCAGCGATGCCGCTACTGATTCTTGAGGTCAACCTGCATGAACTGTTGCACAACGGGGTGAGTTGCAAACTCGTGAGTAGAAAAACACCAACAAGTAGAAATCGAATAAATAACGACTCCTAGGTCAACTATATCATAAATGTAATACTTTGAAATCTAGGGTGACCATATCTATATCTGCGCCATCAATATCAACAATGTCTATATGCATGTGGCTATCATCCAACAATATAATCAATGTAGGTATGCATGTGGATCTCGTCCAACCATATAATCAATGTATGTATGCATGTGGATCTCGTCCAACCAATTAATCAATGTATGTATACACGTGTCAACCAATGACACAACAATATCATGCATGTAAATATCATAAAAGTATATGCATGAAAGTATGAGGATATAAATCAACGGGTGTACCTTGCGACACATCAAAATCATGGAACCTGGGTGTCCAACATCGACACTCGAAAACATCATGAAACCCGTGTCCAGCATCGACACGTAAATCCTCATATCTCGAGTTCCGTCAGTCCGGATCGGCCCTCGGGCTCCGTCTGTAGGATCGGCCCGCGGGCTCCGGCAGACCGGTCGGCCCACGGGCTCCGGCAGACCGTTCGGCCCCTATCCATCTCTCGATTCCGGTCGGTGTCCTCCGGATAACCGCCAGGTCCAACCAATCACCGGTAGGTAGTAGTCCCTATACAAGGATCACCATCTACTGCACAGCAATCCGTTCTCACCCCAGGGTACCATACCGGGTCCACCATGTACCCGCAATCGACTTCCTCCAGCTCCTCGAATCGGGTTTCACATGTCATACATCTCAGAACCGAGAAAACGCATGGTGGACGCACTGAAATATCATATCAAGAGAAACCGGGTTTTTAAAACAGCACATGCTTTCTTTTGAAATAGCCACGGTTCTTAAATCCAGAAATCTCATGAAAACAACGTATCTCAATGCTTGTAATCATAAAACATGATGTATGAGATATATAACAGAAATGTAAGCATATCCGTATATAATGTAACATGGAACAGTAATATGCACATATCGAGGGAAAACCGCTTTTTTAAATGAATCCAGTTTTTAAAATATATAGTGCGGTTCCTAAATCTCCAAAATCGAATGCAATATCATATAAAGGTGCATATGTGTATACACGCAAGTATGGACGTACAAATGTGTATGTCTGCAAGTATGGTGTACAATATGTATGTACGCAAGTATGGTGTTCAATATGTATGTACACAAGTATTGTGTATAATATGTTTGTACGCAAGTGTGGTGTACAATATGTATGTACGCATGTATGGCATGCAAGGAGTCATATCATGATGCAGTAATCCTACTATGTAGTGACATGGCAATTATCGATGATGACGTGTGTGGGCTAGAAAATCTGTGTAAGTGTAACATACGCACCATCGATAATGTTGTAGGTGTACCGGCACATGTATATGTCATGAAATGATAATAACATGAATGCAACATAAAGTAATCGTATGCGAAAGCTAACAGGTATATGTATCTAACATGGCCGAGTCGGTGAATATATCAATTGGCATCCAGCTTCACAGCATCACGTACAGTATAATCCATCGTACGACATCCTCTAGTCAATGGTATGGATCAACCTCAAGTCAAACTCATCACGTATAGAAAATCATCGTACGACGGCATTAAGCTATCAGGGACTCGATCAACCTATGCGACAATGAGGAGTACGAGCCTAACATCTCGTACGGCATATCACAAATGATTAACGAAATTCTATATATATCTGTATACCAATGTCCCGGGTCGCATCCATAACATTCTCGTATTAGGGGACCGACAAGGTATCAATCACCTCAGTCGACTCGCATCCATATAACAACATATCATAATTATACCTATGTCCCAGGTCGCATCCATAACAATCTCGTAATAGGGGACCAACAAGGTATCAATCACCTTAGTCGACTCGCATCCGTATACCAACATATCATCATACCACATGTCCTATGTCCCAGGTCGCATCCATAACAATTTCGTATTAGGGGACCGACAAGGTATCAATCACCTCAGTCGATTCGCATCCGTATACCAACATATCATCATATCACATGTCAAATCGTATTCTCTTTTCATCATAATTATATCTCACATAAGGTCAAGTTTACATATACATTCTACCTTTACTATAAGCATAAGTATATAATCTAACATACACACCCAAACCATACAATCTGCTTTTAAAATAAACGAATCGTAGTTTGAAAGTAGGGGTTACGGTGTTTTTAAGGAAAAGATATCATTTGAAAATCCGTAACATCCCTCATGTTATATGTTTAAAAGATGCAAACGATTCTTCAGTTGGGAAATAGGTATGGATCGGATGACACGTCTACGTCGACTATCTAGTCCTATAGTACCCTAAACGGCAATATCATCAACATCATCCTTAAATCCCGTCATCGCATATTAGCCGTATCATATCACCTCTAACTATGATTTAGTTTCTATTATGGTTTCTCTACCTATCCTTTAACTCTATCTATAGTATTCTATTACAGTTTCCCATAACCATATTCTATATATAAATCGGTTTCCATCAAAGTTTGCGGGGGTGTTATACGCCATCCACCTGACTTCCCCCATAGATATGGATCTACTCACCTCGATCTTCGCTTGCTGGAGTCGATGACGCCACGCTCATCCTCGGAATCCATGCGAAGGTAACTACAATATCAACATAATCTCAAATGCTATTAGAATCGAGTTCAGAAAAACCGATACGGCACACGGATCGCCTTTAGGTTAGAACCTATAGCCTACGCATGCAAAACCAACCAATTAATCATAGTTGTTGATGTACAAACATCCAACAACCAAATACAGTATCAAATACTAAAATCCAAATTTCAGAATACGGAAAACACAAAAACAGCAACATAGGAAAACAACTCCAGATTTCACCCTAGGCCAAACTAAGAGATTTCGCACATTCGGTTGCTCTAGATAGAAGGTATAGGAGCTACAGACCAAGTACGAGCAATATCCAACCTACCCAGGCCACAATTTGCGGCCATATTGCATTAATTTGCGGCCAGGAATTGGGGTATGGGGCTAGTGTTTCAGTGGTAGCCTCCAAGGTTCCTGCATGACTCCTTGTGTTTGCTAAATAAATCCTAGTGCCCCGGGGTGTTTGCAGATCTCTAAACAACCTCATAATTTTCATAAATTCCCAATATCAGGGTTTCTAGGTTTGGGGTTTGGGGTTTTATTTTTGGTTCCAGTCCATGAAACTAACTCTAGAGGGGTTATAAGGTCTCTACTAACCTCAATTTCATCTTTGGATTCAATTCCAACCCTAACCTCTTCTAGAAATTTCCAAAGTTCACATATCCACACTAAATCGATTCTAAACTTAAACTAGAATATAACAAACAAAAAACTAAACTAATTGGTAGAGATTATACCTCATTAATGCCACCAAGCAAAACCCTAGAAGTCCCAAGTCTTCAAAATCTAACTTTTCTTAGTCCTATGTGTAGAGGAAGGGATGGGGATTAATTTTTGTGAAGGGAGTATAGGGTTTGGGGGATTATTTGGAGATGGATCTAGGGTTAGAAGAGGAGGGAGATGAGGGTGAGGAAGATGAAGAAGGAGAAGAAAATTATGGGGTAAAGAAAAGACGGCAGCAGCCTCCCCCCTCTCTCACCTATTCTCATTCACCTTTTTAACCCTTTTTTATTCGAATATCTTTTCTCTTTTAAATTTCAAAACCATATCACATAATACCTATAAACCAACACAAATGCAACAATATGTAACCAAATATTAGATGACATGGTGCACTAGACATGGAAAACAGTATTAAACACATATTTGGCTTAATTGCGATTAGCAGTGCACTAATCGGGTTTTTATCCAAACTGCTTATAATAAATTTTTAAAATGTCAAATCCTTTAAATATATTATTAAATGAATAAATCATTTTAATTTCCATTTATTTCACAATTATTGGTATATATTTATACCAATTTTTCGAAAACCCCAATTTCGCAAATCAGCAGTTTTCGGGAAAACTATTATTTTAATATTAAATTCCAAAATTAATATTTTATGTTTTATGAAATGATACAATATATCTAGTAGTCGGCGATCCCACCTCAATAGCGTCACGTACAGTAAAATATATAATACGACATCCTCTACTCAAGAGTGCAGATCAAACATCATTATTATACTGCGTACGGTAAAATCTATCGTACGACATCCCAAAATTGGGGTACGGATCAATTATCACATATACCTCATTATGTAAGTGCACGACGGCACCCCGGCCATCTTTCCGATGCCAAAATACGGAAGTGATGATTTGCTTAAAACTTTCAACCGGCACCACCGTGCACAAAAGTCCCGGATCGGGCCATTAAACTAAATCTAGCAAACAAGAGAAGGGGTAGAGAGATATACCGAGCGATCCATGTCCTTCGGTCTTCTCGTCGTCGTCCCGATCTTCCCGCGGAATCTCCGGTCTCCATCACTTCGCCAGCTTCTATTACGGGCTCCCATCTCTGGACCGAGGCAACTCGGGCACGAAGTTGGCTAGTCGACGTGCCCAAGATTTGCCGTAGAATAGTTTAGTGTTATGTCTCATTTGGGGTTGTAGGAAGTTGCCTATTGGTGGAGGAAATGATATATGAACTTTTGTAGAGGAACTTGGGAATTTTGTAGCATGAAAAGAACAAAATTCCCCCATAGAAATTTTGGACAGCCCCCTCCGTCTATGTTGCCGGCCATGCATGGAGAGAATGAGAGGAGAGTGGAGTGAATTAGAATAAAAAAGAAGTGAGGCACAACATAATGCAAGAGAGAGAGAGAAAGGGTGATGATAACAAGCAATGATTATAATCAAAGTCCAACACTCTATCAACCAATCATCACACCCAAAGTCAAGCCATCATGAACTCAAGAAAGTCAAGGGAGGCAAAACCATCATGATCCAACAGAATGCAAAGACCACCCTCCACAAATGCTAATTTGCACAAATGCAAATAAGCCATCCTCCACCAATCTTCAGCCAATGAATGTTACAAAGAAATATGGCCGAAACGGAAAACAATCTGGCAACTCCAAAAAACTGATCCCGTAATAAATTACAGAAAAACCCCGCTACTGTATATACATACCCGCATTTGTATTCCGACCGAAATACAAATGCAATGAAACAAAATCTACACTGTACAATACTAGGATCCGGCTTAAACCAAAGCCGGCTAGTATTATCCATCCGATCATGGTCCGTGCAATACTGCACGTATCTGATCGAACCCTGCCATATCTCCATACGGCCTCTACAGCGTTTTGCGCGAAACATGAACAACAGTCTGTGGGGGACTCTAAAGACTCGTCAATACTATGTCTGTGGATTTAACCTCTAGCACGTCAGAGGTATTAGCCATACGTGACGGGCTACCCGATATTGACCAAAAGGGACGTCTGTTAGCGAACTCATCCTGACATCCTACTGAGCCTGCCATTGACAATTTCCGTACAGTCCGGTCCGTTCGTCTATGAGCATCGCATGGCGGGCCTAGGGGGTTGGTAAAAGTCAGACCCCCAAAAGCGGTACAAGTCGTGTCGCAGTATACCCCAAAACACCCTGAGATACTACTGGAATACCTACCAGTAAATCTCCTACCTCGGCCGAGGGCTTTGTGTAATGGCTCTCCTAGACACAGCGCGACCTCACCCCCAATACCGGAAGAGACGAACCCCTGAAGATCCGCTCACTGCATCCATGTGGCTCGGGACTGTACCCAACTAAAATCTGTTTGCACGTCTCCTTTGAGCGTGGTAGGGTAGTAATCAAAGCACAGTGGGAACTCACACGAGACAAATGACGATCCTCAGGTCGATGAAGTAACTTGTACACATGTCACCAGGGAACTGCTATCTGACGTCAGGTATAAGACCAACTAGTATGTTCCCGGCGAGTCATGTCCGGTGTACTCATAACCCAATGAGCACCTGTATACATCTTAGGTGAACCAACTGACAGCAGTGGCTTGTGAGACCCACCACCGCCCCTCGTCGGGGTCTCGACTGTATACACTAGTCTACTCTGGAGTATCGATGCCCTGTCTCGAAACTCCCACGACTAGGGACCTTTTAAGGATGTGCTTATTGACTACCAGCTCCCACGTATATGATCTCCCTCATACTGCTGGCAGTCAAGCAAGAATCCTAGGGGCTCTATCAACGTGTAATAGCGACCAGTAAGGTCACCTAAAGCAGTACACGATGATAAAGATAAACCAGATAGCATACTATCATCTTATGTAAGACTGTCCTACTGGGATAGGTCCTCCCTCAATCATTGCAATCACGTGCCTGTGATCCAATAATTGACTCTGAGGGCACTATCTCGAACAATCTCCCACTTGCAGTCAAGGCTAATTTTTGCGATGTCGCATACTCACAGCCCGTGTGATACCGAACACCCAACTCCTTTACTAGTCAGTCTCACAAAGCTCGTTTGCGAAACTATTGCATTCGAGGAATGGCCTCAGTGAGTGGATCCGCTTTGATGTTTCTTTCTATGTCTCTCTATATCTCAAGTCCGCGGAGAAAGCCATCTCCCGAAATGAGCAATACCTGTCTTAGAATGTGTTTGGATGTCTGATGGGGCCTAGCTCAAAAATGAACTATAAATCCAAACTTCTTAGACTGTATCGTCAACTGACCTTAATCAGTATCCTGCGTCATGCCTCCCTCAGTATCCCCTTGGACCACCTGTCCAAAATACTGGTTAGTGTATATGCCCTAGAGGCCATTACTGTATCATACTGGTTTGTATATTACTTGATGGAAGCTTGGGATATTCACAGTTGTATATACAATCTTGCTCGAAATGGTAGTATGCTACTTGGTTTGTCTCTGCTTTAATATGTGCATGTGTTTCATTTAGCATATTGCTGATATACATATTAGTAGAGCCCTTAGGATCTTTGCTTGATTACCAGCGTTGTGATGGCACTCACACTCGTGGGAGCTGGGTGATCTATAAGCACATCCTTATACAGGTCCCTGGTCATTGGACTATCGAGACAGGGCATCGATACTCCGGAGTAGACTAGCGTATGCGCTTCTCATCCCAGTGTGGGAGACGGTCTGTCCCACAGCCGTTAGTACGTCGTACTTGGGATAGTATATGGGTGCTCGTTAGGTTACGAGTACACATGACAGGACTCGTCGGGAACTATTGGTTGGTAGTATACCTATCGTCAGTTATCAGTTCCCAGGTGACATGAGTACAGCTTAGTCCGCTGACTTGACACTGTCACTTCGCCTCAAGTGTGTTCCCACTGCACTTTGATTACTACCCTACCACGGCTCAAAGGAGTCGTGCAAACAGGTAGTTTTTGGGTGCAGTCCCGAAGCACTTGGAGGCAGTGACGGTTAGACAGGATTCGTCTCTCCCGGTATTGGGGGTTGACATCGCGCTGTGTCCAGGAGAGCCATTACACGAGTAGTCCCTGGCCAGGGCAAGCGAGATATACTAGTAGGTTTCCAGTGTTATCTCAGGGTGTTCTGGGCTACACTCCGGCACGACTTGTACCGCTATTAGGGGACTGACGTTCACCGCCCCCCTAGGCCCGCCATGCGATGTATCAGACGAACAGACCGGACTGTACGGAGATTGTCACATACAGTCTCAGTAGGAGTTCAGATGGGGTTCACCTCGTCAGTCTTCTTATCGACATCTACCTGGGGACCGTTACGTACAGCTAGTGCCGCTTGTGGTCTGTGGTTAAACCCACTGCCAGCGTAGTGTCGAGTCTTTAGAGTCCCACACAGAGAGCTATTCGCCTTTAGGCTAAATGAGTAGAGGTCGCATGGTTTTGCGACAGGGTTCGTTCACATTCGCTCACTTGTGCACGTTTGCTGTCCGGACAGTTTATATTAGCGGGCTTTGGTTTAAGCCGGATCCTAGTATATGATTTGGGATTGGTTTTTCTCATTGTATTCGTGTTCCTCAGATCACGAATGCGGGTGTGTATGCACAGTTGTTTGAGACAGAGGGAGACGACCTTGATTAGGGTTAATGGCTACTATCATTTTATTAACCCTAATGCTTATGTGTGTATTATAGTTAATTGATAATTAGTTTAAATAATTGTGCATGGTTATGGTTGTTGACCATTTGACTTCCTTGACTTGTTGACCTAGGTTGACACTTTGACCATCATCATTTCTTTTGGAAGATGCTTTTTGATCCTTGCAAATTGAAATGATAATGGTCACATCATGATTAACCATGACAATTATCTTACTAATTATCTAATTAAAATAATACACATATATTTGTGAGAATGGTTGATTCTATTCACATTCTATCATTTCATTTCTCTCTCTTGTTCTTCCTCTCCGTCAAGCTCTCCCCTCTCATGTGTTGAGAAACACTTGAGCTTGAGAAAAACCCTCTCTTGATCATCTCTACTCTCATCTAGGGTTGAAGGACTAGCACTTCTTGAACCCTAGTTACTTCTAGCTTGGAGTTGAAGCCAAAGGTTGAGGCTTTCGGGTGGATCTTTCTTTGACGGGAGAAGACGACAAGGTGATCTCCTTCCACAACACCAAGGAGCAAGGATAGAAGGACATAAAGACCAAAGTTATAACCTTTCTATCACTTAGCTAGTTTCTAGTTAGCTTTAGCAAGTTTTTGTTAAGCAAAGATCCTTTAATGTCTAGTCCATGTTGCCTAAGCTCATAAAAATTCTATTTTTATTCCGTTTTCTGTCTCCCCGAAAGTACCGGGGTGGGCAACGTGGACTTACACTGGTATCAGAGCCTAACTAAACATAAACTAGCTAGGTAGTGAAGTGTAACGAAGTTCGAAACCGAAAAATCCAAAAACCGAGTTTTCAAAAACCCTAGTTTCTGTTAAAAAAATTTCTGGTTAAAACAAAATTTGTTATACACCTAAAATCGTCTCAGGGTTTTTTAAAGAACACCACCAAACCCGGTCCAGTGATTCGTCTAAACCGCCGCGTTTCCGCGGCAATAGCAAGCTATTGCCGCGGAACCGCCGCCGTTTGGACTCTTCACTGAGCCGAGTTTGGTGCGGTTTTCTTATGGCTTGATTTTAGGATTTTTAAGATGGTTTATATGTGCCCAGATTTTCCAGAATAGAAATTTATTTTTGGGGGCCTATAAATCCGTATTTTTTTCCGAACTTCACTACACTTTGACTATGACGGTTGTATCTATGATGTTTGTATGTATTGAACGTCGGCTAATCGCTATATGTCGATTACTCGGGGTTATACATATCTGTGATCTGTGTTTGATATTGTTATGTGTATATGAATGGGTTGGATTGTCGCGGGTGAATAGCCGGGGTGGATGTGAGATGAGTGTTGCTTTTCTTTCATTCATTGTAATATGTAAATTGATGTAATATTATTATTTGTATGGCCGCACAACCGGGTCGGGGTTGTAGCCGTCATTGTATAATTCTTTTTACTGTTTTTGCTCCTAGGATAGACCCATGGAGGGGGTACACAAACTACCGGGTATCTCGAAGTGCCGAGTAGCCTACTCACGGTGTTGAGGGAGGTTGCTTCGCTTCGGGTACTTGGCGGGTAGTTTGCCGCACCCGTAGGGGTCTTGGGTGGGGTATTTGGCTATTCACCGCGACCGTGTAATCCGCTTTTCGTTGCAGGCTTGAACGGATTGCAGATTCCTAGTATATCCAATGTATTCATCTGTGATCTGTAATGTCTATCATTGCTATATATATTTATATATAATAACTATTTAGGCATTGCTTATGTTTTACAGCCGCGCTAGCCCAGCCCCCGCTCTGTCGTTAGTTAAGTAACCTAACGGGTGATGACGGGGCCCCGTGGCGAATGCGAATGGCATAAGCGTACGTCATATTTTGGTTGTTTTCTGCAATGGTAGGATTAAATGATGGGACGCATTAAAAGAACTAATGCAAGAAAATAAACCAAGTAAAAGTCGATTGGAACACTTTGAAAACCACTCGGTTCTTTTCAAAACTAAACTTTTAAACGCTGAGCTTGAACCGCTCCTTTTAAAAGCTATCTCGTTCCATCGATTATATCAAGTTCACTACGTTCACGGTTTCGCCAAAACCATCCGTAGCCCTCCGTCATTCTACATGAATGGTCAAAAGTATTCAAGCTATGTATTTTGGCCAAAGTCAAGGCATAGTGATTGGTAGCGTTTGGGTATTCATGTGCAGCAAAGATAGATGCGTTGGTTTGGGACGGTCGTGCTGCCATTTTGGCCAAAGTCAAGGGTAGGTACGGGTGGGTCCAAATTAACCAGGAGAATGACGGGTAGAACTTGACATGTGACTTATGATATTTTGGCCAAAGTCAAGGTCATAAGAGCATGGGGCAAAAATCCACATCGGGAGTTTCATAAGAACTGAAACTTGCTAGCGCTGCATACCATTTGGAGTGTGATGATTCTGGTAGGATTCCTTCGGTTTTATCACGCGATGATATTTGGATCCCGATCCTGCTGTGAGTATATGCTACTCCTCGGGAAAACTCTCACTTAACGATCAATGCTATAAACTTAGTAGGTGTCTAGAAAGGTGTTAGCGGGGCTATGCCCACAGGGAAAAGAGGTTACTTAATTAAGGAACTTCGCGAAAGCGTTGGAAAACCTCCCTCGAAGTACCGACACTGGCCTGGCTGAACGGTTAAGCAAGTATCGTACGGTGAGATTGATCCTGACTAATCCTTTCTTTACGGTTTGAGAAGGGATTCGAGAGACAGTGGGAGCCATCCAGTTTAGACAAACTAAAAACCACTCTAAACTTGCAAGAGCATCATGCTAAAGTGTTTCTTTTCTCTCTCCTAATTGCAGCGACCATTCAACATGACCGGACTTAAGTTATTACTAGATAAAAATATACTGACAGGGCCAAACTACAAAGATTGGCTCAGGAATGTCAAGATGGCAATCACTTATGACAAGTTGGGGTATATACTTACCACCGAAGCTCCCCCTGTCCCAGGTCCCACCTCCAGCGTCGCGGATATAGAAATCCGTAAGACATGGGAGATAGATTGCGCGAGGGCCCGATGCCTCGTACTAGCCTCGATGCACAACGAACATCAGAGGAGGCACGAGAATATGGACCTGGAGTCCATATTTCTCCATACAAAAGAACTGTATGGAGAGCAGTCTCGTATCGCAAGATACGAAGTGTCGAAGAAGCTTTTTTCGGCAAGGTTGGCCGTCGGATCATCGGTAGCGGAACACGTGCTTAAGATGATTGGCTACATTGAGGAGCTCGCGGACCTTGGGACAACGTTGGAGAATGAACTCTATATTGATTTGATTCTCCAGTCCCTTCCTTCCACTTACGCCCAGTTCATTCTTAACTTCAACATGCAAGGAAAGGAGGTTGAACTTTCCGAACTTCTGAACATGTTGAGGACTGCTGAGGGCACCCTACAGAAGGGTAGGGAGACATCCACTTTGTTTGTAGGAGGATCTTCCTCTTCTAGGTCCAGGGCGAAAGCCAAGGGCAAGAAGAAGAAAGCCCCCGCCAAACCAAGAGGCGGTGTCGGTAAAGTGGATACGAAGGGAAAAGGAAAAGCAACAAAGATAGCGAGGAAGCTAGTGGGGAAGGAAGAATGCTTCTATTGTCACAAAAGTGGTCACTAGAAACAGGATTGCAAGGCTTGGAAAGCCAGAACACAGGATTTGAAGCGAATTGCAGCTTCAGCTTCAGGTGTGTATGTTATTGAAAACTGTCTATCAATAAACTCTACATCCTGGGTATTGGATACCGGATCAGGATCTCATATCTGTAATTCTTTGCAGACGTTGAGAAAGCGTAGAGTTTTGAAGACAGGTGACATGACCCTCAGAGTTGCGAACGGTGCTAGCATGGATGCTGAGGCCGTGGGGGACTATCACCTGGGATTGTCGGATGGACATTTTTTGGTTTTGCATAGTTGTTATTATGTACCAAATGCAACCTGTAATATCATTTCTGTATCTTTATTGTCTAAAGAAGGTTATGAATTTGCATTTGTAAGTAATGTAGTGAACATTCACCTTAATTAAGTTTTGATTGGGTCAGGTACATTGAACAACGGTATATACGTATTAAACCAACCACAGATTTTCAATGTCCAGAATACACACAAAAGAAAGTCTCCAGAAATAAATAAAACTTTCTTATGGCATTGTAGACTAGGTCACATCAATGAGAGAAGGTTGACTAAGTTACATGCAGAAGGATATTTGGATCCGTTCGAATATCAATCGTATGCAACTTGTCAATCCTGTCTCAAAGGAAAGATGACAAAGACTCCGTTTACTGGACACGGAGAAAGAGCGAGCGAGCTCTTGGGACTCGTAAACAGCGACGTGTGCAGTCCAATGTCTACACATGCACGAAGTGGTTATTCTTAGTTCATTACTTTTACGGATGACTTTTCAAGGTACGGATATGTCTTCTTAATGAAATATAAATCCGAGGCTTTTGAAAAATTCCAGGAATATAAGAATGAAGTAGAAAAACAAACAGGCAAAAGTATAAAGACACTGAGATCTAATTAAGGTGGTGAATACTTGAGTGCCGAGTTCCTGGGTTACTTAAAAGAGAATGGAATTCTCTCTCAGCTTACTCCTCCATACACTCCGCAACATAATGGTGTATCAGAGAGACGGAACCGAACCCTATTGGATATGGTACGGTCCATGATGAGTAACGCTGAGTTGCCGCGATCATTCTGGGGATATGCGCTAGAATCAGCGGCATACCTTTTGAACCGAGTTCCAACTAAGACTGTGCCTACTACACCATATCAGATGTGGTGTGGGAAGAGACCCTATCTTAATCACATTAAGACATGGGAATGTCCAGCTTTTGTAAAAAAGCAGCATGCGGACAAGCTCGAGGCACGCTCAGTACAGTGCAAGTTTGTGGGATATCCAAAGAACTCCAAGGGATATTACATCTATTGCGAAGAGGAACAAAAAGTCCTTGTTTCTCGCCATGCCCACTTTCTAGAACACCAGTTCATAGAAAAAGAATTAAGTGGGAGCGCAATAGAACTGGAAGAAATTCCAGAACCACGAACTATTACTGAAAGCTTAGTAGAACCAGAGGGTTCGAAAGATCAGGACATTCCCACGCCACTCCGCAGGAGTAGTAGGCAGTCTCATCCGCCCGAGAGATACTACGGTTTTCTCATTGACGGGGATAGAGAGGATTGCATCATAGATTGTGATGAGCCTACTAGCTTCCAACAAGCCATTCAGAGCGTCGACTCAGTAAAATGGCTGGATGCAATGCGGACCGAAATGGAGTCCATGTACACCAACAAAGTATGGACGTTGGACATTGCTCCAGATGGGGTAAAACCCGTAGGATGCAAGTGGATCTTCAAAAGGAAGATTGGTGTAGATGGACAGGTTGAGACCTATAAAGCTAGACTGGTAGCAAAGGGTTTTCGTCAGCGACCTGGTTTGGACAATGACGAAACCTTTTCTCCAGTAGCTATGCTGAAATCCATTCGGATCCTTCTTGCCATTGGTGCCTTCCACGATTATGAGATTTGGCAGATGGACGTAAAGACAGCTTTTCTAAATGGACATTTAGAGGAGTGTGTCTATATGGATCAGCCAGAGGGTTTCATTCAGAGTGGGAGCAGCGGAAAGGTGAGCAAGTTGCTTAAGTCCATTTATGGACTAAAGCAGGCATCGCGGCGTTGGAACATCTGTTTTGATGAGACGGTCAAGGAATTTGGCTTTATCAAAAATCCAGATGAACCATGCATCTATTGTAGATTTGTAGCGAGAACTGTAGTATTCCTCGTTTTATACGTGGATGACATTCTCTTAATAGGAAATGACATTCCTATGCTACAATCTGTCAAGGGGTTCCTGTCACACAGGTTCTCCATGAAAGACCTGGGTGATGCCTCATACATTCTGTGTATCCGGATCTACCGTGACAGATCCAAGAGGATATTAGGACTTTCGCAGTCCAGGTACATCGACACCATACTGAAGAGATTCAGTATGGAAGACTCCAAGCGCGGTAATCTACCGGCTTGTCACGGGATCACCCTCTCCAAAGAGATGTCTCCCAAGACTGATTTGGAGAGGGATCGCATGTCTGTTATACCATACTCTTCTGCGGTAGGCTCTATAATGTATGCGATGTTGTGTACCAGACCGGATGTGGCTTATGCACTGAGTTTGGTAAGCAGGTATCAGTCAAACCCTGAGGAGAAACATTGGATAGCAGTAAAGAACATTCTCAAGTACCTGAGAAGGACTAAGGAGATGTTCTTGGTGTATGGCGGAAAAGACCTGCAGATTGAGGCCTTTGCTGACTCCAGCTTCCAGAGTGACAAGGATGATTCCAAGTCCATGTCGGGTTTGGTCTTCACCCTCAATGGAGGGGCGGTGTGTTGGAAGAGCTCCAAACAGGAAACCGTTGCTGACTCGACTATGGAAGAGGAATACATCGCTGCATCTGATGCCGCAAAAAAACCTGTCTGGATGAAGAAGTTCTTGAGAGAACTTCAGGTGGTTCCGTCCATTGTTGACCCAATACCTCTGTATTGCGACAACAACGGGGCTATAGCTTTAGCGAAGGAACCCAGGTCCCATCAGAAATCCAGACACATCTTAAGGCGGTATCACCTGATCAGGGAGATCGTGGATCGCCAGGAGATCGAGGTCCGGAGGGTTGCATCAGAGGATAACACAGCAGATCCATTCACAAAGGCCTTTCCCCAGACTCAGTTTGAGCGGCTGATCGAGATGATAGGTCTTCGATACTCCAGTACATGGCCTTGTGCAAGTGGGAGATTGTTAGTGTATATGCCCTAGAGGCCATTACTGTATCATACTGGTTTGTATATTACTTGATGGAAGCTTGGGATATTCACAGTTGTATATACAATCTTGCTCGAAATGGTAGTATGCAACTTGGTTTGTCTCTGCTTTAGTATGTGCATGTGTTTCTTTTAGCATATTGCTGATATACATATTAGTAGAGCCCTAAGGATCTTTGCTTGATTACCAGCGTTGTGATGGCACTCACACTCGTGGGAGCTGGGTGATCTATAAGCACATCCTTATACAGGTCCCTGGTCGTTGGACTATCGAGACAGGGCATCGATACTCCGGAGTAGACTAGCGTATGCGCTTTTCATCCCAGTGTGGGAGACGGTCTGTCCCACAGCCGTTAGTACGTCGTACTTGGGATAGTATACGGGTGCTCGTTAGGTTACGAGTACACTGGACAGGACTCGTCGGGAACTGTTGGTTGGTAGTATACCTATCGTCAGTTATCAGTTCCCAGGTGACATGAGTACAGCTTAGTCCGCTGACTTGACACTGTCACTTCGCCTCAAGTGTGTTCCCACTGCACTTTGATTACTACCCTACCACGGCTCAAAGGAGTCGTGCAAACAGGTAGTTTTTGGGTGCAGTCCCGAAGCACTTGGAGGCAGTGACGGTTAGACAGGATTCGTCTTTCCCGGTATTGGGGGTTGACATCGCGCTGTGTCCAGGGGAGCCATTACACAAGTAGTCCCTGGCCAGGGCAAGCGAGATATACTGGTAGGTTTCCAGTGTTATCTCAGGGTGTTCTGGGCTACATTCCGACACGACTTGTACAGCTATTAGGGGACTGACGTTCACCGCCCCCCTAGGCCCGCCATGCGATGTATCAGACGAACAGACCGGACTGTACGGAGATTGTCACATACAGGCTCAGTAGGAGTTCAGATGGGGTTCACCTCGTCAGTCTTCTTATCGACATCTACCTGGGGACCGTTACGTATAGCTAGTGCCGCTTGCGGTCTGTGGTTAAACCCAGTGCCAGCGTAGTGTCGAGTCTTTAGAGTCCCACACAGAGAGCTATTCGCCTTTAGGCTAAATGAGTAGAGGTCGCATGGTTTTGCGACAGGGTTCGTTCACATTCGCGCATTTGTGCACGTTAGCTGTCCGGACAGTTTATACTAGCGGGCTTTGGTTTAAGCCGGATCCTAGTATATGATATGGGATTGGTTTTTCTCATTGTATTCGTGTTCCTCGGATCACGAATGCGGGTGTGCATGCACAGTTGTTTGAGACAGAGGGAGAGGACCTTGATTAGGGTTAATGGCTACTGTCATTTTATTAACCCTAATGCTTATGTGTGTATTATAGTTAATTGATAATTAGTTTAAATAATTGTGCATGGTTATGGTTGTTGACCATTGGACTTCCTTGACTTGTTGACCTAGGTTGACACATTGACCATCATCATTTCTTTTGGATGATGCTTTTTGATCCTTGCAAATTGAAATGATAATGGTCACATCATGATTAACCATGACAATTATCTTACTAATTATCTACTTAAAATAATACACATATATTTGTGAGAATGGTTGATTCTATTCTCATTCTACCATTTCATTTCTCTCTCTTGTTCTTCCTCTCCCTCAAGCTCTCCCCTCTCATGTGTTGAGAAACACTTGAGCTTGACAAAAACCCTCTCTTGATCATCTCTACTCTCATCTAGGGTTGAAGGACTAGCACTTCTTGAACCCTAGTTACTTCTAGCTTGGAGTTGAAGCCAAAGGTTGAGGCTTTCGGCTGGATCTTTCTTTGACGGGAGAAGACGACAAGGTGACCTCCTTCCACTACTCCAAGGAGCAAGGATAGAAGGACATAAAGACCAAAGGTATAACCTTTCTATCACTTAGCTAGTTTCTAGTTAGCTTTAGCAAGTTTTTGTTTAGCAAAGATCCTTTAATGTCTAGTCCATGTTGCCTAAGCTCATAAAAATTCGATTTTTATTCCGTTTTCCGCCTCCCCGAAAGTACCGGGGTGGGCAACGTGGACTTACAATACTGCCACTTGTCAGAAGGAAATCTATAACTCTGACAACCTCTCTGTCATCCAGGTCACCTTGGAAGCCTGGAATGATAAATGTCTCTTGAATGAGGCTGTTGTTATCATATCTCTAGAACATCCACTTATGTTCTAAAACTTTTTCCGATTGTTTTTCTAGGATTGGATTAATATCAACTTATTGCATCTCGTGCAAAAACAACCTCTGTTGTGGTACTTGACATCTCATGATTGACTCAATTGCCTAAGCAAGTGATCTGCCAATCATGCACATCCCTCTCCCCTTTAGTCACTAAGACACCTTTAGAGAGGGTGACTCCATCACCTGCAGGTACACTACCGTGCCAGGAGTCGTCCATTCTAAATACTCTTAGAATGTTGTCTAAGTACCCAGATTAGGAAACTATCCAAATCTAGATCTAAAACCATAGATCCAGTAACCAGAATGTTTGATATGAAATCCATTTCCTTTGTGGAGAAACCACTGTGTGACGACCAAAGTATAACCGATCGTAGTATAGGAGTTTCTTTTCCTACTCTTTGTATGTCATCAAAATACCATGACAACACACCCCACTACCTTCTTAACAGATCAATCCCCTATTCTGATGAAGTCAAACATATGACTGTCACATCAAAAATAGATGATCTATCTCCGCTATATCTGCTTTAGTCTATAAATAGACATAAGCCACTTATCTACTATGCCTCCGCTGCTCCCACAGACTACGGCAACCTTTTGGCAGAGTCATATAGACGTACACTTCTAAAGCTATTTTAGAACGACGCTATACTCATCCTCCTGCCGGGTCTCATAATCTGGAACAATAGCAATGGCAAGTCTGGGTAAACAAGAACCTCCCTGTCACCGTCCTTGAGGCTACCGGAGTACCTCTGGGTGCCTGAGGTTACCCACCAAGTCTGCGCAGTGGCCATTGGAATGTCAAACCAGATTGAATCATTAGGTTCTTATCAAATTTTCCGTAATCGTTTGCGGTTCTGGAAACACTTCCAGTTCTACCATACTCCCACTACTGTTTTCTGAAAAAATCCATTTCCTTTAAAATTGTGGCGAGTCAAGAACAATATCACTATCGATCTTCCACATGGTAGAAAGTCAACCCTCGTCATAGCCTGGGTCAACCCACAAACAGCCATTACAGAAACGTGCCTTGAGTTATCCAGAGTCTGGTTTTAAGCATAAGCCGGACAACTCCCCGTATCTTAACATCATTAAGATATGAACTGTTTTATATCCAATACAGAAACAGAGGCACTAATTTAATTGAACAAGATTCAAATCATGCAGCTATTTCCAGTGCATGTCAACTAAACGGAAAGAGGCCGATCAACGTTAGTCAACTTAGGAATGCTTCCAATTATGAGTAACCTGAAAGAGAAACAAGTTCTCTAAAATATTACTATCAACTGAATACCACACACAAGTATCTACATCTTCGATCACCTTGAAGAATCCCGATACTTGCAACACCTGGTTCTCTACTCTATTCTTATACCTATAACTTCTCAAAACTCAGACCTTGTGTTTCTACGAAACACAAGTCTAAGAACCAGAGAAGTCACAAGTAAACAGAATCTAGTACGAGTACCAACCCCTCTGTCCTAATGGACACTGGACAACATACAATACTTCGTATAAGACCCTTGAGTCTAATAACTCATTCCCTGTGTGTCGTAGGTTGAAAACTGTGGTTATGGTAAAGAAGAATTACACCGTTGTTTAATGCTCCTTACCTAACCATCTACTTATATAGGTAAATGTCATGGACATAATTTAAAAAAGGTATATCTCACTCTATAAAAATAGACGTACAGATATATCAATTTGAAATTGGTGCATAACAACGGATATTCAAAACCAAATATTTGTCGTCCGGCAAACAACCCAGGTGACTTCCTCAAATATCACCGATTACAACGAATCCTGATATAATGAGGATGATCACCTAATTCCCAACAAGTTTCTCCCACTCATCATCTGTAAAACCATACAGATGTAAGAATCAAACCTGGTAAATACATACCCTGGAGCAAGTATCTAATCGGGAAATCAGTTTTCTTTTAACATTACACGGTGAAACTGAAACATTGAAATGTTTCGATGGGGTATCCCAATGTTCCTAGTAATGCCTCTTCCATTATCCAGATTCATGACTATAACCGTTTAATTCTTTGCCACCTCTCCAAATACCTTTATATGTCTTTAGTCATTACCTTCTGCACACCCCTTTAGGCCAAATGGTTTTCTTCCTTCCCTACTGTTCGGCACCAGCCTATGGTTTGGAAGAAGACTATCCAATAAGCATAATGGGTGTACTGTCCTAATCCTAGGAGCACTCGCAATGCGAGAGAAGGTGAAGATAAAAAATAACCGAATAAACCTTATTCCTATTTCTCCTGAACCAGAATCCATCCCCGAACTGGAACAAGTTCCTTTCGAGTTCATATATAACCATACGATGGAGTATCCAATAAACCGTGGATCTTCGTAGTGATACGAAGTGTCCTGGAGAAATACAAAGGTGCTTTAGGATTGGCGAAGAAATATTTGGTTTGGTCGTGAATAACAGTCGCAATTTACTTTGCCCTCTTATTATTCCCTTCATATGTCTTTACTTAATACCTTCTGTACACCATCGTTATGCTAATTGGTTTTCTTCACTCCCTACCGTTCAGCACCAGCCTTATGTTTGGAAGAAGAATATCCAATTTGCGTAATAGGTGTACTATCTCCTAAACCAAGGAGTACTCGCAACCTAAGAGAAGGTAAAAGTAAAAGACAACTGAATAGTCCTATCCGTTTCCTCCAGAGCCGGAAACCATACTCGAATAAATTCCTTCGAGTTCGTATATAACCATACGATGGTTTTGTCCAATGGAAGTGGACGTTCGCAGTAATACGGGGTGTCCTGGAGAAAAGGGTAAAAGTAGGAGTGGCAATGAGGTATGCAACTCTGACAATCCAAAAGCCAGTGTTTAAGAAGGTTCGGTTAATTTTGGTCACTGAGTCATAGTCTAGGATCGGGTCATGGTCGCTGCCAAAGAGAGAGAGAAAAGAAACACTCAGCGTGCACTTTAACCTAGATCAGAATGGTTACCAATTTATCTAATCTGGAAACCTCCTACTATACCGTCAAATTCTCTTCCAAACCTGAAAGAAGAATTAGTCGGGATCACCCGAGGAGTAAACCAACTCATCAGTGGGAATCGGGATCCAACTATCATCGCATGATAATGTGACGGAATCCGCTCACGTTATCACACTCCAGAAGGTATGCACATATCTGGCAAGTTTCAGTTTCTTTAGAAACTCCCGATGTAATTTTTGCCCCATGCTCTTATGACCTTGACTTTGGCCAACAAATCATAAGTCACATGTCAAGTTCTACCCGTCATTCTCCAGGTTAATTTGAGCCCACCCGCACAAGCCACTGACTTTGGCCAACAAGGCTATACGACTGCCCTAAACCAACGCATTTATCTATGCTGCACATGAATACCCAATAGCTACCAATCACTATGCCTTGACTTTGGCCAACAAACATAGCTTGAATACTTATTGACTATCCATGTGAAACGACGGAGGGCTACGAATGGTATCTGGCGAAAACCTTTAACGTAATGAACTTGATATCGTTGAAGGAACCGGATAGCTTTTAGAAATCTAGTGACGAAAACCTTTGCTAAAGAGGTCACTCCCGGTTAAGGGATCTCGACTCTTTCCCCGTAAAATGAGGTGCAGGATATTCCAACTGAATACCACGATGCAAAGCAAAAGTAATCGGCTATAGTGAAGTTATTGCCCTGACGCAAACTTCTGTCCAAGGGGTCACTCCCGGTGAAAGGATCTCGGCCCTTGCCTCGTCGACTGAGGTGCTGGATATTCATAACCGAATACCACTGTGCAAAAAAAAAGAGAACGCCCTTGCAATAACAGCTTTTTGAAAAATGGTTCCAACAACATCAGAATAGGTTTGTTTTTAACTTGCATTGATCCGAATCAATGCAGTCCCATCAATTGATCACACAATAAAAGAACGAAAATAATGACCTACGTATATGCTATCCGCATTCGCCACTGGGTCCCGTCATTACCCGTTAGGTTAGTTAACTAACGACAGAGCGTGGACTGGACTAGCGCGGATGCAAAACATATACAACATCTACTATTATATATATCAATATATAATATTTTGCTCAAGGCGTGATAAAATGCAACATCACAGAAATGTAATAAGTATCAAAGAACAATACAGATATCTGGGATCCCCGGGTTTCACAGAGCCTCTACTGAAACCCGATGTTCCCCTGGTCATGTGGATAGCCTGTGTAATGAAATCCTAGATCCCTACGGGCGCGACAAGTTACCCGCCAAAAGCTGAAGCGAGGCAGCCCCCTTCAGCAACGTGAATGGACCACCCAGCACTTCATGGAATCCTGTAACTTGGGCACCCCTCCTTGGGTCAACCTGTACCCCCTATGAGTGCGGCGAATAGCCCGCCAATTTTAGAGTGAGGCCCCTCCATCTCAACGCCATGAGATGCGGGCTCGTTGCCCTCTAGAACCCGGCTATCCGTGCACCCCTCCGCGGGGTAATCCTAGTACAGAAAGTAAAATATACATACAACGGATACATCGACCTCGACCCGGTCGTGCCCCAAAAGAATAATATACAATCAGGCAGTGACGATAGTCCACATGTCGAACGCTCGCCCTGCAATATCAAAAGTACATAGTACAACAAAAACTGTACTACCATTGCATCCAGGCTATCCCCCATGACCAATCCGCAGCATCACAGCACAACACAGAACATCAACGTGAATGTCACGTTCGCAAATCCGTCTAACCGGGCTATAGCAGTTATACAGGATTTACCGATCAAGTGACATTCACGGTCGCAGATATAATGTAAATACTGTGAACTAATGTGTTTAAAATATTCGATCGATCAAATTTACCTAAGAGGGCCCCAAGCACTACTGTAGCACATAAAGAAATTCTCGGCCCAAACAGAATGTTCCAAAACCCCTATTTTCAACACAGAGGCCCTCTGGAAAAATTTGATGCACGGAACAGTAAATATAGCGGTGGAACCGCGGCCCAAACATGGGTTTGGCCGCGGTTCCGCGGTGGAATAATGTGTTCATGCGACCAAATTTCACCAGAGTGCTTATACCTCTTTGTACATGGCTCTGCAACAACCTGAAAAAATTTTCGAGCCCAAAAAATTTCGACAGAGAACTGATGTACATGAAAATGCGGTTTTAGGACTTTTGTTCGATCGGAAATGTAAACACATTAGACAAAACTAGACTAGGTTAATGGCGTGGCTCTGATACCAGTGTAAGTGCACGGCGGCGCCCCGGCCGTCTTTCCGAGGCCAAAATGCGGAAGCGATGATTTGCTTTAAACTTTCAACCGGCACCACCGCGCACAAAAGTCCCGGATCGGGCCATTAAACTAAATCTAGTAAACAAGTGAAGGGGTAGAGAGATATACCGAGCGATCCGTGTCCTTCGGTCTTCTCGTCGCCGTCCCGATCTCCCCGCGGAATTTCCTGTCTCCATCACGTCGCCGGAAGGGCACTACTTCGCCGGCTTCTTTTACGGGCCCCCACCTCTGGACCAAGGAAACTCGGGCACGAAGTTGGCGAGTCGACGTGCCCAAGATTTGCTGTAGAATAGTGTAATGCTATGTCTCATTTGGGTTGTAGGAAGTTGCCTTTTGTTGGAGGAAATGATATATGAACTTTTGTAGAGGAACTTGGGAATTTTGTAGCATGAAAAGAACAAAATTCCCCCATAGAAATTTTGGACATCCCCCTCCCTCTATGTGGCCGGCCGTGCATGGAGTGATTGAGAGGAGAGTGGAGTGAATTAGAATCAAAAAGAAGTGTGGCACAACATAATGCAAGAGAGAGAAAGAGTGATGATAACAAGCAATGTTCATAATCAAAGTCCAACACACCATCAACCAATCATCACACCCAAAGTCAAGCCATCATGAACTCAAGAAAGTCAAGAGAGGAAAAACCATCATGATCCCACAAAATGCAAAGACCACCCTCCACAAATGCTAATTTGCACAAATGCAAATAAGCCCTCCTCAACCAATCTTCAGCCAATGAAAGATACAAAGCAATATGGCCGAAACAGAAAACAAACTGGCAACTCCAAAAAACTGATCCCGTAATAAATTACAGGAAAACCCCGCTACTGTATATACATACCCGCATTTGCATTCCGACCGAAATACAAATGCAATGAGACAAAATCAACACTGGACAATACTATGATCCGGCTTAAACCAAAGCCGGCTAGTATTATCCGTCTGATCATGGTCCGTGCAATACCGCACGTATCTGATCGAACCCTGCCATATCTCTAAACAACCTCTACAGCGTTTTTCCCGAAACTTGAACAACTGTCTGTGGGGGACTCTAAAGACTCGTCAATACTATGGCTGTTGATTTAACCACTAGCACGTCAGAGGTATTAGCCATACGTGACGGGCTACCAGCTATTGACCAAAAGGGACTTCTGTGAGCGAACTCATCCTGACACCCTACTGAGCCTGTCAGTGACAATATCCGTACAGTCCGGTCCGTTCGTCAATGAACATCGCATGGCGGGCCTAGGGGGTTGGTAAAAGTCAAACCCCCAAAAGCGATACAAGCCGTGTCGGAGTGTAGCCTAGAACACCCTAAGATACTTTTGGAATACCTACCAGTAAATATCCTGCCTCGGCCGAGGGCTTTGTGTAATGGCTCTCCTAGACACAGCGTGACCTCACCCCTAATACCGGGAGAGACGAACTCCTGATGATCCGCTCACTGCCTCCATATGGCTCGGGACTGTACCCAACTAAAACCTGTTTGCATGTCTCCTTTGAGCGTGGTTGGGTAGTTATCAAAGCACAGTGGAAACTCACACGAGAAAAATGACGATCCTCAGGTCGATGAACTAACCTGTACACATGTCACCAGGGAACTGCTATCAGACGTCAGGTATAAGACCAACTAGTATGTTCCCGGCGAGTCCTGTCCGGTGTACTCATAACCCAATGAGCACATGTATACATCATAGGTGAACCAACTGACACCAGTGGCATGTGAGACCGGCCAACGCCCCTCGTCGGGGTCTCGACTGTATACACTAGTGTACTCTGGAGTATCGATGCCCTATCTCGAAACTCCCACGACCAGGGACCTTTTAAGGATGTGCTTATTGACTACCAGCTCCCACGCATATGATCGCCCTCATACTGCTGGCAGTCAAGCAAGATTCCTAGGGGCTCTATGAACGTGTAATAGCGACCTGTAAGGTCACCTAAAGCAGTACACGATGATAAAGATAAACCAGATAGTATACTATCATCTTGAGTAAGGCTGTCCTACTGGGATAGGTCCTCGCTCAATCTTTGCAATCACGTTCCTGTGATCTAATAATTGACTCAGAGTGCACTATCTCCAACACATTATTCATATGGTATCATTATCATAATATCCTGAATCCGGGGTACCGTTCTATAGCCTAGTACATACCAATACCGTCAAACATATATCCGCGTGTGAATAAAATCACATCGCCTACCGATCCACTAAAAAATCATGTTGTATCTCATATTACTACCCAAATCACATAACCGATCTCACGGCATCATGCCCGATCATATCGACTCACCTCCAAGTATCATATACTATCCTCATCATCCATGTATACGTATATGTATATATATATCTGTACCAACGCAACCCCCCCACATATATATATAAACATATATACCCAAACATATCACGTGTGTGCATGTATGTGTGTGTGAACCTTTACTCTAGGGTTTGCGACTAAGAAACTAACTAAAAACACATTCTTTCCATTTACACTAAACCAACCCAAGTCTCCTGAAGTCTTTCTTTCTAAGTATAGACATCTCGCAACAACACATAGGTATATATATATATATATATTTATATACATATCATAAAGCATCATGCCCTACGAAATTGCGGGGGTGCTATATGCCATCCACCCGACTTCCCACGTAGATATACATCTACTTACCTGGACGCCTCGGCTAATCTGATCCGATTCCTGCTCTGCCATTTCCGCGCAATATCTGATGCCTCAGCACCCGATCCTAGAAACGTACACAAGTAAAAAGAGAATAAATAAATAATTAGTCGTGGACACAATCAATACAAGTCAACCACGCGCCGTAACTAGACACGCACGCACTTGGTGCACAAAACGCGCTCGCGACAAAGCCACAGACCACTACTAGGGTCGCAATACGTGGCAAGTACCAAACCAAAAACCCAATCGCACCAATCGTGCATCCACGACACATCAAATATTATAAGAAATAGGTTATAATTCAGCAAAACCTCACACTTAAATAAAATCGATTTAACCCAAAAACCTAGTAAGCATCTTTTAACCGTTTTATAACGAACTTGATGTTTTAAGAATTTTAGTGGCCACAATGCTCACTAAATATCTTAATTAAGTCATACCAATATTAATTATATTCTAAACTCACATCTTTACCTTAATCACAAAAATCTAGTTTGCAAAATGGTTTAATTAGGACAAATTAAATGTAACAATTTGCAAACTAGCAACTAGATTAGGTTTTGCATATCTTAAGATGCTAAAATACATCACACAACCATCATCAAATGATCATAACCCTAACTTGATTTCAACCCTTCTCCTGAATTTCAAACTTGCAATTTAAAACCATAATTAAACACCTAATTAAGTTGATTCGAAGTATTTAACCAAAAATTAAACACTAGGGTTAGGATTTATACCTCAAAGATTGTAGACCAAACATGCATCTTAGCATCCCAAACTTGCTTCTTTTCACCAAGGTACATACTAGAGTAGCAAATGAAAAATGTGTAAAGATTGGATTTTGAGTTTGTGTTATTTTTGAAGCAATTTTTAACAATTTTTCAAGAGAAATTGAGGTGAAGAAATGAAGGGGCTGCCATGGCGAAGGCTCGCCCAGATTTTGAGACGGGGACGAGAGAGTGTGAGGTGAGGAAAAAACCAAGTAAAGAAAGCCCATGCCTCAATTATTTACACCCCTTACTTCAATTCTTTATTCTTTTCTTTTTTCATTTTCTTTTCTTTTGTGTGATGAGAACTTGAGGTTTGAAATGGGGAGTTGGCTGCCTTGGGCTCGGCCAGCAAAGGTATGTGGGGTGAGTGTAAGTGAGAGAGAGTGGTGACTACACCCCACACACACACACAACATCATATCCTACATGTTTCATCATTTCTTTTAATTTATTATTCTCTTTAACCTTTTTCTTTAAATTTCAAGAACCGCCTTGAATTCTTTTCATTTCAAAAACCACATGTTACACTTTAGTTTATTGTGTCATGATGAACAGAACTTGTATTAACCCATTCCAATTTGTAATTATCACTAATTTAAAGTATTAGTGAAAGCTTATAATAATATTTAAAATAATTAATTACGGAAAATATTTTAGTAAACTAGCAATTTTATAAGTGACCTATTAAATACGAAATACTAGAAATTACATAGCTAGAATAGGTACATTTATGTCTATGTTCAAAAATAATTATATCTTCGTTTCTTTATGAAAAACACCAGTTATTTTACCGGTTATCAGAAATTTCACCTAAACGATTTTCAAAACGTTACAGCCATTCCCCCTTAAAGAAATTCGTTCACCGAATTTAAATTAAAACTCCCCGAAATACTAAAACATTTCAGCAAAACACTCAGGGCTCCGAAATCTTAAATTCTTAAGACACATCTTAGCTCAATGCATGCACAGGAAAAATGAGTATATAACTCAAAATCAAAACTCCGTCAAGCATCACACAATCATCGGAGTCATGGTGAAGATACCAATGTCAAAGTCCAATACGAAAACTAACATGATATACTCAAAACTATAACATGTACATTGTACGCATCGTTGTAAACTCGTCAAAACATCTGGAAAAACAATGCATGCCAAACCTTTTTCCAGTCGCTGTGCGATGCGCGTATCACAGCACAAGTAGCGGACGTTTATTGTAATAAAGATAACTATATATATATGTATATCCTTTGTTTAACATACACGTCCCGCCTTTTTGAAAAATAATTTAGAAGGGTTTCCTTTGTAAACTGTTTTGTGTCATCTCGGACACATAGTCAAAATATTGAGACTGTAGCACTTTTTTGGAAATCCCTTCGGTAAGTATCGATGGGTGCAAAAACATATTCAGATACTGTCCTCTGACTAGTCCTGCTCAGTTACTGTACCAAATAGTAAAATCATAAAACATACCGCTCCAAAAGAAACCAATATCAAAATGTGTATAAGAATGCCACGTGTTTCTGGTACGCATAAAAATCGAAATCAAAGCACTAAAAGTGCATGAAAACTACGTAAAACTCGAAATCAAAGCACTAAAAGTGCATGAAAACATACTGCATCAGGACCACCATTGTATATCTGTTATTTCAGTTGTATCTAGTAAAACTCCATCAACCAAGCTTAACCTTTGGTTACATTTGGTTACATTTCTAACCTCATACTTCATGGCATGCTTAACCTTTGGTTACATTTGCTTACATTTCTAACCTCATGGCATGCTTAACCTTTGGTTACATTTCTAACCTCATCAATAATTTATTCATCACAATTTCATCTTCTTCCTCATCTTCACAAGAGCTTTCTAGCTTTTAGATTTGTGATGAATTAAAGTGAGAATGAAAACACAAGTGGGCAAAATTCATACTTCATCATCCTCATCTATTCTAGCCACTTAGATTAGGGTGTTCATTTCACTAATACTTAATTAGTGAAAAGAGAGCTTTGGTTTGTGATTCCTCAAGGTAGATCATCTTGGATTGTGAAGATTACTAGCAAGCATGCATCATTCACTTCAGGAGCCTCTCAAGAGTATGGGAACATGATGATCACAGCTAAGTGACCTGAACTCGGAGATTATGAAGTGAAGGAACGGACTACAAAGGTTGTAATCCCTAACTCTTAGAAGTAAAGTTGTTTACTTTTTCAATGTTAACCCTAATTCTCTAGTAAAGATCTTTGCTTAGGTTGTTTGGCACTTGAAAAATTTAATTTTGGCATGATTGATGCCTTGTAGAACCTTGTTGTCATGCCTAAGAACCATACAGTGGTATCAGAGCCTAGCTAGAGCATTAGGCGTTGCGTAGGCAAAGTTAAAAATCCGATCGAACCCCGAAACACCATTTTTTGACCACCTATATGGAAATATTTCAAAAAGTTTGATTTTTTCATGTTAAAAATATTCAGAAAATCATGCAGGGAATTCTATGGACAATCCTGAAGAACGAAACCCTAACTTGTCTATGTGTCCATGGATTCGCGGCTAAAACCTGGTTTTGGCGGTGGATCCGCGGCTCCACTTAAGAAGCATGGGTCTGGCCCTTCAGCTGTAGTTCTGTAGGTACTGGGGCATGATTCTGGGAATTTTTAATTATGCTCAAGTGTTGAGCTTTCTGAGAATTTTGGGAATTCGTTGTTTCGATTTAATTATTTAACGTCGTCTAGCTTTCTGTAATGTGATACAATATGTGGAATTCATATTGTTAGGCATGAAATCAGCAATATGTGATATTTCGGGTTTACGATGTCTAAAGTGATTGTGGATTCCAAATGTTATAGTTTTACATTTTATTTTTTGCGACCGTAAGTGTAATATATGGTGTATCACCTGTTTTATTGCTATACATCAACGACAATTGGGATACGCATATTTACTTACGTTGATGACATGTGATGTTATGTGTTGCTGTGATATGTTGTATCGGATCATTGTGTTCTAAATAGCTGGGGGTTTTCTGTGAGATGAGGGTTTTAATTTTCATTCATGTAAAATTCTTTGTATGTAATATTCTTTTATTATGGCACTTCCGGGTTGAAGATGATGTCACCATTGTATATTATTTACTTTTCCGCTTTAGGATAGACCCAGGTGGGGAGCACAACTAACCGGGTTCTAGGGTACAGTGGGAGGCCATCTCGAGGAGTCGAGACCGGGTCTTCTAACTCTAGAATTGGTAGGGTTGCTTGCCTCTCTCGTAGGGGTCTCAGGATGTAGGTTTGGTTATTCGTCGCGACCGTGGAATCCGTGTTTTATAGAAGCTTAAAATAAAACACGAACCTCTTATTATATCCAATATTTCATATGTTATCTTCTGCTGCTGATATACTGAGGATGATTTTTTCATGTATACTAGGAACTGTAGTTTGATTTAGAACGTCAATGCTTTTAGATAACACGCTTGAACCGATCAGCTTTTGAAATAGGAAATGTACAAAACATTATTCAACAAAACAAAATTATATCCTTTTTTAATAAATAAAGAGATTGATATGATTTTATATATCAGGTTTGGTATCTAATAACATTCGTTCAGAATCAATGTACTGGTAATACAGGGTGGCAGTGACCAGTAGACTTGGCTGCAACACTTGTACCATTTTTTGTCTCATGAAACTTATCACCCGTTCTCAGTTCTCTACCTTTCTGTAGCCCTATATAACAGATTACATATCTGGGATCCATATCCGGTATCAAAATACCCAGGACGTAGAGGATACTGAGAAACAGTTCTTTATAATGAACACACCCGAAGGAGATGCATCTCATGCACTTTCTTCATTTGGGCGGCATGGGAATCCTGGTATTCCCCTATTTCCTGCTCGGTCTTATAACAATTATAAGTTGGAGCGGGGCTAACGTTTCCCAGCTCAGTATAACAAGCGGGTTCGGTCGATACATCCATATTATTATCTTGATTAAGGCGTGATATGGTCGCTACCTGGAGAGAAAGAGAAGAAAACACTCTGCGCGCGATCTTGCAAGATTAGATTGGTTATATATTTTATCTAATCAGGATGGCTCCCACTGTTTTTATCAAATCTTCCTTCAAACCTTAAAAGGAAAGACTAGCCGGGATTAATTACTTTACAAGTTCACCAATCTTTCAGCCAGGCCAGTGTCGGTACTTTGTTGGAGGTTACCCGTGCTTTCGCACGGACCTAATTAAAATAAACCTTGTTTTCCCAGGGGTGTAACCCCGTTGACACCTTTCTAGACACCTACTTGATCGGCTAGTTGTAAAGTGCAAAACACTCACAGGAGTAACAATTACTCGCAGTGGGTATCGAGATCCAACTATAATATAGAAGGTACGCAATCTCATTGCAAATTTCAACACTTTAAACTCCCGATAGTGGTTTTTACCCCTAGCACCTATGACCTTAACTATAGTCAACAAATCATAAGTACTAGTCAAGTTCTACCCGTCATTTCATGATTAATTAGACCCACCTACATGACCCTTAACTAAGGTCAAGAAAGTCACGCGACTGTCCTAACTAATCGCATCATATGCGGTGTAGGAAGACATCACTTAGCTACCGTACACTGTGCATTGACTATGGTCAACAAACACAGCACGAATACTAAGTACTGTACTTCCTAAAATGACGGAGGGTTGCGGATGGTTTTTAAGAAAACCTGTAACACTTTGAACTTGATTTCGTTGCGGAATTAAATGGTTTCTAAATGGAGTTTTTTTTAGGCTTTTCTAGTTTTTCTAAAGGGGTCACTCCCGGTGAAGGGATCGTCGGCCCTTTCCTCATCGAATAAGGTGTAGGATATATCATATATACCGCTGTGGAAAGCAAAAACTATAGAAGCAATCAAAAGACAAACCGAGGGTTGTAGCATCTGCCAGTTATTGCTAAAGGGGTCACTCCCGGTGAAGGGATCTCGGCCGTTTCCTTATCGAATAAGGTGCAGGATGTTCTACAAGGAACACCGCGATGCAATGCAAGAACCGTAGCTACCTATTTTATTTTTGAAATTCGATTCCACAACATCTTTTAGGTTTATTTTCTTTCATTAATCACATTAATGAAGTCCCATCATTTAAGTCCACCTAAACATCACAGATAAATATAACGTACGCTTATGCCATCCGTATTCGCCTCGATGTCCCGACTGCACCGTTAGGTTAGGTAACTAACGCCAGAGCGAGGCAGGGCTAGCGCGGGTGTAAAACATAAGCAACGTCTATATAATATATCATATATAGTATATACAGTATCCATCTGAACAAATCACATGATCACATCATAGATAATGCAGCAGAAAATATCATATGAAATATTGGATATACTAGGACGTCCGTGTTTTATTTTGAGCCTGTATAAAACACGGATTCCACGGTCGTGATGAATAGCCAATCCCACACCCCTAGACCCCTACGAGAGCGGCAACCAATCCTACCAATTCTAGAGTTAGGAGACCCGAACTTGACTCCTCGATATGGTCTCCCACTGGACCCTAGAACCCGGTTACTTGTGCTCCCCTCCTTGGGTCTATCCTAATGCGGAAAAGTAAATAATATATAATGGTGAAATCATCCTCAACCTGGAAGTGCCCTAATAAAAGAATAATACATACAAGTTCTCACATGACTGAAAAAGAAAAACACTCATCTCACATAAAAAACCCCGGCTATTCAAACACGACGATCCAATATAACATATCCAGCAACACATAACATCAACATAAGTTAATATGCGCATCCCAATTGTCATTGACATATAGCAACGAAACCAGCGATATCACATATTACACTTACGGTCGCAGAAAAGAAAGTGTAAAACTACAACAGTTGGAATCCGCAACCTCATTAGACATCGCATGCCTAACCAATTATAAACCCCGCATTTTAGTCTCATTATCGAAAACTCTTTTCAATAACAAGTCGGGCAATTCAACAAGATTCCCGACATCCAGATCGAATGCTCATTGCAAACTTCTGTAGACGGCCGCACCGCCGACGCCGTTGACGAAGTGCACTAAGGCGGAACACCGCTGCCGCGAGCATCCGAACGGATGCTTTTGGCGACAGGGTTCTCCTACAGTCACTTGGTCGGGGCTATGAGGTGTGGCTGTCTATTAAGTTTACCCGGCGAGTATCCGCGTACGCTACGTGATTGCGACGGACTTTTGATCACATCAAAATTCCGTGGCAACCGATCAAGTGAGACTAAAGTGCCATGTTTATAACATTCATTTAGTTATCTCATAACTACTTGTGGATTCCAAATATTGTATCACATTTCAGATAAATAGAAAATGTTAAACTTTCCGATCGAACAATCAAACACCCAAGTTTTCCCGAAACAGCTCAACACATGAAATAAGTTTAAGAACATTCACTTCATGCCACAGTACCAACGGTCCAGCCGTAGAAGGGTCAAGCCAACGCCTCACATGTGGCGTGCCGTACTGCCCCAATCCCTAAGGTTCAAAGGGCAGTTTAAGACAGTCACATAATCGAGTTAAGGTTTGTTGTCTTCTAAAGGGTCCATCGCATTATATGCACTACTTAGACGTTCTTCAACTACGAGAAAATCCAACAATTGGAAATTTCCCGGCAGGGGAAAAAGTGGGTTATTTATATCCGGTCGAACTTTTTAATATGTTCTAAATTATCCGGAAAAACAGATAGACAAATTTAGACAACCCGATCGAATCTACGAACTCCCAATACAATCCAGAAAACTCAACTCTTGAGTGCATATTAAAAATTCCCAGAAAACACAGGAATAATATTAAGACATTAGTGTGCAAACAGTTAACAAAGAGGCCACTTTATGGCCGCGGAACCGCCGCGTGACCTGGGGTACGGCCGCGGTTCCGCGGCGCCTTCATTGAATTTGGGTCACATGCTTCACTGTAATGCTTAGAAATCCCTGCTGATTTTTCTTCATATTTTTAACTCACAAAATTCTACAGTTACTGAAAATGGACAGAGAGGGTTAATGGTTAGGGTTTCGGGGTTCGATCGGATTTCTAACATCGTCTACACATCGCCTAAAGCTCTAGCTAGGCTCTGATACCAATGTAGGGTTCCTAGGCACTCTCATGAGGTTCTACAACTGATCAACCATGCCAAATTCAAATTTTTATCAAGTGCTGAGAAACCCTAAAGAAGATCGTTACTAGAGGTAAGGCGAAACAATGCAAGTTAACAACTTAACTACAAGTGAAACGGACTACAACCTTTGTAGATCCGGTCCTCCACTTCTTTAGCTCAGTGAGACGTCCCCCCACTGCGATCAACCGGATCGCAGACTCTAGCGTTCGTTTCATTGGAGAAATGATCGTGCTAGGTCGTTGACTTCGATGCCGAAGATGATCTACGTCGAGGCGACTCTAACTCAAGCTCCATCTTCACAAGGTCATGAAACATGTGAAGATAACACCCTATACAACATGGCAAGCGGTAGAGGATGAAGAAATAGGAAGCGGGTTCACTTTGGATTTGGATTTCTCACTTGATTTCAACACTTGAAATTTTCTAGCAAGCTTTCTTCTTCATGAAGAAGAAGAAGAAGAAGGAAAATGAAAAAGAATTTACTTAAAAGAAAATTCAAGTGAATCTTATCATAATGCAACCATGGGTGAAGTTAAGACATGTAGAGAATAAACTAGGGTTTAGGTGTAATGGTTAGTTTAAGGCATAAAACAAAATGGCTAGACTTTTCAAAGCTTCATGAAGCTTCACGCATAAAACAAGAAAGCCACCATTTGATTTTTTCAAAAAAATAGATAAATAAAATAAATAAAACCTAACCATTAACCTAAATATGGGTAAAGTGATACACACACTCAAGTTTGCATGTATCATCAAACATGATACAAACAAGTGCACAAATATATAACATATATACAATGTGCACAATCTAGTGAGAAAAATAATCTTAAGTAAACCAATACTAGTTAATGTAAAGTAATATATCAAATATATCATTATACATTAAATCATTAAATCAACATTTGATTTAATGATCCGGTCATACTGCATATAACCGGCTAATAACAAGTGTATGAATATATCGAATCAACATTTGATTCGGTAACCCGGCTATATCTTATATAACCGTCCGATGATACAAATCGCGAGAATAGAATTCAGTATCACATACTGATATTATTCTCGGTCCCGCATATATCTCATATGCGCTCCTACTTCGTTTCGCTTGAGCCAGAAAACCTCTGTGTAAGACTCTAAAGACTCGTCAATACGCCGGCAGCAGGTGATGATCATATCAAACACCCACAAGCAGCAAGCGGTCTGCTAAACGTAACGGCCACCCGGGTATTGAGCGATCAGAAGATCAACGAGCAAGCCCGCTCACTCATGTGAATCCAACCAGTAACACTTACCGCACAGTCCGGTCTGGTCGTCTGATATGTCGCATATCTCGCCTAGAGGTGGTAAACGTCAGACCCCAGCAGCTTGATAAGTCATGCAGATGTAAGGTCCATAAAAAGCATGAAACTACTGATAACTCTTACCAGTAAATCACTGCAACCCTGGCCAGGGATTTCCAGTTATGGCCAGTCGAGTATAGCGCAACATCAACCCCAAATACCGGGAGAGACGAATCCCCTCCTATCGCTCATTGCCTCCATATGAATCGGGACTGTACCCAAAAACCACTTGTTTTCACGACTTAGTAGAGCCGTGGTAGGGTGGAAATCAAAGCACGGTGGGAGACACACAAGACTCTATGACGATCTCGGGTCAACAGACTAAGCTGTACCAGTGTCACCAGAGAACTACCATCTGATGTGAGTTATAATACCATCTGGGAGTTCTCGGCGAGTCCGTTCAGTGTACCCAGTCTCTACTGAGCACCCGCATACCATCTCTGATGTCAAACACCAATGGATATGGGATCATCCATTGCCTATCACATGGGTCAAGAAGATATACGCTAGTCTACTCTGAAATATCGATGCCCCGTCTCGATATTCCCACGACTAGGAACATTGAAGGATGTACTCATAGACTACGCTGGCCCCACTAGTATGATCTACATCATAGTCCTGCAAGTCGAGTATAAATCCTAAAGGCTTTATCAACATGTAACAGAGAGACAGAAAGTATACATGCTAAGATAAAAAGCAACCAGATAGCGTACTATCATGTCGAGCAAGAAAGTCCTACCTATATATGTCCCAGCATCCACTACAATATACATCCTATGTACAGTAATGGCCACTAGGGCATACATATAACTAACAATTGTAAAGCATCATCATAAGGAATACGGGGTGGAAACTCAAAAATCTGGGCGGAAGTGCTAAATTAAAGGCAACGAAACTAACTCGCTTTATGATCTCAGAAGGACCTAAATCCTGGGACAAGCTTTCCAAAATCCAACACGCCATTCATCGGTAAGTCCGTAGGAATACATGATCTGTCCCTGCGAACTCGAGTCTATGACCAACACAGTCGGCATAAGACCTCGGTTCGCAATGGACAATTTCCATCCTGACCTAACACAACTGGACCATCTCCGAAGTCTCTAGACTAGCTGGGGTCCAAAGTCCTACTTATGCAGAGTCAGAAAGACAACAGACTGGTGATCGACACGACCTAACCCCTAAACCTAAAGGTGGCCAATTGGGGTGTCACCTGATAACAGCTATCAAAGAAGAACACTAACGATGGCGAGTGACGATCCCCAACCGCTGAAAACAATCAATACAAACACACAACTTAACATGAAACAACTGAGCAAATTGAGTATAACCGGACGACAAGAATCCGAATGGAGTCACACCCTGACTAAACTTGGGTAGAAACCATAACGAAATTCGTGGAGATCTGCTCCCACTCCTACTTCGGAACAGTTAAATGTTGCAACTCTCCAGCCGGCCTCAGATACTCAACCCAAACATACAAAAGACACACCTTGAAATGGAACCTGAAACTTTTCTTTACACCCCTGTCCACCCGTAACTATCTCACAAGTCACGTCAATGTTGGTGGAACTTGAATGAAAACAGAGAGTTGACTGATGTGCTTGTTCTAGGATTTCACGTCTCTACATGATAATATCAGGTACACAAACGCGTCCCTAACTTAGCACACCATTGTCACAAATCAAGAACTCCGAATCATTAACCAGCCGAGTATGCTCAAGTTTCTCTGACGAACGAGCATCGGTGGGCAGTGTCTCACGAAAGCGATTTAAGAAAAGTGGTCGGGCGTGGACATGAGCAAGCTGTCCCCTCCGTAGAGACGAACTTAAACTGTACTCAACGATCACACAAGAGCTGAAAATCTGCAGAAGACCATCACAACAATCAAAATCCGCTGCAGGAAGAGGTAAATTAAGCTCTGGTGGTCCGTGAAAATCTGAGCCGACTCTCGAACAAGTAGTGTCTCTAATCTCCAACGCAAAACCATTGCGGGCATCTCCAGATCATGAGTGGAATATCCTTGTCGTACTTCCTCTAAATGTAGGGAAGCAAAAGCGATAACTCTATAGTGTCACTTCAGTACACACATCGAGCCCACTCAAGAAACATTACAGTTAAACAACAAGGTCGCCCGGACCAGAAAGCAAAGAAAGAACTGTTGCAGTCGTTAACAGAATCTTCAACCGCTGAAAACTCTGCACACACGCCTTATTCCAAGAAAAGAAACCTCCATTCCGGTCCATTCAGTCGACGGTGCAGCACTACTCTATCAATCCTGCATAAAACGGCGATAAAAACCTGCTAAGCCCAAAAATCTGTGGAACTCCGTAGTGCACACAAGTCTGGACCTAAGCTGTATGACCACGATCTCCCTTGGAACCATACGAAACCGTCTCCCGTGACTACAAGACCTAGGAGTCAACACAACCAAGCCTGAAGAAACACTCATAGAATCTAGCAAACTACCGGTGCTCTACCAGTATCTGCATAACAAATCCTCAAGTGCTACTCCTGTCCCTCAAGACACATTAAATAGACCAGAACGTCGTAAATAATACAACAACACTGATCGAGAAACGACCTGAAGAAATCTGGTTCATCACATCTACGAATGCTGCTAGTGCATCAGTGAATTCAACGACTCACTAAAAACACATAAAGCTCGTAGCACGCATAAGGCAGTCTTTGGAATGCCATAACCCCGTACCACAATAATGATGACCTGATCCCAAACAAACTTGGAAAAATGTCTCGCACTGTGGAGCTGATCGGAGAAATTGTCAATGCGAGGTAAATGATAACTATCCGCACCGTAAGCCGGTTCAATTAACGATCCGTCGATACACAACCTCAAACTTCCGTCCTTCTCCTTGACAAACAGAACTAGGTGCTTCCCAATGCGAAACACGCAGACGCACAAAACTCCCCAAACAACAACTCTGCAGCTGATCCTTTAGCTCCTAAGCTTCTCCGGCTCATCCGGAACAACGTCGGAAAAACTCTCACACGAAAGGAATCCGGTCCAACAATCCCACTGTGGCTCCGGTATCGCGAATGAATGCCACGAATCCATGACATCTCCTCAAAAGCCAACTAGCAAAAAAGGCTGAATTCAAGCTGTGAGAGGCGGCACAACTATCCACCAACACAACAAGAACTGACCTACCGGGAAAACAAACCTGACTGTTTCCTAACGGTAGTCCACAGAAGCCTAGCATGTAGTTAACCAGTCCGTGCCCAGGAGAACGTCAAATCCAACATCTCTAGAAGGATCGAAATGACGGACGAATCTCTATCTCCTATCCGATTGGCACACAATTGAATACGTGTCGCGCAACAAAAGAATCGCGGACAAAAGCTAAAACAACAAACTACGACTAATCTACCCAACCACGGTACAAGTGTGAAAAACAAACGAATACACTAAAAGAACAAGCGAATTAAGGATACCTGAAAACTCCACATCGGACGCCTGCGCGTGCCGATGAGTAGGACCAAACTCCTGTGTCTGCCCTCTGCCCGCAACTGGCTGAACTCCTCTGGTAGACTGAGCCCTCTGAGCAAACCTTCCACGTCCACGGCCTCTCTGAAAATGATCCTGACGAGGTGCTAAGGAACAATCCCTGATGAAGTGCTGAAGGCTCCCGCATTGAAAACATCCACGCGCCGACTGCTGACCCTCCTGGGAATGAGAGCTGAACGACTGTCCTCGTCCTGAGCCTCTGCTACTCCCGCGACGGCCATGGAATCGGTCTCGATGACTAAACCTCTGTCTCTGGGCTGGTATACTGGTTTAAGTCCTCCACTGTCCTGGAACTCTCTGATCCTCTGGAATATGCGCCTCGTCGACTGGAGCTGCAACCACTGATGCTATGTTGGTGACGGACTGCTGCATGCTAATCGTAAGTGACAACTGAGTAACAGGGGTGACAACCTCCTGTCGTAGCTCCCAAACGACATCAACCAATGAACTCATAGTCTGGCGGAAGTCCTGCATCTCTGCCAAAAGTCTATCGATTGTATATGTCGTAGGCTGATCCGTCTGCATCTTTGCAACTAAAGTGCCATCCTGGTCAGTACTCGTCTCACGCGAGCCAACTCTGACCTCGACCCTCGCTGCATCAATCTGAGTCACCATAGTCATCGGCGGCAAGGCTATAAATAGATATAAGATTCGATGAGAATAAGGAATCGAATCTCAGGGATATGAATCATCAAGGAAGGAAATTCAAGCAATTTGTACTTATGTCACTTAAGACGAGATACCGCATTGTGGGTATGCTGCAGACATACACACACTACGTTACTCTGCTTAAGCTACCTACTCCATCATACTATGGTAATCCTACACTCCGAAAGGTAAAGCCTAGCGCTCTGATACCAACTTTGTCATGACCCGAAATTGGCACGTGACGGCCCTAATACTACGCAACGCCTAAAGACGTAACGCGGTAAAAGAAAGCAAAAACCAAGAAATCTAAACTATGAAAATACGGAAAAGGTAATAAAAATTGAAACATTTGAAATTGCAACCTAAATTCTTTAAAAGTCCAACTTCTTTCTTTAAAATTTTGGCACCACCCCTTTTTGTAAAAACTAGCCCAAAGACGGAAAACAATCACATCATAAATATACGACGCCGTAGCGAAGAAATAAGAGACGATAGGAAGGAACTGTATATAAAAGACAACAAATGCACAAATAATATACAATATCGTCCTCACCAAGTCTCTAAGTCAACAACATAATAGTAGATGGTGAGTACAAGATACAACGAATGTACAATATGAAATACAGATAATCGTTTAACCTACCTAAGCAAAATAGTATACTGTGAGCCGATGCGGTATCTGTAGCAAAAGATGATAGATGAATAGCTGAATAGCCTGCCTCGATTGTTGGATATAGTGCCCTCAAAGTCAATTATTGGATCGCAGGTACGTGATTGCAATGATTGAGGAGGACCTATGCCGGTAGGACAGTCTTACTCGAGATGATAGTATGCTATCTGGTTTGCCTTTATCAGTCGTGTATAGGTTCAGGTGACAGATCACGATTACACTTTGATAGAGCCCTTAGGATCTTGCTTGACTACCAACAGTATGAGGGCGATCATATAAGTGAGAGTTGGGTGGTCTATCAGCATATCCTTAATAGTGGTCCCTAGTCGTGGGAGTTTCGAGACAGGGCATCGATACTCCGGAGTAGACTAGTGTATACAGTCGAGACCCCGACGAGTGGCGGTGGCCGGTCTCACAAGCCACTGGTGTCAGTTGGATCACCTAAGATGTATACAGGTGCTCATTGGGTTATGAGTACACCGGACAGGACTCGCTGGGAACCTGCTAGTTGGTATTATACATATCGTCAGATAGCAGTTCCCTGGTGATATGTGTACAGGTCAGTTCATCGACCTGAGGTCGTCATTTGTCTCGTGTGAGTTCCCACTGTGCTTTGATTTCTACCCTACCACGGCTCAAAGGAGTCTGGAAAACAGGTAGTTTTTGGGTACAGTCCCGAGCCACATGGAGGCACGTGAGCGGATCGGTAAGGGATTCGTCTCTCCCAGTATTGGGGGTAGAGATCGTGCTGTGTCTAGGAAAGCCATTACACCAAGTCCTTGGCCAAGGCAGGTGAGATTTACTGGTAGGTACTCCAGTAGTATCTCAGGGTGTTCAGGGCTTGTCTCCGACACGACTTATACAACTATTGGGGGTCTGACGTTACTAGCCCCCTAGGCCGGATATGCGATACTCATAGACGATCGGACCAGACTGTATATACATTGTCACAGTTAGGATCAGTAGGGTTTCCGGATGAGTTCGCTCATCGGCCTTCCTTGAGGTCAGTCCATGGGCAGCCGTTACGCATAGCTAGTGCCGCTGAAGGCTTGTGGTTAAACCCACTGCCAGGGTACTGACGAGTCATTAGAGTCCCCCAGAGATAGTTTCCAAAGTTCGGGCGAAACGTTGTAGAGGCCATATGGTTTTATGGCAGGGTTCGGAAAATGCACGTGCGTTTACGCACCAGTTATTTTTCGGGCAGATAGTACTGGTGGGCTTTGGATTAAGCCGGATCCATGTATTATACAGAGTAGATATAATATCTTTTTCTCAGTTGCATTTGTATTCGGTCGTAATACAAATGCGGGTATATTTATACAGTTACGGGGTTTTCCTGAAATTCGTTTCAGGATCACTTTTGGAAGTTGCCAGTTTCCAGTTTTCTATCAGCCGTATTTAACATTCGGTTAATTACGGATTTATCTTTTCTTGGGTGAGTCATGGTTCTAGAAGTTTCTTGATGATGAGAGGAAGCTTCTTAGAAGGTGACTTGTTAAGGTGACTCATTGTTTAATTAATGTGTTCATTCTAGGTGCATTTATTGTGTTCATACTTTGTATTCACACTAGATATTTTTGTGAGAAGCATTTGCTTGTGGTCACCCCCCTTGCTCCTACCATCACCCCCCTCCTATTATATGGCTGGCCCCTCCCCTCACTCTCTCACACACTTGGTAGAAAAAGAAATGGTTGTTGTTTGAAAAAGATGATAGTTTTCGGTGTATGGAAATTTCATAGCTCATTTCATTCCATCACCCGATTCCATTGGCAACTTCTTTAACCGTTCGTCCATGGCTTTGGATGAAGCGAGACAAAGTGGTCCCCTCATTCTCTACATCAATCTTGGCCATCTCTTCTAGAATACTTGATGACCGAGTTGCCTCGAGTCAGAGGCGGGAGCCCGTTTAAAGATCCGATGACGTGGTGCCACCTGGACGAGGAGATCGGAGATCGACAAGATCGGAGCAGCCGCAACGAAGCGTGGGATGATGGTTAAAGAACGAAGGACTCGGATCGTTCGGTATAACCTTTCTACCCTCTTTACAGTTTGTTAGTTTAGCGTTAATGGCAGATCCGGGTTATAGTATGCGATAGCGCCAGTTGTAAGAATTTTTTGTTCCGCATTTGGCATCAGATTGACGGCCGCGGCGCTACCGTAGACTTACATGGTATCAGAGATAGGCCATTAAGCTTTACTAACTTGTGCTAACGCGTTTAAAAGATCGATCGAACGGATACGAAAATCGCAATTTCAAGTACTAAAGTTTCTGTTAATTATCAAACTAGTCCAAATGTCATTTTGACCATACCAGAAAATCAAGCAGGGTTTTTGAGGAATACTGTAGAAATTCGACCAAGAGATATCACTGTTCCGCCGCGGATCCGCGGCATAAGCTAGGGTTTGGCCGCGGATCCGCCGCAGGAAAGTGAGTTCACTTAGTCAATTTTCTACAGTGAATTCTATGTTGGAAATTGTGGTTTCTGGAACTGTTTTTTTTGGGCCCGGTGTTTTTTACTATACAGCAGATTTGCGTGGCGCCCACTTCGGGAAATTTAGTCGATCGAAATTTAAACATGTTAGTTTACAGTACTTACATTATATCTCCTACCGTGAATGTCATTTGATCGGTAAACCGCGTCTGATTGCTATGGTTCTTTTAGATGGGTTTGCGAACGTGACATTCGCGTTGATGTTCTGTGTTGTGCTGTGATGTTGCGGATTTGTCGTGATGGATAGCAGTGTGCAATGGTAATGCAGTTTGAGTTTATTTGTACATTTGATATTGCGGGGCGAGCGTCCAACATATGGACTGCCGTCACTGCCTGTTTGTATAATATTCTTTTGGGGCATGACCGGGTCGAGGTCGATGTACCCGTTGTACATATTTTTCATTTCTGTACTAGGTTTTACCCCGCAACGGAGTCCACGGATAGCCGGGTTCTGGAGGGCAACGGGTCCGCATCTCTTGGCTTTGATAGGCAGAGGGGCCTTACTCTAGAATTGGTAGACTATTCGCCGCACTCGTATGGGGTACAGGTTGACCCGAGGAGGGGTGCGCAAGATTACCGGATTCCGTGAAGTGCTGGGTGGTCCATTCACTATGCTGTAGGGGGCTGCCTCGCTTCAAGTTTTGGCGGGTAACTTGCCGCACCCGTAGGTGTCTAGGTTTGATTGCACAGGCTATCCACACGACAGGGGAACGTCGGGTTTCAGCAGCGGCTCAGTGAAACCCGAGGATCCCAGATTATCTGTATTGTTCTGTGATGCTTATTACTTTTCTGTAATGTTGCATATTATCATGCCTGGAGCGATTATTGTATATTGGTATATATACTATTAGATGTTGTATATGTTTTGCACCAGCGCTAGTTCAGTCCCCGCTCTGTCGTTAGTTAAGTCACCTAACGGGTGATGACGGGACCCAGTGACGAATGCGGATGGCATATACGTACATTTTATTTTCGTTCTTTTCTGGTGTGATTTATTGATGGGACTGCGTTGATTCTGATCAATGCAAAGGAAAACAATCCTTTTTGGATGTTGCTGGAAAAATTTATAAAATGTTATTACAAAGATGTTTCCTTTGTTTTGCACAGTGGTATTCGGTTGGAATATCCTGCACCTCATTCGACGGGGCAAGGGCCGATATCCCTTCACCGGGACTGACCCTTTGGGCATAAGTTTACGTCAGGGTAATAACTTCACTATAGTTGATTACATGTTGCTTTGCATCGCGGTATTCAGTGGAATATCCTGCACCTCATTCCACGAGGAAAGAGCCGAGATCCTTTCACCGGGAGTGACCTCTTTAGCAAAGGTTTTCGCCAATATATTTTATAAAAAGCTATCAGGTTCCTTCAACGAGATCAAGTTCATTACGTTAAAGGTTTTTTGCCAAAAACCAGCCGTAGCCCTCCATCATTTCTTATGGATGGTAAGTAATATTCAAGCTATGTTTGTTGGCTTTCGTCAAGGCATAGTGTTTGGTAGTTGCTGGGTATTCATTTGTTGCATAGATAGATGAGTTGGTTTGGGACAGTCGTATTACCTTGTTGGCTTTCGTCAAGGGTATGTACGGGTAGGTTCGAATTAACAAGATAATGACGGGGAGAACTTGACATGTGACTTAAAATTTGTTGGCTTTCGTCAAGGTCATAAGAACATGGGATAAAAATCATATCGGGAGTTTTTTTTAAAGAAACTGAAACTTGCCAGGCATGTGCATACCTTCTGAAGTATGATAACGTGAGTGGATTCCGTCACGTTATCATGCAATGAGAGTTGGATCCCGATTCCCACTGATGAGTTGGTTTACTCTTCGGGTGATCCCGATTGATTCTACTTTCAGGTTTGGAGGAGAATTTGACAGTACAGTGGGAGGTTTCCGGATTAGATAAAATGATAACCATTCTTATCTAGGTTAGAGTGTACGCAGAGTGTTTCTTTTCTCTCTCTTTTTGGCAGCGACCTTTGACTGACCCTAGACTAAGACTCAGGGACCAAGTTGACCGAACCTTCTTAAAATACTGGCTTTTGGATTGTCTGGGTTGCATAAGTCATTGCCACTCCTTCTTTTACCCTTTGCATTTCTCAGAACACCTTATATTACTACGGACATCCACTTCCATTGGATAGATCCATCGTATGGTTATATACGAACTCGAAGGGACTTCTTCGAGGATGGATCAAGGTTCAGGAGAAACAGAATTGGTTTAATCAGTTGTTTTTTATTATCACCTTCTCTCAGGTTGCGAGGGCTCCTTGGTTTAGGAGAGTACACCTATTACGCTTATTGGATAGTCTTCTTCCAAACCATAGGCAGGTGCCGAAAGGTAGGGAATGAAGAAAACCAATTAGCCTAAGTAGGGTGTACAGAAGGTAATATGTAAAGACAAAATAAAGGGATTAGAAAGAGGGCAAAGTAAGTTGCGATCATTCACGACAAAACCGCGTACTTCATCGCCACTCCTATTTCACCTTTGCTTGAATAAGGTATTATTCAGTTGTCTTTTATCATCACCTTCTCTCAAGTTGCGAGTACTCCTTGGTTTAGGAGGGTACACCTATTATGCTTAATGCATAGTCTTCTTCCAAACCATAGGCTGGTGCCGAACGGTAGGGAAGGAAGAAAACCATTTCGCCTAACGATGGTGTACAGAAGGTAACGACTAAAGACAAATAAAGGGATTTGAAGAGATGGAAAAGAAATATACGGTTAAAGTCATGAATTGGATTATGGAAGAGGCATTACTATGAATACCAGGATACCCCTACGAAACATTTTCATGTTTCAGTGCATTGTTAATGAAAAACTATTTTCTCGATTAGATACTTACTCCAGGGTGTGTATTCACCAGATTTCATTCTCATATCTGTATGATTTTACAGATGATGAGTGGGAGGAAGTTATTGGGAATTAGGTGATCATCCTCATTATATCGGAATTCGTTGTAATTGGTGATATTTCAGGAAATCGCCTGGGTACAGTTTTCAACCTACGACGCACAGGTTTGGAGTTATTCAACTCAGGGGACTTATACAGACTATTGTATGTTAAATAGTGTCCATCAGGACAAAGGGGTAGGTCCTTATACTATGTTCTTTTTACTTATGACTTCTCTAGTTTTTTGACAAGTGTTTCGTAGAAATACAAGGTCTAAGTTTCGAGAAGATATGGGTATAAGAATAAAGTAGAGAACCAGATATCGCATGTATCGGGATTCTTCAAAGAGATGGAAGATGTAGATTCTTGTGATTGGTATTCAGATGTTAGTAATGGTTTTGAGAAACTTGTTTCTCCTTCGGGTTGCTCATAATTGGATGGATTCCTAAGTTGAGTAATGCTGATTAGCCTCTCTCTATTAAGTTGATATGCACTGGAGACAGCTGCATGATTAGAATCTGGTTCTAATTAAATCTGTGCCAAAGTTTCTATATTGGATATAGAATGGTTCATATCTTAACGATGTTAAGGTACAGGGAGTTGTCCGGCTTATGCTTTAAACCAGACTCTGGATAACTCAGGGCACGTTTCTGTAATGGCAGTTTGTGGGTTGGCCCAGGCTATGACGAGGGTTGGCTTTCTACCATCTGGGAGATCAATAGTGATATTGTTCTTGACTCGCCACAGTTTTAGTAAAAAGGATTTTTTCAGAAAAACAGTAGTGGGAGTTTGGTAGAACTGGAAGTGATTCCAGAACCGCAAACGATTACGGAAAATTTAATAAGACCTAAAGATTCAATCAAGTTTGACATTCCATTAGCCACTCCGCTGAAATGGTGGGTAACCTCAGACACCCGAGAGGTATTGCTGTAGCCTCAAGGACGGTGACAGGGAGGTTTTTATCTACCCAGACTTGACACTACTGTTGTTCCAGGCTTTGAGACCCGGTAGGAGGGTTGTTGTGGTCAGTGGGAGCAGCGGAAGCATAGTGGGCAAGTAGCTTATGTCTATTTATAGACTAGAGCAGTTATAGCGGAGATTGATCATCTAATTTTGATGTGACAGTCATGGGTTTGACTTCATCAGAATAGGGGATGGATCTGTTAAGAAGGTAGTAGAGTGTGATGTCCAGGTATTTGGATGACATACACAAAGTAGGAAGTAAAATTCCTATACAACGATCGGTTGTACTGTGGTCGTCACACAGTTGTTTCTCCAGACAGGATATGGATATAATATCAGACATTCTGGTTTTTGGATCTATGGTTTTAGATCTGGATTTGGGTAGTTTCCCAATATGGGTACTTTGACAGTATTCTAATGGTTTTTAGAATAGATGACTACTGTCATGGTGGTGTACCTACAGGTGATGGAGTCACCCTCTCTAAAGGTGTCTTACAGACTAAAGAGGAGAGGGATGTGCATGATTGGCATATCACTTGCTTAGGCAATTGAGTCAATCATGAGATGTCAAGTACCACACCAGATGTTGTTTTTTGAACTAGATGCGATAAGTTTGTATTAATCCATTCCTGGAGAAACATAAAGAAGAAGTTTTAGAACATAAGTGGATGTTCTACGGATTTGATGACGGCAGCCTCCTTCGGGAGACGGTTATCATTCCAGGCTTCAAAGGAGACATGGATGACAGAGTGATTGTCAGAGTTATAGTTTTCCCTCAGATGAAGAGGGACAGTATTATGGACAGGTGGTCCAAGAGGATACTGTCGGTGGCATGGTGCAGGATACTGATTAGGTTCAGTTATTGATATAGTCTAAGAAGTTTGGATTTGGAGTTCATTTATGAACTAGGTCCCATCAGATATCCAGACATATTCTAAGACAGGTATTACTCGATTCGGGTGATGGCTTTCTCCGTGAACTTGAGATTAAGAGAGACACCGAAAGAAACATCAGGGCGGATCTACTCACTGAGGCTATTTCACGAACACAATAGTTTTACAAACGGGCTTTGTGAAACTGATTAGTAGAGGAGTTGGGGATTGGTTTCATATGGGCTGTGAGTACGCGACATTGCAATAATTAGCCTTAAGTGAAAGTGGGAGATTGTTGGATATAGTGCCCTCAAAGTCAATTATTGGATAGCAGGTACGTGATTGCAATGATTGAGGAGGACCTATGCCGGTAGGACAGTCTTACTCGAGATGATAGTATGCTATCTGGTTTGCCTTTATCAGTCGTGTATAGGTTCAGGTGACTGATCACGATTACATTTTGATAGAGCCCTTAGGATCTTGCTTGACTACCAACAGTATGAGGGCGATCATATAAGTGAGAGTTGGGTGGTCTATAAGCATATCCTTAATAGTGGTCCCTAGTCGTGGGAGTTTCGAGATAGGGCATCGATACTCCGGAGTAGACTAGTGTATACAGTCGAGACCCCGACGCGAGGCGGTGGCCGGTCTCACAAGCCACTGGTGTCAGTTGGATCACCTAAGATGTATACAGGTGCTCATTGGGTTATCAGTACACCGGACAGGACTCGCCGGGAACCTGCTAGTTGGTATTATACATATCGTCAGATAGCAGTTCCCTGGTGACCTGTGCACAGGTTAGTTCATCGACCTGAGGTCTTCATTTGTCTCGTGTGAGTTCCCACCGTGCTTTGATTTCTACCCAACCACGGCTCAAAGGATTCGTGCTAACGGGTAGTTTTTGGGTACAGTCCCGAGCCACATGGAGGCACGTGAGCGGATCGGCAGGGGATTCGTCTCTCCCGGTATTAGGGGTCGAGATCGTGCTGTGTCTAGGAAAGCCATTACACCAAGTCCTTGGCCAAGACAGGTGAGATTTACTGGTAGGTACTCCAGTAGTATATCAGGGTGTTCAGGGCCTGTCTCCGACACGACTTATACAGCTATTGGGGGTCTGACGTTACTAGCCCCCTAGGCCGGATATGCGATACTCATAGACGAACGGACCGGACTGTATATACATTGTCACTGTTAGGCTCAGTAGGGTTTCCGGATGAGTTCGCTCATCGGCTTCCCTTGAGGTCAGTCCATGGGCAGCCGTTACGCATAGCTAGTGCCGCTGACGGCTTGTGCTTAAACACACTGCCAGGGTACTGACGAGTCATTAGAGTTCCCCACAGATAGTTTCCCAAATTCGGGCGATACGTTGTAGAGGCCATATGGTTTTATGGCAGGGTTCGAAAAATGCACGTGCGTTTACGCACGTGTTATTTTTCGGGCAGATAATACTGGTGGCCTTTGGTTTAAGCCGGATCCATGTATTATACAGAGTAAATATAATATCTTTGTCTCAGTTGCATTTGTATTCGGTCGTAATACAAATACGGGTATATTTATACAGTTACGGGGTTATCCTGAAAATCGTTTCAGGATCACTTTTGGAAGTTTCCAGTTTCCAGTTTTCTATCAGCCGTATTTAACATTCGGTTAAATGCGGATTTATCTTTTCTTGGTTGAGTCATGGTTCTAGAAGTTTCTAGATGATGAGGGGAAGCTTCTTGGAAGGTGACTTGTTAAGGTGACTCATTGTTTCATTAATGTGTTCATACTAGGTGCATTTATTGTGTTCATACTTTGTGTTCACACTAGATATTTTAGTGAGAAAGCTTTTGCTTGTGGTCACCCCCCTTGCTCCTACCATCACCCCCTCCTCTTATATGGCCGGCCCCTCCCCTCACTCTCTCACACACTTGGTAGAAAAAGAAATGGTTGTTGTTTAAAAAAGATGAAAGTTTTCGGTGTATGGAAATTTCATAGCTCATTTCATTCCATCACCCGATTCCATTGGCAACTTCGGCGCCATTTGATCGCACGCTTTTGGCGTGTCGGATGTTCAAAGAATTAAAGTGTAACCGCGATCAGGACGGTGTCGCTTTGCAGCTAGCCGGTTGAGCACGGGTCGATCCACAGGGAGATGGTTGTTATCTTACCTTCTTGCTTTAGACGAGTCAATAAAGAATCAGTATGTTTGGTTTGTCTAACCTATGTGTTTATCTGCAAGTATAAGGTTGTTAAGAAAATACGAGATTGTAAGCTAAAAAATCCGTACTCAAAACCTTTGAGCCGAGTCTTGACCAATTGAAGCTAAGCAATCGGCAACAACGTGGATTAGGGGATTTAAGCGCGGTATTCGTGGAATCCGGCTTATTTACCCTTGTCCATCCGTTCTTGTCTCTTGCCTTCGCCTCCGGCCAAACCGAACGCAACCGGTCGTGGTTAGGAATCACCGTTACCTTGTCAGGGTACGGTGCCTAACGGAGCGCTTGCGTATGTTTGGGCGAAGTTCAAATGGAAAATAACGGGAAAAGGAATTGGCAAACAAATGTTAACTTATAAAACCGTATTAATTCTTAACAATAATAATAATTACAACATTCACAATATGAACAAAAGAGAACAAAAAGAAAAGAACAAAGAAAAGAAAAGATACAAGTAATAAAATTGCATGAATAAAATTGCAAGTAATAAAAGACAAGGTAATAAATGCAAGTAATAAATAAGCGATAAAAAGAACACGGAAGTAGAACCCAAGCCAAGCATGTGCTCAATAGCCAACCCTTAAACTTGCAAGCTCAATGAAGAGGTTGCAAGATCAAGGGAAGGGTAGAGAACGCATGTGAAGTGAAGAACTAGTCCCGTGAGAAAATACGACCCTTGAGATCAATAACTAACTCTTACCCGTTCAAGCTCAATGAAGAGGTTGAATGAGCAAGAGAAAGCAAGAATCTCAAGGGGGAGCAAACTAACCAAAAAGATAACAAGCCCTCATCTTCATTAATCTTCCACTCAAAAGCTCTCATTACAATGTCATGGAGAAAGAATGAAGAAGAGGAAGAAGAAGAACAAAATTACACAAAGAAGAGAACAAAGCAAAGCTCTCTAAGCTCAGCCCGGATCTGCTGTATTTATAGGCAAGAGAATGGATTTCTAGGGCAACCAGCAGACTGCATGTAAAAAGACCAAAATACCCACCAAAAATCATGCAGAGAGGACCCCATCTAGCCGCGCATGCGCGGCCAATACCCCCTTTTGGCCGCGCATGCGCGGCCGTACAGTGGACTTAGGTGTTGGTCTTTTGTGGCCTGCCCTGGTTTCCTGTTTCCTCGTGTTTGCCAACTTTAAACTGCGCAAAAGTCTTCAGAATATCTCCAGATTTCCAAGTCCAAGATTGCACTCTTCTTTACTTTTGACTTTATCTCCCTCGAGCTCCGCGCACCCATTGATTCTTGTGCAGCCCACCTCGTGCTCCGTGCTTGTCCCAGACACGAATGACTACTGTCACATGTCTTGTATCGGGAACCGGTACTCGGCACTGGACGGATATGGATGACCGGAACCCGGCTTTTATCTGCTGTTGACAGATGTTCTTCTTTTGGCGTAACTGTGGAGAATTAATCCTGATTTGCAATATTTGTACTGGAAACCTGTATTCTGTAAACATGTAACAAACACGGATTAAAAGTACCTACCTATAAACACACGAGCGTAAGAATGGGCGGTATAAAATGCAATATTCTGATATGAACACCCCTCCCCTCACTCTCTCACACACTTGGTAGAAAAAGAAATGGTTGTTGTTTAAAAAAGATGAAAGTTTTCGGTGTATGGGAATTTCATAGCTCATTTCATTCCATCACCCGATTCCATTGGCAACTTCATTAACCGTTCGTCCATGGCTTTGGACGAAGCGAGACAAAGTGTTCCACTCATTCTCTACATCAATCTTGGTCATCTCTTCTAGCAAACTTGATGACCGAGTTTCCTCGAGTCAGAGACGGGAGCCCGTTTAAAGATCCGATGACGTGGTGCCACCTGGACGAGGAGATCGGAGATCGACGAGATCGGAGCAGCCGCAACGGAGCGTGGGATGATGGTTAAAGAACGAAGGACTCGGATCGTTTGGTATAATCTTTTTACACACTTTACAGTTTGTTAGTTTAGCGTTAATGGCAGATCCGGGTTATAGTATGCGATAGCGCCAGTTGTAAAAAGTTTTTGTTCCGCATATGGCGTCAGATTGATGGCCGGGGAGCTACCGTAGACTTACATCGACTACTCTGGGGAACAACCTGAAACACCTGTGGCACAACGGGGGTGAGTTGCCAACTCGTGAATAGTAGATAACATATGCAGATAATCGCAGGTATGTACGTACAGCATGAATGTAAGATATACAATTGCGATAATAACAGGTCATGTGAAATGCAGAATAAAGGAATGTACAGTAGAATGAACAATCAATATGTGAAGCAATAATAAGATGATAATAGTATGCAATAACTATGCAATAGGGATATGAGAAAGTAGATATGCAGCAATCATAAGGGTACACTAACAGGTACTACCAATATATGAAACAGTGCATAAGTGAAAAGGTATGAGGTATGGAGTGAAATATGTCATCCCACGGAATCCTGTCATCGTGGTAGGATCACAATCCATTAAGACACTCAAATCCCAATTCCTCAAATCAGCCCTCACGTTGGGCTCTCACATCAAATAAGTCCCGCGTCTCCTCAATGTACGATAACGAGTAATCTCTTATATCCCGAATGTAAAAATCAATAATTCCATATGTATGTCCAATCTCAATGAATCACCTGATATCCCAAGTCAAAATCTCAAGTAAGATTCTAGCATCCTATATATATATATATATATATATATATATATATATATATGCAGAAATAAATATGATGGGGTCAATACACATATATTGGCGTCCCATTCCACTAATATTGGTGTAAGGGTATCTATAACAATGGCTAAATCCCCTGTTATATATACAAAGGTGTTTAAAAGAAATATCATGAAAACAATATGCCAAGCATCGACACAGATATCCTGATAGGTATGTATTATACGCTGTCCCGAAAGCACGAGTGCCTAGCTCTGACCCTTACCTTTCGACGTACGCATACGTGCATGACTCCCAACGGTATCTCCATGATCCCCGCTGAGTCATTAGTATTGTCTCTGGTAGGTACTCGCCCGCCACCAGGCTCAATCGACAACATCCATCGATCTTCTTGCCAAGGGGAACCATACCGGGCCCCACCATGTACCCTCATACGGTAACCACACCTCGTATGGAGTATATAATCAGAACCGATAAATCTCATGGTGGCTCCGCAAACATCATATCAAGGAAACCGGGTTTTTCAATGTATGCATAATTTCATGAACTCCCGTGGTTCCCTAATCCAGAAAACATCATGTAAAATCCCAATAAACAGTGCATAAATCCAGGAATAAATATATGCGATATATCTGAAATGCGAGCATATAGATAAGAATGTGTAGCTGAAACCATATGTATGCGAAATCAATAAGGTACAGCTAAGTAACATCAGTAAAGGTAAATATGTGACTGCAACTGAATATGTGTGTAACATACAGGTGTAGCAATGTATAGGTATCTACCTATAAGAACTGATGAAGTATACCCCCTCCGTGTATAAGTGGAATCGGTGAGTAAGGTATATCGGTAACTAAATGTCAAAACGTGAAAAGTAATGTGAATCGATGTCGTAAAGTCCCTAACTAAGCAATATAATGTCTATAATGGTTTGTGTGTGACATGGCAATTATTGACGGTGTGTGTGTAGTATACAATCTGTGCTCGTGCAACATGAACCGTCAATATTATGTGCAGTGTCCTACGGCTGCTTGTCACAGTACAATTATATCAAGGAAATAAAGTAAAGGGGCAATTCTAACAAGGACGTAGAATATGTGACATGTAATAGAATCCTAGCCCAGACGCATAACGCCATGCGGGCGATTCCCCTGTAGATGTTAAATCTACTCACTTACGCTCCACGCTAGGTGAATCCTACCATCTGCTCCCCCCTGTAGCATTGTCCATAGTCCCCACCTGTAAACATGCAATTTGACATGGAAAACATATATAAACCAAATATCTTGCAAAACGCGATATCGACACTAAACGAGAAACTCGAGTCGCGAAAACGCGCGTATGCACGATATGCTGTAACGTGTGTATACGCGTCTAAAACTACCGCGACACGCCGCGACACGTTGGATTGCAGAACCCACTCACGTATCGCGCGTATTGCGCGAACACTACGGACATGAAAAACGATATTATATTCCAGATTTTCCTACAGGTCAAATCTTACAAAACTATACATGCCAAAGCACTAAACAACACTGAAGAGTACCCTACCCAAAACCCTAAGACCCTACCCCTCTTCCTGGCCGCAAATTACGGCCAGATTGATTAAATAGGCGGCCATAATTGGGAGTGGATGGTTCGTATTCTGGTGGTGGTATCTATACCTACTGTACATGCTCCAGTTTGCTCAATTTTGTCCTGAAGGGTCTGGGCTAATTGCAGATCACAGAATGTCACAAAGTCGCTTTAAAATCACCAATTTGCACTAAAAAGGAAACCCTATGGTATTTTAGTGAAAACTGGGTTAAACTCAGTTAAAGTAACCCTAACAACACTAAAATTGGCTAGGTTAACTAACACCAACATCACTAGGTCAACATCTTACACAAATCACCTTAATCTAGCACTAAACTAGCTTTAAAAGCAAACCGAAGCTAAACACTGCACAACTTAAGCAAACTAGGAATTTGGGTTTCATAATTATACCCTAATGAACCCAAGGAAGCAGGTGAAGAAGTGGATAGAGGAGGAAGAGCTTCTGCAAGTTGCTGGAGAAGTTGCTGTTGCTGCTGCTGCCTTGGCTGCTGATGCTGCTGCCCTGGGCTGCTGCTGCTGCGACTACATCTCCTCCTGCTGCTGCCAGAGCTGCTGGTGCTGATGCTGGTGTGTACTGCTGATGGACCTGCTGCTGTTGCTATCTTCTGGTGATGCTCTCTGCTGCTGCTGCTGCTAATAGTGTTGCTGTTGCTAATGAGACTGCTGCTCCTGCTGTTGTCTGCTGCTGCTGGAGCTGAAGCAGGGGTGTGTGTGTGTGTGTTGTGAGAGAATGAGAGGATGAGTGAAAAGAGAAGTGAGAAATGAGAGACAAAGTCAAAACCTTCTCTCTCTCTCTCTTCATTTAATGAAGCATGGCAAAGCCATCATGCCCCATTCTCACTCTCTCTCTCTCTCTCTCTCACCAAGGTCAACACAAGAAGTCAAATTTAAATCCCCTTTTAAATTCATTTTTCATTTAAAAACAATCATCATACTTAAAACCCATAACACTTAAAACAAAACTATAATGCTAGATTAGGGAAAATGGTTAAACCGCCATGTTACTAATCATTGTTTAACCCTACTTAACACCCTAGTTATCATGCACAAGTGTGTGCAAGCCTAGGAAAAATATAATAAAATATTCATTAAATAGGATAAAATAATTAAAACCCAATTTGGTAAACTTTTTATTAAAAACCATATATTAAAATATAATTAGCCACTAAACACATTCTATGGTGTTACATAAAGTTTGCGACGAGCATTCGATTAGGACGTCGGGAATCTTGTTGAATTGCCCGACTTGATATTGAAAAGTGTTTTCGATAATGAGATTAAAATGCGGGGTTTATAATTGTTAGGCATGCGTTGTCAAAGGAATTCATTTGGTTAGGCATGCGATCTCTAAGGAGGTTGCGGATTCCAACTATTGTAGTTTTACACTTTCTTTTCTGTGACCGTAAGCGTAGTATGTGGTGTATCGCCGGCTTCGTTTCTATACATCAAAGACAATCGGGATACGCATATTTGCTTACGTTGATGATATGAGATATTATGTGTTGCTGTGATATGTTATATTGGATCGTCGCGTTCTGAATAGACGGGGGTTTTATGTGAGATGAGAGTTTTTCTTTTTCATTCATGTAAAATTCATTTGTTTGTAATATTCTTTTATTGGGGCACTTCCAGGCTGAGGATGATGTCACCGTTCTATATTATTTACTTTTCCGAATTAGGTAGACCCAAGGTGGGGAGCACAAGTAACCGGGTTCTAGGGTCCAGTGGGAGACCATCTCGAGCAGTCGAGACTGGGTCTCCTAACCCTAGAATTGGCAGTGTTTCTTGCCGCTCTCATAGGGGTCTAGGGATGTGAGTTTGGCTATTCATCGCGACCGTGGAATCTGTGTTTTATACAGGCTCGTATTAAAGCACGGATGTCCTAGTATATCCAATATTTCATATGTGTTCTTCTGCTGCAATGTTCTGTGATGAGATCATATTACTACCTGAGATGAATGTTTATATTATATATATGTTATATTACAGATTTCGTTTCAAATGAGATGCTTGTGAAACATAATAAAATGGGACTTCATTAATGAGATTAATGAAACTAAAAGAAAGCTAAAGATGTTGTAGAAACTTTTTTAAAAACTGGTAGCTCTAGTTCTTGTTTTGCATAGCGGTGTTCCTTGTAGAACATCCAGCACCTTATTCGATAGAGAAAGAGCCGATATCCCTTCACCGGGAGTGTCCTCTTTAGTGAAACTAGAAGATGCTACAAACTTGGTTTGTCTTTTGATTGCTTCTATAGTTCTTGCTTTGCACGGCGGTATTTGTGAAATATCCTGCACCTTATTCGCTGAGGAAAGAGCTGACGATCCCTTCACCGGGAGTGAGCTCTTTAGCGAAACTAGAAAAGGCCTCAAAAACACTCCATTTAAAATTGTAAGTGCACGGCGGCGCCCGGGCCTCCATCCCGAGGCCAAAAGCGGAAGCGATGGTTAACTTTAATTTTTCTTGAACCGGCACCACCGCGCACTAAAACACGGATCGAACCATTAACTAGTCCTAGCTAACTACAAGATAGGGAAGAGAGATATACCGACTGATCCGTGTCCTCCGGTCTTCTCGTCGTCGTCCCGATCTCCCGCGGAATGTCCAGTCTCCACCTCGTCGCCGGAAGGGCACCACGTCGCTGGCTTCTTTTACGGGCTCCCACCTCTATACCGAGGCAACTCGGGCACGAAGTTGGCGAGTCGACGTGCCCAAGGTTTGCTGCAGAATGATGTAGAACCATGTCTCATTTGGGGTTGTAGGAATTGCCATATGGTGGAGGAAATGATACAAGCTTTTGGAGGAGGAGCTAATATGATTTTTGCCAAGCCAAATGAGTGTAAATCCCTACACCAAAAATTGGGACAGCCCCTCTCAAAGAATGGCCGGCCATGGCATGGGAGTGGAGAGAATGAGAGAGAGTGTGTATCAAAATGAAGGGAGCCACACAATAATACAAGTGAGAGAGAGAAAAGGCTATCATGCTCAAGCATGATAACAAGCTAAAACCAACACTCCACCACAACCATCATGATGTCCAAAGTCAAGCAATCATGAAAACCATCATGAAGCAAAAAGTCAAGTCAATGGATGGTGCACCATCATGATACAAAGAAATATGCAAAGACCCCCTCCACAAATACTTATTTGCACAAATGCAAATAAGCCCTCCTCCAGCAATCTTCGGCCATTGAAAGATACAAATGAAAATGGCCGAAACGGAAAGCAAACTGGCAACTCCAGAAAACTGGTCCCGTAATAAATTACAGGAAAACCCCGATACTGTGTATACACACCCGCATTTGTATTCCGACCGAAATACAAATGCAATGAGACAAAATCTACACTGTACTATACAAGGATCCGGCTTAAACCAAAGTCGGCTAGTATTATCCGTTCGATCCTGATCCGTGCAATACCGCACGTATCTGATCGAACCCTGCCATATCTCCATACGGCCTCTACAGCGTTTCACCCGAAAACTTGAGCAACTGAATGTGGGGGACTCTAAAGACTCGTCAGCACCTTGGTTGTGGATTTAACCACTAGCACGTCAGAGGTATAAGCCAATACGTAACGGGCTGCCAGCTATTGACCAAAAGGGACGTCGATGAGCGAACTCATCCTGACACCCTACTGAGCCTGTCAGTGACAATATCCGTATAGTCCGGTCCGTTCGTCTATGAGCATCGCATGGCGGGCCTAGGGGGTTGGTAAAAGTCAGACCCCCAAAAGCGGTACAAGTCGTGTCGGAGTGTAGCCCAGAACACCCTGAGATACTACTGGAATACCTACTAGTAAATCTCCTGCCTCGGCCGAGGGCTTTATGTAATGGCTCTCCTAGACACAGCGCGACCTCACCCCCAATACCGGGAGAGACGAACCCCCGAAGATCCGCTCACTGCTTCCATGTGGCTCGGGACTGTACCCAACTAAAACCTGTTTGCACGTCTCCTTTAAGCGTGGTAGGGTAGTAATCAAAGTACAGTGGGAACTCACACGAGACAAATGACGATCTCCAGGTCGATGAACTAACCTGTACACATGTCACCAGGGAACTGCTATCTGACGTCAGGTATAAGACCAACTAGCATATTCCCGGCAAGTCCTGTCCGGTGTACTCATAACCCAATGAGCACCTGTATACATCTTAGGTGATTCAACTGACACCAATGGCTTGTGAGACCGGCCACCGCCCTTCGTCGGGGTCTCGACTGTATACACTAGTCTACTCTGGAGTATCGATGCCCTGTCTCGAAACTCCCACGACTAGGGACCTTTTAAGGATGTGCTTATAGACCACCAGCTCCCACGTATATGATCGCCCTCATACTGCTGGCAGTCAAGCAAGAATCCTAGGGGCTCTATCAATGTGTAATAGCGACCTGCCAGGTCACCTAAAGCAGTACACGATGATAAAGATAAACCAGATAGCATACTATCATCTCGAGTAAGACTGTCCTACTGGGACAGGTCTTCCCTCAATCATTGCAATCACGTGCCTGTGATCCAATAATTGACTCTGAGGGCACTATCTCCAACAATCTCCAACTTGCACTCAAGGCTAATTATTGCGATGTCGCATACTCACAGCCCGTGTGATACCGAACACCCAACTCCTCTACTAGTCAGTCTCACAAAGCTCGTTTGCAAAACTATTGCGTTCGAAGAATAGCCTCAGTGAGTGGATCCGCTTTGATGTTTCTTTCTATGTCTCTCTATATCTCATGTTCGCGGAGAAAACCATCTCCCGAAATGAGCAATACCTGTCTTAGAATGTGTCTGGATGTCTGATGGGACCTAGCTCATAAATGAACTCCAAATCCAAACTTCTTAGACTGTATCGTCAACTGAACTTAATCAGTATCCTGCGCCATGCCTCCCTCAGTATTGCCTTGGATTACCTGTCCAAAATAATGCCCCTCGTCAGAAGGAAAAACTATAACTCTGACAACCTCCCTGTCATCCAAGTCACCTTAGAAGCCTGGAATGATAACTGTTTCCCGAATGAGGCTGTCGTTATCATATCCCTGGAACATCCACCTATGTTCTAAAACTGCTTCCGACTGTTTCTCCAGGATTGGATCAATATCAACTTATTGCATCTAGTGCAAGATCAACATCTGGTGTGGTACTTGACATCTCATGATTGATTCAATTGCCTGAGCAAGTGATCTGCTAATCATGCACATCCCTCTCACCTTTAGTCTGTAAGACACCTTTAGAGAGGGTGACTCCATCACCTGCAGGTACACTACTGTGCCTGGAGTCGTCCATTCTAAATACTCTTAGAATGCTGTCTAAGTACCCTTATTTGGGAAACCACCCAAATCTAGATCTAAAACCATAGATCTAGTAACCAGTATGTCTGTTATAATATCCAAGTCCCATGTGGAGGAACCACTGTGTGACGACCAAAGCATAACCGATCGTAGTATAGGAATATCACTTCCTACTCTGTGTATGTCATCCAAATACCATGACATCACACCCTACTACCTTCTCAACAGATCCATCCCTTATTCTGATAAAGTCAAACCTATGACTGTCACATCAGAAATTGATGATCTATCTCCACTATATCTGCTTTAGTCTATAAATAGACATAAGCCACCTATCCACCAATGCTTCCGCTGCTCCCACTGACTACGACAACCCTCTGGCAGAGTCATATAAACGTACACTTCTAAAGCAAGTTTAGAAAGACGCTATACTCATCCTCCTGCCGGGTCTCACAGTCTGGAACAACAGCAATGGCAAGTGTGGGTAAACAAGAACCTCTCTGCCACCGTCCTTGAGCATACTGAAGTACCTCTCGGGTGCCTGAGGTTACCCACCTTATCTGCGGAGTGGCCAATGGAATGTCAAACCATATTGAATCTTTAGGTTCCTATAAAATCTTTAGTAATCGTTTGTGGTTCTGGAATCACTTCGAGTTCTACCATACTCCCACTACTGTTTTCTGAAAAAATCCATTTTTATTAAAACTGTGGCGAGTCTAGAACAATATCGCTATTGTTCTTCCAGATGGTAGAAAGTCAACCCTCGTCATACCCTGGGTCAACCCACAAACAGCCATTACAGAAACGTGCCTTGAGTTGTCCAGTGTCTAGTTTTAATCATAAGCCGGACAACTCCCCGTACCTTAACAACGTTAAGATATGAACTTTTCTATATCCAATATAGAACCAGAGGCACTGATTTAATTGAACCAGATTCAAATCATGCAGCTATCTCCAATGCATGTCAACTAAATGGAGAGAGGCCAATCAGCGTTACTCAACTTAGGAATGCTTCCAATTATGAGTAACCTGAAAGAGAAGCAAGTTCTCTTAAATCATTACTATCAACCGAATACCATACTCAAGTATCTACATCTTCGATCAACTTGAAGAATCCCGATACTGGCAACACTTGGTTCTCTACTTTATTCAAATACCTATAACTTCTCAAAATTCGGACCCTGTGTTTCCACAAAACACCTGTCTAAAAACTAGAGAAGTCATAAGTAAACCGAATATAGTACGAGAACCAACCCCTCTGTCCTGATGGACCCTGGACAACATACAATACTCTGTATAAGTCCCTTGAGTCTGATAACTCATTCACTGTGTGTCGTAGGTTGAAAACTGTACTTATGGTTAAGAAGAATTACACCACTGTTTAATGCTCCTTACCTAACCATCCACTGATATAGCTAAATGTCATAGATATAATTTCAAAAAGGCATATCTCACTCTATGAAAATAGACGTACAGATATATCGATTTGAAATTGGTGCATAACAGCGGATATTCAGAACCAAATATTTGCCGACCGGCTAACAACCTAGATGATTTCCTCAAATATCACCGATTACAACGAATCCCGATATAATGAGGATGATCACCTAATTCGCAATAACTCACTCCCACTCATCATCTGTAAAGCCATACAGATGTGAGAATCAAACCTGGTAAATACATACCCTGGAGCAAGTATCTAATCGGGAAATCAGTTTTCCTTTAACAGTACACAGTGAAACTGAAACATTGAAATGTTTCGATGGGGTATCCCAGTATTCCTAGTAATGCCTCTTCCAGATTCACGACTGTAACCGTATAATTCTTTGCCACCTCTCCAAATCCCTTTATATGTCTTTAGTCATTACCTTCTGTACACCCCTTTTAGGCCAAATGGTTTTCTTCCTTCCCTACCGTTCGGCACCAACCTATGGTTAGGAAGAAGACTATCCAATAAGCATAATGGGTGTACTGTCCTAATCCCAGGAGCACTCGCAATGCGAGAGAAGGTGAAGATAAAAGACAACCGAATAAACCTTATTCCTATTTCTCCTGAACTAGAATCCATCCCCGAACTGGAACAAGTTCCTTTCGAGTTCGTATATAACCATACGATGGAGTATCCAATAAATTGTGGATCTTCGTAGTGATACGGATTTTCCTAGAGAAATAAAAAGGTGATTTAGGATTGGCGAAGAAATATTTGGTTTGGTCGTGAATAGTAGTCGCAATTTGCTTTGCCCTCTTACTAATCCCTTGCTTTGTCTTAACTTAATACCTTCTGTACACCATCGTTAGGCTAATTGGTTTTCTTCATTCCCTACCGGTCGGCACCAGCCTAAGGTTTGGAAGAAGACTATCCAATTTGCGTAATAGGTGTACTATCTCCTAAACCAAGGAGTACTCACAACTCGAGAGAAGGTAAAAGGAAAAGACAACTGAATAATCCTATCCGTTTTCTCCAGAACCTGAAACCATCCTCGAATAAGTCCCTTCGAGTTCGTATATAACCATACGATGGTTTTGTCCAATGGAAGTGGACGTTCGTAGTAATACGGGGTGTCCTGGAGAAAAGGGTAAAAGTTGGAGTGGCAATGAGGTTTGCAACTCTGACAATCCAAAATCCAGTGTTAAGAAGGTTCGGTTAATTTTGGTCGCTGAGTCATAGTCTTAGGGTCGGGTCAATGGTCGCTGCCGAAGAGAGAGAGAAAAGAAACACTCAGCGTGCACTCTAACCTAGATCAGAATGGTTACCAATTTATCTAATCTGGAAACCTTCCATTGTACCTCAAATTCTCCTCCAAACCTGAAAGAAGAATTAGTCGGGGTCACCCGAGGAGTAAACTAACTCATCAGTAGGAATCGGGATCCAACTATCACCGCATAATAACGTGACGGAATCCGCTCACGTCATCACACTCCAGAAGGTATGCGCATATCTGGCAAGTTTCAGTTCTTTTGAAACTCCCGATGTGATTTTTTCCCCATGCTCTTATGATCTTGACTTTGGCCAACAAATCATAAGTCACATGTCAAGTTCTACCCGTCATTCTCCAGGTTGATTTGAATCCACCCGTACCTACCCTTGACTTTGGCCAACAAGGCAATACGACTGTTCCAAACCAACGCATCTATCAATGCTGCATATGAATAACCAACAGCTACCAAACACTGTGCCTTGACTTTGGCCAACAAACACAGCTTGAATACTATTGACTACCCGTATGAAACGACGGAGGGCTACGAATGGTTTCTGGCGAAAACCTTTAACGTAATGAACTTGATATCGTTGAAGGAACGGATAGCTTTTAAAAATATAGTGACGAAAACCTTTGCTAAAGAGGTCACTCCCGGTGAAGGGATCTCGGCTCTTTCCCCGTAGAATGAGGTGCAGGATATTCCAGCTGAACACCACGATGCAAAGCAAAAGTAATCAGCTATAGTGAAGTTATTTCCCTGACGCAAACTTTTGTCCAAGGGGTCACTCCCGGTGAAGGGATCTCGGCCCTTGCCTCGTCGACTGAGGAGCAGGATATTCCAACTGAATACCACGATGCAAAACAAAAGTGAACGTCCTTGCAATAACAGCTTTTTGAAAAGAGTTCCAACAACATCAGATTAGGTTTGTTTTTAACTTGCATTGATCCGAATCAACGCAGTCCCATCAATTGATCACACCACAAAAAACGAAAATATACTGATGTACGTATCTGCCATCCGCATTCGCCACTGGGTCCCATCATTACCCGTTAGGTTAGCTAACTAACGACAGAGCGGGGACTGGACTAGCGCAGATGCAAACATATACAACATCTACTAATATATATACCAATATATTATATTCGCTCAAGGCGTGATAAAAATGCAACATCACAGAAATGTACAGCATCACAGAATAATACAGATATCTGAGATCCCCGGGTTTCACAGAGCCGCTGAAACCCGACGTTCCCCAGGTCGTGTGGATAGCCTGTGCAATGAAAACCCTAGACCCCTACGGGCGCGGCAAGTTACACGCCAAAACCTGAAGCGAGGCAGCCCCCTTCAGCAACGTGAATGGACCACCCAGCACTTCACGGAATTCGGTAACTTGGGCACCCCTCCTGGGTCAACCTGTACCCCCTACGAGTGCGGCGAATAGCCCGCCAATTTTAGAGTAAAGCCCCTTCCGTCTCAATGCCATGAGATGCGGGCTTGATGCCCTCTAGAACCCGGCTATCCGTGCACCCCTCCGCGGGGCAATCCTAGTACAGAAAGTAAAATTTACATACAACGGGTACATCGACCGCAACCTGGTCGTGCCCCAAAAAAAATAATACAAACAGGCAGTGACGGCAGTCCACATGTCGGACGCTCGCCCCGCAATATCAAATGTACATAATACAACAAAAACTGTACTAGCATTGCATCCAGGCTATCCCCCACGACCGATCCGCAACATCACAGCAAAAACACAGAACATCAACGTGAAAGTCACGTTCGCAAATCCGTCTAACCGGGCTATAGCAGTTAGACAGGATTTACCGATCAAGTGACATTCACGGTCGCAGATATAATGTAAATACTGTGAACTAATGTGTTTAAAATATCCGATCGATCAAATTTTATCAAGTGGCCCCCAAGAACTACTGTAGCACATCAAGAAATTCTGGGCCCAAAAATAACATTCCAGAAACCACATTTTCAACCCAGGAACATTCTGCAAAAGTTTGGGGGGCTGAACAGTTAAAGTCGCGGCGGAACCGCGGCCCAAGCATGGGTTTGGCCGCGGTTCCGCGGTCATTTAGACTGTTCACAAAACCAAATTTTCAAAGAACTCTTAGAATTTTCTACACATCATTCTGAAACAACCTGAAAAATTTTTGCACTTCAAAAAATTTCGACAGAAACTGATGTGAAGAAAAATACGGTTTTTGGAAAATTGTTCAATCGGCAATGTAAAACACATTAGACAAAGCTAGACTATGTTAATGGCAAGGCTCTGATACCACTGTAAGTGCACGGCGGCGTCCCGGCCTCCATCCCGAGGCCAAAAGCGGAAGCGATGGTTAACTTTAATTTTTCTTGAACCGGCACCACCGCGCACTAAAACCCGGATCGAACCATTAACTAGTCCTAGCTAACTACAAGATAGGGAAGAGAGATATACCGACTGATCCGTGTCCTCCGGTCTTCTCGTCGTCGTCCCGATCTCCCGCGGAATGTCCAGTCTCTACCACGTCGCCGGAAGGGCACCACGTCGCCGGCTTCTTTTACGGGCTCCCACCTCTATACCGAGGCAACTCGGGCACGAAGTTGGCGAGTCGACGTGCCCAAGGTTTGCTGCAGAATGGTGTAGAACCATGTCTCATTTGGGGTTGTAGGAATTGCCATATGGTGGAGGAAATGATACAAGCTTTTGGAGGAGGAGCTAATATGATTTTTGCCAAGCCAAATGAGTGTAAATCCCTACACCAAAAATTGGGACAGCCCCTCTCAAAGAATGGCCGGCCATGGCATGGGAGTGGAGAGAATGAGAGAGAGTGTGTATCAAAATGAAGGGAGCCACACAATAATACAAGTGAGAGAGAGAAAAGGCTATCATGCTCAAGCATGATAACAAGCTAAAACCAACACTCCACCACAACCATCATGATGTCCAAAGTCAAGCAATCATGAAAACCATCATGAAGCAAAAAGTCAAGTCAATGGATGGTGCACCATCATGACACAAAGAAATATGCAAAGACCCCCTCCACAAATACTTATTTGCACAAATGCAAATAAGCCCTCCTCCACCAATCTTCGGCCATTGAAAGATACAAATGAAAATGGCCGAAACGGAAAGCAAACTGGCAACTCCAGAAAACTGGTCCCATAATAAATTACAGGAAAACCCCGATACTGTGTATACACACCCGCATTTGTATTCCGACCGAAATACAAATGCAATGAGACAAAATCTACACTGTACTATACTAGGATCCGGCTTAAACCAAAGTCGGCTAGTATTATCCGTTCGATCCTGATCCGTGCAATACTGCACGTATTTGATCGAACCCTGCCATATCTCCATACGGCCTCTGCAGCGTTTCGCCCGAAAACTTGAGCAACTGAATGTGGGGGACTCTAAAGACTCGTCAACACCTTGGTTGTGGATTTAACCACTAGCACGTCAGAGATATAAGCCAATACGTAACGGGGTACCAGCTATTGACCAAAAGGGACTTCGATGAGCGAACTCATCCTGACACCCTACCGAGCCTGTCAGTGACAATATCCGTACAGTCCGGTCCGTTCGTTTATGAGCATCGCATGGCGGGCCTAGGGGTTGGTAAAAGTCAGACCCCCAAAAGCGGTACAAGTCGTGTCGGAGTGTAGCCCAGAACACCCTGAGAAACTACTGGAATACCTACCAGTAAATCTCCTGCCTCGGCCGAGGGCTTTGTGTAATGGCTCTCCTAGACACAGCGCGACCTCACCCCTAATACCGAGAGAGACGAACCCCCGAAGATCCGCTCACTGCCTCCATGTGGCTCGGGACTGTACCCAACTAAAACCTGTTTGCACGTCTCCTTTGAGCGTGGTAGGGTAGTAATCAAAGTACAGTGGGAACTCACACGAGACAAATGACGATCTCCAGGTCGATGAACTAACCTATACACATGTCACCAGGGAACTGCTATCTGACGTCAGGTATAAGACCAACTAGCATGTTCCCGGCGAGTCCTGTCTGGTGTACTCATAACCCAATGAGCACCTGTATACATCTTAGGTGATCCAACTGACACCAATGGCTTGTGAGACCGGCCACCGCCCCTCGTCGGGGTCTCGACTGTATACACTAGTCTACTCTGGAGTATCGATGCCCTGTCTCGAAACTCCCACGACTAGGGACCTTTTAAGGATGTGCTTATAGACCACCAGCTCCCACGTATATGATCGCCCTCATACTGCTGGCAGTCAAGCAAGAATCCTAGGGGCTTTATCAACGTGTAATAGCGACCTGTCAGGTCACCTAAAGCAGTACACGATGATAAAGATAAACCAGATAGCATACTATCATCTCGAGTAAGACTGTCCTACTGGGACAGGTCCTCCCTCAATCATTGCAATCACGTGCCTGTGATCCAATAATTGACTCTGAGGGCACTATCTCCAACAAAAATCACTCGATTCTACGACGATATCAAGTTTATTACGCAAAAGGTTTTCTTAAAAGCCTGTCATAACCCTCCGTCATTTAGGAAGTAGAGTACTTAGTATTCGTGCTGTGTTTGTTGACCTTAGTTAAGGCACAGTGTACGGTAGCTAAGTGATGTATTCCTATATAGCATATAATGCGATTACTTAGGACAGTCATATGACTTTGTTGACCTTAGTTAAGGGTCATGTAGGCGGGTCTAATTAATCAAGAAATGACGGGTATAACTTGACTAGCGCTTATGATTTATTGACCATAGTTATGGTCATAAGTCACTAGGGGCAAAATATTATTGGGAATTTCAAGTGTTGAAATTTGCAATGAGATTGCATACCTTCTATGAGATAGTTGGATCCCGATACCCGCTGCGAGTAAAAGTTACCAGTGGTAGAGTTTTATACATTACAATTAGACGATCAAGTAGGTGTCTAGAAAGGTGTCAACGGGGTTATGCCCCTGGAAAAATGAGCTTTACTTTAATTAGGTCCGTGCGAAAGCTCTGGGAACCTCCCTCAAAGTACCGACACTGGCCTGGCTAAAAGATTGGCGAACTTGTAGAGTGTAATTAATCCCGGCTAGTCTTTCCTTTTAAGGTTTGAAGGAAGATTTGACTAAAACAGCGGGAGACATCCTGATTAGATAAATTGATAACCAATCTAATCTTGTAAGAGTGCACGCTGAGTGTTTTCTTCTCCCTCTCTCCTGGTAGCGACCATGTCACCCTTAATCAAGATAATAATACGGATGTATTGACCGAACCAGCTTGTTATACTGAGCTGTGGAATGTTGGTCCCACTCCAACTTATAATTGTTAACAGGAAATTGGGGAATACCATATTTCCCGTGCCGCCCAAACGAAAAAAGTGCATGTTGATGCATCATCTTCGGGTGTGTTCATTATATAGAACTCTTTCTCAGTATTCTTTACGTCCTGGGTATGAGATACCGGATCAAGATCCCGCATATGTAATCTTTTACATGGGCTACAGATAGGTAGAGAACTGAGAACGGGTAACAAGTTTCATTAGATAGAAAACGGTGCAAGTGTTGTAGCCAAGTCTGTTGGTCACTATCACCCTGTATTACCAGAATACATTGATTCTGAACGAATGTTATTAGATACCGAACCTGATATACAACATCATACCAGTCTCTTTATTAGTAAAGAAAGGATATAATTTAGTATTGTTGGATAATGTTTTGAACATTTCCTATATCAAGAGTTGATCGGTTCAGGCACGTTATCTAAAAGCATAGACGTTCTAAATCAAACCACAGTTCTTAACACACAGAACACACAAGAGGAAAAGTTCAGAAATGAATGAATCCTTCTTGAGGCATTGTAGACTAGGTCATATCAATGCGACCCGACTAGCTGAAGTTACATTAAGATGCATATTTAAATTTGTTTCAATTTATATCTTGTGAAACTTGCCGGTCATGTCACAAAGATAAGATGACCACAACTCTGTTTATTGGAAACAGAGAAAGAGTTAGTGAACTCTTGGGATTGATACATGCTGATGTATGAAGGTCACCTGTCTAACACATGCCAAGACCGGTTCTTTGTACTTCATTAGATTCACTGATTATCTTTCAAGATCCAGACATATGTTCCTGTTGAAACATAAGTCTGGAACATTTGAGAAATTCAATGAATATAAGTTAGAAGTAGAGAACCAAAAACGGGTATAAGTTTTATGTCCTTTGATGAGATCAAGGAGGAGAATACTTGAGGACGGGATTCCTGGACTATTCAAAAGGAGAATGAAATTCTCCCTCATCATTACTCCTCCGTGTACACCACAGCACGTTGGTGTATCGGGGCGGAGCAATCACACCCTATGTGATATGGTGTGCTCTATGATGAGTACTACTGAGTTGCCTATTTTCTTTTGGGAGTTATGCACTTGAGAAGCTGCATACCTATTGAATACGGTTCAAATCAAATTAGTTGCCTACCACTTCATATGTGATATGGAAAGGGAAGAGCCTATATCTTAAGTTTGTTAAGATTTGGGGTTGTCCGGCCTATGTCTAAAAGAATAATCCGGACAAGCTCGAGGCAAAGTCAGTTCTGTGGAAGTTTATTGGATATCCCAAGCATTCGCAGGGGAATATCTTCTACCAAACAGAGCAACAAAAGATGTTTTGTTTCTCAGCATGCCACCTTCGTGAAAGGGAATTTCTTATGAAGAAATTAGCGGTCATGAGGTAGAACTGGAAGGAGTTCCAGCTATAGAAACTAAAGCAGATGATTTGGTAGAACAGAAGGATTCAATAGTAACCAACGAACCTCAGCCTCTCCGCCGATCTAGTAGGGTTCCTCACCCACCTGAGAGATACTTTGGTTTCTCTATGACAGTGGGAGCGAGGATTGCATCATGAGATGATGACCCAACTAGTTTCGAGCTGGCCATCAGGAGTGGGACTCTGTAAGAATGGCTGGATGCTTAGCGATCTGAGATGGAATCCTTATACACCAAGAATGTATGGACTTTGGTTGCTCTATCTGAAGGGTTAAATCCCCATCAGGAGCAAGTATATCTTGAGAAGAGTACTTGGTGTACATAGAAAAGTTGAGACTTTCAAAGCTATTCTTAAGTCCATCCAGATCCTACTTGCCACGGCTACATTCCATGACTACGATATCTGGCGGTTGGGTGTCATGACTGCTTTTCTAAATGTTGATTTGGAAGAGAGCGTCTATAAGTACGCAGCCAGAGAGCTTTTTAGATAGTGGGAGCAGCGGAAACGTGTGCAAGATGTTTTATGTGATAAAGCAGGCATCGCGGAGTTGGAACGTCTGTTTTGATGTGGTAGTCAAAGAGTTTGACTTCATCAAAATGGTAGATGAACCTTGTATATACAAAAAGGTAGTAGAGAGTATGGTGGTGATCCTCGTAGAGTATGTGGATGACATACTCTTGATAGGAAAGGAGTTTCCTATGCTACGCTCGGTCAATCTCCGCTTATCATAAGGATTCTCCGCATAGGATCAAGGTGATACCTCCTAAATCCTAGTTTTTGGATCTTTGAGATAGATCTAATTGGATGTTAGGATACTCACTGGTTGTAGTGAGATGGTATCAATCGATCCTGGCGAGAATCACTGGAAAGGTTCCAGGGTGATAAGGACGACTGAATGTCAGTCGCAGGCTTGTCCATACCCTCAGTGGAGGGACGGTATGTTGAAAGAGTTCCAAACTAGATACCGTGACTTACTAGATGATTAAAGGCAAGATACATCGTTACCAAAGATGCTACCAAAGAGGCAGTCTGGATACATATAAGTTCATGAGATGAACTTCGTTCCTACCATTGTGTGACAATGGAGTTGTGGCTTTTGCCAAGGAACCCCCGTTCCATAAGAAATCGAGATATAATTCTTAGGCAGTATCACCTGATCATGGAGATAGTTGATCTCTAGGGAGATCGAGGTTAGGAGAGTAGACACAGAGGACAACAGCGCTGATCCACTCACAAAAGCCTTCTTCCCAGTAGAGACTTTTATGGGATGGTTGAGTATGAGATACTTCAGCCACAGCTAATTATTGGGTATGTGATACCACAACAGATAGCCCTAGTGCAAGTAGGAGATTGTTAGTTACATGTATGCCCTAAAGGCCATTACTGTACATATGATGTATATTGTAATGGATGCTTGGACATATATAGGGAGGACTTTCTTGCTCGACATGATAGTATGCTATCTGGTTGTACTTTATCTTAACATATACTCTGATTGTCTCTATTTAACTTGTTGATAAAGCCCTTCGGATATGTACTTGACTACTGGGACTATGATGAGATCATATTAGTGGGGCCACGGTAGTCGACGAGTACATCCTATAACAGTTCCTAGTCGAGGGTGTATCGAGACAGGGCATCGATACACCAGAGTAGACTAGCGTATACGCCTCATGACCCATATGATGGGCGATGGATGATCCCATATCCATCGGTGTTTGACATCAAAGATGGTGTACGGGGGCTCAGTAGATACTGGGTACACTGGACGCACTCGTCGAGAATTCCCAGATGGTACTATACCTCACGTCAGATGGCAGTTCTCCGGTGACACTGGTACAGAGTAGTCTGTTGACCCGAGATCGTCATAGAGTCTTGTGTGATTCCCACTGTGCTTTGATTTCCATCATACCACGTCTAAGAGGGCGTGCAAAATGGTGGCTTTTGAGTACAGTCCCGAATCACATAGAGGCAATGAGTGATAGGAGAGGATTCGTCTCTCTCGGTATATGGAGTTGATGTTGTGCTGTGTTCGATTGGCTATAACCGGAAAACCCTGGCCAGGGTTACTGAGATTTACTGGTAAGTGTTATCAGTAGTTTCTCGAACTATTATAGACCTCATATCGACCCGACTTATCGAGCTACTGTGGTCTGACGTTTACCACCCCCAAGCGAGATATGCGACATATCAGAGGACGAGACCAGACAGTACGGGAGTGTTACTAATTGGATTCATAGGAGAATGTACAGGCTTGCTTGTTGATCTTCTGAGCGCTCAATACCTGGGTGGCTGTTAAAATAGCTGACCGCTTGCAGCTTGTAGGTGTTTGATATGATCATCATCTACTGCCGGCGTATTGACGATTCTTTAGAGTCCTACATAGGGGTTTCTTGACTCAGGCAAAACGGAGTAAGAGCTCATATGGGATATGTGCGGGACCGAGGATAATGCGGTATGTGATACCGTATTGGATTCTCGCGATATGAGATATCGTCCGGGTATATGTGATATAGCCGGGTCATCGTATTAGTCGGTTATATGCGATATAGCCGTATTGTCGAATCAAGTGTTGATTCGATAATTTAATGTATAATAATATATATAATATATTAAATTACATTAACTAATATTAGCTCACTAAAAGATTCTTTTTCTCACTCGTGTAATACATTGATATATATGCGATATATGTTAATTGTATAATTTTATTTTGTTACAATAAATATTATATATGTGATATATAATATTCTAAGATGATATGGTTATTAATGCAACATGATTAGTGGAGATTAAACATGGTTAGGATTTGATTAGAGTTAAGGTATTCTAGAAGTTTCTAGAAGCATTTTTTTCTGTTTTGGAAAAGATATTTTTGCAAGATATTTTCCTTAACCCAACCAAACCTTTAACCTTAGTCAAATCTCTACAAGGATTAGTTTGACCATGGTTGCATTATTCAATCTTATCATAACTATCATTATTCATCACAAAAGAATTAAGGCTTCTTCTTCTTCCTTTTTTCTTTCTTTCATGAAAAAAAGCTTTCTAGCTTTTTTCCAACTGATGAAAATGAGTAAGAATAAGAAAATAAAAGAGAGCAAAAATCCTACTTCATCATTCTCATCCATCCTTGCCCTTTAGATAAGAGTGTTCACTTCATTTAGTGAGTGTTAGCTTGTGTTAATGAAACTTCAAGGTAGATTATCTTTGTTATCGAAGATCGGAAGCAAGACTGCATCTTTCTCTTCGTCAAGCCTCTCGAGAGTCCGGAACACGATGATCGCAGCGAAGGGACCTCAACACGGAGCTTAAGAAGTGAAGGACCGGATCTACAAAGGTTGTAATCCCTCTCACTTAGTGTTAAAGAGTTTAACATGCTTGTTTTCACATAAACTCTAGTTTAAAGATCAGGCTTTTGGTTGTTCGGCACGGTTAATTTTTAAATCGGGCATGGTTGATGCCTCATAGACCCTTGTGGCAGTGCCTAGCATCCCTACATGTCATGTTCTGGGTCGCTGCAATTGAGACAGAGAGGGAAGACTTTAGCATGATGCTCTTGCAAGTTTAGAGTGGTTTTTAGTTTATCTAAACTGGATGGCTCCCACTGTTTCTCGAATCCCTCCTCAAACCAAAAAGGATGAAATAGCCAGGACTATTCTAACCGTACAATACTTGCTTAACCGTTTAGCCAGGCCGGTGTCGGTACTTCGAGGGAGATTTTCCGACGCTTTCACGAAGTTCCTTAATTAAATAACCTCTTTTCTCTGGGGGCGTTGCCCAGCTGACACCTTTCTCAGCACCTACTTGGTTTATAGCATTGATCGTTAAGTGACGAATCTCCTGATGAGTAGTGGATACTCACAGTACGATCGGGATCCAAAAATACTCACAGTACGATCGTGTGATAAAGCTGAAGGAATCCTACAAAAATTATCACACTCCAAATGGTGTGCATCTCTTTGCAAATTTCAGTTTCTTTAGAAATTCCCGATATAAATTTCTGCCCCATTCTCTTATGACCTTGGCATTGGTCAAAATGTCATAAGTCACATGTAAAGTTCTACCCTTCATTATTTTGTTAATTTGAACACATCCGTACATACCCCTGACATTGCCCAAATGATAATACGACTGTCCTAAACTAACTCATCTATCTATGCGACAAATGAATACCCAGCAGCTACCAAACACTATGCCATGGCGTTGGTCAAAATACATAGCTTGAATACTACTGAATACCCAAATGAAATGACGGAGGGCAACGAATGGTTTTGGCGAAACCGTGAACGTAGTGAACTTGATATGATCGAAGGAACCTGATAGCTTTTAAAAGGAGTGGTTAAAGCTCCGCAATTAAAAAAATCTTCTGTTTTAAAAATAACTGGGTGGTTTCTTTTAAACTGTTCCAACGATTCGACTTTGGTTTATTTTCTTTGAATTAATAGAAAGCGTGTTAGTTATGTATATGCCCTAGAGGCAATTGTTGTACATATGATGTGTAGGGTTGCTAGGCACACGCACAAGGGTCTACGAGGCATCAACCATGCCCGATTTAAAATTTAGCCGTGCCGAACAACCAAAAGCCGGATCTTTATGCTAGAGTTTATGCGAAAACAAGTATGTTAAACACTTTAACACTAAGTGAGAGGGACTACAACCTTTGTAGATCCGGTCCTTCACTTCTTAAGCTCCGTGTTGAGGTCCCTTCGCTGCGATCATAGTGTTCCGGACTCTCGAGAGGCTCCACGAAGAGAAAGATGCAGTCTTGCTTCCGATCTTCGATAACATAGATGATCTACCTTGAAGTTTCATTAACACAAGCTAACACTCACTAAATGAAGTGAACGCCCTCATCTAAATGGCAAGGGTAGATGATGCTGATGAAGTTGGATTTTTGCTCTCATTTGTTATCTATTTCTCACTCTCATTCATCACTTGGGAAAAAGCTAGTAAGCTTTTTCATGAAAGAAAGAAGAAGGTAGAAGATGAATTAATCAAATTAGAATCCTTTTTTGATGAATAAAGCAAAGGAGATCATGATGAATAATGCAACCATGGTTGACTAAACCATTGTAGAGACTTAACTAGGGCTAGGGTTTGGGTTAGGTCAAGGAATGGGTCATAACAAAATATCTTTCACAAAACAAAACTAAACCTTCTTGAATCATCTAGAAAGCATTAACCCAAATCAAACCCTAATCTTGTTTAATCTCTACTAAACATGTTGCATTAGTTATCATATCATGTTACAATATTATATATCACATATATAATATTTATTGTAACCAAATAAAATAATACAATTAACATATATCGCATATATATCAATGTATTACCCGAGTGACAAAAGGAATCTTTTAATGAGCAAATATTAGTTAATGTAATTTAATATATCATATATATTATTATACATTAAATTATCGAATCAACACTTGATCCGACAATAAAGCTATATCGCATATAACCGACTAATATTTATCCGTACCGATTCATCAAATCAACACTTGATCCGATGACCCGGCTGATATCAAATATCGCGAGAATAGAATACGGTATCTCATATCGTATTATCCTCGGTCCAACACATAACACATATGTGCTCCTACTCCATTTTGCCTCAGTCAAGAAACCTCTGTGTCGGACTCTAAAGAATCGTCAATACGCCAGTAGTAGGTGATGATCATATCAAACACCCACAAGCTGTAAGCGGCCAGCTAAACGTAACAGCCACCCATGTATTGAGCGCTCAGAAGATCAACAAGCAAGCCTGTACATTCTCCTGTGAATCCAATCAGTAACACTCCCGTACTGTCCGGTCTCGTCGTCTGATATGTCGTATATCCCGCTTAGGGGTGGTAAACGTCAGACCCCAGTAGCTTGATAAGCCGTGTCGATGTGAGGTCTATAACAGTTCGAGATACTACAAATAACTCTTACCAGTAAATCTCAGCAGCCCTGGCCAGGGATTTCCGGCTATAGCCAATCGAACACAGCATAACATCAACTTCCTATACCGGGAAAGACGAATCCCCTCCTATCGCTCATTGCATCGATGTGATTCGGGATTGTACCCAAAAGCCACCATTTTTCACTCCCTCTTGGACGTGGTATGATGGAAACCAAAGCACAGTGGAAATCACATAAGACTCTATGACGATCTCGGGTCAACAGACTACTCTGTAACAGTGTCACCGGAGAACTGCCATCTGACGTGAGGTATAATACAATCTGGGAGTTCTCGGCGAGTCCGTCCAGTGTACCCTGTGTCAACTGAGCACCCATACACCATCCTTGATGTCAAACACCGATGGATATGGGATCATCCATCGCCCATCATATGGGTCAAGATGCGTATACGCTAGTCTACTCTGGTGCATCGATGCCCTGTCTCAATACACCCTCGACTAGGAACTGTTATAGGATGTACTCGCCGACTACCGTGGCCCCACCAGTATGATCTCATCATAGTCCCAGTAGTCGAGTACATATCCTAAGGGCTTTATCTGTTAGGTACACGTTACCTCTCCCGGTACTTTCGGGGTTGCGGAAACGGTAAATCAAATTTTTTTCTAAACTTTGTAACATGGACCGTAAAAGCCGGATCTTTGCTAAACTAAACTAGCATACTTGCTAAAGAGAGTTGGCTACTATGATGATGGTTATACCTAAACTTGAACTCCTTCTCTTCTTGTTGTTGTTCTTCTTTCTTGTTCTTTGTAGTAGCTTGAATGGTTCTCTTCTCGTCGCCTTTTTCCGTCGAAGATGGATCCACCTCGAAGGTTCGACCTTTGGGCTCTTCCTCGATCTTTGAGTGAACTAGGGTTTCCGGCTTGCTAAACCTTGAACCCTAGAGAGAGTAGAGAGTGTTTAGGGGTTGTTTTCTTTTCAAGGTGAAGGAATCTCAACACATGAGAAGGAATCACCTTGAGCTAGAGGAAGAAGAAGATGAAGAGAGGAGAGAGAATGGATATGAAAGAATGAGCTCTCTTTTTCTTTTTGTAACCATATCAAAAAGAAAAAGAATTATCTAAATGATAATAATTCAAAATGAGAATAGTTGATGGCAATTTGGAATGACCACTACCATGCTTCATTTAAAGAAATGTAAGCATGAATCAAGGAGGACTTTTTAAAGCATGATGGTGGTCAACATTCAACCATGGTCAACAAGTCAACCATGGTCAACAAGTCAACAAAATTAACCATAACATAATTCTCATTTAATTACTATTATTAATAGATAATTCATAAATCCATTAGGGTTTGGAAAATGATAACTGTCAACTGTGCATACGCACCCTTTCCGAAACCCTAATGAAATACCTCATCCTCCGCCTCAAGCAACTGTGCATACACACCTGCATTCTCGTTCCGAGGAACAAGAATACCAAGATATAAAAGCAACCCCAAATGTATATACCAGTATCTGGCTCAAACCAGAGCCTGCCAGTATAATCCGTCCGGACTCCAAACGTGCACAAGTGCGCGGATGAGAACGAACCCTGTCGCAAAACCATGCGACCTCTACTCTGTTTTGCCCAGAGGCGAATACCCTCTGTGTGGGACTCTAAAGACTCGACACTACGCTGGCAGTGGGTTTAACCACAGACCGCAAGCGGCACTAGCTGTGCGTAACGGTCCCCAGGTAGATGCCGACAAGAAGGCTGACGAGGTGAAACCCCATCTGAACTCCTACTGAGTCTGAATGTGACATTCTCCATACAGTCCGGTCTGTTCGTCTGATACATCGCATGGCGGGCCTAGGGGGGCGGTAAACGTCAGTCCCCTAATAGCGGTACAAGTCGTGTCGGAGTGAAGCCCAATACACCCTGAGATAACACTGGAAACCTACCAGTATATCTCGCTTGCCCTGGCCAGGGACTACTCGTGTAATGGCTCTCCTAGACACAGCGCGATGTCAACCCCCAATACCGGGAGAGACGAATCCTGTCTAACCGTCACTGCCTCCAAGTGCTTCGGGACTGCTCCCAACTACTACCTGTTTGCACGACTCAGTAGAGCCGTGGTAGGGTAGCAATCAAAGAACAGTGGGAACACACTCGAGGCGAAGTGACAGTGTCAAGTCAGCGGACTAAGCTGTACTCATGTCACCTGGGAACTGATAACTGACGATAGGTATAATACCAACCATCAGTTCCCGACGAGTCCTGTCCAGTGTACTCGTAACCCAACGAGCACCCGCATACTATCTCAAGTACGACGTACTGACGGCTGTGGGACAGACCGTCTCCCTTGCTGGGATGAGAAGCGCATACGCTAGTCTACTCCGGAGTATCGATGCCCTATCTCGGTACTCCCACGACTAGGGACGCGTATAAGGATATGCTTGTAGATTACCCAGCCCCACGAGTGTGATCGCTATCACAATGCCGGTAATCAAGCAAAGATCCTAAGGGCTCTACTAATGCGTATAGGTGATATAATAAATAAACACACATGTACACATTAAAGCAGAGGCAAACCAAGTAGCATACTACTATATTGAGCAAGATTGTCTGTACAACTGTGAATATCCCAAGCTTCCATCAAGTAATATACATACTAGTATGATACAGTAATGGCCTCTAGGGCATATACACTAACAATCTCCCACTTGCACTAAGGCCATGTACTGGCATATCGAAGACCTATCATCTCGATCAGCCGCTCGAACTGAGTCTGGGGTAAAGCCTTCGTGAATGGGTCTGCAGTGTTGTCCTTTGTGTCCACTCTCCGCACCTCGATCTCCTGTCGATCAATGATCTCCCTGATCAGGTGATACCGCCTTAAGATGTGCCTGGATTTCTGATGGGACCTTGGTTCCTTCGCTAAAGCTATAGCCCCATTGTTATCGCAATACAAAGGTATTGGGTCAACAATGGACGGAACCACCTGAAGTTCACTAATGAACTTCTTAATCCAGACCGCCTCTTTTGCGGCATCGCTTGCAGCAATGTATTCAGCCTCCATCGTCGAGTCTGCGACGGTATCCTGCTTGGAACTCCTCCAACATACCGCCCCTCCGTTGAGGGTAAACACAAAACCCGAGACAGACTTGCTGTCATCTTTGTCACTCTGGAAGCTTGAATCGGTAAAGGACTCGACCCTGAGGTCTCCATTACCGTAAACCAGGAACATCTCCTTAGTCCTTCTCAGGTACTTGAGAATGTTCTTCACTGCTGTCCAGTGGTCCTCCCCTGGGTCTGACTGATACCGGCTTACCGTGCTCAACGCGTAAGCTACATCTGGTCTTGTACATAGCATCGCATACATTATAGATCCTACCGCCGAAGCGTTGGGTATAGTGCTCATGCGAACCCTCTCCTCGTCAGTCTTAGGAGACATCTTCTTGGAGAGGGTAATTCCGTGCAATGCGGGTATGTTACCGCGCTTGGAATCCTCCATACTAAATCTCTTTAGTACGGTCTCTATGTACCTGGACTGCGAAAGTCCCAATAGTCTCTTGGATCTATCTCTATAGATCTTGATCCCCAGAATGTACGAGGCATCACCCAGGTCCTTCATGGAGAACCTTTGTGACAAAAACAGCTTGACCGATTGTAGCATAGGAATGTCATTTCCTATCAAAAGAATGTCGTCCACGTACAAGACTAGGAATACGACAGTTCGTCCTACAATCTTCTTATATACACAGGGTTCATCTTCGTTCTTGATGAAATCAAATTCCTTGATTGCCTCATCAAAACAGATGTTCCAGCTCCGCGATGCCTGCTTTAATCCATAAATGGATTTAAGCAACTTGCACACCCTTCCGCTGCTCCCACTGTCTACGAAACCTTCTGGTTGATCCATGTAAACGCACTCTTCCAAACTACCGTTTAGGAAAGCCGTCTTAACATCCATCTGCCAGATTTCATAGTCATGGAAGGCAGCAATGGCAAGTAAGATCCGAATGGATTTGAGCATAGCCACCGGAGAAAAAGTCTCATCATAGTCCAAACCAGGTCTTTGACGAAAACCTTTTGCAACGAGTCTAGCTTTATAGGTTTCCACCTGCCCATCTACACCAAGTTTCCTTTTGTAGATCCATTTGCATCCAACGGGTTTTACCCCAGGTGGAGCAATATCCATGGTCCACACTTTATTGGCGTACATGGACTCCATTTCAGATTGCATTGCTTCCTGCCACTTATCAGAGTCCCTACTGATAATGGCCTTCCTGAAACTGGTAGGGTCATCTTCTTCCAAGATGCAATCCTCTCGATCCCCGTCTATGAGAAAACCGTAGTATCTCTCGGGCGGATGAGAAATCCTACCAGATCTGCGGAGTGGCTGAGGTTCGTTTGGGGTCACTGAATTTTCTGGTTCTGCTAAATCCTCAGTTTGAGTTTGTGGATCAGATATTTCATCCAGTTCTACCGTGCTCCCACTTATTTCTTTTGCAAGAAATTGCCACTCTAAAAAGGTGGCGCGGCGAGCAACGAACACCTTCTGTTCCTCAGTGTGGTAGAACAGATATCCCAGAGAATTTCTAGGATATCCCACAAATTTACATAAAACTGACCGTGCCTCAAGCTTGTCTGGTTTTTGTACTTTTACATAGGCCGGACAGCCCCATATCTTAATCCGTTCTAGATATGGTTTCTTTCCACTCCATATTTCATATGGAGTCTTAGGCACGGATTTAGACGGAACCTGATTCAGTAAGTATGCCGCTGTATCTAGCGCAAGTCCCCAGAATGAAAGAGGTAACTCAGCATCACTCATCATGGATCGAACCATATCCAATAGGGTACGATTCCTTCTCTCCGATACACCGTTGTGCTGTGGTGTATAAGGAGGAGTGAGCTGAGAGAGAATACCATTCTCTTTTAAGTAATCTCGGAATTCCGTGCTTAAGTACTCCCCTCCTCTATCAGACCGGAGGATCTTGATACTTTTGCCTGTCTGGTTCTCTACTTCGTTTCTGAATTCCTTGAATTTCTCAAAAGTTTCAGATTTGTGTTTCATCAGATACACATATCCGAACCTAGAGAGATCGTCAGTGAATGTGATGAAGTACGAGAACCCACCCCTTGCAAGTATAGACATCGGACCACACACATCACTGTGTATGAGTCCCAAGAGCTCTCTTGCTCTTTCTCCATGTCCGGTGAACGGAGATTTGGTCATCTTCCCTTTGAGACAAGACTGACAAGTTTCATAAGATGAAAACTCGAACGCATTCAAGAGTCCATCTTTATGCAACTTACTCAGTCTTTTCTCTCCGATATGACCAAGTCTACAATGCCACAAGTAGGATTCATTCGGATCTGAATTCTTCCTCTTGCGTGTGTTTTGTATATTGAGAACTGTATTCTGATTTAGAACGTAGATACCATTAAACAGTGTACCCTCTGCAACCAGTACCTTATCAAGGTAAATGTTCATGATATTCTTTTCAAGAACAAACTTATATCTATCTTTATCGAGTAAAGAAACTGATATGATGTTGCAAACCATGGAGGGTACATAGTAGCAATCGTTCAAAATCATAGTCTTGCCATTTGGCAATACTAGGTGATATTCACCGACGGCTGCCGCATTAACTTGTGCTCCGTTCGCTACTCTGAGCGACATATCACCCGGTGCAACTTTCCTACTTTTTCTCAGTCCTTGCAATAAATTACAGATATGAGATCCTGATCCGGTATCAAGTACCCAGGAGGTAGGGCTGACCGTAAAACAGTTCTCAATTACAAGAACACCTGAAGTAGATGCAAAACCATGCTTCCTCTTCGACTGGGTATCCTGGAAATCCATACAATCCCCTTTCCCATTCTCATACTCATGACTGTTGTCACAAGTTAGAGCTGAACCAACTATCCCCAGTCCCGAATAAGAATTCGGATCGGTCAAGCGATACATTTTATTATCTTGATTAGGGCGTGAAAAGGTTGCTGCCTGGAGAGAGAGAAAAGAAACACTCAGCGTATGCTCGTGCAAGATTAGATTGGTTTATTAATTTATCTAACCAGGGTGTCTCCCACTGTTTCCTCAAATCCTTCTTAAAACCTTTTAAAAGAAGAACTAGCCGGGTTTTAATTCACGTCACAATACTTGCTTAACCTTTCAGCCAGGCTAGTGTCGGTACTTCGAGGGAGGTTTTCCAACGCTTTCGCGAAGTTCCTTAATTAAAGAACCTCTTTTCCCTAGGGGCGTAACCCCGCTAACACTTTTCTAGACACCTACTAGGTTTATAGCATTGATCGTTAAGTGAAATAATCTCCCGAGAGTAAACCAACTCATCAGTGGGATCGGGATCCAACTGTCATTATGTGATAACCTAGATGGAATCCACTCTAGTCACCACACTCCAGAAGGTATGCTAAATCTGCAAGTTTCAGTTCTTTTGAAACTCCCGATGCGGTTTTTGCCCCTAACGATTCATGACCTTGACAATGCCAACATATCATGAACTGTTAGTCAAGTTCGGCCCGTCATTATCTTGATTAACTTAGACCCACCCGCACAACTCTTGACAATGCCAACATAGCTATGCGACTGTCCTAAATAATCTGAAAAACAAGGTTGCAAACAAGCAATACTTAGCTACCGATCACTACGCCTTGACAATGCCAAAATACGTAGCTCGAATACTGAGTAGTACTTGTAGGAAATGACGGAGGGCTACGGCTGGGTTTTTGGCGAAAAACCCGTTAACGTAATGAACTTGATGTCGTTGAAGGAACGTGATACACCTTTTTGAAAATATAGTGGCGAAAAACTTTTTGCTAAAGAGGTCACTCCCTGTGAAGGGATCTCGGCTCTTTCCTCGTCGAATGAGGTGCAGGATATTACAAAATAAATATCTCGATGCAAAGCAAGGATAATCGACTATAGTGAAGTTATTACCCTGACGCAAACTTTTGTCCAAGGGGTCACTCCCGGTGAAGGGATCTCGGCCCTTGCCTCGTCGACTGAGGTGCTGGGTATTCATAACCGAATACCGCGATGCAAAACAAAAATGAACGTCCTTGTAATAACAGCTTTTTGAAAAACTTGTTCCAACAACGTCTTTTAGGTTTATTTTCTTGCATTAGTTCTTTTAATGCGTGATATTCTTGCATTAGTTCTTTTAATGCGTCCCATCATTTAATCCTACCATTGCAGAAAACAACCAAAATATGACGTACGCTTATGCCATTCGCATTCGCCACGGGGCCCCGTCATTACCCGTTAGGTTACTTAACTAACGACAGAGCGGGGGCTGGGCTAGCGCGTCTGTAAAACATAAGCAACGCCTAAATAATATCATATATAGATATACTGCAATGATAAACATTTCAGATCACAGATAAATACATTGGATATACTAGCAATCTGTAATTTGTACGAGCCTGTAACAAAAACAGATAACACGGTCGCGGTGAATAGCCAAAACCCCACCCTAGACCCCTACGGGTGCGGCAAACTACCCGCCAAGTACCCGAAGCGTAGCAACCTCCCTCATCTCCATGAGTAGGCCACTCGACACTTCGGCATACCCGGTAGTTTGTGCACCCCTCCATGGGTCTATCCTAGGAGCAAAAACAGTAAAAAGAAATTATACAATGACGGCTACAACCCCTTCCCGGTTGTGCGGCCATACAAATAATTATTACATCAATTTACAAATTTACATGAATTGCAAGAAAAGAAAACCCTCGTCTCACAACCCCCGGCTATTCACCCGCGACAATCCAACATATTTATATACACATTCCAATATCAAACACAGATCATGTATAACCCCGACTAATCGTCTTATAGCGATTAGCCGACGTTCAATACATGCAAACATCACAGATATAACCATCATAGTCAAAGTGTAGTGAAGTTCGGGAAAAATACGGAATTATAGGACCCCAAAAGGAAATTTCTTTTCTGCAAAATCTGGGCACATATAATATATTTCAAAAATCCCAAAACCAACACAGACACACACTGCACGAAAAACGATGCACAGAAAACGACAAAGCGCGGCGTTTCCGCGGCGGATGGCTAGATCACGCGGCGGAAGGGCGACGGTTTGGATGAATTACTGTATCGTTTTTCTTGGGTGTTCACACAAAACCCTGAGCCGAATTTACAAGTATAAAGTTTTTTATTTTGAGCCAAAAAAATTTCAACAGAAACTTAGTTTTTGTAAAAGTTTGGTTTTTGGATTTTTCCGGTTCCGAACTTCGTTACACTTCACTACCAAGCTAGTTTAAGTTTAGTTAGGCTCTGATACCACTGTTAGGTCCACGTTACCTCTCCCGGTACTTTCGGGGTTGCGGAAACGGTAAATCAAAATTTTTTCTAAACTTTGTAACATGGACCGTAAAAGCCGGATCTTTGCTAAACTAAACTAGCATACTTGCTAAAGAGAGTTAGCTACTATGATGATGGTTATACCTAAACTTGAACTCCTTCTCTTCTTGTTGTTGTTCTTCTTTCTTGTTCTTTGTAGTAGCTTGAATGGTTCTCTTCTCGTCGCCTTTTTCCGTCGAAGATGGATCCACCTCGAAGGTTCGACCTTTGGGCTCTTCCTCGATCTTTGAGTGAACTAGGGTTTCCGGCTTGCTAAACCTTGAACCCTAGAGAGAGTAGAGAGTGTTTAGGGGTTGTTTTCTTTTCAAGGTGAAGGAATCTCAACACATGAGAAGGAATCACCTTGAGCTAGAGGAAGAAGAAGATGAAGAGAGGAGAGAGAATGGATATGAAAGAATGAGCTCTCTTTTTCTTTTTTCAACCATATCAAAAAGAAAAAGAATTATCTAAATGATAATAATTCAAAATGAGAATAGTTGATGGCAATTTGGAATGACCACTACCATGCTTCATTTAAAGAAATGTAAGCATGAATCAAGGAGGACTTTTTAAAGCATGATGGTGGTCAACATTCAACCATGGTCAACAAGTCAACCATGGTCAACAAGTCAACAAAATTAACCATAACATAATTCTCATTTAATTACTATTATTAATAGATAATTCATAAATCCATTAGGGTTTGGAAAATGATAACTGTCAACTGTGCATACGCACCCGTTCCGAAACCCGAATGAAATACCTCATCCTCCGCCTCAAGCAACTGTGCATACACACCTGCATTCTCGTTCCGAGGAACAAGAATACCAAGATATAAAAGCAACCCCAAATGTATATACCAGTATCTGGCTCAAACCAGAGCCTGCCAGTATAATCCGTCCGGACTCCAAACGTGCACAAGTGCGCGGATGAGAACGAACCCTGTCGCAAAACCATGCGACCTCTACTCTGTTTTGCCCAGAGGCGAATACCCTCTGTGTGGGACTCTAAAGACTCGACACTACGCTGGCAGTGGGTTTAACCACAGACCGCAAGCGGCACTAGCTGTGCGTAACGGTCCCCAGGTAGATGCCGACAAGAAGGCTGACGAGGTGAAACCCCATCTGAACTCCTACTGAGTCTGAATGTGACATTCTCCATACAGTCCGGTCTGTTCGTCTGATACATCGCATGGCGGGCCTAGGGGGGCGGTAAACGTCAGTCCCCTAATAGCGGTACAAGTCGTGTCGGAGTGAAGCCCAATACACCCTGAGATAACACTGGAAACCTACCAGCATATCTCGCTTGCCCTGGCCAGGGACTACTCGTGTAATGGCTCTCCTAGACACAGCGCGATGTCAACCCCCAATACCGGGAGAGACGAATCCTGTCTAACCGTCACTGCCTCCAAGTGCTTCGGGACTGCTCCCAACTACTACCTGTTTGCACGACTCAGTAGAGCCGTGGTAGGGTAGCAATCAAAGAACAGTGGGAACACACTCGAGGCGAAGTGACAGTGTCAAGTCAGCGGACTAAGCTGTACTCATGTCACCTGGGAACTGATAACTGACGATAGGTATAATACCAACCATCAGTTCCCGACGAGTCCTGTCCAGTGTACTCGTAACCCAACGAGCACCCGCATACTATCTCAAGTACGACGTACTGACGGCTGTGGGACAGACCGTCTCCCTTGCTGGGATGAGAAGCGCATACGCTAGTCTACTCCGGAGTATCGATACCCTATCTCGGTACTCCCACGACTAGGGACGCGTATAAGGATGTGCTTGTAGATTACCCAGCCCCCACGAGTGTGATCGCTATCACAATGCCGGTAATCAAGCAAAGATCCTAAGGGCTCTACTAATGCGTATAGGTGATATAATAAATAAACACACATGTACACATTAAAGCAGAGGCAAACCAAGTAGCATACTACTATATTGAGCAAGATTGTCTGTACAACTGTGAATATCCCAAGCTTCCATCAAGTAATATACATACTAGTATGATACAGTAATGGCCTCTAGGGCATATACACTAACATTATCAACATGTAACATAAAGACAATCAGAATACATGTTAAGATAAAGTACAACCAGATAGCGTACTATCATGTCGAGCAAGAAAGTCCTCCCTATATATGTCCAAGCATCCATTACAATATACATCGTATGTACAGTAATGGCATCTAGGGCATACATATAACTAACAATCTCCATCTTGCACTAGGGCCATCTGTTGTGGTATCACATACCCAACAATTAGCTGTGGTCGAAGTATCTCATACTCAACCATCCCATAGAAGTCTCTACTGGGAAAAAGGCCTTTGTGAGTGGATCCGCGCTGTTGTCCTCTGTGTCAACTCTCCTTACCTCGATCTCCCTGGAGATCAACCATCTCCATGATCAGGTGATACTACCTAAGAATTATATCTGGATTTCTGATGGGACGGGGGGTTCCTTGGCAAAAGCCACAACTCCATTATCACACAATGGTAGGAACGAAGTTCATCTCATGAACTTATATATATCTAGACTGCCTCTTTGGTAGCATCCTTGGTAACGATATATCTTGCCTTTAATCGTCTAGTAAGTCACGTTATCTAGCTTGGAACTCTTCCAACATACCGTCTCTCCACTGAGGGTAAAGACAATGCCTGCGACTGACATTCAGTCGTCCTTATCACCCTGGAACCTTTCCAGTGATTCTCCCCAGGATCGATTGATACCATCTCACTACAACTAGTGAGTATCCTAACATCCAATTAGATTTATCTCATAGATCCAAAACCCACGATTTAGGAGGTATCGCATTGATCCTATATGGAGAATCCTTGTGATAAGCGGAGATTGAGCGAGCGTAGAATAGGAAACTCCTTCTCTATCAAGAGTATGTCATCCACATACTCTACGAGGATCACCACCGTACTCTCTACTACCTTTTTGTATATACAAGGTTCATCTACCATTTTGATGAAGTCAAACTCTTTGACTACCACATCAAAACAGACGTTCCAACCCCGCGATGCCTGCTTTATCACATAAAACATCTTGCACTCGTTTCCGCTGCTCGCACTGTCTACGAAGCCCTCTGGATGTGTACTTATAGACGCCCTCTTCCAAATCATCATTTAGAAAAGAAGTCATGACACCCAACCGCCAGATATCGTATTCATGGTATGTAGCCGTGGCAAGTAGGATCTGGATGGACTTAAGCATGGCTTTGAAAGTCTCAACTTTTCCATGTACTCCAAGTAATCTTCTCAAGATATACTTGCTCCGGATGGGGATTTAACCCTTCAGATAGAGCAACCAAAGTCTATACTTTGTTGGTGTATAAGGATTCCATCTCAGATCGATAAGCATCCAGCCAATCTTACAGACATTCACTCCTAATGGCCAGTTCGAAACTAGTTGGGTCATTATCTCATGATGCAATCCTTGCTCCCACTGTCATAGAGAAACCGAAGTATCTCTCAGGTGGGTGAGGAACCCTACTAGATTGACAGAGAGGCGGAGGTTCGTTGGAAACTATTGAATCCTTTGGTTCTACCAAATCATCTGCTGTAGTTTGTATTGCTAGAACTGATTCCAGTTCTACCTCATGACCACTAATTTCTTCACAAGAAATTTCCTTTCACAAAGGTGGCATGCTGAGAAACAAAACATCTTTTGTTCTTCGGTTAGGTAGAAGATATTCCCTTGTCTATGCTTGGGATATCCAACAAACTTCCACAGATCTGACATTGCCTCGAGTTTCTCCGGATTTTGATTTTTAGACATAGGCCGGACAACCCTAAATCTTAACAAACTTAAGATATGGGCTCTTCCCTTTCCATATCACATATGAAGTGGTAGACAACTGATTTGATTTGAACCCTATTCAATAGGTATGCAGCTTCTCAAGTGCATAACTCCCAAAAGGAAATAGGACACTCAGTAGTACTTATCATAGAGCACACCATATCACATAGGGTGTTATTGCTCCTCCCCGATATACCATCGTGTTATGGTGTATACGGAGCAGTAATGCTGAGAGAGAATCTCATTCTCTTTTTAGAATATTCCAGGAATTCCATGCTCAAGTACTCTCCTCCTTGATCTCATCAAAGGACATAATACTTATACCCGTATTTTGGTTCTCTACTTCTAACTTATATTCTGTGAATATCTCAAAAGCTTCGGACTTGTGTTTCAACAGGAAGATATGTCTGAATCTTGAGAGATCATCAATGAATGTAATGAAGTACAAAGAACCGGCTTGGCATGTGTAGACAGGGGACCTTCATACATCAGCATGTATCAATTCCAAGAGTTCACTAACTCTTTCTCTGTTTCCAATAAACAGAGCTGTGGTCATCTTATCTCTGTGACATGACCGGAAAGTTTCACAAGATGTAAATTCAAACTGATATAAATATGCATCTATATGTAACTTAGCTAGTCAGGTCACATTGATATGACCTAGTCTACAATGCCTCAAGAAGAATTCGTTCATTTCTGAACTCTTCCTCTTATGTGTGTTTTATATACTAAGAACTGTAGTTTTATTTAGAACGTCTAGGCTTTTAGATAACGTGCCTGAACCGATCAACTCTTGTTATAGGAAATGTTCAAAATATTATCCAACAATACAAAATTATATCCTTTCTTTACTAATAAAGAGACTGATATGATGTTGTATATCAGGTTCGGTATCTAATAACATTCGTTCAGAATCAATGTATTCTTGTAATACAGGGTGATAGTGACCAACAAACTTGGCTGCAACACTTGCACCGTTTCTACCTCGTGAAACCTATCACCCGTTCTCAGTTCTCTACCTATCTGTAGCCCATGTAACAAATTATATATATGGGATCCTGATCCGGTATCAAATACCCAGGACGTAAAGGATACTGAGAAACAGTTCTCTGTAATGAACATACTCGAAGAAGATGCATCAACATGCACTTTCTTCGTTTGGGCGGCACGGGAATTCTGGTAATCTCCAATTTCCTGCTCTGTCTTATAACAATTATAAGTTAGAGCGGGACCAACGTTTCCCAGCTCAGTATAACAAGCTGGTTCTACTAATATATCCGTATTATTATCTTGATTAAGACGTGATATGGTTGCTACCTGGAGAGAGAGAAAAGAAAACACTCAGCGTATACTCTTGCAAGATTAGATTGGTTATCTAATATATCTAATCAGGATGTCTCCCACTGTTTTAGTCAAATCCTCCTTCAAACCCTAAAATGAAAGACTAGCCGGGATTAATTACACGCTACAAGTTCGCCAATCTTTCAGCCAGGCCAGTGCCGGTACTTTGAGGGAGGTTCCCCGTGCTTTCGCACGGACTTAATTAAAGTAAACCTCGTTTTCCCAGGGGCATAACCCCGTTAACACCTTTCTAGACACCTACCTGATCGGCTAATTGTAATGTATAAAACTTTCCCAGGAGTAACTCTTACTCGCAGCAGGTATCGGGATCCAACTATCTCATAGAAGGTATGCAATCTCAATGCAAATTTCAACATTTGAAATTCCCAATAATATTTTACCCCTAACATCCTATGACCTTGACGAATGCCAACAAACCATAGGCTACTAGTCAAGTTCAACCCGTCATTTCCTGATTGAATTAAACCCACCCGCACGGCCCTTGATGAATGCCAACAAAGTCGCACGACTACCCTAACTCATTCGCATCATATGCTTATACAGATAAGCATAAATAGGTACCGCACACTACGCCTTGAAGAAAGCCAACAAACGCAGCACGAATACTATGAAGTACTTATCTGAAATGACGGAGGGCTACGACAGGTTTTTAGGAAAACCCTTTGCTTAATGAACTTGATATCGTTGTAGAATCGAGTGATTTTAAATGGAGTGTTTTTTAGGATTTTCTAGTTTTGCTAAAGGGGTCACTCCCGGTGAAGGGATCGTCGGCCCTTTGCTCATCGAATAAGGTGCAGGATATTTCACAAATACCACTATGCAAAGCAAGAACTATAGAAGCAAACAAAAGACAAACCGAGTTTGTAGTATCTGCTAGTTTCACTTAAGAGGACACTCCCGGTGAAGGGATCTCGGCTCTTTCCTTATCAAATAAGCTGCTGGATGTTCTACAAGGAACACCGCTATGCAAAGCAAGAACTAGAGCTAACAGTTTTTAAACAAGTTTCTACAACATCTTAGGTTTCTTTTATTTCATTAATCTCATTTACGAAGTCCCATTTTAATATGCTTCACAAGCATCACTTTTGAAATGAAATCTGCAATATAGCATATATCTCATATATATAATATAAACATTCGTCTCAGGCAGTAATATGATCTCATCACAAAACATTGCAGCAGAAGAACATATATGAAATATTGGATATACTAGGACATCCGTGTTTTCAATACGAGCCTGTATAAAACACAGATTCCACGGTCGCGATGAATAGCCAAACCCACATCCCTAGACCCCTACGAGAGCGGCAAGCAACACTGCCAATTTTCGGGTTAGGAGACCCGGTCTCGACTCCTCGAGATGGTCTCCCACTGGACCTTAGAACCCGGTTACATGTGCTCCCCGCCTTAGGTGTAACTAATGCGGAAAAGAAAATAATATACAATGGTGACATCATCCTCAGACCGGAAGTGCCCCAACAAAAGAATATTACATACAAATGAATTTTACATGAATGAAAAAGAAAAACTCTCATCTCACATAAAACCCACGTCTATTCAGAACGCGACGATCCAATATAACATATCACAGCAACACATAATATCACATATCATCAACGTAAGCAAGTATGCGTATCCCGATTGTCGTTGATGTATAGAAACGAAGCCGACGATACACCACATACTACGCTTACGGTCACAGAAAAGAAAGTGTAAAACTACAATAGTTGGAATCCGCAACCTCTTTAGACATTGCATGCCAAACAAAATGAATTCCTTAGACTTCGCATGCCTAACAATTATAAACCCCGCATTTTAGTCTCATTATCGAAAACTCTTTTCAATATCAAGTCGGGTAATTCAACAAGATTCCCGACATCCTGATCGAATGCTCGTCGCTAAATTTAGTAGACGGCCGCACCCCGGATGCCGTCGACGAAGTGCACTAAGGCGGAACACCGCTGCCGCGAGCACCCGAATGGATGCTTTGGGCGACGGGGTTCTCCTACAGTCACTTGGTCGGGGCTATGGGTCGTGGCTGTCTGTTAAGTTTACCCAGCGAGTATCCGCGTACGCTACGTGATTGCGACGAACTTTTGATCACATCAAAATTCCATAGCAACCGATCATCTGAGACTAAACTGGTAAGTTTATAATATTCAAATCAGTTATCTCATAACTACCTGTGGATTCCAAATATTGTATCACATTCCAAATAAAAAGACAGTGTTAAACTTTCCGATCGAATAACCAAACACCCAAGATTTCCCAAAGATATCTCAACACTTGAAATCAGTTTAAAATCATCCATCACATGCTACAGTACCAATGGTCCAGCCGCTGAAGGGTCAAGCCAACGCCTCACATGTGGCACGCCGTACTGCCCCAAACCCTAAAGTTTAGAGGCAGTTCAAGACGGTCACATAATCGAGTTATGCTTTGTTGCCTTCTAGAGGGTCCACCGCGTCACTTGCACGACTTAGAAATTTTCAAACTCGAGAAAAAAATCCAACTTTTGAAAAATTTTCCGACTGGGGAAAAAGTGAGTTATTGATATCCGTTCGAACTTTTTAACAGTTTCTAAAATTATCCGGAAAAACTAAACAAAGATAAATTATCCGATCGAATCAACAAGTCTCCAATACAACCCAGAAAACTCAACACTTGAGTAGAAATAAAAATACCCAGAAGAATCAGGAAGTACAGACGGATCAACTGTAGCAAAAACTAACTTTTAATCCCCAAGTTCTGCCGCGGAACCGCCGCCAATACTCTTGTTTGGCCGCGGTTCCGCAGCGCTTTGAACGATTCAATGTGTCGTTTTGCACACATGTCCATATAATTCCCTGATGATTTTTTAAGTATTTTTAATATGAAAAAAATCACGGTTTTGAAAAATTTCCAGAGAAGGGGTTTTATCGGGGTTCTCGAGTTCGATCGGACTTTAAACTTTGTCTAGACTTCGTCTAAAGCTCTAGCTTGGCTCTGATACCACTGTAGGGTTGCTAAGCACACGTACAAGGGTCTACGAGGCATCAACCATGCCCGATTTAAAATTTAGCCGTGCCGAACAACCCAAAGCCGGATCTTTATACTAGAGTTTATGCGAAAACAAGTATGTTAAACACTTTAACACTAAGTGAAAGGGATTACAACCTTTGTAGATCCGGTCCTTCACTTCTTAAGCTCCGTGTTGAGGTCCCTTTGCTGCGATCATAGTGTTCCGGACTCTCGAGAGGCTCCACGAAGAGAAAGATGCAGTCGTGCTTTCGATCTTCGATAACATAGATGATCTACCTTGAAGTTTCATTAACGCAAGCTAACTCTCACTAAATGAAGTGAACACCCTCATCTAAATGGCAAGAGTAGATGAGGATGATGAAGTTGGATTTTTGCTCTCTTTTGTTTTCTATTTCTCACTCTCATTCATCACTTGGGAAAAAGCTAGTAAGCTTTTTCATGAAAGAAAGAAGAAGGAAGAAGATGAATTAATCAAATTAGAATCCTTTTGTGATGAATAAAGCAAAGGAGATCATGATGAATAATGCAACCATGGTTGACTAAACCATTGTAGAGACTTAACTAGGGCTAGGGTTTGGGTTAGGTCAATGAATGGGTCATAACAAACTATCTTTCACAAAACAAAACTAAACGTTCTAGAATCATCTAGAAAGCATTAACCCAAATCAAACCGTAATCTTGTTTAATCTCTACTAAACATGTTGCATTAGTTATCATATCATGTTACAATTTTATATATAACATATATAAAATTTATTATAACCAAATAAAATAATACAATTAACATATATCGCATATATATCAATGTATTACCCGAGTGAGAAAAAGAATCTTTTCGTGAGCAAATATTAGTTAATGTAAATTAATATATCATATATATTATTATACATTAAATTATCGAATCAACACTTGATCCGACAATCCAGGTGATCGCATATATCCGACTAATATTTATCCTTACCGATTCATCGAATCAACACTTGATCCGATGACCCGGCTGATATCAAATATCGGGAGAATAGAATACGGTATCTCAAAGCGTATTATCCTCGGTCCCGCACATATCACATATGTGCTCCTACTCCGTTTTGCCTGAGTCAAGAAATCTCTGTGTAGGACTCTAAAGAATCGTCAATACGCCGGCAGTAGGTGATGATCATATCAAACACCCACAAGCTGCAAGCGGTCAGCTAAACATAACAGCCACCCAAGTATTGAGCGCTCAGAAGATCAACAAGCAAGCCTGTATATTCTCCTGTGAATCCAATCAGTAACACTCCCGTACAGTCCGGTCTCGTCGTCTGATATGTCGCATATCTCGCCTAGGGGTGGTAAACGTCAGACCCCAGTAGCTTGATATGTCGTGTCGATGTGATGTCTATAACAGTTCGAGAAACTACTGATAACTTTTACCAGTAAATCTCAGTAACCCTGACCAGGTATTTCCGGTTATAGCCAATCGAACACAGCACAACATCAACTCCCTATACCGGGAGAGACGAATCCCCTCCTATCACTCATTGCCTCCATGTGATTCGGGACTGTACCCAAAAGCAACCATTTTGCACGCCCTCTTGGACGTGGTATGATGGAAATCAAAGCACAGTGGAATCACACAAGACTCTATGACGATCTCGGGTCAACAGACTACTCTGTACCAGTGTCACCGGAGAACTGCCATCTGACGTGAGGTATAATACCATCTGGGAGTTCTCGGCGAGTTCTTCTAGTGTACCCAGTCTCTACTGTGCACCCATACACCATCCTTGATGTCAAACACCGATGGATATGGGATCATCCATCGCCCATCATATGGGTCAAGATGCGTATACGCTAGTCTACTCTGGTGCATCGATGCCCTGTCTCGATACACCCTCGACTAGGAACTGTTATAGGATGTACTCGCCGACTACCGTGGCCCCACTAGTATGATCTCATCATAGTCCCAGTAGTCGAGTACATATCCTAAAGGCTTTATCAACATGTAACATAGAGACAATCAGAGTACATGTTAAGATAAAGTACAACCAGATTCCGTACTATCATGTCGAGCAAGAAAGTCCTCCCTATATATGTCCAAGCATCCATTACAATATACATCGTATGTACAGTAATGGCCTCTAGGGCATACCTATAACTAATATGATGTATATTATAATGGGTGCTTGGATATATATAGAGAGGACTTTCTTGCTCGTCATGATAGTATGCTATTTGGTTTAATTTTATCTTAACATGTTGACTTGTATATATTTAATGTCTTACACTAACATGTTGATAAATCCCTTAAGATCTGTACTCGACTACTGGGACTATGATGAGATCATACTAGTGGGGCCACGGTAGTCGATGAGTACATCCTATAACTGTTCCTAGTAGAGGGTATATTGAGACAGAGCATCGATACACCAGAGTAGACTAGCGTATACGCATCTTGACCTATATGATGGGCGATGGATGATCCCATATCCATCGGTGTTTTGATATCAAGGATGGTGTACGGGTGCTCAATGGAGACTGGGTACACTGGACGGACTCGCCGAGAACTCCCAGATGGTGATATACCACACGTCAGATGACAGTTCTCCGGTGACACTGATACATGGTAGTCTGTAGACCCATGATCGTCATAGAGTCTTGTGTGATTCCCACTGTGCTTTGATTTCCACCTTATCACGTCCAAGAAGGCATGCAAAACGGTGGCTTTTGGGTGCAGTCCTGAATCACATGGAGGCAATGAGTGATAGGAGGGGATTCGTCTCTCCCGGTATAGGGAGTTGATGTTGTGCTGTGTTCGATTGGCTATAACTGGAAGTCCCTGACCAGGGCTGCTATAGAGATTTTCTGGTAAGTGTTATCAGAAGTTTCTCGACCTATTATGAGCCTCACATCGACACGACTTATCGGTTACTGGGGTCTGACGTGTACCACCCCTACACTAGATATGCAATATCAGACTAAGAGACCGGACTCTACGAGAGTGTTACAGATTGGATTCACAGGAGAATGTACAGGCTAGCTTTTTGATCTTCTGATCGCTCAATACCTGGGTGTGCTGTTACGTTTAGATGACCGCTTGCAGCTTGTGAGTGTTTGATATGATCATCACCTGCTACCGGCGTATTGACGATTCTTTAGAGTCCTACACAGAGGTTTCTTGACTCAGGAAAAACGGAGTTGGGGCACGTATGTAATATGTGCACGACCGAGGATAATGTGATATGAGATACCGTATTATATTCTCGCGATATTTAGATATGAGCCGGGTCATCGGATCAAGTGTTGATTCGATGAATCGGTACATGATATATTAGTCGGTTATATTTGATATAGCCGGATTGTCGAATTAAGTGTTGATTCGATGATTTAATGTATAATAATATATGTGATATATTGCATTACATTATCTAATATTGGCTTGCTTTATTATTTCATTTTCTCACCGGATAATAAATTGATATATATGCGATATATATTAATTGTATTATTTTCTTTTGTTACAAATATATAATATATATGTGATATATATTATTGTAACTTAATATGATTAATAATGCAACATGTTTAGTGGAGATTAAACAAGGTTAGGGATTGAATTAGGTTAGTTCTTTCATGAACCTTCTAGAAGGTTTTCTTTTGTCATGAGCTTAGATATTATGGTTGATATTTTCTAGTGACTCATTGTATAACCCAACCCAAACCGTAGCCTTAGTTAATTCTCTACAAAGGATAGCCTTGTTATTGTTGACCATGGTTACATTATTAATCATATATCTTTTCACTATTCATCACAAAAGGTTTGAAATTCATTATTCTTCTTCTTCTTCAACCTTGAGCTTTGAGAAAGCTTTTTAGGTTTTCTTTATGTGATGTTTATGTGTGAGAATTTGATATAAAAAGAAAGCATAAATACTACTCCATCATCCTCATCAAATCTAGCCAATTAGATTAGGGTGTTCATCTCATTAGAGAGAGATAGCTTGAGTTATGGAAACATCGAGGTAGATCATCGGAGAAAAGGAAGACTACAAGCTAGCATGGATCGTTCGAGTTGTGGAGCCTCTATTGAGTCCGGGAGATCGTGGATCACGGCGAAGGGACTTCTACTCGGAGCTTATGAAGCGAAGGAGCAGACTACAAAGGTTGTAATCCCTCACACTTAGTTGTAAAGATGTTTACTTGCATGTTAAACCATAATAATCTAGCAAAGATCCCGGCCTTGGGTTGTTCGGCACGTCTAAATTTTTATTCGGGCATGGTTGGTTTAACCCCCACTCTGGACAATTTTTAAAAATGTAATTTTTTCTGTAATAAAAATACCTAAAAAATCAGCAGGGAATTATAAGTATCACTGTGGAAAATGACAAAGTAAATTGTACGGACCGCCGCGGAACCGCGGAAATACCTTACTTGTCCCGCAGATCCGCGGCCCTACTGTGAGATTTGACTTTGGTTTTTGTACTGTAATACCCGTAGCTGTTAGTGCATATTTTTGGGTATTTTTAATCTGACTCATGTGTTGAGTGTTCTGGGGATTATTTTGAATTCGTTGATTCGATCGGAAAATTTAATTTCGTTATTTTTCCGGATAATTTAGAAACTGTTAAAATGTTCGAACAGATATCATTAACTCACTTTTTCCCGGCACAAAAAACTTTCAAGTGTTGAATTTTTCTTGAGTTTAAATCTTTCAGAAAAACGTGCAAGTAACGCGGTGGACCCTCTAGAAGAACACAAACCTTAACTCGATTATGTGATCGTCTGAACCGCCTCTAAACCTTAGGGTTTGGGGAGTACGGCGTGCCACATGTGAGGCGTTGGCTTGACCCTTCTAGGCTGGACCATCGGTACTGTGACATATTCTGGGATTATTTGAACTCCGCTCAAGTGTTGAGCTATTAAGGAAATCTTGGGTATTTGATTATCCGATCGGAAAGTTTAATACTGTCTATTTATCTGTAATGTGATATAATTTGTGGAATTCATATAGTTAGGCATGAAATGCGAAGTATGTGATATTTCGGATTTACGATGTCTAAAATGATTGTGGATTCCAAATGTTGTAGTTTTACATTTTCTTTTCTGTGACCGTAAGCGTAGTATGTGGGGTATCGCCGGCTTCGTTGCTGTACATCAACGACAATCGAGATACGCATACTTGCTTACGTTGATGATATGAGATATTATGTGTTGCTGTGATATGTTATATTGGATCGTCGTGTTCTGAATAGCCGGGGGTTTTATGTGAGATGACATTTTTTTTATTTTCATTCATGTAAAATTCATTTGTATGTGATATTCTTTTATTGGGGCACTTCCGGGATGAGGTTGATGTCACCAGTGTATATTATTTACTTTTCCGCATTAGGTAGACCCAAGGAGGGAAGCACAAGTAACCAGGTTCTAGGGTCCAGTGGGAGGACATCTTGAGATGTCGAGATCGGGTCTCCTAATCCTAGAATTGGCAGCGTTACTTGCCGCTCTCGTAGGGGTCTAGGGATGTGGGTTTGGCTATTCATCGCGACCGTGGAATCCGGGTTTTTATACAGGCTCGTATTAAAACACGGACATCCTAGTATATCAAATATTTCATAAATGTTCTTCTGCTACAATGTTCTGTAATGAGATCATATTACTGCCTGAGACGAATGCTTATACTATATATATATGTTGATATATAGATATTACTGCTTTCGTTTCTTCTGTGATGCTTAGTAAGCATAAGCTGATGGGTTTTATTAATGAGATTAATAAAAGAAAAGAATCCTAAAAGATGTTGTCGAATCAAAACTTTATAAAAAGGGTAGCTACAGTTTGATTTGCATAGCGGTATATATGATATACCCTGCACCTTATTCGACGAGGAAAGAGCCGAGATCCCTTCACCGGGAGTGACCTCTTTAGCTAAACTGGCAGATGCTACAAACTCACGGTTTAGTTTTTTACAGCTTATATAGTTTCTTGCTTTGCACAACGATATATATGATATATCCTGCACCTTATTCTATGGGGAAAGAGCCGAGATCCTTTCACCGGGAGTGACCTCTTTAGCGAAACTAGAAGCCTCAAAAACACTCCTTTTCAAAATCACTTGTTTCTACAACGATATCAAGTTTATTACGCACATGGTTTTCTAAAAAAACTGCGTAGCCCTCCGTCATTTCAGATAGATATTACTTAGTATTCGTGCTGCGTTTGTTGGCATGCGTCAAGGCGTAGTGTGCGGTAGCTAACTAGTACTTATCTGCAACATGAGATGTGATTGGATTAGAGCAGTCGTACGACTTTGTTGGCCTGCGTCAAGGGTCGTACGGGTAGGTTTAATTCAATCAAGAAATGTACGGATTGAACTTGAATAGCGGACTATGGTTTGTTGGCCTGCGTCACGGTCATAGAACGCTAGGGGCAAAAGTATTATCGGGAATTTTAAGTGTTGAAATTTGCAATCAGATTGCATACCTCCTATGAGATAGTTGGATCCCGATACCCACTGCGATTAAGAGTTACTCCTGGGAGAATTTTACACAGGAAAATTAGCCGATCAAGTAGGTGTCTAGAAAGGTGTTAACGGGGTTATGCCTCTGGGAAGACGAGCTTTATTTTAATTAGGTCCGTGTGAAAGCACGGGGAACCTCCCTCAAGTACCAACACTGATCTGGCTGAAAGATTGACGAAATTGTAGAGTGTGATTAATCCTGGCTAATCTTACCTTTTAGGGTTTGAAGGAAGATTTGATAAAAATAGTGGGAGATATCCTGATTAGATAAGATAATAACCAATCTAATCTTGCAAGAGCATACGCTAAAGTGTTTCCTTCTCTCTCCTTCCAGGTAGCGACCGTGTCAGGACTTAATCAAGATAATAATATGGATGTATTGACTGAACCCGCTTATTATACTGAGCAGGGGAATGTTGGACCCGTTCTATCATATAAGTGTTATAAGACTGAGCAAGAAACAGGAGAATATATGGATTCTCACGCCGCCCAAACGGAGAACATGCATGTTGATGCACCTTCTTCCGGTGTGTTAGTTATTGAGAACTGTTTCTCAGTTCAACCTACGTCCTGGGTATTAGATAGCGGATCAGGATCCTACATATGTAAATTGTTACACGGGCTACGGAAAGGTAGAGAACTGGGAAAAGGTGATCATTCCGTTCAAGTAGTGAATGGTGCAAGTATTGCATCCAAAGCAGTTGGCGAATATCACAAAGTATTACCAAGTAGTAGTACACTGATTCTGAATGAGTGCTATTATATACCGAACATGATGTGCAACATTATATCAGTTTCTTTATTAAGTAAATAAGGATATAATTTTGTAGTACAGGATAATGTTATGAACATATTCCTAGATCAAAAGTTGATTGGATCAGGCTCGTTACATAATGGCATGTTCATTCTCAATCAAAATACACTCCTTAATATACAAAACACACACAAGAGGAAGAGTTCAGAAATGAACGAATCCTTCTTGTGGCATTGCAGACTTGGTCATATCAATGAGACACGACTGGCTAAGTTACATAAGGATGGATATTTGAATCCGTTCGAATTATCATCTTATAATACTTGCCATTCATGTCTTAAAGGAAAAATGACCAAAACTCCGTTTAGTGGACACGGAGAAAGAGTTAAGGAACTCTTAGGACTGGTACATAGTGATGTATGCGGTCCTATGTCTACGCATGCCACGAACGGTTCTTCCTACTTCATTACATTCACTGACAATCTCTCAAGATTCGGACACGTGTTCCTGATGAAACATAAGTCTGAAGCTTTTGAGAAATTCAGAGAATATAAGCATGAAGTAGAGAACCAAACGGGCAAAAGTACTAGGATTCTTCGATCTGATCGAGGAGTTGAATACTTAAGCAATGAGTTCCTAGATTATCTAAAACAGAATGGGATTCTCTCTTAGCTTACTCCTCCTTATACACCACAGCACAATGGTGTATCGGAATGGAGGAATCGCACCCTATTAGATATGGTGCGCTCTATGATGAGTACAACTGAGTTACCTATTTCCTTCTGGGGATATGCACTGGAGACAGCTGCAAATCTATTTAATATGGTTCCCACCAAACCTATGCCAACCACTCCATATGAGATATGGAAAGGAAAGAGACCATACCTTAATTATGTTAGGATATGGGGTTGTCCGGCATATGTGAAAACACACAATCCGGACAAGCTCGGGGCAAGGTCTATTCTGTGTAAGTTTATTGGATATCCCAAATATTCGTGCGGGTATATCTTCTACCACACCGAGGAACAAAAGGTGTTTGTTTCACGGCACGCCACCTTTTTAGAAAAGGAAATTCTTGCAAAAGTGATTAGTGGCTCTGAGGTAGAACTGGAAGAAGTTCCAGCAGAACAAACTACAACAGATGATTTAGTGGAACCAGAGGATGCAGTAGTACCCGACGAACCCCAGCCTCTCCGCCGATCTAGTAGGGTTTCTCATCCACCTGAGAGATACTACGGTTTTCTCATTGATAGTGGGAGCGAGAATTGCATCATGGAAGATGATGACCCGACTAGTTTCGAGCAGGCCATCACGAGTGGTGACTCTGTGAAATAGCTGGATGCAATGCGATCTGAGATGGAATCCATGTACACCAACAAAGTATGGACTTTGGAAAATGCTCCTGAAGGGGTAAAACCCATTGGGCGCAAGTGGATCTTTAAAAAGAAAATTGGTGTAGATGGAAAAGTCGAGACTTTCAAAGCTAGACTTGTTGCAAAGAGTTTTCGTCAAGGACCAGGTGTGGATTATGACGAAACCTTTTCTCCAGTCGCTATGCTTACATCCATCGGGTTCTTACTTGCCATTGCTGCATACCATGACTACGAAATCTGGCAAATGGATGTTAAGACCGCCTTTCTAAACGGTGATTTAAAAGAGTGCGTGTACATAACTCAGCCAGAGGGCTTCGTAGATAGTGGGAGCAGCGGAAAGGTGTGCATGCTGCTTAAATCGATTTAAGGGTTAAAGCAAGCATCGCGGAGTTGGAACATATGTTTTGATGTTGTAGTCAAAGAGTTTGACTTTTTAAAAAATATAGATGATCCTTGTATTTATAAGAAGGTTGCAGAGAGTAAGGTTGTATTACTCGTATTGTACGTTGATGACATACTCTTCATAGGAAATGATGTTCCTATGCTGCAATCAGTCAAGCTCTTCTTATCACAAAGATTCTCAATGAAAGATCTAGGTGATGCCTCCTGCATATTGGGAATTATGATCTATAGAGAAAGATCTAAACAGATACTGGGATTGTCCCAATCCAGGTACATTGACACCATACTAAAGAGGTTTAGTATGGAAGAATCCAAGCGTGGGAACCAACCCACGATCTCTGGACTCACTCTCTCCAAAGAGATGTCTTCCAAGACTGATTTGGAGTGAACTCGAATGCAAGGGATACCCTATGCTTCGGCAGTAGGCTCTATCATGTATGCGATGCTATGTACCAGACACGATGTAGCGTACTCACTAAATGTAGTGAGTCGGTATCAAGAAGATCCTGGAGAAAGTCACTGGATAGCTGTGAAGAACATTCTCAAGTACTTACGAAGGACTAAAGAGATGTTCTTGGTGTATGGTAATAGAGACCTCCAGGTGGAGTCCTTTACCGATTCCAGCTTCCAATGTGATAAGGAAGACTCTAAGTCGCACTCGGGATTTGTCTTTACCCGCAATGGAGGGGCGGTATGTTGGAAGAGTTCCAAACAGGATACAGTTGCAGACTCGTCGATGAAGGCTGAATACATCGCTGCCAAAGATGCTGCCAAAGAGGCTGTCTGGATAAAGTTCATTAGTGAACTTGGTGTGGTTCCATCCATTGAACATCCAATACCTCTGGAATGCGACAACAATGGAGCTGTGGCTTTGGCCAAGGAACCCTGGTCCTATCAATAGTCCATACATATTCTGAGGCGGTATCACCTGATCAGGGAGATAGTTGATCGCGGGAGATCGAGGTCAGGAGTATAGACACAAAGGACAACACTGCGGATCCACTCACGAAGGCCATTCCCTAGATACAGTTTGAGAGATTATTCGGGATGCTTGGTATGAGATACTACGACAGCTGGCCTTAGTGCAAGTGGGAGATTGTTAGTTATGTATATGCCCTAGAGGCCATTGTTGTACATATGATATATATTATAATGGATGCTTGGATATATATAGAGAGGACTTTCTTGCTCGTCATGATAGCATGCAATTTGGTTTCACTTTATCTTAACATGTTGACTTGTATATGTTTACTGTCTTACTCCCACATGTTGATAAAGCTCTCAGGATCTGTACTCAACTACTGGGACTATGATGAGATCATATTAGTGGGGCCACGGTAGTCGATGAGCACATCCTATAGCAATTCCTAGTCGAGGGCATATCGAGACAGGGCATCGATACACCAGAGTAGACTAGCGTATACGCATCTTGACCCATATGATGGGCGTTGGATGATCCCATATCCATCGGTGTTTTGACATCAAGGATGGTGTATGCGTGCTCAGTGGAGACTGGGTACACTGGACGGACTCGCCGAGAACTCCCAGATGGTGATATACCACACGTCAGATGGCAGTTCTCCGGTGATACTGGTACAGGATAGTCTGTAAACCTGAGATCGTCATAGAGTCTTGTGTGATTCCCACTGTGCTTTGATTTCCACCTTACCACGTCTAAGAGGGCATGCAAAACGGTGTCTTTCGGGTGCAGTCCCAAATCACATGGAGGCAATGAGCGATAGGAGGGGATTCGTCTCTCCCGGTATATGGAGTTGATGTTGTGCTGTGTTCGATTGGCTATAACTGGACGTCCCTGGCCAGGGATGATATAGAGATTTACTGGTAAGTGTTATCAGTAGTTTCTCGACCTGTTATGAGCCTCACATCGACACGACTTATCGGTTACTGGGGTCTGACGTATACCACCCCTAGACTAGATACACAACATTTCAGACAAAGAGACCGGACTGTACGGGTGTGTTACTGATTGGATTCACAGGAGAATGTACAGGCTGGCTTGTTGATCTTCTGATCGCTCAATACCAGAGTGGCTGTTACGTTTAGCTGACCGCTTGCAGCCTGTGGGTGTTTGATATGATCATCACCTGCTACCGGTGTATTGACGATTCTTTAGAGTCCTACACAGAGGTTTCTTAACTCAGGCTAAACGGAGTAGGGGCACATATGTGATATAAGCACGACCGAGGATAATGCAATATGAGATACCGTATTATATTCTCGCGATATTTAGATAGGAGCCGGGTCATCGGATCAAGTGTTGATTCGATGAATCGTTACATGATATATTATTCGGTTATATTCGATATAGCCGGATTGTCGGATCAAGTGTTGATTCGATGATTTAATGTATAATAATATATATGAAATATTGCATTACATTGTCTAATATTGGCTCGCTATTATTTCATTTTCTCACCAGATAATACATTGATATATATGCGATATATATTAATTGTATTATTTTCTTTTGTTACAAATATATAATATATATGTGATATATATTATTGTAACATGATATGATTACTAATGCAACATGTTTAGTGGAGATTAAAAAAGGTTAGGGTTTGAATTGGGTTATTTCTTTCATGAACCTTCTAGAAGGTTTTCTTTTGTCATTAGCTTAGATATTATGGTTGATATTTTCTAGTGACTCATTGTTTAACCCAACCCAAACTCTAGCCCTAGTTAATTCTCTACAATGGTTAGCCTTGTCATAGTTGACCATGGTTACATTATTAATCATATATATTTTCAATATTAATCACAAAAGGTTTGAAATTCATTATTCTTCTTCTTCTTCAACCTTGACCTTTGAGAAAGCTTTTTAGGTTTTCTTTATATGATGTTTATATGTAAGAATTTGATATAAAAAAAGGCATAAATACTACTCCATCATCCTCATCTAATCTAGCCAATTACATTAGAGTGTTCACCACATTAGAGAGAGATAGCTTGAGTTAAAGAAACTTCGAGGTAGATCATCGGAGAAAAGGAAGACTGCAAGCTAGCATGGATCGTTCGAGTTGTGGATCCTCTATTGAGTCCGGGAGATCATAGATCGCGGCGAAGGGACTTCTACTCAGAGCATATGAAGCGAAGGAGCGGACTACAAAGGTTGTAATCCCTCACACTTAGTTGTAAAGATGTTTTCTTGCATGTTAAACCCTAATAATCTAGCAAAGATCCCGGCTTTAGGTTGTTCGGCACGTCTAAATTTTTATTCGGGCATGGTTGATGCCTTATTAACCCTTGTAAGAGTGACTAGGAACCCTACAATGCGTCCCATCAATTAATTTCTCATTGCAGAATACAACGAAAATACAATGTCCTCTTATGCCATCCTCATTCGCCACTGAGCCCCGTCATTCACCAGTTAAGTTACTTAACTAACGACAGAGCGCGGGCTGGGCTAGTGCGGGTGCAAAACAAAAGTGATGTCTAATAGCTATCATATATAGATATTGTACATTCGTCAGACGCAATAATAGGCATTCCAGATCACAGATGAACATATTGGATTTTCTACAAATTCGCATTCTTTTTGAGCCTGCAAAGAAAGACGGATTACACAGTCGTGATGAATAGCCAAAACCCCACCCTAGACACCAACGGGTACGGGAAACAACCCGCCAAGTACCCGAAGTGAAGTGGTCTCCCTCAACAACGTGAGTAGGCCACTAAACACTTCAAAGTACCCGGTAGTTTGTGTACCCCATCTTGGGTCTATCCTAGGAGCAGAAAAAAGTAAATGAAATAATACAACGGTGGCTACAACCGCAACCTGGATGTGCCCCGCAAAAGAATATTACAACAATTTATAAATTACATTTGAATGAAAGAAATACTCATCTCACATCCCCGGCTATCCATTCACGACAATCCAACAAGTCCACAAACACAAACAGTAAAAACCATTACAGAAATGTGCAACCCCCTGCTAACCGACATACTAGCAGTTAGGGGAGGTTTACGAACACATTAACCAAATCACAGATATAATCAAATTAGCCAAACATCATAGAATTTCGATCAAGCAAACACAATTGATTCTACTCCAAATAATTCTCCCTGCACCTGAAACCTGAGTAGAAACAAAACATTCCAGAAAGAACAAAATCAACACAGAATAGTTACTGGGGAAATTTGGGCTGACTCGGCCCCAACTCGGCCGCGGATCCGCAGCGGATCGCTTGAATCGGCCGCGGATCCATGGCGGTTTGGCCGAGTTAGGATCCCAAATTTCTCCAGTAACCTTATAATTCCCTGCCTGTAATTTTAAGGGTCCCTGAAAAATTTTTTAGACCCCGTTTTAAAAACGACAGAAACTTGGTGAAAAAGATTTTTTTTCCGGTTCGTTTCGCGATCGAATTTCTATCCACTTTGCTAACAAGTTAGTTATGGTTTAGCGAGGCTCTGATACCAGTGTAAGTTGACGTTAGACACACCACGAGTTGCGGGGAAGCGGAATAGGTAAAACAAACATCGACTAACTTATGGACCTTTGCCAAACCCTAACTAACAACAACATAGGAGGGATTAGCGACTATGAAAGAAGATTATACCTAATGAACCAAGTCCTTCTTGTTCTCGTTGACCACCTCCTCGTCGGCCTCCTCTTTGTGATAGAAGATCCACCCGAGAGCTACTATTCCAAGCTTGACCTCTAACTTGAGGTAACTAAGTAACTATGAGTGCTAATCAAAACAACCTAGAGGATGTAGAGTAGGATTAGAGATTAATTAGTCTTGCTAACCCTTGGATCTCAACACATGAGTGGTTAGGGTTAGTGCTTGAAGAGAGAGAGCTTGAGGATAGAGAAGGTGAGAGTGAGAATCATCATGGAATAAAAAATCATTGTGAATATATGAAGCATAAGATATTTATTAATTGAATAACAAATAACAATTATCATCATGCTTCATTAACTCACCTTGTGATTCATCTCATGAGTCATTTAAACAATAAGTGCATCATTAACTCTATGGATGAATCAGACCATGAGTCATTAAACCAATTAATACAAATGCCACCTAAGCCTCCAACTCATCAATCTTCTACAAGCTTCTCGACAAATTACGAGAACGCCCCTCCCATCCGTGAAAACATGGAACTACTGAGACTGTATAAATCCAATAATCCAATACTAGAATCTGTCTTAAACCAAAGCCTGCTAGTATAAACTGTCCGAAGATCGTACGTGCGCGAAAACACGTATGTGTCCGAACCCTGTCGTAAAACCATACGACCTCTATATCGTTTCGCCCGAAGCAGGGAAACTCTCTGTGTGGGACTCTAAAGACTCGACAACTACGCTGGCAGTGGGTTTAACCAAAGACCGCAAGCGGCACTAGCTGTACGTAACGGTCCCCAGGTAGATGTCAATAAGAAGGACGATGAGGAAACCCATCCGAACTCTTACTGAGCCTGATGTGACAATCTTCATACAGTCCGGTCTGTTTGTCTAGGACTATGGCATTTCGGGCCTAGGGGGCGGCAAGCTTCAGTCCCCTAAAAGCGGTATAAGTCGTGTCAGAGTGAAGCTCATTACACCTTGAGAAGCTACTGGAAAACCTACCGGTAAATCTCGCTTGCCCTGGCCAGGGACTTTGCGTAATGGCTCTCCAGACACGGCGCGATATCAACTCCCAATACTAGGAGAGACGAATCCTATCTAACCGCCACTTCCTCTAAGTGCTTCGGGACTGCACCCAACTTCTACCTGTTTGTATGACTCCTTTGAGCCGTGGTAGGGTAGCAATCAAAGAACAGTGGGAACACACTCGAGGTAAAGCAGTGTCAAGTCTGCGGACTATGCTGTACTCATGTCACCTGGGAACTGTTAACTGATGACGGGTATAATACCAACCAACAGTTCCCTGCGAGTCCTGTCCGGTGTACCCGTAACCCAACGAGCACCAGTATACGATCTCCAGTACGGCGTACTGATGGCTGTGGGACAGACTATCTCCCCAAATGGGATGAGAAGCGTACACACTAGTCTAATCCGGAGTATCGATGCCCTGTCTCGATAATCTTACGACTAGGGACCTGAAAAAGGATGTGCTTGTAGACTACCCAGCCCCCACTAGTGTGACTGCCATCAGAACACTGGTAGTCAAGCAAGATCCTAAGGGCTCTATCAATACATACACACATATTAAGTTAGATATAAACCAAGTAACATACTACCATGTTTAACAAGACTGTTAATATAACTGTGAATATCCCAAGCTTCCATTAAATAATATACAAGCTAGTATGATCCAATAATGGCCCCTAGGGCATATACACTAACAGAGCCAACTAGCTTCCAACAAGCCATTCAGAGCAGGTGACTCGGTAAAATGGCTGGATGCAATACGGATCGAGATGGAGTCCATGTACACCAACAAAGTATGCACTTTGAACATTGCTCCAGAAGGGGTAAAACCCGTAGGCTGCAAATGGATTTTCAGAAAGAAGATTGGTGTAGGTGGACAGGTTGAAACCTATAAGACTAGACTTGTTGCAAAAGGTTCTCGTTAATGACCTAGTTTGGACTATGATGAAACCTTTTCTCCAGTGGTTATGCTCAAATCCATTCGGATCCTTCTTTCCATTGCCACCTTCCAGGATTATGAGATCCGGCAGATGGACTTAAAGACGGCTTTTCTAAATGGTTATTTGGAAGAGTGCGTCTATATGGATCAGCCAGAGAGTTTCAATTAGAGTGGGAGCAGAGGGAAAGTGTGCAAGTTTCTTAATTCCATTTACGGACTAAAGCAGGCATCGCGGAGTTGGAACATATGTTTTAATGAGACGTTCAAAGAATTTGACTTTATAAAAAATCTAGATGAACCATGCATTTAAAGTATGATTGCAGCGAGAACTGTGAGATTCCTCATCTAGTATGTAGATGGCATTATCCTGATACGAAATGACATTCCTATTCTACAATCAGTGAAAGGATTCTTGTCACTTAGATTCTCCATGAATGACCTGGGTGATGCCAATTACATTCTGGGGATTCAGATCTATCGTGATAGATCAATAAGGATAGTGGGACTTGTATAGTCAAGGTACATCAACACCATACTAAAAATATTTAGTATGGAAGATTCAAAGCGCGGTAGTCTACCGGCTTATCGCGGAATCACCCTCTCCAAAGAGATGTCTTCCAAGACTGATTTCGAAAGGGCTCACATCACATCCATACCCTACGCTTCTGCGGTAGGCTGTATAATGTATGCGATGTTGTGTACCAGACCAGATGTTGCTTACGCACTTAGGGTGGTAAGACGGTATCAGTCAAACCCAGGGGAGAAGCACTGGATAGCAGTAAATAACGTTCTTAAGTACCAGAGAAGGACTAAGGAGATGTTCTTGGTGTATGGCGAAAGGACCTCCAGATCAAGGCTATTGCAGACTCCAGCTTCCAGAGTGATAAGGATGACTCCAAGTCCATGTCGGGTTATGTCTTTCCCTCCATGGAGGGGCGGTCTGTTGGAAGAGCTCCAAGCGGGACACCATTGCTGACTCGATGATGGAAATGGAGAATTTCGCCACATGAGACGCCGCAAAAGAGGCAGTTTGGATGAGGAAGTTCTTAACTGAACATCAGGAGGTTCCCTCCATTGTTGATCCAATACATTAGTATTGTGACAACAAACGGTGCTATAGCTTTAGGGAAAGAACCCAGGTCACATCAGAGATCCAGACATATCTTGAGGCGGTACCACCTGATCAGGTTGATCGTTGATCTCCAAGAGATCGAGGTGAGGAGAGTAGATATGGAAAATAACACTGCAGATCCACTCACAGAGGCCATCCCTCAAACTGTGTTCGAGTGGCTATTCGAGATCTTAGGTATGCGATATGCCAGTATATGGCCTTAGTGCAAGTAGGAGATTGATAGTGGTATATGCCCTAGAGGCCATTATTGTATCATACTGGTTTGTATATTACTTTATGGAAGCTTGGGATACACACGGATGTAGTAACAGCCTTGCTCGAAATGGTAGTATGCTGCCTGGTTTGTTTCTACCTCAATATGTGTATGTGTTTCTTTTAGCATATTGCTTATACATATTGCTAGAGACCTAAGGATCTTTGCTTGATTACCAGCGTTGCGATGGCAGTCACACTAGTGGGGGCTGGTAGTCTATAAGCGCATCCTATACAGGTCCCTAGTCATATGATTATCGAGACGGGGCATCGATACTCCAGAGTAGATTAGTGTATACGCTTCTTATCCCAGCGTCTTTCTAACAGCCATTAGTACGTCATACTAAAGATAGTATGCAGGTGCTCATTAGGTTATGAGTACACAGGACAGGACTCATCGGGAACTGTTGGTGGGTATTATACCTATCGTCAGGTAGCAGTTCCCAGGTGACATGAGTACAGCTTACTCCGTTGACTTGATACTGCTAGTTCGACTCAACTGTGTTACCACTGTACTTTGATTACCACCCTACCACGGCTTGAAGAAGTCGTGCAAACAAGTAGTAGTTGGGTACAGTCCCAAAGCACTTGGAGGCAGTGGCGGTTAGATAGGATTCGTCTCTCTGGGTGTTGGGGGGTGATATCGCGCTGTGTTTGGAAGGCCATTACACAAAGTCCTTGGCCAAGGCAAGAGAGATTTACTGGTAGGTATTCCAGTAGTTTCTCAGGGTGTTTTGGGCTACACTCCGACACGAGTTATTGCGCTATTAGGGGTCTAACGATTACCTCCCCCTAGGCCCGATATGCATTACTCTTAGACGAACAGACCGGACTGTACAGACATTGTCACAGATAGGCTCAGTAGGAGTTCGGATGAGTTAGCTCAACGGCCTTCTTATCGACACATACCTGGGTAGCCATTACGTGTAGCTAATACCGCATGCGGCTTGTGGTTAAACCCACTGGCAGCGTAGTGTCGAGTCTTAAGAGTCCTATACAGAGGGTTTCACTGCACCGGGCAAAAGGTGTAGAGGCCGTATGGTTTACTGCAGGGCTTCGATCACGTACGTGCACTTGTACGCGTATGATGTTCAGGAGGATAATACTAGTGGGCTTTGGTTTATGCCGGATCCTAGTATTGTATTGATGGATTTATTATGTCTCTTTTTATTCGTATTCTTCGCAATGCGGATGTGGGTATGTATATACGGATGAGGGTCATTCTCGTAATTCCCCGGGATTGGCTTCTAGAAGGTAACACCTCATTAGGGTTTCTATTCTTTTGGATTAAAGATTAAACCTAAAAGAGGTGGAGGTGGACAAAAGATCAAGCGTGACTCACCATTAGATGTTTTCAAGCAAGCTAGATATTAGTTGAAATATTTTCTCCTCAATTATTTAGATGCTTGATTATTCTAATCTTGAGATATTCTTCTTCTAAGATCATTCTTCACTAGCATTTCCTCAAGTGAACTTCTTCTTCCTCTAAACCCTAAAAGTCTCATAAGTTGAGAAACCTAGGGTTCCAAGAGACAAATCACTCCATCTTGTCACTCTACACTACCTAGGACTTCTAGTTTAGAGAATTAGAAGCTGTAGTTATCTCAGATTCGAAATAGCAGCTCGGACTATTGACTTTCGGGTGGATCATCTTTGACTCGAGGAGGCCGTCGTGGTTGCCCGATCTGTTTTCGATCCTTAGAGCTGACGACGAGGTGGAGGACAGCGAAGAAGACCCGAAGGACTTGGAATCGTGAGGAATAACTTTCATTCGAGTAGTTAAACCTCATTGCATGTTAGCTAGTTAGGGTTTATTATCGATCCTGGAGTTCATGTCGGTGTTGCAAGCTTTGAAAAATCGTTTTTTTGCATATTCCGCCTCCCCGTGAACACGCAGGGTGCGCAACATCGACTTACAAGTGGGACACACATTGGATCGTGACCACTCTAGTACTTTTATATTCTATTGTATCTTGATAAACTCCATCAGATCATAAACTAGATTTTGTATATTGGTAGACCTAGACAGACTTGGGTATTGCGAGACTTAGAGCGATGAGTGTATGTTCGCTTCTTTTGAGCTGTTGGTGTCTTGCTGTATTTATTGTTCCATCTGTGTTTGATCTTCACCATAGTGTGTCGTATATTTACTTCTTTATTTCGTGGTTGTGATTCTGCCGATTGTAGAAGAGCTAGCTCCCGGTTTGGGATGCCTATATATTGCATGTATGTGGTTTTGGATCAAAATATACAAGGGAGGTGCTGCCCAAATTTTTAAAGGACGAAAAATGTTTTCAACTAGTATATAATTCACTTGTATTTTCATATATCATTATCTATGCATATAAACAAAAAATTAATTTCATTATACCTTTATTTCAAAACTGCACCTCCACTATTTTCTACGAAAAGGTATAGATTTATGGGCTTCGGCTTGCTTGAATTACGTTACGCCTTTAGGCGTTACGTGATTTAAGTGCCGGTCACGTGCTAGATTCCGGGTCGTAACAATATAAATACCGTATTCGTGTTAAAATACAAATACCCAAAAGAGAGTAATATAATACTAGAATCAAAACTGGATGTCTTTCAAACCTGCTAGTACTACTAAACTGTCTGATTGAAGCATGTGCATAAATGCACATGTTCAACCGAACACCCCTGCGAAAAACTATACGCCAACTACGCCCGTTTCGCCCGAACCAGGAAACCCTCTTTGTGGGACTCTAAAGACTCCACAATACACTGCCAGAGGGTTTAACTACAAGCACGTCAAAGGAGCTAGCTGTACATAACGGCAACCGAGGTATCTGGCGATAGGACAGGTTTCGTCTCTCCCGGTACAGAGAGTTGATGTTGCGCAATGCTCGATTGGCTATAACTGCCATTCCCTGGCCGGGGTTGTTGAGATTTACTGATAAGAGCTATCAGTAGTTTCTCGAACCATTATGAGCCACACATCGGCATGGCATATCAACTTACTGGCGTTTGACGTTTTCCACCCTTGTCACGACCCAAAAATACGGAACACGAATGGCACATAAATTATGAAACGTCTAGAGGCGTAACGTAATCTAAGTAAGCCAAATCCAAGAAATCTAAACCGTTTTTAAATCAAAGAGTGAAGGAAAACTTGTTTTAAAGTGTTCATACTATAATATTGCATTATTGTACTCCCCAATTTTATTCATTTTATAAATAAATAGGTACTCTTGACGCACGTTTTGTTGCATGTTACAGGATACAGGCTCTTGGATGCGAATACTGTGAAAAAGACGAAAGTTGATACAGAAAAAGGACTTTTGACCAACAAGTAGACGGATCCTAGTCAAGCCTAGACAAAGAACAGTGCAAGGTCCAAAATGTCAAGGCAAACGGTTAAAAGATCGCTACAAGTTTTCACTGAAACATCTGAGAAGAATAAGGAGCCTAACGGAGCAAAGTGCTGAAGAAACAAGAAGCCCAAATACCCAGAATACAGCTCAAGAATTTTGGTGAGCTGAGCTCACGAAAGGGCCGCAGAACCGTGGCCCAAGGCCCACATTTGCCGCGGTTCCACGGCCATTCAAAGCCCGTGTCGGTGCAAACTTAGTGTGTCGGTGCGTCGGTGCGGATGTTTGGATTTTTCGTGGGTAAATCTGTAATTGCACATGTGCGAATCCCGTAACCCTAAATTCTCCTGTTTACTTATAAATTGTAATCGAAAATTATAAAACCCTATGCCTCTTTTCAATACACAAATTATATCTGTTCTGTATTATTGCTTAGAGAGAGCCATCAATAAAATTAGTAAGTTATTTTTAATTCTTTGTTTTAATTCCCTTTTAATTTAGAATGTCTTTTAATCCTCTAATGAGCGAGTAATCTCCTCGCTTGTTAGGGTTAGCCTTAGGGAAAGGTTTGAGAGATGAGATCTCTCACCCCTTTCATGCCCTTTCATAACTAAGAATTAGAACTCCATGCATACGCGCGCGTACCGCGCCCTACGGCATCCTACCCCTCGAGGTAACGATGACACCGTAGTATAAAAGCCCGGTTGCGCGCGTTTTCCATGGAGGTTAGGGTAATTATCGATAAAGGAAGGAAAAAAAATCTAGAGGAAGAAACATCTTCCCAAAAGATTCTAATCCATTTTATTGATAATTACTATAACATCTAATAGATCTAAAATATGGCATTGAAAGCGGTGAGGAAACCTTTAATCTCCCAACTTCCCCTAAGCCTAACCCTAGCAAGACCTTAATTTAGATTAATCTAGTTTATTTATAGATCTAGGTTTTTATAGATTTAATAAATCAATCCAAACCACATTTGGAATCAATTTGTAAAAACACATTAAGAAAATTATACATCTCTGTGGATCGACCCGTACTCACCGGCTAGCTGCAAAGCGACGCCGTTTCTGATTACGGTTAACATATATCTTTGGAATAATCAAATGGCGCCGTTGCCGGGGATGGCGTCAAATTTCTTTCTGTGTAATTTCGGGTTGATATAAATTAAAAAAAAATTATTATAAAAATCTGAAAATAAAAAAAGAAATAAAAAATTATCAATTTTTATCTGTTTGAAGGGTGTATCTTTTGAATCTTGCAGGAACAGCAAAGAATCGCGGATCTGGAAATTCACAGAAGGCAAAACAAAATAAATCATATCAGAACAGAGAGGGAAGATCACAACAGAGCCACAAAAGTTTTTTGAGCCACTGATCTCCTCATCCCGCCGCGCTTCCGCGGCAAAACTACCCCCAGACCGCGGTTCCGCCGCTACTTGGCCACGTCAGCGCACCAAATTTTCTGGGTTTGTTTCTCCTTCTCCCCTCTGTCAACCACCATATATCTTTTGTGAAAATTTTCTGCAGGATTTCTTTGCGCTAAAAATCTTCTCTCCCCTTCTAAATAACAGATTTTCTGCAGGTTTCTTTGCGCCGCGCTAAAAAAATTGATTGCAAGTGAATTTTATTGTTTTGCATAAGTTAATCGGACTTTAAGGGGCTAATTGACCAAACGCAGATTGGGTGGGGATTTCATCACCCTTCCCAGGACCCCAGAAAACACTTAAAGCATTTGCATCGACCACAATTAATTAAAAAATAATAGACTCAGCCCTAAGGACATCGAGCTCAATAGGAAAAGGACTAGTATAGGCATCGACCGTTTATCCTAACCTGACCTTGCGGTGTCTAGGCAAGTGTGTCTAGGCTAGTGGTTATTAATTAGGCCCACTATTGTGGTTCTTTCCCACTTACCTAGCACTTACCTGGCCGCAAGTGTCGATGAAGAGGCGGTTTGAGGTCCTATTTCTAGCCCTAGTTAGGAGCTGTCTAGCAGACCTAGGTGACCCTAGATCTAGGCCTGATTGTGCTTGTGTGGTTGATACATTTGTGTCATAAGTCTCTTTTCAAAAACCTCTTTGCAAAACTCTCACATAAATAAAAAAAAAGAAAAATCTTTTCAAAACTTGCAACTTGTCGCTAAAGAAATTTTGCAACTCACTTACACCACTTTTTCTCATTGACGTTATCTTACCCCCACATTCTGTTTTTTCTTTTTTTTCTGACTACACTACTCCTTTAGTGTATGTCACTTTGGACTAGGGATACTAACGCCCGATTAGTCCGTGTTTCGTTGGTACCGACCGACGAACCTTTGACACCGAAGTCGAAATTCCCTCCATTTCCTTACCTCCACCTTTAAATTCTTCTTTCGAAGGTATGTCGGGATTCAACCCCAACGATACCTTACTGACGGGAATGATTCCACCTTCGTTAGGTGCGAATAACCCGAATCTTCGACCTGTTGTAGCGCCTGCACGAATCGCGCTCCAGGATGTCTTCTACCCCGTCCGCACTTTTTTATCTACCTGTCTTTCACCCCCCGCCGGCAAATGGGGACAATTTTGAAATAAAACCACATTTCATCAATATGCTACCAAAATTTCATGGTTTGGAATCCGAAGATGCATATATCTTTATCAATAAATTCCAAAATGTGCGCTATGATGAAAACGACCTAATTAAGTGATGACGCTATAAGGCTAAGGGTCATTCCTTTCACCTTATGTGACCTAGCCGAGAAGTGGCTATACAGCACCGCATCACATTCCATTAGAAATTGGGACGAGTTTGTGAGAGCTTTTCTAAAAAAGTTCTATCCTCATCACAAAACTGCTAGAATCCGTAACGAGATTATACAATTTTCACAGCTTCCTTCCGAACCATTTTGGAAGTGCTTCGAGAGATTTAAAGACCTACTTATTCAATGCCCTCATCATGGGATCGAAAGTTGGCAACTTTGCCAAACATTATACGAGGGACTGAACTCGGCAACGAAGCAGTTGCTATAAACCATATGTCAAGGTCATTTTCTCTCTAAGTTTAGTGACGAAGCGTGGCAGTTTCTTGAGGATCATAGTGAGCAAACAATTCAGTGGGAGAGTACCAAGGCCACATCATCTTCTTCTAGTGGTCAATCTAGGGCAGGCATACATCAAGTAGATATGTCGATTGCTATGAAGGCCGAGATGGCCGCACTTATGAAAAAGCTAGAAGCCTTTGAGACCAAAATCTCATCGTTTTCTCCTGCCCCTGTTATGCCTCCACGAACTGTTTGTGCTTGTTTTGCGGATCCATCGCATCTAACCGAAGAGTGTCCTTATAATGCATCTACTCAAGGACAGGATCAAGTCAATGCTGCATTTCAGCAACGACAAAGAAACGATCCGTACTCTTCGACATACAATCCGGGATGGAGGAATCACCCAAATTTCGCTTGGAACCAAAATCAACAAGTCCAAGGAAATAACAATTTTCAAAGACCTCCTCCTCCACAACAACAACAAGCACCTTCACAAACTCAAAACCAGCAACCTTTCCAACAACAACCTTATACAAATCAAATGAACAATTTGGTTCAACCAAATGATGATAAGGTTATCTCGCTCGAAAAAAGTCTAGATGCATTTCTCAAGCAATCTACAGAATCCGCAGCAAGATTTGAAAATTATGTTCCGTCTTTGATGCATAACAATGCCTCACACGATCAAAGTATCAAATCTATTGAGGCACAAATTGCACAATTAACTGCTGCGTTGAGCGAGAGAGAAAAGGGAAAGCTTCCATCTCAACCATTGCCAAATCCCGGTCACACACAAAACGCATATCACAATCACAATGTAAATGCGGTGACCACGTTGAGATCCGGAAGTGTGTTGCAAAATAATGTGGGAACTAGTGATGACATCCCCGCCGGTGGTTCTTCTTCTACTTCTTCTCCATCGTCATCTTCTCCTTCTTCATTTTCTTCACCTTTTTCTTTAGAGCCTATTCTCCACCCTTCACATGGCTCTACTTCTTCTAGCTCGAATGGACCCATTTCTCACAACATGAACACATCTACACCGGGATCCGTTCCTACTCCACATTCTACTCCACAGACATTTGGCTCAACGAATTTTCAAAATGCTCCATTCCCAAGCAGGTTGATTCCTAATAAACCAACTGCACAAGTGGAGAAGATTGTGTAGATATTTAAGCAGGTTAGCATAAATATACCTTTCTTGGATGCAATCCAACAAGTCCCTTCATACGCGAAAATCTTAAAGGGCTTATGCACCTCGAAGAGAAAGTCATCTCAAGTACCCAAGAAAGTGCTAGTGGCTAGTGCAGTGAGCAATGCTATTAACCACCCTCAAACCTTACCCCAAAAACGAAAGGACCCCGGCTGTCCTACGATTTCAATCACAATTGGGGATAAGAAAATTAATCGAGCACTTTTAGATCTTGGGTCTAGTGTTAACCTGCTTCCCTACTCCGTGTACGAACAATTAGGGGTTGGAGAGTTGAAACCCACTCGTTGTACTCTCCAAATGGCTGATCGATCGATCACCCATCCAAGGGGTGAGCTAGAGGATGTGTTGATCAAAGTTGGGGAGTTCATATTCCCCGTTGATTTTATTGTTATGGATACACAACCTATTGCTAACCCAAGAAACCAAATTCCGGTGATTCTCGGTCGACCATTTTTGGCCACTTCCAATGCTGTGATAAACTGTCGCAATGGCTCCATGACTCTATCCTTTGGGAAGATGCTTAGTGAGCTCAATATTTATAAGATGGGAAGTCTGCCCCCCGTACCTAAACCTAGTACACGAGAAGTTTGCTCTATTAACGAAATCACGCAGGAGGACTGCGAGCTTGAAAGATTCTTGTTTGATGAAAACAGTTTTGACGCAACTAGTGCGTCCCTCCTTGAGCCTACCACCATTGACACAACCGATATGGATTATGAATGTTTCACTTTTTCGGATGATGACGACTTACAGCCTGAATATGAGTCTTTTGAATTTTTTGATGAGTTAGTCGAACCATCTGAATCGGTTGTTTGCAGTGATTTCGAACCTGTGTTGGAGTCTTTTGAGTTCGAGGAAGATTCCGCGATGATTTTTTCGCCTCCGAAACTCGAACTCATGTCCTTGCCACCTCACCTTAAATCTGCTTACATAGGTGAGAATAAGACTTTTCCCATATAATATCAGCCTCTCTAGCTTTCGAGCAGGAGAACGCTACTTTAATGGTCTTACAAGATAGGAGGCAAGCTTTCGGTTGGACTATGGCGGACATCGAGGAGATCAGTTCCCTTATAATTAAATATCATATGCAATTGATGGATGATGCCAACTCAATAGAGGACCAACAGAAACATTTTGGGGGTATTCTGGTGAGTCAACCTCCTCCTTTAGAAGTTGAACCACCCCCATTTCTTTTAATAAGCTACGAGAATGCCAATATTCTACTGATTGCTGATCATTCACATTCTTGTTTTTATTCATCACCACCTCCTGTATATTCACCTCCACACCTTCCATACCACCACTTCTATCTTCCCCAATTCTTTTTGGATCACTACAACGTATTCTTCCACCAACTGATACTCTTTACTGATAAATTTTTCAACTGGTTGGTATTAACGTTTGGTCTATGCAAGGTTTGGCAGTAATGTCTAACATAGTTTAAATGAAGTTTGGGGGAGGGCCTTTCTGTAAATATTTTTGTTTTCCTTAACAATAAAAAAAAATTGTAAATAAATAAACAGGGGAGTGCCGACATTTTGACCCTCTTGGTTTAGTATGACAGTGAGGACACTGTCAAGTTCAAGTTTGGGGGTATGCTCGGTACGTCTTCTTCCTTCGCATTCATTTGTACATATTTTTGCATTTTCATATTTATTTGAAAACCCATAAAAATTTGAAAAATTTCAAAAATTATAAAAATTAATGTATTCAATTTTGGCTGATTGACTTGAGTTTGACAAATAGGTTAACTGGCTAGGAACAACTAGATCTTAGACTTAGTGAATTAAAAACCCTAAAGATAACATTCCTTAAAGTTTAACGGTAGAAAGTATATGCCTTGTAGTTTATTTAGAAATAGGCAAATTTTGGGTTCACTTCTTGGGCTAAGTCAAAATGAGGGAAGAATATTGATGTTCTTATTAAAGTATAAGTTTGAAAAACAGTTCCTAGCTTAAGTCTAGATTCTGAAAATGTATAACCTACAATTTGCACAATCACGCACCTCGAAACTTGGAATAGTAGAAGAGACCTTGAAATTCTCTTGTCTAATGTCCTTAGTACAATGGAAAAAAAGTGAATAAAGAATACAAAAAATGGACACTGGTTTTTGTGATTACTTAAGGCTGCAAAAATACAAAAAATATTTAGCGAGGGTGCTTCATCACCTAGTGCCTTAGACCAACTGGTTTGGGAGTCACTACTAAAGCCTTGGGTGTTGCAAAACTTGGAGGTACGCTTTAAAGTGCTAACGCATCTTGTAATCGGTTGTTGGTACCTCAAGAAGTATTAACGGTCGCATGAAGGATGTGTAAGCAAATTTCATTTAAAAATTCACTAATTAATAAGTGCTTTGGACAATGAACGAGAGTACGATTGCTTGATTTGAATTTCCAAGTGTAGGGGTGATATTTACACACACGTGGGGATATGTGATTAGAGTTTAGATGAGAGAAAGGGATGAAGAATAGAACTTGTATCTTTAGTAGAGTTGATAGAAATTCCTAAGTGGAGATGGAACTTTAGAAGGAAAACTTAAGAGATGCCGAAAGCTAAGTAGGTCTACATAACATATATAATCTTAAGTTAAAAAATGAGGAAGTGTGAAGAATATGGGTTGATAATTTGCAAGTAGAAGATAATAGAATTCCTTGTTAGAAAACCTAATTGGAAAACAAAAGTCAATGGGCCGAATTGATAGGATTTTGTGGGTATAATCCGCTGAAAACCCTCAGGAGACAACACTCCTACTAGGGACACCTAGAGGTTTAACGGCTTGTTGCACGTGCTCAGTGCAATCGCCTTTCCCTGCGAAAGTGCGGTCAGGATTTTAGAGAATAAAATAATAAGTTTGCTCGAGGACGAGCAAAAGGTAAGTTTGGGGGTATTTGTTCATACTATAATATTGCATTATTGTACTCCCCAATTTTATTCATTTTATAAATAAACAGGTACTCTTGACGCACGTTTGTTGCATGTTACAGGATACAGGCTCTTGGATGCGAATACTGTGAAAAAGACGAAATTTGATACAGAAAAAGGACTTTTGACCAACAAATAGATGGATCCTATTCAAGCCTAAACGAAGAACAGTCCAAGGTCCAAAATGTCAAGGCAAACGGTTAAAAGATCGCTACAAGTTTTCACTGAAACATCTGAGAAGAATAAGGAGCCAAACAGAGAAAAGTGGTGAAGAAACAAGAAGCCCAAATACCCAGAATACAGCTCAAGAATTTTGGTGAGCTGAGCTCACCAAAAGGCCGCGGAACCGCGGCCCAAGGCCCACATTTGCCGTGGTTCCGCGGCCATTCAAAGCCCGTGTCGGTGCAAACTTAGGGTGTCGGTGCGTCGGTGCGGATGTTTGGATTTTTCGTGGGCAAATCTGTAATTGCACATGTGCGAATCCCGTAACCCTAAATTCTCCTGTTTACTTATAAATTGTAATCGAAAATTGTAAAACCTTATGCCTCTTTTTAATACACAAATTCAGATCTGTTCTGTATTAATGCTTGGAGGAAGCCATCAATAAAATTAGTAAGTTATTTTTAATTCTTTGTTTTAATTCTCATTTAATTTAGAATGTCTTTTAATCCCCTAATGAGCGAGTAATCTCCTCGCTTGTTAGGGTTAGCCTTAGGGAAATGTTTGAGAGATGAGATCTCTCACCCCTTTCATGCCCTTTCACAACTAAGAATTAGAACTCCATGCATACGCGCACACACCGCGCCCTACGGCATCCTACCCCTCGAGGTAACGATGACACCGTAGTACAAAGGCCCGGTTGCGCGCGTTTTCCATAGAGGTTAGGGTAATTATCGATAAAGGAAAAAAAATCTTGAGGAAGAAAAATCTTCCCAAAAGATTCTAATCCACTTTATTGATAATTACTATAACATCTAATAGATCTAAAATATAGCATTGAAAGCGGTGAGGAAACTTTTAATCTCCCAACTTCCCCAAAACCTAACCCTAGCAAGACCTAAATTTAGATTAATCTAGTTTATTGATAGATATATGTTTTTATAGATTTAATAAATCAATCCAAACCACATTTGGTATCAACTCGTAAAAACACATTAAAAAAATTACACATCACTGTGGATCGACCAGTACTCACCGGCTAGCTGCATAGCGACGCCGTTTCTGATTACGGTTAACATATATCGTTGGAATAATCATAAAGCAAGTGGTTTTAACAAAATAAGGTATTAAACATTTTAAAAGCAACATCATATTTTTCCGAAAATTTCGGCAGTGTCTCTTTTTTAAATACTGGCCCCCTAACGGGTACAACACATGAAATACATAATAATGAATAAAGGCATCCCCAAGTGGGTGCTAGCTCTTCGACAACTGGCGGAAACAACCACGCAAGCAATATAATATACAACGGTGAAGGAGAGGATCGAAACTCAGAAAAAAATCAACATCCTCAAGAAAACCAGAGAAGAATCATAATAATTCAAGCGCGCGACTCTAAGGACGAAAGAATAACAACAGGTTTTCTTAGTTTATCAAATAATACAAGTCTGGTTGTTGGAGTTTACTAGATACAACTGAAATAAATAAAGTACGACGGTGGTCACGATGTGAGTGAACCCACCTACCAAAGCAATCACCCGGAAGGAAGCAGTGTGCCAGCAAGCCGCAATGAAACCTGTACGGCCAAACCTGCAAGAAACTGTGGCAGAACGGGGTGAGTTGCTAACTCCTGAGTAGAAAACATCACCGAGAAGAAATCGCATGTATGACTCTCTCCTAGGCCATACAATAATATCCTCATAACATATATAACCTGAAACATCTAATAATGGCAAGGTAATCATCTAAACATAAGTGAAATACCAAGTGCTCGTGTCAGTGCCTCAGGTAGCAACATGTCACATATATGATATGTGAATGCATCAAGAATGAAAGCAGAATACATCTTGTGCGAGAAAACTGTTTTCTTATCTTAGTTAGATTTTTGTATAAAAACTGAATATCATCAATGAAATCAACAGAGAATCCGTGTCAAGCATCGACACAAAACACATATCTCAATATCTCAATGTCTCAATATATCGGCCTCCGCATGAACTGGATCGGCCCATAACATCAAATCTCAGTATCTCAATATCTCGGGCTCCACATGAACAGGATCGGCCAATAACATCAAATCTCAATATCTCGGGCGCCACATGAACAGGATCGGCCCATAACATCAAATCTCAATATCTCGGGTTCCGCATGAACATGATCGTCCAATAACATCAAATTTCAATATCTCGGGCTCCGCATGAACATGATCGGCCTATAGGCTCCACATGATCAGGATCGGCCCATATCACACAAAATACTCAAATTTCGAGAAAAACGCAAATTTCTATTTTTTGAAATGATAATGAGTTCAAAAATCCTTGCGGTTTCTCCAAATCCAGAAATCTCATGGAAAATCTAAATCCCAAAATCAAGAGTAAATAAACAGTGAATTAACAGCATAAAGCCCCATAATATTGCATGAGAAATGAATATATGAATGCATCGGGTATCAAGCAAGGAATGCATTAACTAAACTAGCATATGAAAACAATCATACTAGTACTATGTTGCAACTACTAGCTAGCAATTTATACCCTTAAAGTAATGTTTTCTAATGTGTACGTGACATGGAAATTACCGATGATGAAGTGTGTGAGCCGGCAAGAAAGTGTACGTGGAGCATACACATCATCGGTAATGGTGCTGGTGTCCTGACAACAGGGTTTCATAATAACTAACGAAAACACATTTAAGCATGCAATGCGATGCGAAAAGCAAGAATACGCGGAAAATGCATAATAAACGCAACATTGAAGAATACACATTTCGATAAACGAGTAATAAAGTTTTTGGTGTTTGAAATCGCACGAATCGTGGTTTTAGAAAAATAGGGCTATAGTGTCCTTGAGAAAAGATACATCCTTTGAAAAATCCGTGGTGTCCCTCGGCCTGTCTTTAAAATACTCACGATTCATTAGTTTTGAAAATAAGTATGACTCGAGCCGATTCAAACATCTACCTGATAAACTACAGGACTAAACGAAAGGGTAAAGAAATCCACCTAAGTCTGAGTCGATATATGTCACAACCCGAAATATTAGCTCGTGTCCAGCACTTGAATCAAACAATGTCTAAAGGCGTAACGGAATTCAAGTAAGCAGAAACTCAGAAATCTAAACTTTTTAAAGAAAATAAAGGTGGTGAAGTTTTGAAATAAAGGTATAATGAAATCAAGTTTTCTTAATGCATAGAAAAGGACCATGAAAATGCAACTGAAATTTACTAGTTTGAAAACGTGTTTCGTCTTTTTAAAATTTGGGCAGCACCTCCTTTGTATATTTTGATCCAAAACCGCAAATACATAACAAGAACAATGGCAACCCCAAGCGGGAGCTAGCTCTTCGCCAACTGGCGGATCACAACCACGCAAAGCATAAATATAAGTATACGACGCCTCATGGCAAAGATCACCACAAAAGATAAAGAAGAAAGCGAGATATCAACCCAAAACGCAGATATAGAACCCATCGCTCAAGTCTCACAACTACAAGTCTTGCTAAGTCTCATTACTTGCACAAAACTAGTTTGATTTGATGGAGTTGACTAGATACAACATGAAATTTGAATACAATAGTGGGTACGATACAAATATCCCACCTACCAAAGCAAAACACCCGAATGCAACTGTGTGCTAGCGATGCCGCTACTGATCCATGCGGTCAACCCGCAAGAACTGTGGTACAACGGGGTGAGTTGCCAACTCGTGAGTAAAAAAACATCAATAAGTAGAAATCGAATAAATAACGACTACTAGGTCAACTATATCATAAATGTAATACTATGATATCTAGGGTGACCATATCTATAGCTGTGCCATCAATATCAACAATGTCTATATGCATGTGGCTATCATCCAACAATATAATCAATGTAGGTATGCATGTGGATCTCGTCCAACCATAGAATAAATGTATGTATGCATATGGATCTCATCCAACCAATTAATCAATGTATTTATACACGTGTCAACCAATGACACAACAATATCATGCATGTAAATATCATAAAAGCATATGCATGAAAGTATGAGGATATAAATCAATGGGTGTCCCTCACGACACATTAAAATCAAGGAACCTGGGTGTCCAACATCGACAATCGAAAACATCATGAAACCCGTGTCCAGCATGTAAGTCCATGCTACCTCTCCTGGTATTTTCGGGAATGCGGAATTTGATGAAAAACAATTTTCTAGAGGCGGTAACATGGACTCAAAACCGGATCTTTGTTAAACATCTAACTAACAACCTAACTAGGAGTTGTTAACTACTCGGTTAGGGGGTTATACCTTTCTTTCTTGAACTCCTTCGTCTTCAAACCTCGATGGTTGTCCGGATCGGCTTCATCCCGTCGTCTCCTTGCGCTGAAGATCGATCCACCCGAAAGCTTCTACCTTTGGCTTCTTCTTCGAGCTTTGAAGAAACTATTTCACTCGGTTTGCTAAACCTTGTGAACTAGAGTGAGTAGAGGAGAGTGTGTTGGGATTTTTCTCTATGGTTTTTGGTTCTCAACACATGAGACAAGTGAACCATAAACTAAAGAGGGGGAGAGCAAGAGGAAGAAGATGAGAGCTCAAGAACACAAGAGAGAGAAAGGAAATGAAAGAATGAGCAAGACTTTTCTCTCTTGGCTCTCATAATCCAAAACCATCATAACAAATAATAGCAATCAAGTATTACTGATGGTTTAAGCTACAATAGCCATATCATTTCATGCACTCATTTTGCACAAGAGAACAAGCAAGCAAAAGTCTTTGCCATGAAATGATAGCCATTGTCATCATGATGGTCAACTAGTCCAACCTAGTCAACCGGTCAACAAAGTCAACAAGTCAACAAAGTCAACCCTCAACAACCATATCACTATAATACTTAATTAATATTATTGTTAATTACATATCATATTCTCATTACGGTTGAGCAAATAGTCAATAGTCAACAGTCAACGGTCAACAACTCTAATGAGAATCCTCTGCCTATTTCTCTCCGTCAACTGTGCATACACACCAGCATCCGCGTTCCAAGGAACACGAACACATACTGGATAAAACCAATCCCAAAACGTACACTAGGATTTGGCTTAAACCAAAGCCCGCTAGTGTTAACTATCCGGACACTGTACGTGCATAAGTGCACGGATGTGACCGAACCCTGTCGCAAAACCATAGGACCTGTCGCAAAACCATGCGACCTTTACTCTTTTGCCTAAAGGCGAATAGCTTTCTGTGTGGGACTCTAAAGACTCGACACTACGCTGGCAGTGGGCTTAACCACAGACCGCAAGCGGCACTAGCTGTGCGTAACGGTCCCCAGGTAGATGCCGACAAGAAGACTGACGAGGTGAAACCCATCTGAATTCCTACTGAGTCTGATGTGACAGTCTCCGTACAGTCTGGTCTGTTCGTCTGATACATCGCATGGCGGGCCTAGCGGGGTGGTAAACGTCAGTCCCCTAACAGAGGTACAAGTCGTGTCGGAGTGAAGCCCAAAACACCCTGAGATAACACTGGAAGCCTACCAGTATATCTCGCTTGCCCTGGCTAGGGACAACTCGTGTAATGGCTCTCTTAGACACAGCGCGATGTCAACCCCCAATACCGAGAGAGACGAATCCTGTCTAACCGCCACTGCCTCCAATTTCTTCGGGACTGCACCCAACTACTACCTTTTTGCACGACTCCCTTGAGCCGTGGTAGGGTAGTAATCAAAGTACAGTGGGAACACGCTCGAGGCGAAGTGACAGTGTCAAGTCAGTGGACAAACCTGTACTCATGTCACCTGGGAACTGATAACTGACGATAGGTATAATACCAACCGGTCAGTTCCCGACGAGTCTTGTCCAGTGTACTCGTAACCTAACGAGCACCCGCATACTATCTCCAGTATGACGTACTGATGGCTGTGGGACAGACCATCTCCCAGTGTGGGATGAGAAGCGCATACGCTAGTCTACTCCGGTGTATCGATGCCCTGTCTCGATAGTCCTGCGACTAGGGACCTGCATAAGGATGTGCTTATAGATTACCTAGCCCCCACTAGTGTGACTGCCATCACAACGCTGGTAATCAAGCAAAGATCCTAAGGGCTCCACTAATGTGTATAGGTGATATACTAAAATAAACACATGTACACATTGAAGTAGATACAAACCAAGTAGCATACTACTATTTTGAGCAAGATTGTATATACAAGTTGAATATCCCAAGCTTCCATTAAGTAATATACAAACTAGTATGATACAGTAATGGCCTCTAGGGCATATTCACTAACTTTCTCCCACATGCACTAAGGCCATGTACTGGCGTATCGAAGACCTATCATCTCGATCAGCCGCTCGAACTGAGTCTGGGACAAGGCCTTGGTGAATGGATCTGCAGTGTTATCTTCTGAAGCAACCCTCCGAACCTCGATCTCCTGGCGATCCACGTTCTCCCTGATCAGGTGATACCGCCTCAAGATGTGTCTGGATCTCTGATGGGACCTGGGTTCCTTCGCTAAAGATATAGCCCCGTTGTTGTCGCAATACAGAGGTATTGGATCAACAATGGACGGAACCACCTGAAGTTCTTTCAAGAACTTCCTCATCCAGACAGCTTCTTTTGCGGCATCAGATGCAGCGATATATTCCACTTCCATCGTCGAGTCTGCAACGGTTTCCTGTTTGGAACTCTTCCAACACACTGCCCCTCCATTGATGGTAAAGACAAAACCCGACATGGACTTGGAATCATCCTTGTCACTCTGGAAGCTGGAGTCAGCAATGGCCTCGATCTGGAGGTCTTTTCCGCCATACACCAAGAACATCTCCTTAGTCCTTCTCAGGTACTTGAGAATGTTCTTTACCGCAATCCAGTGTTTCTCCCCAGGGTTTGACTGATACCGGCTTACCACACTCAGTGCATAAGCTACATCCGGTCTGGTACACAACATCGCATACATTATAGAGCCTACCGCAAAAGCGTAGGGTATAATAGACATGCGATCCCTCTCCAAATCAGTCTTGGGAGACATCTCTTTAGAGAGGGTGATCCCGTGACAAGCCGGTATGTTACCGCGCTTGGAATCTTCCATAATGAATATTTTCAGTATGGTGTCGATGTACCTGGACTGTAAAAGTCCTAATATCCTTTTGGATCTATCACGATGGATCCGGATCCCCAGGATGTATGAGGCATCACCCAGGTCTTTCATGGAGAACCTGTGTGACAAGAACCCCTTGACAGATTGTAGCATAGGAATGCCATTTCCTATTAAGAGAATATCATCCACGTATAAAACGAGGAATACTACAGTTCTTGCTACAAATCTACTATAGATGCATGGTTCATCTGGATTTTTGATAAAGCCAAATTCCTTGACCGTCTCATCAAAGAAGATGTTCCAACTCCGCGATGCCTGCTTTAGTCCATAGATGGACTTAAGCAACTTGCACACCTTTCCGCTGCTCCCACTCTGAATGAAACCCTCTGGCTGGACCATATAGACACACTCCTCTAAATTTCCATTTAGAAAAGCTGTCTTTACGTCCATCTGCCAAATCTCATAATCGTGGAAGGCAGCAATGGCAAGAAGGATCCGAATGGATTTGAGCATAGCCACTGGAGAAAAGGTTTCGTCATAGTCGAAACCAGGTCTTTGACGAAAACCCTTTGGAACAAGTCTAGCTTTATAGGTCTCAACCTGTCCATCTACACCAATCTTCCCTTTGAAGATCCATTTGCATCCTACGGGTTTTACCCCGTCTGGAGCAATGTCCAACGTCCATACTTTGTTGGTGTACATGGACTCCATTTCAGTCCGCATTGCATCCAGCCATTTTACCGAGTCAACGCTCTGAACGGCCTGCTGGAACCTAGTAAGCTCATCATAATCTATGATGCAATCCTCTCTATCCCCGTCTTTGAGAAAACCGTAGTATCTCTCGGGCGAATGAGACTGCCTAGTACTCCTGCGGAGCGGCGTAGGAATGTCCTGTTCTTTTGAACCTACTGGTTCCACTAAGCTTTCAGTAATAGCTCGTGGTTCTGGAATTTCTTCCAGTTCTACTGTGCTCCTGTTCAGACTATAATATTGCATTTTTCATTCCCCTATTCTTATCCATTTTATAAATAAACAGGTACTCTTGACGTACTTTTGTTACATGTTACAGGATACAGGGCTTGGAAGCGAATACAGTGAAAAAAGACGAAAGCTGATACAGAAAAGAGACTTTTGACCAACAAGTAGACGGATCCTAGTCAAGCCTAGTCGAAGAACAGTGCAAGGTCCAAAATGTCAAGTGAACGGTTAAAAGATCGCTACAAGTATTCACTGAAACATATGGAGGAGAATGAAAAGCCTAACAGTGAAAAATACATATGGAAATAGGAAGCCCAAGAAGCCAAGAAAAATCCCAAAAATTACAGAGTCCCAAATCCTCAATTTGGCCGCGGAACCGCGGCCAAACCCACCCTGGAGCCGCGCTTCCGCGGCCGTTTGTTGCACGTGTCGGCACCGACTTCTTGTGTCGGTGCGACGGTTCGGGTGTTGGGATTTTTAGAGGTCAAATCTGTAATTGCGCATGTGCGAGAATCTGTAACCCTAGTTTCCCTCTTTTCTTATAAATTGTAGTCAAAAATTGTAAAACCCTATGCCTCTTTTCAATCAATAAATTTCAGAATTTCTGGGAGTTATATTCAGATCTGTTCTATATCGTTTGGAGGGAGCCGTCAACCTAGTAAGGTAAATTATGTTTTTCTTTCTTTTAATTAGTATGCATTATCATCCCCTAATGAGCGAGTAGTCTCCTCGCTTGTTAGGGTTAGCCTTAGGGAAAGGGTTGAGAGATGAGATCTCTCACCCCTTTCAATGCCACATTCACCTAATGAATTAGAACTCCACGCATACGAGCACAACCGCTCCCTACGGCATCCTACCCCTCGAAGTAACAGTGAACCGTAGTATAAAGGGCCGGTTGCGCGCGTTTTCCGTGGAGGTTAGGGTAATTATCAACAAAGGAAGGATACAAATCTAGAGGAAGAAACATCTTCCCAAAAGATTTGGATCCACTTTATTAATAATTACCTTAACATCTAATAGATCTAAAAAGAAGGCATTGAAAGCGGTGAGGAAAAACGTTAATCTCCAAAACTTCCCCTAAACCTAACCCTAGCAAGGCTTTTAATTAGATTAATTAGATCCAGTTTTCATAGATTTTTATAAACCAACCAAACGACACTTTGAATCAACTCGTTAAAGCACATAAAAGGAAATTACCCATCTCTGTGGATCGACCCGCACTCACCGGCTAGCTGCAAAGCGACGCCGTTTCTGATTGCGGTAAACTTATATTTTTGACACCAATCAGCTCCCACTTATTTGGTTTTCCAAAAACTCAGTTTACAAGAAGTAGGCATGACGAGAAACAAAAACCTTTTGTTCCTCTTCGCAGTAAAAGAAATATCCCTTGGAGTTCTTTGGATATCCCACGAACTTGCACTGTACTGAGCGTGCCTCGAGTTTGTCCGCATGCTGCTTTTTGACAAAAGCTGGACATCCCCATGTCTTAATGTGATTAAGATAGGGTCTCTTCCCACACCACATCTCATATGGTGTAGTAGGCACAGCCTTAGTTGGAACTCGGTTCAAAAGGTATGCAGCTGATTCTAGCGCATACCCCCAGAATGATCGCGGTAACTCAGCGTTACTCATCGTGGACCGTACCATATCAAATAGGGTTCGGTTCCGTCTCTCCGATACACTGTTATGTTGCGGAGTGTATGGAGGAGTAAGCTGAGAGAGAATTTCGTTCTCTTTTAAATAGTCCAGGAACTCGGAACTCAAGTATTCACCACCTCGATCCGATCTTAAAATCTTGATACTTTTGCCGGTTTGTTTTTCTACTTCATTCTTATATTCCTGGAATTTTCCAAAGGCTTCGGACTTATGTTTCATTAAGAAGACATAACCGTACCTTGAAAAGTCATCCGTAAAAGTAATGAAGTAGGAATAACCGCTTCGCGCATGTGTAGACATTGAACCGCACACGTCGCTGTGTAGGAGTCCCAAAAGCTCGCTCGCCCTTACTCCATATCCAGTGAACGGAGTCTTTGTCATCTATCCTTTGAGACAGGATTGACAAGTGGCATACGATTGATATTCGAACGGATTCAAATATCATTCTGTTTGTAACTTCGTCAACCATCTCTCATTGATGTGACCCAGTCTACAATGCCATAAGAAAGTCTGGTTGATTTCTGGAGACTTTCTTTTGTGTGTATTCTGGACATTGAAAATCTGTGGTTGGTTTAATACGTATATACCATTGCTCAATGTACCTGACCCAATCTGAACTTGATTAAGGTGAATGTTTACAACATTGCTTACAAACGCAAATTCATAACTTTCTTTAGAAACCAAAGATACAGAAATGATATTATAAGTTGCGTTGGGTACAAAAAAGCAATTACGTAAAACCAAAACATGTCCATCTGACATTCCCAGGTGATAGTCCCCCACGGCCTTAGCATCCATGCTAGCTCCGTTTGCAACTTTGAGGGTCATGTCACCTGCCTTCAAAACCCTACGGTTTCTTAACGCCTGCAAAGAATTACAGATATGAAATCCTGATCCGGTATCCAATACCTAGGAAGTAGAGTTTATTGAAAGACAGTTTTCAATAACATACACACCTGAAGCTAAAGCCGCAACCTGCTTCAGTTCCTGTGTTCTGGCCTTCCAAGCCCTGCAATCATTCTTCCAGTGTCCCTTCTTATGACAATAGAAGCATTCTTCTTTATCCACAAGCTGCCCAGCTTTCTTTGTTGCTTTTGCTTTTGCTTTTCCCTTCGTATCCACTTTACTAACACCGCCCCTTGGTTTGGCGGGGGCTTTCTTCTTCTTTCCCTTGGATTTCGCCTTGGACCTAGAAGAGGAAGATCCTCCTACAAACAAAGTGGATGTTTCCCTACCTTTCTGTAGGGTGCCCTCTGCGCTCCTCAGCATGTTGAGGAGTTCTGAAAGTTCAACTTCCTTTTCTTGTAAGTTTAAGTTCAGGATAAACTGGGCATAAGTGGAAGGAAGGGACTGGAGAATCAAGTCCGTATAGAGCTCATTCTCCAACGTGGTCCCAAGGTCCGCGAGCTCTTCTATTTAGCCAATCATCTTAAGCACGTGTTCCGCTACCGATGATCCGACGGCCAACCTTGCCGAAAATAACTTCTTCGACACTTCGTATCTTGCGATACGAGATTGCTCTCTATACAGTTCTTTTGTATGGAGAAATATGGATTCGAGGTCCATATTCTCGTGCCTCCTCTGATGTTCGTTGTCCATAGAGGCAAGCACGAGGCACTTGGCATTCGCGCAATCGATTTCCCAGGTCTTACAGATTTCCTTATCGGCGACGCTGGTTTTGGGACCTGGGATAGGGGGAGCTTTGGTGGTAAGAAGATACCCCAGCTTGTCGTAAGTGATTGCCATCTTGACATTCCTAAGCCAATCTTTGTAGTTTAACCCTGTCAGTATGTTTTTATCTAGAAGTAACTTAAGTCCAGTCATGTCGATTGGTCGCTGCAAATAGGAGAGAGAGAAGAAACACTCAGCACGATACTCTTGCAAGTTTAGAATGGTTTTTAGTTTTTCTAAACAGGATGGCTCCTACTGTTTCTCGAATCCCTCCTCAAACCAAAAAGGAAGAATTAGTCAGGATCAATCTCACCGTACAAAACTTGCTTAACCGTTCAGCCAGGCTAGTGTCGGTACTTCGAGGGAGGTTTTCCAATGCTTTCGCGAAGTTCCTTAATTTAAGAACCTCATTTCCCTAGGGCGTAGCCCCGCTAACACCATTCTAGACACCTACCAGGTTTATAGCATTGATCGTTAAGCGAGAAATTTCCCGAGGAGTAGCATATACTCACAGTAGGATCGGGATCCAAATATCATTGCGTGACGAAACTGAAGGAATCCTACCAGAATCATCACACTCCAAATGGTATGCAACACTAGCAAGTTTCAGTTCTTTTGAAACTCACGATGTGGATTTTTGCCCCATGCTTTTATGACCTTGACTTTGGCCAACAAATCATAAGTCATATGTCAAGTTCTACCCGTCGTTCTCCAGGTTAATATGAATCCACCCGCACCTACCCTTGACTTTGGCCAACAAGGCAGTACGACTGTTCCAAACCAACGCATCTATCTATGCTGCACATGAATACCCAATAGCTACCAATCACTATGCCTTGACTTTGGCCAACAAACATAGCTTGAATACTATTGACTATTCATGTGAAACGACGGAGGGCTACGAATGGTTTTGGCAAAACCGTGAACGTAGTGAACTTGATATAATCGATGGAACGAGATAGCTTTTAAAAGGAGTGGCTCAAGCTCCGCATTTAAAAGTTGGTTTTGAAAAGAACCGAGTGGTTTTTCGAAAGTGTTCCAACGACTTTTACTTGGTTTATTTTTCTTGCATTAGTTCTTTTAATGCGTGATATTCTTGCATTAGTTCTTTTAATGTATCCCATCATTTAATCCTACCATTGCAGAAAACAACCAAAATATGACGTACGCTTATGCCATTCGCATTCGCCACGGGGCCCCGTCGTTACCCGTTAGGTTACTTAACTAACGACAGAGCGGGGGCTGGGCTAGCGCGGCTGTAAAACGTAAGCAACGCCTAAATAATTTCATATATAGATATATTGCAATGATAGACATTTCAGATCACAGATGAACATATTGGATATACTAGGAATCCGCAATTCGTACGAGCCTGTAACGAAAAGCAGATTACACGGTCACGGTGAATAGCCAATACCCTACCCAAGACCCCTACGGGTGCGGCAAACTACTCGCCAAGTACCCGAAGCGAAGCAACCTCCCTCAACTCCGTAAATAGGCCACTCGGCATTTCGGGATACCCGGTAGTTTGTGCACCCCCTCCATGGGTCTATCCTAGGAGCAAAAACAGTAAAAAGAAATTATACAATGACGGCTACAACCCCGACCCGGTTGTGCGGCCATACAAATAATTATTACATCAATTTACAAATTTACATGAATTGAAAAAAAAGAAAACTCTCGTCTCACAACCCCCGGCTATTCACCCGCGACAATCCAATGAATTCATATACACATTCCAATGACATTACAGATCACAGATTTGTATAACCCCCACTAATCGACATATAGCGATTAGCAGACGTTCAATACAAATATCACATCAGAGATAAAAACCCGCCAGCTTAAGTCTTTAGAAACTCGATCAAAATACGGTTTTTAAAGCACCAAAAACAAAATTTTCTTTCTGGAAAATCTGGGCTGAAAAAACATATACCAAAATACCCAAAATACCCCACTAAACAAACTGCAATGAAGAAAATCCACAGAAGAGTTATATTGGTCGCGGAACCGCGGCAATAGAAAGCTATTGCCGCGTTTCCGCGGCGCTTTGATGAGATCGTTAGCTCGTTTTTCTTCAGTGCACTATAAAAACCCTGAGTCAATTTTTTAAGCATGATTTATTACTTTTACAGAACTTAAAAAATCGACAGCAAGTATGAATTCCGGGTTCATTTCGAGACTTTTTCTCCGATCGAATTTCTAGCTACTATGCTAACATGTTAGATAGAGTTTAACTAGGCTCTGATACCACTTTAAGTCCATGCTACCTCTCCTGGTACTTTCGGGCATGCGGAATTTGATGAAAAATAATTTTCTAGAGGCGGTAACATGGACTCAAAACCGGATCTTTGTTAAACATCTATCTAACAACCTAACTAGGAGTTGTTAACTACTCGGTTAGGGGGTTATACCTTTCTTTCCTGAACTCCTTCGTCTTCAAACCTCGATGGTTGTCCGGATCGGCTTCACCCCGTCGTCTCCTTGCGCCGAAGATCGATCCGCCCTAAAGCTTCTACCTTTGGCTTCTTCTTCGAGCTTTGAAAAAACTATTTCACTCGGTTTGCTAAACCTCGTGAACTAGAGTGAGTAGAGGAGAGTGTGTTGGGATTTTTCTCTATGGTTCTTGGTTCTCAACACATAAGACAAGTGAACCATAAACTAAAGAGAGGGAGAGCAAGAGGAAGAAGATGAGAGCTCAAGAACACAAGAGAGAGAAAGGAAATGAAAGAATGAGCAAGACTTTTCTCTCTTGGCTCTCATAATCCAAAACCATCATAACCAATAATAGAAATCAAGTATTAGTGATGGTTTAAGCTATAATAGTCATATCATTTCATGCACTCATTTTGCACAAGAGAACAAGCAAGCAAAAGTCTTTGCCATGAAATGATAGCCATTGTCATCATGATGGTCAACTAGTCCAACCTAGTCAACCGGTCAACAAAGTCAACAAGTCAACAAAGTCAACCCCTCAACAACCATGTCACTATAATACTTAATTAATATTATTATTAATTACATATCATATTCTCATTAGTGTTGAGCAAAAAGTCAATAGTCAACAGTCAACGGTCAACAACTCTAATGAGAATCCTCTGCCTCAATCTCGACGTCAACTGTGCATACACACCTGCATCCGTGTTCCGAGGAACACGAATACATACTGGATAAAACCAATCCCAAAACGTACATTAGGATCTGGTTTAAACCAAAGCCCGCTAGTGTTAACTATCCGGACACTGTACGTGCATAAGTGCATGGATGTGACCGAAACTTGTCGCAAAACCATGTGACCTGTCGCAAAACCATGCGACCTCTGCTCTTTTGCCTAAAGGCGAATAGCTTTCTGTGTGGGACTCTAAAGACTGGACACTACGCTGGCAGTGGGTTTAACTACAGACCGCAAGCGGCACTAGCTGTGCGTAATGGTCCCCAGGTAGATGCCGACAAGAAGACTGACGAGGTGAAACCCATCTGAACTCCTACTGAGTCTGAGTGTGACAGTCTCCGTACAGTCCGGTCTGTTCGTCTGATACATCACATGGCGGGCCTAGAGGGGCGGTAAACGTTAGTCCCCTAATAGCGGTACAAATCGTGTCGGAGTGAAGCCCAAAACACCCTGAGGTAACACTGAAAGCCTACTAGTATATCTCGCTTGCCCTGGCTAGGGACTACTCGTGTAATGGCTCTCCTAGACACAGCGCGATGTCATCCCCAATACCGGGAGAGACGAATCCTGTCTAACCGTCACTGCCTCCAAGTGCTTCGGGACTGCACCCAACTACTACCTGTTTGCATGACTCCTTTGAGCCGTGGTAGGGTAGTAATCAAAGTACAATGGGAACACACTCGAGGCGAAGTGACAGTGTCAAGTCAGCGGACTAAGCTGTACTCATGTCACCTGGGAACTGATAACTGACGATAGGTATAATACCAACCGGTCAGTTCCCGACGAGTCCTGTCCAGTGTACTCGTAACCTAACGAGCACCCGCATACTATCTCCAGTACGACGTACTGATGGCTGTGGGACAGACCATCTCCCACTCTGGGATGAGAAGCACATACGCTAGTCTACTCCGGAGTATCGATGCCCTGTCTCGATAGTCCTGCGACTAGGGACCTGCATAAGGATGTGCATATAGATTACCCAGCCCCCACTAGTGTGACTGCCATCACAACGCTGGTAATCAAGCAAAGATCCTAAAGGCTCCACTAATGTGTATAGGTGATATACTAAAATAAACACATGTACACATTGAAATAGAAACAAACCAAGTAGCATACTACTATTTTGAGCAAGATTGTATATACAAGGTGAATATCCCAAGCTTCCATTAAGTAATATACAAACTAGTATGATACAGTAATGGCCTCTAGGGCATATACACTAACACAGCATCGACACGTAAATCCTCATATCTCGCGCTCCGTCAGTCCGGATCGGCCCTTAGGCTCCGTCTGCTGGATCGGCCCGCGGGCTACGGCAGACGGGTAGGACCATATCCATCTCTCGACTCCGGTCGGTATCCTACGGGTAACTGCCAGGTCCAACCAATCACCGGTAGGTAGTAGTCCCTCTGCCAGGCTCACCATTTACTGCACAGCAATCCGTTCTCGCCCCGGGGTACCATTTCGAGTCTACCATGTATCTGCAATCGGCCTCATCCAGCTTCTCGAATCGGGTTTCACATGTCATACGTCTCTGAACCGAGAAAACACATGGTAGACGCACTGAAATATCATATAAAGAGAAACCGGGTTTTTAAAACAATACATGCTTTCGTTTGAAATAGCCACGGTTCTCAAATCCAGAAATCTCATGAAAATAACATATCTCAATGCGTGTAATCATAAAGCATGATGTATGCGATATATAACAGAAATGCAAACATATCCGTATATCATGCAACATGGAACAGTAATATGCACATATCGAGGGAAAACCGCTCTTTTAAATGAATCTAGTTTTTAAAATATATCGTGCGGTTCCCAAATCTCCAAAATCGAATGCAATATCGTATAAATGTCCATATGTTTATATACGCAAGTATGGACTTACAAATGTGTATGTCCGCAAGTATGGTGTACAATATGTATGTGTACAATATGTGTGTATGTAAGTATGGTGTACAATATGTATGTACGCAAGTATGGTGTACAATATGTATGTACGCAAGTATGGCATGCATGGAGTCATATCATGATGTAGTAATCCTACTGTGTAGTGATATGGCAATTATTGATGATGAACTGTGTGGGCCGACAAATTTGTGTAAGTGTAATATACGCACCGTCGATAATGGTGTTGGTGTACTAGCATAGGTACATGTCATAAAATGAGAATAACATGAATGCAGCATAAAGTAATCGTATGTAAATGCTAACAGGTATACGTATCTAACTTGATCGAGTCGGTGAATATATCAATTGGCATCCAGCCTCACAGCATCTCTTACGGCATAATCCATCGTACGACATCCTTTAGTCAAGTGTATGGTTCAACCTCAAGTCAAACTCATCACGTACGAAAAATCATCGTACGGCGGAATTAAGTTATCAGGGACCCTATCAACCTATGCGACAATGTGGAGTACGGGCCTAATGTCTCGTACGGCATATCACGCATGATTCACGACATTCTATATATCTATATACCTATGTCCCAGGTCGCATCCATACCAATCTCATATTAGGGGACCGACAAGGTATCAATCACCTCAGTCGACTCGCAACCGTATACCAACATATCATCATATCGCATGTCAAATCGTACTCTCTTTTCATCATAATTATATCTCACATAAGGTCAAGTTTACATATACATTCTACCTTTACTATAAGCATAAGTATCTAATCTAACATACATACCCGAACCATACAATCAGTTTTTAAAAGAAACAAGTCGATGTTTGAAAGTAGGGGTTGCGGTGTTTTAAGGAAAAGATATCATTTGAAAATCCGTAACATCCCTCAAGGTATATGTTTAAAAGATACATACGATTCTTCAGTTTGGAAATAGGTATGGTTCGGATGACACGTCTACGTCGACAATCTATTCCTATAGTACCCTAAACGACAATATCATAAACATCATCCTTAAATCCCGTCATCACATATTAGCCGTATCATATCACCTCTAACTATGATTTAGTTTCTAATATTGTTTCTCTACCTATCCTTTAACTCTATCTATCGTATTCTATTAATGGTTCCCTTAACCATATTCTATATATAAATCGGTTTTCATCAATGGTTGTGGGGGTGCTATACGCCATCCACCCGACTTCCTCCGTAGATATAGATCTACTCACCTCGATCTTCGCTTGCTGGAGTCGATAACGCCACGCTCATCCTCGGAATCCACGAGAAGGTACCAAAAATATCAACATAATCGCAAATGCTATAAGAATCAAGTTTGGAAAACCGATACGGCACACAGATCGCCTATAGGTTAGAACCTATAGCCCACGCATGCAAAACCAACCAATTATTCCGAGTTGTTGATGTACAAACATCTAAGAACCAAATACAATATCAAATACTAAAATCCAAATTTCACAATACGGAAAACACAGAAACATCAACATAGGAAAACCGCTCCAGATTTCACCCTAGGCCAAACTAAGAGATTTTACACATTGGGTTGCTCTAGATAGAAGATATAGGAGCTACAGACCAAGTACGGGCCAAATCCAACCTACCCAGGCCGTAATTTGCGGCCATATTTCATTAATTTGCAGCCAGGAATTGGAGTATGGGGCTAGGGTTTCAGTGGTAGCCTCCTAGGTGCCTGCATAACTCCCTGTGTTTTCTAAATAAATCTTAGTGCTCCCGGGTGTTAGCAGATCTCTAAACAACCTCAAAATTTTCATAAATCCCCGATATCGGGGTTTCTAGGTTTGGGGTTTGTGGTTCTATCTCAGGTCTCAGTCCATGAAACTAACTTTAGAGGGGTTACAAGGTCTCTACTATCCTCAATTTCATCTTTTGATTCAATTCCAACCCTAATCTCTCCATGAAATTTCCAAAGTTCACATATCCACACTAAAGCGATTCTAAACTTAAACTAGAATATAACAAACAAAAAACTAAACAAATTGGTAGAGATTATACCTCATTAATGCCACCAAGCAAAACCCTAGAAGTCCCAAGTCCTCAAAATCTAACTTTTCATGGTCCAATGTGTAGAGGAAGAGATGGTGATTAATTTTTGTGAAGGGAGTATAAGGTTTTGGGGATTATTTGGAGATGGATCTAGGGTTAGAAGAGGAGGGAGATGAGGGTGAGGAAGATGAAGAAGGAGAAGAAAATGATCGGGTAAAGAAAAGATGGCAGCAGCCCCCCTCTCTCACTTATTCTCACTCACTCTCTCTCTCTCTCCAAGCATTCACCTTTTTAACCCTTTTTAATTCCTTTATCTTTTCTCTTTTAAATTTCAAAACCAAATCACATAATACCGATAAAACAACACAAATGCAACAACATGTAACCAAATGTAATATGACATGGTGCACTAGCCATGAAAAACTGTAGAAAACACTGATTTGGCATAATTGCGATTAGCAGTGCACTAATCGGGTTTTTATCCAAACTGCATATAATAAATTTTAAAAATGCTAAATCCTTTAAATATATTATTAAATGAATAAATCATTTTAATTTCAATTTATTTCACAAGAATTGGTATATATTTATACCTTTTTTCGAAAAGCCCAATTTCGCAAATCGGGCATTTTTCAGGAAAACTATTATTTTAATATTAAATTCTAAAAATAATATCTTATATTTTTCTGAAATGCTACAATCTTCCCCCCATAAATAAATTCGGTCCCTGAATTTAAATTTAAACCCCCAAAATCTAAAACATTTCCATAATCAGCTCGAAACAACGGGGCTCCGAAATCACGGAAGATATAGAAATAACACAGCACATCGCGTCAAGTGCGCATGAAAACGAGTACAAAACTCAAAAACCGAAATCCGTCAAGCGTCATGCAAATTATCAGATTTGCACGTATACCCTCGGAGTTACCATGGAGATACAGATCTTGAAATCCAATATAAACTATAATACATGTATAATACGCATCTTTGGAAAACTTTCAAGAACTGAATAGAATACATGCAAAATATTTTCTGAATCACCGCGTGAATGCGTAACTCACGGAATAAATGACGGACGCTCTTCTATAAAATAATAATATATGTCCATATATATTTTGCTAAATATACGTTCCGTCGTCTCAAAATATCCTAAAAGGTTTTCCTTTAAAAACGTTTGTGTCGCTCACGGACATGTAGGAAATAGCGAGACTATTGCTCCTTTTTGGAAACCTCTTGTTAAACTTTTTAAATGCATGCAAAGTACTCAGGTACTGTCCTCAGATCAGTTCTGTTCGGCTACTATATAATATACAGTACCTATCATGAAAACCCGGTGCGCAAAAGCAAAATCAGCCTCAAAAGGCGTATTCAATAATCACGTGCGTCTGGTGCGTACGGAAATAAAACCCAAATACAAATGCCACAATATGCACAAAAGCAAAACTTAATGCAACGGGTGTGCACGAAAGCATCTGTCCAGTGCAACGGGTGTGCGGGACAACAATATCAAGTGCATCTAGAGTGCATCCGGTACAACTAACATGCACGATTGAAAATCCCAATTGAGTGCATCCGGTGTGGACAAAACCACATCTCATATCATGTGCCCAACATGAGCAAAAATCCAAATCAAGTGCATCCAGCATGCACGAAAGAAATCTAAATCAAGTGCATCAAACAGACATGAATAGAAATCTAAATCAAGGGCATCTAACATGCACGAGTAAAAATCTCACTCAAGCGCATCTGATGCGCACAAAATCCAAAATCAAGCGCCTAATTTGCACAAAAATCCAACTAAAGCGCGTCGGGTCCATAAAAGCATATAGTGCAATAGCATGCACAAAAACGAACGGAAAATGCCAACGCGCATGAAAACACAAATCTAGTAACACAAATGCTCAAAGACATAAATCGGGAGAAACCAAGGTACGAAGTATAAATCCAGTGCGACAAATGCACAAATACCCGTCCGGTGCAACAAATGCAAGAAATGCAAATCTAGTGCATCTAATGTACGAAATGCGAATCTGGTGCAGCAAATGCACAAAAATATAAATCTGGTGCGACAATTGCACGCAACGAAAATCTAGTGCAACAAATGCATGAAGTGGAAATCTGGTGCATCCAGTGCACGAAATACAAATACCGTGCATCCAATGCACGAAATACGAATACAGTGCATCCAGCGCACGAAACACAAATACTGTGGATACAGTGCACGAAATACAAATACAGTGCATGCAGGGCACGAAATACGAATACAGTGCATCTAGTGCACGAAACAAAAATACTGTGCATACAGTGCACGAAATACCAATATAGTGCATGCAGTGCACGAAATACTAATACAGTGCATCCAGTGCACGAAATACAGATATAGTGCATCCTGTGCACAAAATACAATCCAGTGCATCCAGTGCACGAAATACAAATCAATAACTCAAATGCATAAACAGCAACACCGAATGTACCAAGGTGTATAAAATCATAAACGTGTGCAACTGCGTGCACAAAACACATATCAATGCACTATAAGCACATATAAGCTATATCGAGTGTAAAAATCAAATCGAGTGCGTACCACACGCACAAAATCAAATAAACTGTATGAAATCCACGAAATCATAAACATGTGCTACCAAAATCAATATCAAGTGCAATAGATATGCACAAATCATAAACCAACACAACGGTGTATAAAAACATATCTCAAGTACGATAACTATGCACAAAATGTAAATAACCAGTAGGTGCAACCATGGTGCATGAAAACAATATCATGAAACCCAATCATCAAATCTCAAATCCAAGTGATATAAGCATGATACTCAGATCACAAATACAAGTCGCAATAAATGACATCGAGGTACACCTCCTACAATGTCGAAAAATGTCGGTGCGCCAAAATCTGGCAGAGCAAGAACATCTGCTTGCCTCCTTCTCACGGTCTGGCGTCTTCCGTCTCTGGATCATCATTTTCACCGTGGATTACCAATCTCGCAATCCATCGGCTCGTCGGCCCGATCGGGTGTACTAGCGGAAATGATTTCCGCTCTGGTACTTCTCTTGTCATCTCTCGGCCAATTATCATGACCATTCGTAAAGCAGCACGTCACAGGTGTCGGCCTTCGATCCTTTGAATACACGTTACACATCTGATCCTTGGTGCAAGTCTTATTGCAGTATTGTCCGGGAAGGAACCTGCTCAGGGTCTTTTCTCATTTTCTGGACATCGGGTTCTCAGCACAACATTTCCTTGGGAATTGGCCGTATCCCAACGCCTCTATATACACATCAGATCTCTGATCTCGACGGGAAGTAATAACAGCTCGCCAGCATCTCGCGTGAACCTCTGGTTCCACTCGTCTGTAACATCGTCCACTTCGGTGTCACGTAGTGCTATCTGCGTACCGCAATGGTTCTCGGCTACGGTCAATCTGGAATCTCTCACACGGACACGAAGTTACGAACTCGGTATCTTCATCACTCCGTAGAAGATATCTGGCCGAACACGTCCTCAGGAACTCGTCCCAACCATCGTAGGAATACTTAATACTTGTCCATTCTCGATCAACTCAAAACACATCTGAGTGAGGTCCTCTAAACGAAACTGGTCATCTTGCTGATCTCTTATCACATGATATCCGGACGACGCAAAACTTTTCGATCGAGTCCTCGAGGTCCCAAAATTTCTCGAAGGCTCAACACCTGAGCACGGTCTAAAAAATATCTGGTAAATACCATAGTACCTATGGACCAGCCGTAGAATGGCAAACCCAAGCCTCACTGATGGCACCGCTAAACTGCCGCAAACCTTAAGTTTCAAAAGCGGTTCCATGGTCATCATGTCGAGTTAGGGTTTCATTCTTCTAGAGGGTCCACAGAATCACTTGCATGTTCTTACGAATACTTTAAACTTGGGAAAAATGGGTTTCTGACACTCGCTCGAACTTTTTAGCTTTGCCTAGCTGACATATGAATACCCTTCGTCTGCATGCTAAACAATGCCTCAATCCTCCAGGAAAGGCGATACCTCAACGGTCATCTATGGATCGGTCTGCTCTAGATCTGACTCAACTAGGCCTGCGTCGGCACATCAATCTGACGAATCACCTTCGTCTCTCAAATCAGGATAGACTAGCTATCACCTGTCGCATCTCTGCCTTGGAGCTCCTGCGATCTCAGCTTGTAATCCCCGGGAAGCGACATCCTATCAATATCAGCAACAGCTGTGTCATCTGTCTGCACGGTAGATGACATCGCAATCTCTGAGGTATGTTGTACATCAACAGTCCTCTCACAACTAGCAGCCTCTATCAATGGCCCGATCATCTGGTGTAACATCAAACACTCGCCTCAGGTAAGATGTCGCGACACAAACGGTAACTCGAGACGTTTCCGTGTCACCAGAAAACACGATGGTCAGTCCTCGTACCGGACGAGCTCTCCTTGATCGCAACACTAGCAACAGCTTAATCTGCACTCAAACATGGTAACAGGAACCTCAAGCATTCTTCGAAAAAACAAATCAAGGGCATGAAAAGGAAACGACAGATCCAGAATGGATACATGATCATAGGAAGGAACAGCATTAATGAGAGTATGATCACGGAAACGAATATAATCAGGGATCTCAAATGGATTTATAATCATGGGTATGAAGTGAATCACAGATTTCAAAATGTACATCCTAAGGTTTCTTAAGTGGAGTATTGTATGGTAAATATGCTGCGGAACATACGTACGGCCGTCATTCTACTCAAGCTACCTAGTCCATCAATCAGGGTTAACCTATGAAAGGAAAATTCGGGTCTAATACCCCCCGTTCAAGTCTAAGTTCCGTAAGGTCAAGCCTAGTTTCCGGAATACATACCTGCCCTAGACTCCGCATAGTCAAACATAGACTCGAACCAAGGTTAAATCCAGAGCTTAGATACCAACTTTGTCATGACCTGAAATATTATCTCATGACCAGCACTTGAATCACGCAACGTCTAAAGGCGTAACAGAATTCAAGTAAGCTGAAACCCAAAAATCTAAACCATTTTAAGAAAATAAAGGAGGCGAAGTTTTGAAATAAAGGTATCATGAAATCAAGTTTTCTTAATGCATAGAAAAGGAACATGAAAATGCATGTGAAATTTACTAGTTTGAAAACGTGTTTCGTCTTTCCAAAATTTAGGCAGCACCTCCTTTGTATATTTTGATCCAAAACAACAAATACATAACAAGAATAATGGCAACCCCAAGCGGGAGCTAACTCTTCGCCAACCGGCAGATCACAACCATGCAAAGCATAAATATAAGTATACGACGCCCAATGGCGATGATCACCACAAAAGATAAAGAAGAAAGCGAGATATCAACCCAAAACGCGAACAAAGAACCCATCGCTCAAGTCTCACAACTACAAGTCTTGCAAAGTCTCATTACTTACACAAATAACAGTTTGATTTGATGGAGTTGACAAGATACAAAATAAAATATAAATACAAGAGTGGGTACAATACAAATGTCCCACCTACCAAAGCAAACCACCCGAACGCAACTGTGTGCCTGCGATGCCGCTACTGATCCTTGAGGTCAACCTGCATGAACTGTTGCACAACGGGGTGAGTTGCAAACTCGTGAGTAGAAAAACACCAACAAGTAGAAATCGAATAAATAACGACTCCTAGGTCAACTATATCATAAATGTAATACTTTGAAATCTAGGGTGACCATATCTATATCTGCGCCATCAATATCAACAATGTCTATATGCATGTGGCTATCATCCAACAATATAATCAATGTAGGTATGCATGTGGATCTCGTCCAACCATATAATCAATGTATGTATGCATGTGGATCTCGTCCAACCAATTAATCAATGTATGTATACACGTGTCAACCAATGACACAACAATATCATGCATGTAAATATCATAAAAGTATATGCATGAAAGTATGAGGATATAAATCAACGGGTGTACCTTGCGACACATCAAAATTATGGAACCTGGGTGTCCAACATCGACACTCGAAAACATCATGAAACCCGTGTCCAGCATCGACACGTAAATCCTCATATCTCGAGCTCCGTCAGTCCGGATCGGCCCTCGGGCTCCGTCTGCAGGATCGGCCCGCGGGCTCCGGCAGACCGGTCGGCCCACGGGCTCCGGCAGACCGTTCGGCCCCTATCCATCTCTCGATTCCGGTCGGTGTCCTCCGGATAACCGCCAGGTCCAACCAATCACCGGTAGTAGTCCCTATACAAGGATCACCATCTACTGCACAGCAATCCGTTCTCACCCCAGGGTACCATACCGGGTCCACCATGTACCCGCAATCGACTTCCTCCAGCTCCTCGAATCGGGTTTCACATGTCATACATCTCAGAACCGAGAAAACGCATGGTGGACGCACTGAAATATCATATCAAGAGAAACCGGGTTTTTAAAACAGCACATGCTTTCTTTTGAAATAGCCACGGTTCTCAAATCCAGAAATCTCATGAAAACAACGTATCTCAATGCTTGTAATCATAAAACATGATGTATGAGATATATAACAGAAATGTAAGCATATCCGTATATAATGTAACATGGAACAGTAATATGCACATATCGAGGGAAAACCGCTTTTTTAAATGAATCCAGTTTTTAAAATATATAGTGCGGTTCCTAAATCTCCAAAATCGAATGCAATATCATATAAAGGTGCATATGTGTATACACGCAAGTATGGACGTACAAATGTGTATGTCTGCAAGTATGGTGTACAATATGTATGTACGCAAGTATGGTGTTCAATATGTATGTACACAAGTATTGTGTATAATATGTTTGTACGCAAGTGTGGTGTACAATATGTATGTACGCATGTATGGCATGCAAGGAGTCATATCATGATGCAGTAATCCTACTATGTAGTGACATGGCAATTATCGATGATGACGTGTGTGGGCTAGAAAATCTGTGTAAGTGTAATATACGCACCATCGATAATGTTGTAGGTGTACCGGCACATGTATATGTCATGAAATGATAATAACATGAATGCAACATAAAGTAATCGTATGCGAAAGCTAACAGGTATATGTATCTAACATGGCCGAGTCGGTGAATATATCAATTGGCATCCAGCTTCACAGCATCACGTACAGTATAATCCATCGTACGACATCCTCTAGTCAATGGTATGGATCAACCTCAAGTCAAACTCATCACGTATAGAAAATCATCGTACGACGGCATTAAGCTATCAGGGACTCGATCAACCTATGCGACAATGAGGAGTACGAGCCTAACATCTCGTACGGCATATCACAAATGATTAACGAAATTCTATATATATCTGTATACCAATGTCCCGGGTCGCATCCATAACAATCTCGTATTAGGGGACCGACAAGGTATCAATCACCTCAGTCGACTCGCATCCATATAACAACATATCATAATTATACCTATGTCCCAGGTCGCATCCATAACAATCTCGTAATAGGGGACCAACAAGGTATCAATCACCTTAGTCGACTCGCATCCGTATACCAACATATCATCATACCACATGTCCTATGTCCCAGGTCGCATCCATAACAATTTCGTATTAGGGGACCGACAAGGTATCAATCACCTCAGTCGATTCGCATCCGTATACCAACATATCATCATATCACATGTCAAATCGTATTCTCTTTTCATCATAATTATATCTCACATAAGGTCAAGTTTACATATACATTCTACCTTTACTATAAGCATAAGTATATAATCTAACATACACACCCAAACCATACAATCTGCTTTTAAAATAAACGAATCGTAGTTTGAAAGTAGGGGTTACGGTGTTTTTAAGGAAAAGATATCATTTGAAAATCCGTAACATCCCTCATGTTATATGTTTAAAAGATGCAAACGATTCTTCAGTTGGGAAATAGGTATGGATCGGATGACACGTCTACGTCGACTATCTAGTCCTATAGTACCCTAAACGGCAATATCATCAACATCATCCTTAAATCCCGTCATCGCATATTAGCCGTATCATATCACCTCTAACTATGATTTAGTTTCTATTATGGTTTCTCTACCTATCCTTTAACTCTATCTATAGTATTCTATTACAGTTTCCCATAACCATATTCTATATATAAATCGGTTTCCATCAAAGTTTGCGGGGGTGTTATACGCCATCCACCTGACTTCCCCTATAGATATGGATCTACTCACCTCGATCTTCGCTTGCTGGAGTCGATGACGCCACGCTCATCCTCGGAATCCATGCGAAGGTAACTACAATATCAACATAATCTCAAATGCTATTAGAATCGAGTTCAGAAAAACCGATACGGCACACGGATCGCCTATAGGTTAGAACCTATAGCCTACGCATGCAAAACCAACCAATTAATCCTAGTTGTTGATGTACAAACATCCAACAACCAAATACAGTATCAAATACTAAAATCCAAATTTCAGAATACGGAAAACACAAAAACAGCAACATAGGAAAACAACTCCAGATTTCACCCTAGGCCAAACTAAGAGATTTCGCACATTCGGTTGCTCTAGATAGAAGGTATAGGAGCTACAGACCAAGTACGAGCAATATCCAACCTACCCAGGCCACAATTTGCGGCCATATTGCATTAATTTGCGGCCAGGAATTGGGGTATGGGGCTAGTGTTTCAGTGGTAGCCTCCAAGGTTCCTGCATGACTCCTTGTGTTTGCTAAATAAATCCTAGTGCCCCGGGGTGTTTGCAGATCTCTAAACAACCTCATAATTTTCATAAATTCCCAATATCAGGGTTTCTAGGTTTGGGGTTTGGGGTTTTATTTTTGGTTCCAGTCCATGAAACTAACTCTAGAGGGGTTATAAGGTCTCTACTAACCTCAATTTCATCTTTGGATTCAATTCCAACCCTAACCTCTTCTAGAAATTTCCAAAGTTCACATATCCACACTAAATCGATTCTAAACTTAAACTAGAATATAACAAACAAAAAACTAAACTAATTGGTAGAGATTATACCTCATTAATGCCACCAAGCAAAACCCTAGAAGTCCCAAGTCTTCAAAATCTAACTTTTCTTAGTCCTATGTGTAGAGGAAGGGATGGGGATTAATTTTTGTGAAGGGAGTATAGGGTTTGGGGGATTATTTGGAGATGGATCTAGGGTTAGAAGAGGAGGGAGATGAGGGTGAGGAAGATGAAGAAGGAGAAGAAAATTATGGGGTAAAGAAAAGACGGCAGCAGCCTCCCCCCTCTCTCACCTATTCTCATTCACCTTTTTAACCCTTTTTTATTCGTATATCTTTTCTCTTTTAAATTTCAAAACCAAATCACATAATACCTATAAACCAACACAAATGCAACAATATGTAACCAAATATTAGATGACATGGTGCACTAGACATGGAAAATAGTATTAAACACGTATTTGGCTTAATTGCGATTAGCAGTGCACTAATCGGGTTTTTATCCAAACTGCTTATAATAAATTTTTAAAATGTCAAATCCTTTAAATATATTATTAAATGAATAAATCATTTTAATTTCCATTTATTTCACAATTATTGGTATATATTTATACCAATTTTTCGAAAACCCCAATTTCGCAAATCAGCAGTTTTCGGGAAAACTATTATTTTAATATTAAATTCCAAAATTAATATTTTATGTTTTCTGAAATGATACAATATATCTAGTAGTCGGCGATCCCACCTCAATAGCGTCACGTACAGTAAAATATATAATACGACATCCTCTACTCAAGAGTGCAGATCAAACATCATTATTATACTGCGTACGGTAAAATCTATCGTACGACATCCCAAAATTGGGGTACGGATCAATTATCACATATACCTCATTATGTAAGTGCACGACGGCACCCCGGCCATCTTTCCGATGCCAAAATACGGAAGTGATGATTTGCTTAAAACTTTCAACCGGCACCACCGTGCACAAAAGTCCCGGATCGGGCCATTAAACTAAATCTAGCAAACAAGAGAAGCGGTAGAGAGATATACCGAGCGATCCATGTCCTTCGGTCTTCTCGTCGTCGTCTCGATCTTCCCGCGGAATCTCCAGTCTCCATCACTTCGCCGGCTTCTATTACGGGCTCTCATCTCTGGACCGAGGCAACTCGGGCACGAAGTTGGCTAGTCGACGTGCCCAAGATTTGCCGTAGAATAGTTTAGTGTTATGTCTCATTTGGGGTTGTAGGAAGTTGCCTATTGGTGGAGGAAATGATATATGAACTTTTGTAGAGGAACTTGGGAATTTTGTAGCATGAAAAGAACAAAATTCCCCCATAGAAATTTTGGACAGCCCCCTCCGTCTATGTTGCCGGCCATGCATGGAGAGAATGAGAGGAGAGTGGAGTGAATTAGAATAAAAAAGAAGTGAGGCACAACATAATGCAAGAGAGAGAGAGAAAGGGTGATGATAACAAGCAATGATTATAATCAAAGTCCAACACTCTATCAACCAATCATCACACCCAAAGTCAAGCCATCATGAACTCAAGAAAGTCAAGGGAGGCAAAACCATCATGATCCAACAGAATGCAAAGACCACCCTCCACAAATGCTAATTTGCACAAATGCAAATAAGCCATCCTCCACCAATCTTCAGCCAATGAATGTTACAAAGAAATATGGCCGAAACGGAAAACAATCTGGCAACTCCAAAAAACTGATCCCGTAATAAATTACAGGAAAACCCCGCTACTGTATATACATACCCGCATTTGTATTCCGACCGAAATACAAATGCAATGAAACAAAATCTACACTGTACAATACTAGGATCCGGCTTAAACCAAAGCCGGCTAGTATTATCCATCCGATCATGGTCCGTGCAATACTGCACGTATCTGATCGAACCCTGCCATATCTCCATACGGCCTCTACAGCGTTTTGCGCGAAACATGAACAACAGTCTGTGGGGGACTCTAAAGACTCGTCAATACTATGTCTGTGGATTTAACCTCTAGCACGTCAGAGGTATTAGCCATACGTGACGGGCTACCCGATATTGACCAAAAGGGACGTCTGTTAGCGAACTCATCCTGACATCCTACTGAGCCTGCCATTGACAATTTCCGTACAGTCCGGTCCGTTCGTCTATAAGCATCGCATGGCGGGCCTAGGGGGTTGGTAAAAGTCAGACCCCCAAAAGCGGTACAAGTCGTGTCGCAGTATACCCCAAAACACCCTGAGATACTACTGGAATACCTACCAGTAAATCTCCTACCTCGGCCGAGGGCTTTGTGTAATGGCTCTCCTAGACACAGCGCGACCTCACCCCCAATACCGGAAGAGACGAACCCCTGAAGATCCGCTCACTGCATCCATGTGGCTCGGGACTGTACCCAACTAAAATCTGTTTGCACGTCTCCTTTGAGCGTGGTAGGGTAGTAATCAAAGCACAGTGGGAACTCACACGAGACAAATGACGATCCTCAGGTCGATGAAGTAACTTGTACACATGTCACCAGGGAACTGCTATCTGACGTCAGGTATAAGACCAACTAGTATGTTCCCGGCGAGTCATGTCCGGTGTACTCATAACCCAATGAGCACCTGTATACATCTTAGGTGAACCAACTGACAGCAGTGGCTTGTGAGACCCACCACCGCCCCTCGTCGGGGTCTCGACTGTATACACTAGTCTACTCTGGAGTATCGATGCCCTGTCTCGAAACTCCCACGACTAGGGACCTTTTAAGGATGTGCTTATTGACTACCAGCTCCCACGTATATGATCTCCCTCATACTGCTGGCAGTCAAGCAAGAATCCTAGGGGCTCTATCAACGTGTAATAGCGACCTGTAAGGTCACCTAAAGCAGTACACGATGATAAAGATAAACCAGATAGCATACTATCATCTTATGTAAGACTGTCCTACTGGGATAGGTCCTCCCTCAATCATTGCAATCACGTGCCTGTGATCCAATAATTGACTCTGAGGGCACTATCTCGAACAATCTCCCACTTGCAGTCAAGGCTAATTTTTGCGATGTCGCATACTCACAGCCCGTGTGATACCGAACACCCAACTCCTTTACTAGTCAGTCTCACAAAGCTCGTTTGCGAAACTATTGCATTCGAGGAATGGCCTCAGTGAGTGGATCCGCTTTGATGTTTCTTTCTATGTCTCTCTATATCTCAAGTCCGCGGAGAAAGCCATCTCCCGAAATGAGCAATACCTGTCTTAGAATGTGTTTGGATGTCTGATGGGGCCTAGCTCAAAAATGAACTATAAATCCAAACTTCTTAGACTGTATCGTCAACTGACCTTAATCTGTATCCTGCGTCATGCCTCCCTCAGTATCCCCTTGGACCACCTGTCCAAAATACTGGTTAGTGTATATGCCCTAGAGGCCATTACTGTATCATACTGGTTTGTATATTACTTGATGGAAGCTTGGGATATTCACAGTTGTATATACAATCTTGCTCGAAATGGTAGTATGCTACTTGGTTTGTCTCTGCTTTAATATGTGCATGTGTTTCATTTAGCATATTGCTGATATACATATTAGTAGAGCCCTTAGGATCTTTGCTTGATTACCAGCGTTGTGATGGCACTCACACTCGTGGGAGCTGGGTGATCTATAAGCACATCCTTATACAGGTCCCTGGTCGTTGGACTATCGAGACAGGGCATCGATACTCCGGAGTAGACTAGCGTATGCGCTTCTCATCCCAGTGTGGGAGACGGTCTGTCCCACAGCCGTTAGTACGTCGTACTTGGGATAGTATATGGGTGCTCGTTAGGTTACGAGTACACATGACAGGACTCGTCGGGAACTATTGGTTGGTAGTATACCTATCGTCAGTTATCAGTTCCCAGGTGACATGAGTACAGCTTAGTCCGCTGACTTGACACTGTCACTTCGCCTCAAGTGTGTTCCCACTGCACTTTGATTACTACCCTACCACGGCTCAAAGGAGTCGTGCAAACAGGTAGTTTTTGGGTGCAGTCCCGAAGCACTTGGAGGCAGTGACGGTTAGACAGGATTCGTCTCTCCCGGTATTGGGGGTTGACATCGCGCTGTGTCCAGGAGAGCTATTACACGAGTAGTCCCTGGCCAGGGCAAGCGAGATATACTAGTAGGTTTCCAGTGTTATCTCAGGGTGTTCTGGGCTACACTCCGGCACGACTTGTACCGCTATTAGGGGACTGACGTTCACCGCCCCCCTAAGCCCGCCATGCGATGTATCAGACGAACAGACCGGACTGTACGGAGATTGTCACATACAGTCTCAGTAGGAGTTCAGATGGGGTTCACCTCGTCAGTCTTCTTATCGACATCTACCTGGGGACCGTTACGTACAGCTAGTGCCGCTTGTGGTCTGTGGTTAAACCCACTGCCAGCGTAGTGTCGAGTCTTTAGAGTCCCACACAGAGAGCTATTCGCCTTTAGGCTAAATGAGTAGAGGTCGCATGGTTTTGCGACAGGGTTCGTTCACATTCGCTCACTTGTGCACGTTTGCTGTCCGGACAGTTTATACTAGCGGGCTTTGGTTTAAGCCGGATCCTAGTATATGATTTGGGATTGGTTTTTCTCATTGTATTCGTGTTCCTCGGATCACGAATGCGGGTGTGTATGCACAGTTGTTTGAGACAGAGGGAGACGACCTTGATTAGGGTTAATGGCTACTGTCATTTTATTAACCCTAATGCTTATGTGTGTATTATAGTTAATTGATAATTAGTTTAAATAATTGTGCATGGTTATGGTTGTTGACCATTTGACTTCCTTGACTTGTTGACCTAGGTTGACACTTTGACCATCATCATTTCTTTTGGAAGATGCTTTTTGATCCTTGCAAATTGAAATGATAATGGTCACATCATGATTAACCATGACAATTATCTTACTAATTATCTAATTAAAATAATACACATATATTTGTGAGAATGGTTGATTCTATTCTCATTCTATCATTTCATTTCTCTCTCTTGTTCTTCCTCTCCGTCAAGCTCTCCCCTCTCATGTGTTGAGAAACACTTGAGCTTGAGAAAAACCCTCTCTTGATCATCTCTACTCTCATCTAGGGTTGAAGGAATAGCACTTCTTGAACCCTAGTTACTTCTAGCTTGGAGTTGAAGCCAAAGGTTGAGGCTTTCGGGTGGATCTTTCTTTGACGGGAGAAGACGACAAGGTGATCTCCTTCCACAACACCAAGGAGCAAGGATAGAAGGACATAAAGACCAAAGTTATAACCTTTCTATCACTTAGCTAGTTTCTAGTTAGCTTTAGCAAGTTTTTGTTAAGCAAAGATCCTTTAATGTCTAGTCCATGTTGCCTAAGCTCATAAAAATTCTATTTTTATTCCGTTTTCTGTCTCCCCGAAAGTACCGGGGTGGGCAACGTGGACTTACACTGGTATCAGAGCCTAACTAAACATAAACTAGCTAGGTAGTGAAGTGTAACGAAGTTCGAAACCGAAAAATCCAAAAACCGAGTTTTCAAAAACCCTAGTTTCTGTTAAAAAAATTTCTGGTTAAAACAAAATTTGTTATACACCTAAAATCGTCTCAGGGTTTTTTAAAGAACACCACCAAACCCGGTCCAGTGATTCGTCTAAACCGCCGCGTTTCCGCGGCAATAGCAAGCTATTGCCGCGGAACCGCCGCCGTTTGGACTCTTCACTGAGCCGAGTTTGGTGCGGTTTTCTTATGGCTTGATTTTAGGATTTTTAAGATGGTTTATATGTGCCCAGATTTTCCAGAATAGAAATTTATTTTTGGGGGCCTATAAATCCGTATTTTTTTCCGAACTTCACTACACTTTGACTATGACGGTTGTATCTATGATGTTTGTATGTATTGAACGTCGGCTAATCGCTATATGTCGATTACTCGGGGTTATACATATCTGTGATCTGTGTTTGATATTGTTATGTGTATATGAATGGGTTGGATTGTCGCGGGTGAATAGCCGGGGTGGATGTGAGATGAGTGTTGCTTTTCTTTCATTCATTGTAATATGTAAATTGATGTAATATTATTATTTGTATGGCCGCACAACCGGGTCGGGGTTGTAGCCGTCATTGTATAATTCTTTTTACTGTTTTTGCTCCTAGGATAGACCCATGGAGGGGGTGCACAAACTACCGGGTATCTCGAAGTGCCGAGTGGCCTACTCACGGTGTTGAGGGAGGTTGCTTCGCTTCGGGTACTTGGCGGGTAGTTTGCCGCACCCGTAGGGGTCTTGGGTGGGGTATTTGGCTATTCACCGCGACCGTGTAATCCGCTTTTCGTTGCAGGCTTGAACGGATTGCAGATTCCTAGTATATCCAATGTATTCATCTGTGATCTGTAATGTCTATCATTGCTATATATATTTATATATAATAACTATTTAGGCATTGCTTATGTTTTACAGCCGCGCTAGCCCAGCCCCCGCTCTGTCGTTAGTTAAGTAACCTAACGGGTGATGACGGGGCCCCGTGGCGAATGCGAATGGCATAAGCGTACGTCATATTTTGGTTGTTTTCTGCAATGGTAGGATTAAATGATGGGACGCATTAAAAGAACTAATGCAAGAAAATAAACCAAGTAAAAGTCGATTGGAACACTTTGAAAACCACTCGGTTCTTTTCAAAACTAAACTTTTAAACGCTGAGCTTGAACCGCTCCTTTTAAAAGCTATCTCATTCCATCGATTATATCAAGTTCACTACGTTCACGGTTTCGCCAAAACCATCCGTAGCCCTCCGTCATTCTACATGAATGGTCAAAAGTATTCAAGCTATGTATTTTGGCCAAAGTCAAGGCATAGTGATTGGTAGCGTTTGGGTATTCATGTGCAGCAAAGATAGATGCGTTGGTTTGGGACGGTCGTGCTGCCATTTTGGCCAAAGTCAAGGGTAGGTACGGGTGGGTCCAAATTAACCAGGAGAATGACGGGTAGAACTTGACATGTGACTTATGATATTTTGGCCAAAGTCAAGGTCATAAGAGCATGGGGCAAAAATCCACATCGGGAGTTTCATAAGAACTGAAACTTGCTAGCGCTGCATACCATTTGGAGTGTGATGATTCTGGTAGGATTCCTTCGGTTTTATCACGCGATGATATTTGGATCCCGATCCTACTGTGAGTATATGCTACTCCTCGGGAAAACTCTCACTTAACGATCAATGCTATAAACTTAGTAGGTGTCTAGAAAGGTGTTAGCGGGGCTACGCCCATAGGGAAAAGAGGTTACTTAATTAAGGAACTTCGCGAAAGCGTTGGAAAACCTCCCTCGAAGTACCGACACTGGCCTGGCTGAACGGTTAAGCAAGTATTGTACGGTGAGATTGATCCTGACTAATCCTTTCTTTACGGTTTGAGAAGGGATTCGAGAGACAGTGGGAGCCATCCAGTTTAGACAAACTAAAAACCACTCTAAACTTGCAAGAGCATCATGCTAAAGTGTTTCTTTTCTCTCTCCTAATTGCAGCGACCATTCAACATGACCGGACTTAAGTTATTACTAGATAAAAATATACTGACAGGGCCAAACTACAAAGATTGGCTCAGGAATGTCAAGATGGCAATCACTTATGACAAGTTGGGGTATATACTTACCACCGAAGCTCCCCCTGTCCCAGGTCCCACCTCCAGCGTCGCGGATATAGAAATCCGTAAGACATGGGAGATAGATTGCGCGAGGGCCCGATGCCTCGTACTAGCCTCGATGCACAACGAACATCAGAGGAGGCACGAGAATATGGACCTGGAGTCCATATTTCTCCATACAAAAGAACTGTATGGAGAGCAGTCTCGTATCGCAAGATACGAAGTGTCGAAGAAGCTTTTTTCGGCAAGGTTGGCCGTCGGATCATCGGTAGCGGAACACGTGCTTAAGATGATTGGCTACATTGAGGAGCTCGCGGACCTTGGGACAACGTTGGAGAATGAACTCTATATTGATTTGATTCTCCAGTCCCTTCCTTCCACTTACGCCCAGTTCATTCTTAACTTCAACATGCAAGGAAAGGAGGTTGAACTTTCCGAACTTCTGAACATGTTGAGGACTGCTGAGGGCACCCTACAGAAGGGTAGGGAGACATCCACTTTGTTTGTAGGAGGATCTTCCTCTTCTAGGTCCAGGGCGAAAGCCAAGGGCAAGAAGAAGAAAGCCCCCGCCAAACCAAGAGGCGGTGTAGGTAAAGTGGATACGAAGGGAAAAGGAAAAGCAACAAAGATAGCGAGGAAGCTAGTGGGGAAGGAAGAATGCTTCTATTGTCACAAAAGTGGTCACTAGAAACAGGATTGCAAGGCTTGGAAAGCCAGAACACAGGATTTGAAGCGAATTGCAGCTTCAGCTTCAGGTGTGTATGTTATTGAAAACTGTCTATCAATAAACTCTACATCCTGGGTATTGGATACCGGATCAGGATCTCATATCTGTAATTCTTTGCAGACGTTGAGAAAGCGTAGAGTTTTGAAGACAGGTGATATGACCCTCAGAGTTGCGAACGGTGCTAGCATGGATGGTGAGGCCGTGGGGGACTATCACCTGGGATTGTCGGATGGACATTTTTTGGTTTTGCGTAGTTGTTATTATGTACCAAATGCAACCTGTAATATCATTTCTGTATCTTTATTGTCTAAAGAAGGTTATGAATTTGCATTTGTAAGTAATGTAGTGAACATTCACCTTAATTAAGTTTTGATTGGGTCAGGTACATTGAACAACGGTATATACGTATTAAACCAACCACAGATTTTCAATGTCCAGAATACACACAAAAGAAAGTCTCCAGAAATAAATAAAACTTTCTTATGGCATTGTAGACTAGGTCACATCAATGAGAGAAGGTTGACTAAGTTACATGCAGAAGGATATTTGGATCCGTTCGAATATCAATCGTATGCAACTTGTCAATCCTGTCTCAAAGGAAAGATGACAAAGACTCCGTTTACTGGACACGGAGAAAGAGCGAGCGAGCTCTTGGGACTCGTAAACAGCGACGTGTGCAGTCCAATGTCTACACATGCACGAAGTGGTTATTCTTAGTTCATTACTTTTACGGATGACTTTTCAAGGTACGGATATGTCTTCTTAATGAAATATAAATCCGAGGCTTTTGAAAAATTCCAGGAATATAAGAATGAAGTAGAAAAACAAATAGGCAAAAGTATAAAGACACTGAGATCTAATTAAGGTGGTGAATACTTGAGTGCCGAGTTCCTGGGTTACTTAAAAGAGAATGGAATTCTCTCTCAGCTTACTCCTCCATACACTCCGCAACATAATGGTGTATCAGAGAGACGGAACCGAACCCTATTGGATATGGTACGGTCCATGATGAGTAACGCTGAGTTGCCACGATCATTCTGGAGATATGCGCTAGAATCAGCGGCATACCTTTTGAACCGAGTTCCAACTAAGACTGTGCCTACTACACCATATCAGATGTGGTGTGGGAAGAGACCCTATCTTAATCACATTAAGACATGGGGATGTCCAGCTTTTGTAAAAAAGCAGCATGCGGACAAGCTCGAGGCACGCTCAGTACAGTGCAAGTTTGTGGGATATCCAAAGAACTCCAAGGGATATTACATCTATTGCGAAGAGGAACAAAAAGTCCTTGTTTCTCGCCATGCCCACTTTCTAGAACACCAGTTCATAGAAAAAGAATTAAGTGGGAGCGCAATAGAACTGGAAGAAATTCCAGAACCACGAACTATTACTGAAAGCTTAGTAGAACCAGAGGGTTCGAAAGATCAGGACATTCCCACGCCACTCCGCAGGAGTAGTAGGCAGTCTCATCCGCCCGAGAGATACTACGGTTTTCTCATTGACGGGGATAGAGAGGATTGCATCATAGATTGTGATGAGCCTACTAGCTTCCAACAAGCCATTCAGAGCGTCGACTCAGTAAAATGGCTGGATGCAATGCGGACCGAAATGGAGTCCATGTACACCAACAAAGTATGGACGTTGGACATTGCTCCAGATGGGGTAAAACCCGTAGGATGCAAGTGGATCTTCAAAAGGAAGATTGGTGTAGATGGACAGGTTGAGACCTATAAAGCTAGACTGGTAGCAAAGGGTTTTCGTCAGCGACCTGGTTTGGACAATGACGAAACCTTTTCTCCAGTAGCTATGCTGAAATCCATTCAGATCCTTCTTGCCATTGCTGCCTTCCACGATTATGAGATTTGGCAGATGGACGTAAAGACAGCTTTTCTAAATGGACATTTAGAGGAGTGTGTCTATATGGATCAGCCAGAGGGTTTCATTCAGAGTGGGAGCAGCGGAAAGGTGAGCAAGTTGCTTAAGTCCATTTATGGACTAAAGCAGGCATCGCGGCGTTGGAACATCTGTTTTGATGAGACGGTCAAGGAATTTGGCTTTATCAAAAATCCAGATGAACCATGCATCTATTGTAGATTTGTAGCGAGAACTGTAGTATTCCTCGTTTTATACGTGGATGACATTCTCTTAATAGGAAATGACATTCCTATGCTACAATCTGTCAAGGGGTTCCTGTCACACAGGTTCTCCATGAAAGACCTGGGTGATGCCTCATACATTCTGGGTATCCGGATCTACCGTGACAGATCCAAGAGGATATTAGGACTTTCGCAGTCCAGGTACATCGACACCATACTGAAGAGATTCAGTATGGAAGACTCCAAGCGCGGTAATCTACCGGCTTGTCACGGGATCACCCTCTCCAAAGAGATGTCTCCCAAGACTGATTTGGAGAGGGATCGCATGTCTGTTATACCATACTCTTCTGCGGTAGGCTCTATAATGTATGCGATGTTGTGTACCAGACCGGATGTGGCTTATGCACTGAGTTTGGTAAGCAGGTATCAGTCAAACCCTGAGGAGAAACATTGGATAGCAGTAAAGAACATTCTCAAGTACCTGAGAAGGACTAAGGAGATGTTCTTGGTGTATGGCGGAAAAGACCTGCAGATTGAGGCCTTTGCTGACTCCAGCTTCCAGAGTGACAAGGATGATTCCAAGTCCATGTCGGGTTTTGTCTTCACCCTCAATGGAGGGGCGGTGTGTTGGAAGAGCTCCAAACAGGAAACCGTTGCTGACTCGACTATGGAAAGAGGAATACATCGCTGCATCTGATGCCGCAAAAAAACCTGTCTGGATGAAGAAGTTCTTGAGAGAACTTCAGGTGGTTCCGTCCATTGTTGACCCAATACCTCTGTATTGCGACAACAACGGGGCTATAGCTTTAGCGAAGGAACCCAGGTCCCATCAGAAATCCAGACACATCTTAAGGCTGGTATCACCTGATCAGGGAGATCGTGGATCGCCAGGAGATCGAGGTCCGGAGGGTTGCATCAGAGGATAACACAGCAGATCCATTCACAAAGGCCTTTCCCCAGACTCAGTTCGAGCGGCTGATCGAGATGATAGGTCTTCGATACGCCAGTACATGGCCTTGTGCAAGTGGGAGATTGTTAGTGTATATGCCCTAGAGGCCATTACTGTATCATACTGGTTTGTATATTACTTGATGGAAGCTTGGGATATTCACAGTTGTATATACAATCTTGCTCGAAATGGTAGTATGCAACTTGGTTTGTCTCTGCATTAGTATGTGCATGTGTTTCTTTTAGCATATTGCTGATATACATATTAGTAGAGCCCTAAGGATCTTTGCTTGATTACCAGCGTTGTGATGGCACTCACACTCGTGGGAGCTGGGTGATCTATAAGCACATCCTTATACAGGTCCCTGGTCGTTGGACTATCGAGACAGGGCATCGATACTCCGGAGTAGACTAGCGTATGCGCTTTTCATCCCAGTGTGGGAGACGGTCTGTCCCACAGCCGTTAGTACGTCGTACTTGGGATAGTATACGGGTGCTCGTTAGGTTACGAGTACACTGGACAGGACTCGTCGGGAACTGTTGGTTGGTAGTATACCTATCGTCAGTTATCAGTTCCCAGGTGACATGAGTACAGCTTAGTCCGCTGACTTGACACTGTCACTTCGCCTCAAGTGTGTTCCCACTGCACTTTGATTACTACCCTACCACGGCTCAAAGGAGTCGTGCAAACAGGTAGTTTTTGGGTGCAGTCCCGAAGCACTTGGAGGCAGTGACGGTTAGACAGGATTCGTCTTTCCCGGTATTGGGGGTTGACATCGCGCTGTGTCCAGGAGAGCCATTACACAAGTAGTCCCTGGCCAGGGCAAGCGAGATATACTGGTAGGTTTCCAGTGTTATCTCAGGGTGTTCTGGGCTACATTCCGACACGACTTGTACAGCTATTAGGGGACTGACGTTCACCGCCCCCCTAGGCCCGCCATGCGATGTATCAGACGAACAGACCGGACTGTACGGAGATTGTCACATACAGGCTCAGTAGGAGTTCAGATGGGGTTCACCTCGTCAGTCTTCTTATCGACATCTACCTGGGGACCGTTACGTATAGCTAGTGCCGCTTGCGGTCTGTGGTTAAACCCAGTGCCAGCGTAGTGTCGAGTCTTTAGAGTCCCACACAGAGAGCTATTCGCCTTTAGGCTAAATGAGTAGAGGTCGCATGGTTTTGCGACAGGGTTCGTTCACATTCGCGCATTTGTGCACGTTAGCTGTCCGGACAGTTTATACTAGCGGGCTTTGGTTTAAGCCGGATCCTAGTATATGATATGGGATTGGTTTTTCTCATTGTATTCGTGTTCCTCGGATCACGAATGCGGGTGTGCATGCACAGTTGTTTGAGACAGAGGGAGAGGACCTTGATTAGGGTTAATGGCTACTGTCATTTTATTAACCCTAATGCTTATGTGTGTATTATAGTTAATTGATAATTAGTTTAAATAATTGTGCATGGTTATGGTTGTTGACCATTGGACTTCCTTGACTTGTTGACCTAGGTTGACACATTGACCATCATCATTTCTTTTGGATGATGCTTTTTGATCCTTGCAAATTGAAATGATAATGGTCACATCATGATTAACCATGACAATTATCTTACTAATTATCTACTTAAAATAATACACATATATTTGTGAGAATGGTTGATTCTATTCTCATTCTACCATTTCATTTCTCTCTCTTGTTCTTCCTCTCCCTCAAGCTCTCCCCTCTCATGTGTTGAGAAACACTTGAGCTTGACAAAAACCCTCTCTTGATCATCTCTACTCTCATCTAGGGTTGAAGGACTAGCACTTCTTGAACCCTAGTTACTTCTAGCTTGGAGTTGAAGCCAAAGTTGAGGCTTTCGGCTGGATCTTTCTTTGACGGGAGAAGACGACAAGGTGACCTCCTTCCACTACTCCAAGGAGCAAGGATAGAAGGACATAAAGACCAAAGGTATAACCTTTCTATCACTTAGCTAGTTTCTAGTTAGCTTTAGCAAGTTTTTGTTTAGCAAAGATCCTTTAATGTCTAGTCCATGTTGCCTAAGCTCATAAAAATTCGATTTTTATTCCGTTTTCCGCCTCCCCGAAAGTACCGGGGTGGGCAACGTGGACTTACAATACTGCCACTTGTCAGAAGGAAATCTATAACTCTGACAACCTCTCTGTCATCCAGGTCACCTTGGAAGCCTGGAATGATAAATGTCTCTTGAATGAAGCTGTTGTTATCATATCTCTAGAACATCCACTTATGTTCTAAAACTTTTTCCGATTGTTTTTCTAGGATTGGATTAATATCAACTTATTGCATCTCGTGCAAAAACAACCTCTGTTGTGGTACTTGACATCTCATGATTGACTCAATTGCCTAAGCAAGTGATCTGCCAATCATGCACATCCCTCTCCCCTTTAGTCACTAAGACACCTTTAGAGAGGGTGACTCCATCACCTGCAGGTACACTACCGTGCCAGGAGTCGTCCATTCTAAATACTCTTAGAATGTTGTCTAAGTACCCAGATTAGGAAACTATCCAAATCTAGATCTAAAACCATAGATCCAGTAACCAGAATGTTTGATATGAAATCCATTTCCTTTGTGGAGAAACCACTGTGTGACGACCAAAGTATAACCGATCGTAGTATAGGAGTTTCTTTTCCTACTCTTTGTATGTCATCAAAATACCATGACAACACACCCCACTACCTTCTTAACAGATCAATCCCCTATTCTGATGAAGTCAAACATATGACTGTCACATCAAAAATAGATGATCTATCTCCGCTATATCTGCTTTAGTCTATAAATAGACATAAGCCACTTATCTACTATGCCTCCGCTGCTCCCACAGACTACGGCAACCTTTTGGCAGAGTCATATAGACGTACACTTCTAAAGCTATTTTAGAACGACGCTATACTCATCCTCCTGCCGGGTCTCATAATCTGGAACAATAGCAATGGCAAGTCTGGGTAAACAAGAACCTCCCTGTCACCGTCCTTGAGGCTACCGGAGTACCTCTGGGTGCCTGAGGTTACCCACCAAGTCTGCGCAGTGGCCATTGGAATATCAAACCAGATTGAATCATTAGGTTCTTATCAAATTTTCCGTAATCGTTTGCGGTTCTGGAAACACTTCCAGTTCTACCATACTCCCACTACTGTTTTCTGAAAAAATCCATTTCCTTTAAAATTGTGGCGAGTCAAGAACAATATCACTATCGATCTTCCACATGGTAGAAAGTCAACCCTCGTCATAGCCTGGGTCAACCCACAAACAGCCATTACAGAAACGTGCCTTGAGTTATCCAGAGTCTGGTTTTAAGCATAAGCCGGACAACTCCCCGTATCTTAACATCATTAAGATATGAACTGTTTTATATCCAATACAGAAACAGAGGCACTAATTTAATTGAACAAGATTCAAATCATGCAGCTATTTCCAGTGCATGTCAACTAAACGGAAAGAGGCCGATCAACGTTAGTCAACTTAGGAATGCTTCCAATTATGAGTAACCTGAAAGAGAAACAAGTTCTCTAAAATATTACTATCAACTGAATACCACACACAAGTATCTACATCTTCGATCACCTTGAAGAATCCCGATACTTGCAACACCTGGTTCTCTACTCTATTCTTATACCTATAACTTCTCAAAACTCAGACCTTGTGTTTCTACGAAACACAAGTCTAAGAACCAGAGAAGTCACAAGTAAACAGAATCTAGTACGAGTACCAACCCCTCTGTCCTAATGGACACTGGACAACATACAATACTTCGTATAAGACCCTTGAGTCTAATAACTCATTCCCTGTGTGTCGTAGGTTGAAAACTGTGGTTATGGTAAAGAAGAATTACACCGTTGTTTAATGCTCCTTACCTAACCATCTACTTATATAGGTAAATGTCATGGACATAATTTAAAAAAGGTATATCTCACTCTATAAAAATAGACGTACAGATATATCAATTTGAAATTGGTGCATAACAACGGATATTCAAAACCAAATATTTGTCGTCCGGCAAACAACCCAGGTGACTTCCTCAAATATCACCGATTACAACGAATCCTGATATAATGAGGATGATCACCTAATTCCCAACAAGTTTCTCCCACTCATCATCTGTAAAACCATACAGATGTAAGAATCAAACCTGGTAAATACATACCCTGGAGCAAGTATCTAATCGGGAAATCAGTTTTCTTTTAACATTACACGGTGAAACTGAAACATTGAAATGTTTCGATGGGGTATCCCAATGTTCCTAGTAATGCCTCTTCCATTATCCAGATTCATGACTATAACCGTTTAATTCTTTGCCACCTCTCCAAATACCTTTATATGTCTTTAGTCATTACCTTCTGCACACCCCTTTAGGCCAAATGGTTTTCTTCCTTCCCTACCGTTCGGCACCAGCCTATGGTTTGGAAGAAGACTATCCAATAAGCATAATGGGTGTACTGTCCTAATCCTAGGAGCACTCGCAATGCGAGAGAAGGTGAAGATAAAAGATAACCGAATAAACCTTATTCCTATTTCTCCTGAACCAGAATCCATCCCCGAACTGGAACAAGTTCCTTTCGAGTTCATATATAACCATACGATGGAGTATCCAATAAACCGTGGATCTTCGTAGTGATACGAAGTGTCCTGGAGAAATACAAAGGTGCTTTAGGATTGGCGAAGAAATATTTGGTTTGGTCGTGAATAACAGTCGCAATTTACTTTGCCCTCTTATTATTCCCTTCATATGTCTTTACTTAATACCTTCTGTACACCATCGTTATGCTAATTGGTTTTCTTCACTCCCTACCGTTCAGCACCAGCCTTATGTTTGGAAGAAGAATATCCAATTTGCGTAATAGGTGTACTATCTCCTAAACCAAGGAGTACTCGCAACCTAAGAGAAGGTAAAAGTAAAAGACAACTGAATAGTCCTATCCGTTTCCTCCAGAGCCGGAAACCATACTCGAATAAATTCCTTCGAGTTCGTATATAACCATACGATGGTTTTGTCCAATGGAAGTGGACGTTCGCAGTAATACGGGGTGTCCTGGAGAAAAGGGTAAAAGTAGGAGTGGCAATGAGGTATGCAACTCTGACAATCCAAAAGCCAGTGTTTAAGAAGGTTCGGTTAATTTTGGTCACTGAGTCATAGTCTAGGATCGGGTCATGGTCGCTGCCAAAGAGAGAGAGAAAAGAAACACTCAGCGTGCACTTTAACCTAGATCAGAATGGTTACCAATTTATCTAATCTGGAAACCTCCTACTATACCGTCAAATTCTCTTCCAAACCTGAAAGAAGAATTAGTCGGGATCACCCGAGGAGTAAACCAACTCATCAGTGGGAATCGGGATCCAACTATCATCGCATGATAATGTGACGGAATCCGCTCACGTTATCACACTCCAGAAGGTATGCACATATCTGGCAAGTTTCAGTTTCTTTAGAAACTCCCGATGTAATTTTTGCCCCATGCTCTTATGACCTTGACTTTGGCCAACAAATCATAAGTCACATGTCAAGTTCTACCCGTCATTCTCCAGGTTAATTTGAGCCCACCCGCACAAGCCACTGACTTTGGCCAACAAGGCTATACGACTGCCCTAAACCAACGCATTTATCTATGCTGCACATGAATACCCAATAGCTACCAATCACTATGCCTTGACTTTGGCCAACAAACATAGCTTGAATACTTATTGACTATCCATGTGAAACGACGGAGGGCTACGAATGGTATCTGGCGAAAACCTTTAACGTAATGAACTTGATATCGTTGAAGGAACCGGATAGCTTTTAAAAATCTAGTGACGAAAACCTTTGCTAAAGAGGTCACTCCCGGTTAAGGGATCTCGACTCTTTCCCCGTAAAATGAGGTGCAGGATATTCCAACTGAATACCACGATGCAAAGCAAAAGTAATCGGCTATAGTGAAGTTATTGCCCTGACGCAAACTTCTGTCCAAGGGGTCACTCCCGGTGAAAGGATCTCGGCCCTTGCCTCGTCGACTGAGGTGCTGGATATTCATAACCGAATACCACTGTGCAAAAAAAAAGAGAACGCCCTTGCAATAACAGCTTTTTGAAAAATGGTTCCAACAACATCAGAATAGGTTTGTTTTTAACTTGCATTGATCCGAATCAATGCAGTCCCATCAATTGATCACACCATAAAAGAACGAAAATAATGACCTACGTATATGCTATCCGCATTCGCCACTGGGTCCCGTCATTACCCGTTAGGTTAGTTAACTAACGACAGAGCGTGGACTGGACTAGCGCGGATGCAAAACATATACAACATCTACTATTATATATATCAATATATAATATTTTGCTCAAGGCGTGATAAAATGCAACATCACAGAAATGTAATAAGTATCAAAGAACAATACAGATATCTGGGATCCCCGGGTTTCACAGAGCCTCTACTGAAACCCGATGTTCCCCTGGTCATGTGGATAGCCTGTGCAATGAAATCCTAGACCCCTACGGGCGCGACAAGTTACCCGCCAAAAGCTGAAGCGAGGCAGCCCCTTTCAGCAACGTGAATGGACCACCCAGCACTTCATGGAATCCTGTAACTTGGGCACCCCTCCTTGGGTCAACCTGTACCCCCTATGAGTGCGGCGAATAGCCCGCCAATTTTAGAGTGAGGCCCCTCCATCTCAACGCCATGAGATGCGGGCTCGTTGCCCTCTAGAACCCGGCTATCCGTGCACCCCTCCGCGGGGTAATCCTAGTACAGAAAGTAAAATATACATACAACGGATACATCGACCTCGACCCGGTCGTGCCCCAAAAGAATAATATACAATCAGGCAGTGACGATAGTCCACATGTCGAACGCTCGCCCCGCAATATCAAAAGTACATAGTACAACAAAAACTGTACTACCATTGCATCCAGGCTATCCCCCATGACCAATCCGCAGCATCACAGCACAACACAGAACATCAACGTGAATGTCACGTTCGCAAATCCGTCTAACCGGGCTATAGCAGTTATACAGGATTTACCGATCAAGTGACATTCACGGTCGCAGATATAATGTAAATACTGAGAACTAATGTGTTTAAAATATTCGATCGATCAAATTTACCTAAGAGGGCCCCAAGCACTACTGTAGCACATAAAGAAATTCTCGGCCCAAACAGAATGTTCCAAAACCCCTATTTTCAACACAGAGGCCCTCTGGAAAAATTTGATGCACGGAACAGTAAATATAGCGGTGGAACCGCGGCCCAAACATGGGTTTGGCCGCGGTTCCGCGGTGGAATAATGTGTTCATGCGACCAAATTTCACCAGAGTGCTTATACCTCTTTGTACATGGCTCTGCAACAACCTGAAAAAATTTTCGAGCCCAAAAAATTTCGACAGAGAACTGATGTACATGAAAATGCGGTTTTAGGACTTTTGTTCGATCGGAAATGTAAACACATTAGACAAAACTAGACTAGGTTAATGGCGTGGCTCTGATACCAGTGTAAGTGCACGGCGGCGCCCCGGCCGTCTTTCCGAGGCCAAAATGCGGAAGCGATGATTTGCTTTAAACTTTCAACCGGCACCACCGCGCACAAAAGTCCCGGATCGGGCCATTAAACTAAATCTAGCAAACAAGTGAAGGGGTAGAGAGATATACCGAGCGATCCGTGTCCTTCGGTCTTCTCGTCGCCGTCCCGATCTCCCCGCGGAATTTCCCGTCTCCATCACGTCGCCGGAAGGGCACTACTTCGCCGGCTTCTTTTACGGGCCCCCACCTCTGGACCAAGGAAACTCGGGCACGAAGTTGGCGAGTCGACGTGCCCAAGATTTGCTGTAGAATAGTGTAATGCTATGTCTCATTTGGGTTGTAGGAAGTTGCCTTTTGTTGGAGGAAATGATATATGAACTTTTGTAGAGGAACTTGGGAATTTTGTAGCATGAAAAGAACAAAATTCCCCCATAGGAATTTTGGACATCCCCCTCCCTCTATGTGGCCGGCCATGCATGGAGTGATTGAGAGGAGAGTGGAGTGAATTAGAATCAAAAAGAAGTGTGGCACAACATAATGCAAGAGAGAGAAAGAGTGATGATAACAAGCAATGTTCATAATCAAAGTCCAACACACCATCAACCAATCATCACACCCAAAGTCAAGCCATCATGAACTCAAGAAAGTCAAGAGAGGAAAAACCATCATGATCCCACAAAATGCAAAGACCACCCTCCACAAATGCTAATTTGCACAAATGCAAATAAGCCCTCCTCAACCAATCTTCAGCCAATGAAAGATACAAAGCAATATGGCCGAAACAGAAAACAAACTGGCAACTCCAAAAAACTGATCCCGTAATAAATTACAGGAAAACCCCGCTACTGTATATACATACCCGCATTTGCATTCCGACCGAAATACAAATGCAATGAGACAAAATCAACACTGGACAATACTATGATCCGGCTTAAACCAAAGCCGGCTAGTATTATCCGTCTGATCATGGTCCGTGCAATACCGCACGTATCTGATCGAACCCTGCCATATCTCTAAACAACCTCTACAGCGTTTTGCCCGAAACTTGAACAACTGTCTGTGGGGGACTCTAAAGACTCGTCAATACTATGGCTGTTGATTTAACCACTAGCACGTCAGAGGTATTAGCCATACATGACGGGCTACCAGCTATTGACCAAAAGGGACTTCTGTGAGCGAACTCATCCTGACACCCTACTGAGCCTGTCAGTGACAATATCCGTACAGTCCGGTCCGTTCGTCAATGAACATCGCATGGCGGGCCTAGGGGGTTGGTAAAAGTCAAACCCCCAAAAGCGATACAAGCCGTTTCGGAGTGTAGCCTAGAACACCCTAAGATACTTTTGGAATACCTACCAGTAAATATCCTGCCTCGGCCGAGGGCTTTGTGTAATGGCTCTCCTAGACACAGCGTGACCTCACCCCTAATACCGGGAGAGACGAACTCCTGATGATCCGCTCACTGCCTCTATATGGCTCGGGACTGTACCCAACTAAAACCTGTTTGCATGTCTCCTTTGAGCGTGGTTGGGTAGTTATCAAAGCACAGTGGAAACTCACATGAGAAAAATGACGATCCTCAGGTCGATGAACTAACCTGTACACATGTCACCAGGGAACTGCTATCAGACGTCAGGTATAAGACCAACTAGTATGTTCCCGGCGAGTCCTGTCCGGTGTACTCATAACCCAATGAGCACATGTATACATCATAGGTGAACCAACTGACACCAGTGGCATGTGAGACCGGCCAACGCCCCTCGTCGGGGTCTCGACTGTATACACTAGTCTACTCTGGAGTATCGATGCCCTATCTCGAAACTCCCACGACCAGGGACTTTTTAAGGATGTGCTTATTGACTACCAGCTCCCACGCATATGATCGCCCTCATACTGCTGGCAGTCAAGCAAGATTCCTAGGGGCTCTATGAACGTGTAATAGCGACCTGTAAGGTCACCTAAAGCAGTACACGATGATAAAGATAAACCAGATAGTATACTATCATCTTGAGTAAGGCTGTCCTACTGGGATAGGTCCTCGCTCAATCTTTGCAATCACGTTCCTGTGATCTAATAGTTGACTCAGAGTGCACTATCTCCAACACATTATTCATATGGTATCATTATCATAATATCCTGAATCCGGGGTACCGTTCTATAGCCTAGTACATACCAATACCGTCAAACATATATCCGCGTGTGAATAAAATCACATCGCCTACCGATCCACTAAAAAATCATGTTGTATCTCATATTACTACCCAAATCACATAACCGATCTCACGGCATCATGCCCGATCATATCGACTCACCTCCAAGTATCATATACTATCCTCATCATCCATGTATATATATATCTGTACCAACGCAACCCCCCCACATATATATATAAACATATATACCCAAACATATCACGTGTGTGCATGTATGTGTGTGTGAACCTTTACTCTAGGGTTTGCGACTAAGAAACTAACTAAAAACACATTCTTTACATTTACACTAAACCAACCCAAGTCTCCTGAAGTCTTTCTTTCTAAGTATAGACATCTCGCAACAACACATAGGTATATATATATATATATATTTATATACATATCATAAAGCATCATGCCCTACGAAATTGCGGGGGTGCTATACGCCATCCACCCGACTTCCCACGTAGATATACATCTACTTACCTGGACTCCTCGGCTAATCTGATCCGATTCCTGCTCTGCCATTTCCGCGCAATATCTGATGCCTCAGCACCCGATCCTAGAAACGTACACAAGTAAAAAGAGAATAAATATATAATTAGTCGTGGACACAATCAATACAAGTCAACCACGCGCCGTAACTAGACACGCACGCACTTGGTGCACAAAACGCGCTCGCGACAAAGCCACAGACCACTACTAGGGTCGCAATACGTGGCAAGTACCAAACCAAAAACCCAATCGCACCAATCGTGCATCCACGACACATCAAATATTATAAGAAATAGGTTATAATTCAGCAAAACCTCACACTTAAATAAAATCGATTTAACCCAAAAACCTAGTAAGCATCTTTTAACCGTTTTATAACGAACTTGATGTTTTAAGAATTTTAGTGGCCACAATGCTCACTAAATATCTTAATTAAGTCATACCAATATTAATTATATTCTAAACTCATATCTTTACCTTAATCACAAAAATCTAGTTTGCAAAATGGTTTAATTAGGACAAATTAAATGTAACAATTTGCAAACTAGCAACTAGATTAGGTTTTGCATATCTTAAGATGCTAAAATACATCACACAACCATCATCAAATGATCATAACCCTAACTTGATTTCAACCCTTCTCCTGAATTTCAAACTTGCAATTTAAAACCATAATTAAACACCTAATTAAGTTGATTCGAAGTATTTAACCAAAAATTAAACACTAGGGTTAGGATTTATACCTCAAAGATTGTAGATCAAACATGCATCTTAGCATCCCAAACTTGCTTCTTTTCACCAAGGTACATACTAGAGTAGCAAATGAAAAATGTGTAAAGATTGGATTTTGAGTTTGTGTTATTTTTGAAGCAATTTTTAACAATTTTTCAAGAGAAATTGAGGTGAAGAAATGAAGGGGCTGCCATGGCGAAGGCTCGCCCAGATTTTGAGACGGGGACGAGAGAGTGTGAGGTGAGGAAAAAACCAAGTAAAGAAAGCCCATGCCTCAATTATTTACACCCCTTACTTCAATTCTTTATTCTTTTCTTTTTTCATTTTCTTTTCTTTTGTGTGATGAGAACTTGAGGTTTGAAATGGGGAGTTGGCTGCCTTGGGCTCGGCCAGCAAAGGTATGTGGGGTGAGTGTAAGTGAGAGAGAGTGGTGACTACACCCCACACACACACACAACATCATATCCTACATGTTTCATCATTTCTTTTAATTTATTATTCTCTTTAACCTTTTTCTTTAAATTTCAAGAACCGCCTTGAATTCTTTTCATTTCAAAAACCACATGTTACACTTTAGTTTATTGTGTCATGATGAACAGAACTTGTATTAACCCATTCCAATTTGTAATTATCACTAATTTAAAGTATTAGTGAAAGCTTATAATAATATTTAAAATAATTAATTACGGAAAATATTTTAGTAAACTAGCAATTTTATAAGTGACCTATTAAATACGAAATACTAGAAATTACATAGCTAGAATAGGTACATTTATGTCTATGTTGAAAAATAATTATATCTTCGTTTCTTTATGAAAAACACCAGTTATTTTACCGGTTATCAGAAATTTCACCTAAACGATTTTCAAAACGTTACAGCCATTCCCCCTTAAAGAAATTCGTTCACCGAATTTAAATTAAAACTCCCCGAAATACTAAAACATTTCAGCAAAACACTCAGGGCTCCGAAATCTTAAATTCTTAAGACACATCTTAGCTCAATGCATGCACAGGAAAAATGAGTATATAACTCAAAATCAAAACTCCGTCAAGCATCACACAATCATCGGAGTCATGGTGAAGATACCAATGTCAAAGTCCAATACGAAAACTAACATGATATACTCAAAACTATAACATGTACATTGTACGCATCGTTGTAAACTCGTCAAAACATCTGGAAAAACAATGCATGCCAAACCTTTTTCCAGTCGCTGTGCGATGCGCGTATCACAGCACAAGTAGCGGACGTTTATTGTAATAAAGATAACTATATATATATATGTATATCCTTTGTTTAACATACACGTCCCGCCTTTTTGAAAAATAATTTAGAAGGGTTTCCTTTGTAAACTGTTTTGTGTCATCTCGGACACATAGTCAAAATATTGAGACTGTAGCACTTTTTTGGAAATCCCTTCGGTAAGTATCGATGGATGCAAAAACATATTCAGATACTGTCCTCTGACTAGTCCTGCTCAGTTACTGTACCAAATAGTAAAATCATAAAACATACCGCTCCAAAAGAAACCAATATCAAAATGTGTATAAGAATGCCACGTGTTTCTGGTACGCATAAAAATCGAAATCAAAGCACTAAAAGTGCATGAAAACTACGTAAAACTCGAAATCAAAGCACTAAAAGTGCATGAAAACATACTGCATCAGGACCACCATTGTATATCTGTTATTTCAGTTGTATCTAGTAAAACTCCATCAACCAAGCTTAACCTTTGGTTACATTTGGTTACATTTCTAACCTCATACTTCATGGCATGCTTAACCTTTGGTTACATTTGCTTACATTTCTAACCTCATGGCATGCTTAACCTTTGGTTACATTTCTAACCTCATCAATAATTTATTCATCACAATTTCATCTTCTTCCTCATCTTCACAAGAGCTTTCTAGCTTTTAGATTTGTGATGAATTAAAGTGAGAATGAAAACACAAGTGGGCAAAATTCATACTTCATCATCCTCATCTATTCTAGCCACTTAGATTAGGGTGTTCATTTCACTAATACTTAATTAGTGAAAAGAGAGCTTTGGTTTGTGATTCCTCAAGGTAGATCATCTTGGATTGTGAAGATTACTAGCAAGCATACATCATTCACTTCAGGAGCCTCTCAAGAGTATGGGAACATGATGATCACAGCTAAGTGACCTGAACTCGGAGCTTATGAAGTGAAGGAACGGACTACAAAGGTTGTAATCCCTAACTCTTAGAAGTAAAGTTGTTTACTTTTTCAATGTTAACCCTAATTCTCTAGTAAAGATCTTTGCTTAGGTTGTTTGGCACTTGAAAAATTTAATTTTGGCATGATTGATGCCTTGTAGAACCTTGTTGTCATGCCTAAGAACCATACAGTGGTATCAGAGCCTAGCTAGAGCATTAGGCGTTGCGTAGGCAAAGTTAAAAATCCGATCGAACCCCGAAACACCATTTTTTGACCACCTATATGGAAATATTTCAAAAAGTTTGATTTTTTCATGTTAAAAATATTCAGAAAATCATGCAGGGAATTCTATGGACAATCCTGAAGAACGAAACCCTAACTTGTCTATGTGTCCATGGATTCGCGGCTAAAACCTGGTTTTGGCGGTGGATCCGCGGCTCCACTTAAGAAGCATGGGTCTGGCCCTTCAGCTGTAGTTCCGTAGGTACTGGGGCATGATTCTGGGAATTTTTAATTATGCTCAAGTGTTGAGCTTTCTGAGAATTTTGGGAATTCGTTGTTTCGATTTAATTATTTAACGTCGTCTAGCTTTCTGTAATGTGATACAAAATGTGGAATTCATATTGTTAGGCATGAAATCAGCAATATGTGATATTTCGGGTTTACGATGTCAAAGTGATTGTGGATTCCAAATGTTATAGTTTTACATTTTATTTTTTGCGACCGTAAGTGTAATATATGGTGTATCACCTGTTTTATTGCTATACATCAACGACAATTGGGATACGCATATTTACTTACGTTTATGACATGTGATGTTATGTGTTGCTGTGATATGTTGTATCGGATCATTGTGTTCTAAATAGCTGGGGGTTTTCTGTGAGATGAGGGTTTTAATTTTCATTCATGTAAAATTCTTTGTATGTAATATTCTTTTATTATGGCACTTCCGGGTTGAGGATGATGTCACCATTGTATATTATTTACTTTTCCGCTTTAGGATAGACCCAGGTGGGGAGCACAACTAACCGGGTTCTAGGGTACAGTGGGAGGCCATCTCGAGGAGTCGAGACCGGGTCTTCTAACTCTAGAATTGGTAGGGTTGCTTGCCTCTCTCGTAGGGGTCTCGGGATGTAGGTTTGGTTATTCGTCGCGACCGTGGAATCCGTGTTTTATAGAAGCTTAAAATAAAACACGAACCTCTTATTATATCCAATATTTCATATGTTATCTTCTGCTGCTGATATACTGTGATGAGATCATATTATATGCGTGAGACGAATGTTTTATTATTATATATGTGATATATAGTAAACGTTGCTTATGTTTTACACCCGCAATAGTCCCGTCCCGCTATGCCATTAGTTAAGTAACCTAACGGTGCATAACGGAACATTGTGGCGAATGCGGATGGCATAAGCGTACGTTGTATTTTCGTTTATTCTGTGATGCTTAGGGAATCATAAATGATGGGATTCATTAATGAGATTAATGAAAGAAAATGAAACCTAAAAGATGTTGTAGAATCAAATTTATAAAAAGGGCAGCTCTAGTTTTTCTTTGCATAGCGGTATTCCTTGTACAATATCCAGCATCTTATTCGATAAGGAAAGAGCCCAGATCCCTTCACTGGGAGTGACCAGTTTAGCGAAACTAGAAGATACTACAACTCACTCGGTTTTGTTTTTTATTGCTTCTATAGTTCTTGCTTTGCACGGTGATATTTGTGAAATATCCCGCAACTTATTCGATAAGGAAAGAGCCGAGATCCCTTCACCGGGAGTGACCTCTTTAGAGAAACTAGCAAAAGCCTCAAAAAACACTCCTTTTCAAAACCACTTGTTTCTACAATGATATAAGGTTTGTTCCCCTCCGAATGGCGGCGCACAAGACTGCGATGTCTTGGCACTGAGACTCGGGGCAGATGCTAATTGGTGCTATCCGTCCACCTCTCCGAAGATGCCAAGTTGATTTATGGCACCATGTATCGAAGGTTTAGACGGATGCGTCCGATGTAGCAGACTTCGTCAGATTCCCCCTCGTTTGAGGGGTTTTTGATTGTGGGGACGCTCTTCCCTGCAGGCGCAAGCCCCTGCAGTTAATTACGCTACCGCATTGCGGTAACAACTTGTTGGAGATAGTGCCCTCAGAGTCAATTATTGGATCACAGGCACGTGATTGCAATGATTGAGGGAGGACCTATCCCGGTAGGACAGTCTTACTCGAGATGATAGTATGCTATCTGGTTTATCTTTATCATCGTGTACTGCTTTAGGTGACCTGACATGTCGCTATTACACGTTGATAGAGCCCCTAGGATTCTTGCTTGACGACCAGCAGTATGATGGCGATCATATACGTGGGAGCTGGGGTCTATAAGCACATCCTTAAACGGTCCCTAGTCGTGGGAGTTTCGAGACTGGGCATCGATACTCCATTAGTAGACTAGTGTATACAGTCGAGACCCCGACGAGGGGCGGTGGCCGGTCTCACAAGCCACTGGTGTCAGTTGGTTCACCTAAGATGTATACAGGTGCTCATTGGGTTATGAGTACACCGGACAGGACTCGCAGGGAACCTGCTAGTTGGGCTTATACCTGACGTCAGATAGCAGTTCCCTGGTGACATGTATACAGGTTAGTTCATCGACCTGAGGATCGTCATTTGTCTCGTGTGAGTTCCCACTGTGCTTTGATTATTACCCTACCACGGCTCAAAGGAGTCGTGCAAACAGGTTTTAGTTGGGTACAGTCCCGAGCCACATGGAGGCAGTGAGCGGATCTTCAGGGGTTCGTCTCTCCCGGTATTGGGGGTGAGGTCGCGCTGTGTCTAGGAGAGCCATTACGCAAAGCCCTCGGCCGAGGCAGGAGATTTACTGGTAGGTATTCCAGTAGTATCTCAGGGCGTTCTGGGCTACACTCCGACACGACTTGTACCGCTTTTGGGGGTCTGACTTTTACCAACCCCCTAGGCCCGACATGCGATGCTCATAGACGAACGGACCGGACTGTACGGATATTGTCACTGACAGGCTCAGTTGGGTGTCGGGGTGAGCTTCCTCATCGACGTCCCTTTTGGTCAATAGCTGGTGGCCCGTCACGTATTGGCTAATACCTCTGACGTGCTAGTGGTTAAATCCACAGCCATAGTATTGACGAGTCTTTAGAGTCCACCACACTTTCAGTTACTCAGCTTTCGGGCGAAACGCTGTAGAGGCCGTATGGAGATATGGCAGGGTCCGATCAGATACGTGCGGTATTGCACGGATCAGGATCGGACAGTTTTGTACTAGTGGCCGTATGGTTATATGGCAGGGTTCGATCAGATACGTGCGGTATTGCACGGATCAGGATCGGACGGATATTACTAGCCGGCTTTGGCTTAAGCCGGTCCTAGTTTAGTACAGTGTAGATTTTGTCTCTTTGCATTTGTATCCGGACGGAATACAGATGCGGGTGTGTATGCACAGCATTGGGGTTTTCCTGTAATTTATTACGGGACCAGTTTTCTGGAGTTGCCAGTTTGCATTCCGTTCCGGCCGGTTTTCCTTTGTTCTTTCCCGGCCGGACTTTTCCGATGGAGGGGGTAATTTGCAGTTTTGCAAATTACACTTTGTGGAGGATTTTCTTGCAAATGTATTTATCATGATAGCATCTTTAGATGCCATTCTTTTCCTTGATCTTTTCTTGCTTTATTCATGATGAGAAAGGATTTGATTTGTGATTAGAATTGATAAGAAAGTTTGTAATGATAATGTTTGGATATGGTCACCTCTCTTTTGCTCCTACACTCACCTCCCTTTGCATTATGTTTCATTCCTCCACCATTCTTCTTCTCACTTGAGAAAAATGATAAGTTTTTTCATGAGAGGAAAAAGAAAGAGAGAAGAAGAAGAAGAGAGCTTCTTCTTGAGAGTTTCATTTCTTGATCTCATTCATGCTAGAAAAATGCAAGCACCATTTTTCTTATCTTATTTCCTCCATCATCTTCAAATGGAAACAAACCCCAAGTGAGACACTACACTACACATTCTACAGCATATCTTGAGCATGTCGAGTTGCCGGCTTCATGCTCGAGTTGTCTCGGTATTGAGGCGGGAGCCCGTAAAAGACGCAGGTGATGTGGTGCCCTTTCCAGCGAGGAGGCGACGATATGGAGACTACACTTTCCGCGGGAGATCGGGACGATGACGAGAAGACCGGAGGACTCGGATCACTCGGTATACTTCTCTTCCCATCTCTAGATAGCTAGTATAGGTTAATGGTTAACGATCCGGGTTTTCTTTGTCCGCGGTAGCGCCGGTTTCCGAGTAAGGAAAATTTTTGATTCCGCAATTTGGCCTCGAGTAAGACGGCCGGGGCGCTGCCGTGGCGCAACACAACTTTCTCCTTCTCCAGATGGTCACTTCGTGTCGTGGGTGTTTGTTTTGTATTTTGTTGCCTGTGGATTGTTTACGGAAACTGAGTTATGTCGTCGCCCGTAGGGCATGGGCTAGTCCAAATCCGTATTATCTTAGATTCGGGTTTCGGGGTTTGGTTTGAGGATACGTCAGCCATACTTGAGGCTAAGATCAACTCAAACGTTTGTTAAGGATACGTTAGTCTAACTTTGAAACTAAGATCAACTTAACGGGATCGTTTAGATCCGACAAAAGAGCATGTGGGGCTCTATTGTTCTAGTTTAAGGACATTGCGGTCCATCGTATGTATGGCCGTCGGGACCCGTCACCTCTCTGACGACGTTGAACGATTACAACGACGGATGTCAGAGGAGTTCAGGGATGTACCCTCGAGCCAGAGTTAATTGGGAGGATTCATAGTCCAGTCTGTTTGAAAGTTTATGTTGGAGATAGTGCCCTCAGAGTCAATTATTAGGTCACAGGTACGTGATTGTAATGATTGAGGGAGGACCTATCCCGGTAGGACAGTCTTACTCGAGATGATAGTATGCTATCTGGTTTACCTTTATCATCGTGTACTGCTTTAGGTGACCTGACATGTCGCTATTACACGTTGATAGAGCCCCTAGGATTCTTGCTTGACCACCAGCAGTATGAGGGCGATCATATAAGTGAGAGCTGGGGGTCTACAAGCATATCCTTAAAAGGTCCCTAGTCGTGGGAGTTTCGAGACCGGGCATCGATACTCCATTAGTAGACTAGTGTATACAGTCGAGACCCCGACGAGGGGCGGTGGCCGGTCTCACAAGCCACTGGTGTCAGTTGGTTCACCTAAGATGTATACAGGTGCTCATTGGGTTATGAGTACACCGGACAGGACTCGCCGGGAACATGCTAGTTGGTCATATACCAGACGTCAGATGGCAGTTCCCTGGTGACATGTGTGCAGGTTAGTTCATCGACCTGGGGATCGTCATTTGTCTCGTGTGAGTTCCCACTGTACTTTGATTACTACCCTACCACGGCTCAAAGGAGTCGTGCAAACAGGTTTTAGTTGGGTACAGTCCCGAGCCACATGGAGGCAGTGAGCGTATCTTCAGGGGTTCGTCTCTCCCGGTATTGGGGGTGAGGTCGTGCTGTGTCTAGGAGAGCCATTACACAAAGTCCTTGGCCAAGGCAAGGAGATTTACTGGTAGGTATTCCAGTAGTATCTCAGGGTGTTCTGGGCTACACTCCGACACGACTTGTACCGTTTTTGGGGGTCTGACTTTTACTAACCCCCTAGGCCCGCCATGCGATGCTCATAGACGAACGGACCGGACTGCACGGATATTGTCACTGACAGGCTCAGTAGGGTGTCAGGATGAGTTTGCTCATCGACGTCCCTTTTAGTCAATAGCTGGTGGCCCGTTACGTATTGGCTTATACCTCTGACGTGCTAGTGGTTAAATCCACAGCCATAGTATTGACGAGTCTTTAGAGTCCGCCACACTTTCAGTTACTCAAGCTTTCGGGCGAAACGCTGTAGAGGCCGTATGGAGATATGGCAGGGTTCGATCAGATACGTGCGGTATTGCACGGATCGTGATCGGACGGTTTTTACTAGCCGGCTTTGGCTTAAGCCGGATCTTAGTATTTGATAGTGTAGTTTTGTCTCTTTACATTTGTATTTCGGTCGAAATACAAATGCGGGTGTGTATGCACAGTATCGGGGTTTTCCTGTAATTTATTACGGGACCAGTTTTCTGGAGTTGCCAGTTTGCATTCCGTTCCGGCCGGTTTTCCTTTGTTCTTTCCCGGCCGGACTTTTCCGATGGAGGGGGTTATTTGCAATTGTGCAAATAACATTTGTGGAGGGGGTTTCTTGTAAATGTTTGATTATGATAGCTATCATTTTCTTTTCAACCATGCTTTTGCTTTATGAGATTTGATTGTGATAAAGTGAGGGTATGGGTTTAATAGTGAAAGGCATGGTTGTATGTTTCTTTGTCCCTTGATGTGGTCACCTCTTCTCATCTCCTACACTCACCTCCCTTATTGCTTCATATTCTTTCCTCCTCCATTTTCTAAGTTCATAAGTTTTTTCATGGTTGAGTGAGAAGAAGAAAAGAGAAGGAGAGAGCTTCATCCTTGATAGTGTTTTTCATTCTTGATCTCTTTTCATGCCAAGAAAAATGAAAGCACCATTTTTCATACCTTCATTCCTCCATCTTCAAAAGGCAACCAAAACCCCAATGAGACATAAACCCTACACATCCTACAGCGAGCCTTGGGCATGTCGAGTTGCCGGCTTCATGCGCGAGTTGCCTCGGTATAGAGGCGGGAGCCCGTAAAAGTACCCGGCTTCGTGGTGCCCTTTCCGACGAGGAGGAGACGGACGGAGATCCCGCGAGGAGATCGGAGTGGAGATGAAGACCGGAGGACTTGGATCGTTGGTATACATCTCTTCCCTTTCTTATTGTAGCGTAGACTTGTTAATGGTTACGATCCGGAGTTTAGTGCGCGGTGGTGCCGGTTTGCAAAGTCCGCAAAAATTTAAGTTTATCACCGTTTCCGCATTCCGGCGTCGGATTGACGGCCGGGGCGCCGCCGTGCACTTACAGTGGTATCAGAGCCTCGCCATTAACTTAGTCTAGCTTTGTGTAATGTGTTTGCATTTCCGATCGATCAAAAAGTCTAAAAACCCGTATTTTGTCGCATCAGTTTTCTGTTGGAAATTTTTAGTGTCGAAAAATTTTTCAGGTTGTAAAATATTTATATACTGGAAAATCTAAGCACTCTGTAAAAATTTGATGAAGTGATACCCTAGTCGGAGCGCGGAAGCGCCGCACTATCCCCAGTTTTGCCGCCCTTCCGCCGCACCCTGTAGCAATCACTGCACCATTTTTTTTCCAGAGGCTTTCTGGGCTTAAATGTGGGTTTCTGGAATATTTAAATTGGGCCCATATTTTCTGTAACTGCTACAGTATTGTTTTGGGGCCCACTTGATATAATTTGATCGGTCGGATATTTTAAACACATTTTTCACAGTATTTACATTATATCTGCGACCGTGAATGTCACTCGATCGGTAAATCCGGTCTAACTGCTATAGCCCGGTTAGACGGATTTGCGAACGTGACTTTCACGTTGATGTTCTATGTATTTGCTGTGATGTTGCGGATCGGTCGTGGGGGATAGCCTGGATGCAATGCTAGTACAGTTTTGTTGTATTATGTACATTTGATATTGCGGGGCGAGCGTCCGACATGTGGACTGCCGTCACTGCCCGTTTGTATTATTATTTTGGGGCACGACCTGGTTGCGGTCGATGTACCCGGTGTATGTATATTTTATTTTCTGTACTAGGATTGCCCCGCGGAGGGGTGCACGGATAGCCGGGTTCTGGAGGGCAACAAGCCCGCATCTCATGGCATTGAGACGGAGGGGGCTTCACTCTAGGATTGGCGGGCTGTTCGCCGCACTCGTAGGGGGTACAGGTTGACCCAGGAGGGGTGCCCAAGTTACCGGATTCCGTGAAGTGCTGGGTGGTCCATTCACGGCGCTGAAGGGGGCTGCCTCGCTTCAGGTTTTGGCGGGTGACTTGCCGCGCCCGTAGGGGTCTAGGTTTTCATTGCACAGGCTATCCACACGACCAGGGGAACGTCGGGTTTCAGTAGTGGCTCTGTGAAACCCGGGGATCCCAGATATCTGTATTGTTTCTGTGATGCTGTTCATTCTCTGTGATGTTGCATTTTATTCACGCCTTGAGCGAATATAATATATTGGTATATATATTAGTAGATGTTGTATATGTTTTACATCCGCGCTAGTCCAGTCCCCGCTCTGTCGTTAGTTAGCTAACCTAACGGGTAATGACGGGACCTAGTGGCGAATGCGGATGGCATATACGTACGTCAGTATATTTTCGTTCTTTGTGGTGTGATCAATTGATGGGACTGCATTGATTCGGATCAATGCAAGTTAAAAACAAACCTAATCTGATGTTGTTGGAACACTTTTCAAAAAGCTGTTATTGCAAGGACGTTCACTTTTGTTTTGCATCGTGGTATTCATTAGAATATCCTGCTCCTCAGTCGACGAGGCAAGGGCCGAGATCCTTTCACCGGGAGTGACCCCTTGGACAAAAAGTTTGCGTCAGGGCATTAACTTCACTATAGCCGATTACTTTTGCTTTGCACCGTGGTATTCAGTTGGAATATCCTGCACCCCATTCTACGGGGAAAGAGCCGAGATCCCTTCACCGGGAGTGACCTCTTTAGCAACGGTTTTTCGTCACTATATTTTTAAAAGCTATCAGTTCCTTCAACGATATCAAGTTCTTTACGTTAAAGGTTTTCGCCAGAAACCATTCGTAGCCCTCCGTCGTTTCAGACGGGTAGCACGTAGTATTCATGCTATGTTTGTTGGCCTTCGTCAAGGCATAGTGTATGGTAGCTGCTTGTTGCCTTTCTGCAGCATAGATAGATGCGTTGGTTTGGGACAGTCGTATAGCCTTGTTGGCCTTCGTCAAGGGCTTGTGCGGGTGGGTTCAAATCAACCTGGAGAATGACGGGTAGAACTTGACATGTGACTTATGATTTGTTGGCCTTCGTCAAGGTCATAAGAGCATGGGGCAGAAATCACATCGGGAGTTTCAAAAGTACTGAAACTTGCCAGATATGCGCATACCTTCTGGAGTGTGATACCGTGAGCGGATTCCGTCACGTTATCATGCGATGAGAGTTGGATCCCGATTCCCACTGATGAGTTAGTTTACTCCTCGGGTGACCCCGACTAATTCTTCTTTCAGGTTTGGAGGAGAATTTGAGGTACAGTGGGAGGATTCCAGATTAGATAAATTGGTAACCATTCTGATCTAGGTTAGAGTGCACGCTGAGTGTTTCTTTTCTCTCTCTCTTTGGCAGCGACCATTGACCCGACCCTAAGACTTTGACTCAGTGACCAAGTTGACCGAACCTTCTTTACACCGGCTTTTGGATTGTCACAGTTGCAGACCTCATTGCCACTCCTACTTTTACCCTTTTCTCCAGGACACCCCGTATTACTGCGAACGTCCACTTCCATTGGACAAAGCCATCGTATGGTTAGATACGAACTCGAGGGAATTCGAGGATGGTTTCCGGTTCTGGAGAAAACGGATAGGATTATTCAGTTGTCTTTTCCCTTTTACCTTTTCTCAAGTTATGAGTACTCCTTGGTTTAGGAGATAGTACACCTATTATGCAGATTGGATAGTCTTCTTCCAAACCTTAGGCTGGTGCCGACCGGTAGGGAATGGAGAAAACCAATTAGCCTAAACGGTGTGCAGAAGGTATTAAGATTAAGACAAAGCAAGGGATTAGTAAGAGGGCAAAGTAAATTGCAACAGATATTCACGACCAAACCAAATATTTCGTTACCACTCCCACATCACCTTTGTATTTCTCCAGGACACTCCGTATCACTACGAAGATCCACAGTTTATTTGGATACTCCATCGTATGGTTATATACGAACTCGAATGGAACTTGTTCCAGTTCGGGGATGGATTCTGGTTCAGGAGAAATAGGAATAAGGTTTATTCGGTTGTCTTTTATCTTCACCCTCTCTCATTGCAAGTGTTCCTAGGATTGGGACAGTACACCCCTTATGCTCATTGGATAGTCTTCTTCCAAACCATAGGCTGGTGCCGAACGGTAGGGAAGGAAGAAAACCATTCGGCCTAAAAGGGTGTGCAGAAGGTAAAGACTAAAGACATATGAAGGGATTTGGAGAGGTGGCAAAGAACTATACGGTTACAGTCGTGAATCTGGAAGAGGCATTACTAGGAATACCAGAATACCCCATCGGAACATTTCAATGTTTCAGTTTCACTGTGTAATGTTAAAGGAAAACTGATTTCCCGATTAGATACTTACTCCAGGGTATGTATTTACCAGGTACGATTCTCACATCTGTATGGTTTTACAGATGATGAGTGGGAGTAAGCTATTGGGAATTAGGTGATTGTCCTCGTTATATCGGGATTCGTTGTAATCGGTGATATTTGAGGAAGTCACCTGGGTTATTTGCCGGACGGCAAGTATTTGGTTTTGAATATCCGCTGTTATGCACCAATTTCAAATTGATATATCTGTACGTCTATTTTCATAGAGTGAGATATACCTTTCTGAAATTATGTCTACGACATTTACCTATATCAGTGGATGGTTAGGTAAGGAGCATTAAACAGCGGTGTAATTCTTCTTAACCATAGGTACAGTTTTCGACCTACGACACACAGTGAATGAGTTATCAGACTCAAGGGACTTATACAGAGTATTGTATGTTGTCCAGGGTCCATCAGGACAGAGGGGTTGGTCCTCATACTATATTCTGTTTACTTTTAACTTCTCTAGTTCTTAGACATGTGTTTCGTAGAAACACAGGGTCTAAGTTTTGAGGAGTTATAGGTATTTGAATAGAGTAGAGAACCAGGTGTAGCAAGTATCGGGATTCTTCAAAGTGATCGAAGATGTAGATACTTGTGTATGGTATTCAGTTGATAGTAATGATAAAGAGAAATTACTTCTCTTTCAGATTACTCATAATTGGAAGCATTCCTAAGTTGAGTAACGCTGATCGGCCTCCTTCCATTTAGTTGACATGCGCTGGGGACAGCTGCATGATTTGAATCTGGTTCAATTAAATCAGTGCCTCTGTCTTTATATTGGATATAGAACAGTTCATATCTTAACGATGTTAAGGTACGGGGAGTTGTCCGGTTTATGATTAAAACCAGACACTGGATAACTCAAGGCACGTTTCTGTAATGGCTGTTTGTGGGTTGACCCAGGTTATGACGCGGGTTGACTTTCTACCATCTGGATGAACAATAGCAATATTGTTCTAGACTCGCCACAGTTTTATTAAAAATGGATTTTTTCAGAAAACAGTAGTGGGAGTATGGTAGAACTGGAAGTAATTCCAGAACCACAAACGATTACTGAAGATTTGATAAGGAACCTAAAGATTCAATCTGGATTGACATTCCATTGGCCACTCCGCAGATAAGGTGGGTAATTTCAGGCACCCGAGAGGTACTAATACGGTAGCCTCAAGGACGGTGACAGGGAAGTTCTTGCTTACCCATAAATACCATTGCTGTTGTTCCAGGCTGCGAGACCCGGCAGGAGGATGAGTATAGCGTCGTTCTAAACTAGTTTTAGAAGTGTACGTCTATATGACTCTGCCAGAGGGTTGTCGTAGTCAGTGGGAGCAGCGGAAGCATTGGTGGATAGGTTGCTTATGTCTATTTATAGACTAAAGCAGATGTAGCGGAGATAGATCATCTATTTCTGATGTGACAGTCATAGGTTTGACGTCATCAGAATAGGGGATGGATCTGTTAAGAAGGTAGTAGGGTGTGATATCCGGGTTTTGGATGATATACACAGAGTAGGAAAAGAAACTCCTACACTACGATCGGTTATACTTTGGTCGTCACACAGTTGTTTCTCCACAAAGGAAATGGATTTTATATCAGACATACTGGTTACTAGATCTATGGTTTTAGATCTAGATTTGGGTGGTTTCCCAATCAGGGTGCTTGACAGCATTCTAAGAGTATTTAGGATGGACGACTCCTGGCACGGTAGTGTACCTGCAGGTAATGGAGTCACCCTCTCCAAACGTGTCTTACAGACTAAAGGGGAGAGGGACGTGCATGATTGGCAGATCACTTGCTTAGGCAATTGAGTCAATCATGAGATGTCAAGTACCACACCAGATGTTGTTCTTGCACTAGATGCAATAAATTGACATTAATCCAATCCTGGAGAAACAGTCGGAAGCAGTTTTAGAACATAAGTGGATGTTCTAGGGATATGATAACGACAGCCTCATTCAGGAGACGGTTATCATTCCAGGCTTCCAAGGTGACATGGACGACAAGGAGGTTGTCAGAGTTATAGTTTTCCCTCTGACGAGGGGCAGTATTTTGGACAGGTGATCCAAGGCAATACTGAGGGAGGCATGGCGCAGGACACTGATTAAGTTCAGTTGTCGATACAGTCTAAGAAGTTTGGATTTGGAGTTCATTTATGAGCTATGTCCCATCAGACATCCAGACACATTCTAAGACAGGTATTGCTCATTTCGGGAGATGGTTTTCTCCGCGAACTTGAGATATAGAGAGACATAGAAAGAAACATCTAGGCGGATCCACTCACTAAGGCTATTCCTCGAACGCAATAGTTTCGCAAACGAGCTTTGTGAGACTGACTAGTAGAGGAGTTGGATGTTCGGTATCACACGGGTTGTGAGTATGCGACATCGCAATAATTAGCCTTGAGTGCAAGTGGGAGATTGTTGGAGATAGTGCCCTCAGAGTCAATTATTAGGTCACAGGTACGTGATTGTAATGATTGAGGGAGGACCTATCCCGGTAGGACAGTCTTACTCGAGATGATAGTATGCTATCTGGTTTACCTTTATCATCGTGTACTGCTTTAGGTGACCTGACATGTCGCTATTACACGTTGATAGAGCCCCTAGGATTCTTGCTTGACCACCAGCAGTATGAGGGCGATCATATAAGTGAGAGCTGGGGGTCTACAAGCATATCCTTAAAAGGTCCCTAGTCGTGGGAGTTTCGAGACCGGGCATCGATACTCCATTAGTAGACTAGTGTATACAGTCAAGACCCCGACGAGGGGCGGTGGCCGGTCTCACAAGCCACTGGTGTCAGTTGGTTCACCTAAGATGTATACAGGTGCTCATTGGGTTATGAGTACACCGGACAGGACTCGCCGGGAACATGCTAGTTGGTCATATACCAGACGTCAGATGGCAGTTCCCTGGTGACATGTGTGCAGGTTAGTTCATCGACCTGGGGATCGTCATTTGTCTCGTGTGAGTTCCCACTGTACTTTGATTACTACCCTACCACGGCTCAAAGGAGTCGTGCAAACAGGTTTTAGTTGGGTACAGTCCCGAGCCACATGGAGGCAGTGAGCGTATCTTCAGGGGTTCGTCTCTCCCGGTATTGGGGGTGAGGTCGTGCTGTGTCTAGGAGAGCCATTACACAAAGTCCTTGGCCAAGGCAAGGAGATTTACTGGTAGGTATTCCAGTAGTATCTCAGGGTGTTCTGGGCCACACTCCGACACGACTTGTACCGCTTTTGGGGGTCTGACTTTTACCAACCCCCTAGGCCCGCCATGCGATGCTCATAGACGAACGGACCGGACTGCACGGATATTGTCACTGACAGGCTCAGTAGGGTGTCAGGATGAGTTTGCTCATCGACGTCCCTTTTAGTCAATAGCTGGTGGCCCGTTACGTATTGGCTTATACCTCTGACGTGCTAGTGGTTAAATCCACAGCCATAGTATTGACGAGTCTTTAGAGTCCGCCACACTTTCAGTTACTCAAGCTTTCGGGCGAAACGCTGTAGAGGCCGTATGGAGATATGGCAGGGTTCGATCAGATACGTGCGGTATTGCACGGATCGTGATCGGACGGTTTTTACTAGCCGGCTTTGGCTTAAGCCGGATCTTAGTATTTGATAGTGTAGTTTTGTCTCTTTACATTTGTATTTCGGTCGAAATACAAATGCGGGTGTGTATGCACAGTATCGGGGTTTTCCTGTAATTTATTACGGGACCAGTTTTCTGGAGTTGCCAGTTTGCATTCCGTTCCGGCCGGTTTTCCTTTGTTCTTTCCCGGCCGGACTTTTCCGATGGAGGGGGTTATTTGCAATTGTGCAAATAACATTTGTGGAGGGGGTTTCTTGTAAATGTTTGATTATGATAGCTATCATTTTCTTTTCAACCATGCTTTTGCTTTATGAGATTTGATTGTGATAAAGTGAGGGTATGGGTTTAATAGTGAAAGGCATGGTTGTATGTTTCTTTGTCCCTTGATGTGGTCACCTCTTCTCATCACTTACACTCACCTCCCTTATTGCTTCATATTCTTTCCTCCTCCATTTTCTAAGTTCATAAGTTTTTTCATGGTTGAGTGAGAAGAAGAAAAGAGAAGGAGAGAGCTTCATCCTTGAGAGTGTTTTTCATTCTTGATCTCTTTTCATGCCAAGAAAAATGAAAGCACCATTTTTCATACCTTCATTCCTCCATCTTCAAAAGGCAACCAAAACCCCAATGAGACATAAACCCTACACATCCTACAGCGAGCCTTGGGCATGTCGAGTTGCCGGCTTCATGCGCGAGTTGCCTCGGTATAGAGGCGGGAGCCCGTAAAAGTACCCGGCTTCGTGGTGCCCTTTCCGACGAGGAGGAGACGGACGGAGATCCCGCGAGGAGATCGGAGTGGAGATGAAGACCGGAGGACTTGGATCGTCGGTATACATCTCTTCCCTTTCTTATTGTAGCGTAGACTTGTTAATGGTTACGATCCGGAGTTTAGTGCGCGGTGGTGCCGGTTTGCAAAGTCCGCAAAAATTTAAGTTTATCACCGTTTCCGCATTCCGCCGTGCACTTACAGTTTAAGGATACGTTAGCCATCTTTAAGGCTAAGATCAACTTAAACGGAACCGTTTAGATCCGACAAAAGAGCATGCGGGGCTCTATTGTTCCAGTTTAAGGACATCGTGGTCCATTGCTAGTTTAAGGACATTGCGGTCCGTAGGTAGTTTAAGGACATTGCGGTCCATAGGTAGTTTAAGGATATTGCGGTCCATTGTTAGTTTTAAGACATCTCGGTCAAGGTTAAGGACGTCGTAGTCCATGTGTTTAAGGACCCCACAGTCCATTGTTAGTTTTAAGACATCTCGGTCGAGGTTAAGGACGTCGTAGTCCATGGGTTTAAGGACCCCACAGTCCGTTGTTAGTTTTACGACATCTCGGTCAAGGTTAAGGACGTCGTAGTCCATGGGTTTAAGGACCCCACAGTCCGTATCAATATGTGGTCATCGGGACCCGTCACCTCTTTGAAGACGTTGAGGGATTACAACGCCAAGTATCAAAGGAGTGAAGAGATGTACCCTGGAACCGGAGTGAATTAAATAGTCTTTGGCCCAATTTGGGATCAAGACCAATTGATTATGTTATGAGCCCATTAGCCCAGTTAATTACGAATTGAGGACTTATGGCCATCTTGGGCTAAGTCCAATCATGTCTGGAATATTGACTTCCTGTTGGTCCCTTGAAGGAGAGGCTTTGCCTCTATCCATTCGGCCAATTGGGCCAGTGTCTAGTGTTAAACACTAAAGACGAATCAGTGTTGAACACTGGGAATAAGATTGATAAGTTAGTGTTTCAACACTAAAAGATAGTTGGTGTTAAACACCGGCAACCAGGCTTTCAAATTATCATAAACACTAAAACAGATCAGTGTTGAACACTGGCAATGGAGATCTCAGATTAGTGTTAAATACTAAGGTAATCAGTGTTGAACACTGCGAATAAAGTTCTTTGATTAGTGTTGAACACTAGAGCCCAACAATATTTCAATACTGGATTCGAGAGTTCCAATTTAGTGTTGAACACTAAGGCAAGAGGGGTCACGTGGCAACACGTGAGGGCGCCCTCTCTTCATTTATTCTGCTGAGATTATCGCATCGCGTGCCCTCACGTGAAGGGCATTTAAATGCTTATATGTTAAAGCTTCTGCCGAGGGTCACGTGGGTCACGTGGGGTGCTGCCGCAAAGGGGCTTTCTGCAGATCTCTTGGGGGGGTCACGTGGTGACACGTGACCCTGCCTCTATGTATGTTGTTTAGAGGATCTGCTAATCTTTTCCAGGAATTAAATTCCTCGTAGGGTTAAACCCTGACTGTAATTTCAGAGGAATTAAATTCCTACTTCCTTTTGAAGATTTATATTCTGAATAGATTTGTACTCTGAATTTTCCGTAGGAATTAAATTCTTCATATATGTGAAGAACTGAATAGGGTTAAACCCTAATTAAAGCTTTTAAGGAATTAAATTCCCACTCTCTGTTAAATTATGATCAAGGGAATTAAATCCCCGCTGTTCCAACAGAACTAGCTTCTTAATTAGGGTTAAACCCTGTTTCTTTTTGTTCTGAAGGAATTAAATTCCCATAACACAGGGTCAAGCCCTAGTTTTATTTTAAAGGAATTAAATTCCTATAGTTCTGTGAGAATTAAATTCTCGTGCTTCCATTCCCTCTCTATGTTTTGGATCTGCATGGCAGGATCTCAACCCATTGAGAATTAAATTCTCAGATTCAAGGGGAGATGTGCACTTTGCAGATCCTCTATCAAAGAGAGAAGAAATATATTCTTCCGTTTTATATATCAGAGTTAAACTCTGTTGAGAATTAAATTCTCCTTTCTTTCAAGGAGCCTTCCCTTTCTCACCTAGGGTTTTCTTTTGCAGAAGATCCAGGTTCCTCGAAGTATCAAGGCTCTCTCCCCCTTTCTTCCCTCTGTGTATATCTATGTTTTTTGTGTTTCTTGACTCCTATTTATAGGAGAAGCAGCCGAGTCAATTAGTTTTTTACGAATGTTCATTGAGAGATTTGATTTGCATCCATCATTCGTTCTGGACCTTTGGATTATTAGGTGAATTTAATTCACCATTGGATTTCAAGTCCCGGGATTCTCCTTTGTTATTTCGGTTAGATTTAAAGGGGAAATCTTTCCAAACTCGAGATTTTCCCATAAATAGGTGATATTTAATCACCTCTGAACCATTAATTTAATTGTTTCTAGATAGTCGCTTTCCTTTGGAAGGATTTGAATCTCCTTCAGAATTTAATTCTGTTAACAAAATGGGCTTTGAAAGCCGGTCACGTGTGACCACGTGACCCATGGTCACGTGTGGGCACATGACCCCCTTTGGAATGAGCCTTCTTCTTTCTTTCTGCGCTTTGCTTTCTGTTCTCTGTTTAGCTGTCACGTGCCACCACGTGACAACTGGTCACGTGTGAGCACGTGACCCTGGCATGGAGCCTTCTTCTCGATTTAACCGGAGAATGAGCCTGATGTTTTGAGTGTCACGTGCCAACACGTGACCGCTGGTCACGTGGGAGTACGTGACCTCTTTTGAAGCTTTTTCCTTGATTTGATCAGGGAACCGATGTGCCTTTGAATCCGCTTTAAAATGTCACGTGCCAACACGTGACCCTGGTCACGTGGGAGCACGTGACCCTTTCTGAAGCCCTTTTCTTTGTTGTAGTCAGGAAGCTGAATCTGCCTTGTCGATACTTTTAGGTGTCGCGTGCCCACACGTGACTGCTGGTCACGTGTAAGCACGTGACCCTTTTCTGAAGCTTTTCCCATAAGCTTTTCTGATTTTAAATCAGGAAACAAGGTTCATTACGCTCATGGATTTTTGAAAAACCTGGGTAACCCTCCGACATTTTAGATAAGTACTACATAGTATTCGTGCTACGTTTGTTGGCTTTCATCAAGGCGTAGTGTGCGGTAGCTAACTAGTGCTTATCTGCAACATAAGATGATATTGGATTAGGGTAGTCGTACAGCTTTTTTGGCTTGCGTCAAGGGTCGTGCGGGTGGGTTTAATTCAATCAAGAAATGTATGGGTTGAACTTGACTAGCGGACTATGTTTTGTTGGCTTTCGTCAAGATCATAGCACGTTAGGGGTAAAACCATTATCGGAAATTTCAAGTGTTGAAATTTTCAATGAGATTGCATGCTTTCTATGAGATGGTTGGATCCCGATACCCACTGCAAGTAAGAGTTACTCCTAGGAGAGTTTTACACATGACAATTAGCCGATCAAGTAGGTGTCTTGAAAGGTGTTAACGGGGTTATGCCTCTTGGAAAATGAGGTTTATTTTAATTAGGTCCGTGCGATAGCACGGGGAACCTCCCTCAATGTACCAACACTTTCCTGGCCGAATGATTGGCGAACTTGTACAGTGTAATTAATCCCGGCTAATCATACCTTTTAGGGTTTGAAAGAAGATTTGATGATAAACAGGGAGCCATCCTGATTAGATAAGCTAATAACCAATCTAATCTTGCAAGAGCATACGCTAGAGTGTTTTCTTCTCTCTCTCTCCAGGTAGCGACCATGTCAGGCCTTAATCAAGATAATAATATGGATGTATTGACCGAACCCTCTTATTATACCGAGCAGGGGAACGTCGGTCCCGTTCTTTCTTATAAACGTTATAAGACAGAGTAGGAAATAGGGTTATATCGGGATTCTCACGCCGCCCAAATGAATAATAAGCTTGATGATGCATCTTCTTCGGGTGTGTTGGTTATTGAGAACTGTTTCTCAGTTCACTCTACATCCTGGGTATTAGATACCGGATCGGGAACCCACATATGTAGTATGTTACATGGGCTACGGAAAGGTAGAGAACTGGAAGAGGGTGATCATTCCGTAATAGTAGGGAATGGTGCAAATGTTTCAGCCAAAGCAGTTGGCGAATATCACCTTGGGTTACCAAATGGTAATACATTGATTCTGAACGAATGGTATTACATTCCGACCCTTATATGCAATCTTATATCAGTTTCTTTATTGAGTAAAGAAGGATATAATTTTGTAGTACAGGATAATGTTATGAACATCTTCCTGAATCAAAAGTTGATTGGATCAGGCTCGTTAAATAATGGCATATACCTTCTAAACCAAACTACAGTCCTTAATGTACAAAACACACACAAGAGGAAGAGTTCAGAAATGATTGAATCCTTCTTGTGGCAATGTAGACTAGGTCATATCAATACGACACGACTAGCTAAGCAGCATAAGGATGGATATTTGAATCCGTTCGAATTTTCATTTTATGACACTTGCCTGTCATGTCTCAAAGGCAAATGACCAAAACTCCGTTTAGTGGACACGAAGAAAGAGTTAAGGAACCCTTGGGACTGATATATAATGATGTATGTGGTCCCATGTCTACACATACCAGGAATGGTTTTTCGTACTTCATTACATTCACTAACGATCTCTCAAGATACAGACATGTGTTCCTCTTGAAATACAAGTCTGAAGCTTTTGAGAAATTCAAAGAATATAAGCACGAAGTAGAGAACCAAACGGGTAAAAGTATTAAGATTCTTTGATCAGATCGAGGAGGAGAATACTTGAGTAATGAGTTCCGGGATTATCTAAAAGAGAATGGGATTCTCTCTCAGCTTACTCCTCCATATACACCACAGCACAACGCTGTATCGGAGCGGATGAATCGCACCCGATTAGATATGGTGCGCTCTATGATGAGCACTGCTGAGTTGCCTATTTCGTTCTTGGGGTATGCACTTGAGAAAGCTATACACCTATTGAATATGGTTCCCACAAAATCAGTGCCTGCCACTCCATATAAGTTATGGAAAGGGAAACGACCATCTCTTAATTATGTTAAAATATGGGGTTGTCCGGCCTATGTCAAAAGTGAAGGGTTTTCTACAGCACCACTAGTAGGGTTTGGTAGCATCACGCATGCCATAATAAAAATTTATAGGGTGCTAAAGAAAACATCCTAAGGATCATACTAGAAAAGCTAGGGTAACAAGACTTTTTAACACCATCACAAGTAGTAAAAGGCTAGGGATTGAGAATACAACCTTTGTAGCTCCATACGCTAGGCTCCTTGACCACTTGAGAGTTGAAAGAAGTTCACTTGAGATCCTCGAGGTCCACGATAATCCACCCGGAGTTCTCTTTGTCCAAGTTTGAAGCTCCACTTGATCAAGAGAAGAAGTAGAAGCCAACATTCTATACTAATGGGCAAGAGTAGAGTAGAATGGTGATGTGGTTTGTTTTCTCACTTCAAAACCCTAACTTGATCACTATCTTGCTCACTAATGGAAGCTAGAGAGAAAGAGAGAGGAGGAAGAAGATGATAGCAAATGAGAGCTCTAAAGATCATGATAAGTCTTAAGATAAAAATGAGAAAAGAAAATATATATTTTCTTCTTCTCCTTCTTAACTCAAGTTAATAAATATCTAGATATTTTCATTTGGAGACAAAATGGCCATGGAAATTAACTCAAGGTTAATGCAAAGGTTAGTAGGTGAATAAAATAATCAAGCATGATAGAATTTCCATTTCCATTTTCTCTTTTCCAAAAATAGATATCAACATATTTATTAAGGTGTGAGTCTTATATTGCCACCATCCAATATATCAACAACCAAGATACAAGAGTGTATACATGCACATCTATATGCGCATCAATGAGAATAAATGCATACATGCATGCATACAACAAAAGACAAGAAGGGTTTAAAATGAAAAAGCTAATGGTTAATGATAAATCAACACATGATATGGAAAACCTGTCATATCACATACGACCAGACCAATAGCAAACCGCCCGATTAATATACGGTATCACTTACGCGCATTTAATCGGGTCCCCACGCATATCTCATATGCGCATAACATTGTTTCGCCTGGACTAGGTAACTCATTGTGGGACTCTAAGACTCGTCAATATGCCGGTAGTGGGTGATGATCATATCAAACACCCCCAAGCCGCAAGAGGTTCGCTAAATGTAATGGCCAACCGGGTATTGAGCGATCGGAAGAAAATAAGTGAACATGTCACAACTCCCGTCGAGCCAACCGGCAACACTACCGTACAGTCCGGTCTTTTCGTCAGATATGCTGCATATCGAGTCTAGGGATGGTAACGTCGACCCCAATAACTCAATAAGTCGTGCCGATGAATGGTCTATAACAGATCAAGAAGCTTCTGATAAATCTTATCCGTAAATCTCAACAGCCCTGACCAGGGACTTACTGATATAGCCAATCGTGCACAGCACAGCATCAACCCCCAATACCGGGAGAGACGAAACCCCTCCTATCTCTCATCGTCTTCATATGTCTCGGGACTTTACCCAAAAACCACCAGTTTGCATGAATCAGAAGAGCCGTGGTAGGGTGGTAATCAAACTACAGTGGGAGAACACACAAGACTCTATGACGATCTCGGGTCAACAAACTAACATGTACTAGTGTCACCTGAGAACTGCTATCCGACGATAGATATAATACCATATAGGATTCCTCGGCGAGTCCGTCCAGTGTACCCAGTCTCTATTGAGCACATACATATGATCTGGATGTCAAATATCAATGGATGTGGGAACATCCATCGCCCATCATATGGGTCTAGTATCATATACGCTAGTCTACTCTGGTATATTGATGCCCCATCTCACTACATCTACGACTAGGGACATTTCAGGATATGCTTTTAAACTATAGACGTCCCACTAGTATGATCTCCATCATAATCACAGTAGTCAAGCAAATATCCTCAGGGCTTTATCAACATGTGTAAATGAATAATATCATGATCAAGTCAATATGTCAGATAAAGAAGAACCAGATAGCATACTATCATGTCGAGCAAGAATGTACACTGAATATATATATATATATATATACACACACATATGTATAAATACATCCACTATCATATAATGGCCTCTAGGGCATACATATATCCAACAATCTCCCACTTGCACTAAGGCCAGTTATTAGGGTATCTTATACCCAACATCTCAAAAAGTCGCTCATGCTGCGGCTGAGGGAGGGCCTTGGTGAGTGGATCCGCAGTGTTATTCTTTGTGTCTACTCTCCTAATCTCGATCTCGCGGCGATCTACAATCTACCGGATCAAATGAAAATGCCTCAGGATGTGATTGGACCGATGATGGGTCCTGGGCTCCTTGGCTAACGCCATAGCTCCATTATTATCACAATACAATGGTATTGGATCAATAATGGTTGGGACTACTCGTAGATCCGAGACGAACTTCTTCATCTAGACGGCTTCCTTGGCGGCATCATTCGCAGCAATGTACTCAGCTTCCATCATAGAGTCTGCAACGGTATCCTGTTTGGAACTCTTCCAACTTACCACCCCTCCAATGAGGGTAAATATAAACCCAGAGATAGGCTTGATGTCGTCCTTATCACTCTGAATGCTCGAATCGGTAAAGGCCTCCATTTGGAGATCTTCATTACCATACACCAAGAACAATTCTTTAGTCCTTCGCAAATACTTAAGAATGTTCTTCACAGCTATCCAGTGATTCTCCCCTGGGTTGGATTGATACCTGCTTACTACACTAAGTGCATAAGCTACATCTGGGCGTGTACATAACATCGCATACATTATAGATCCTACTGCCGAAGCATAGGGGTATAATGCTTATGCGAGCACTCTCTTCATCGGTCTTTAGGTAAGAGTCCTTACAGAGAGTGACCCCATGGCAAGTGGGTAAGGCACCCCGCTTAGAGTCTTCCATACTAAACATTTTTAGGATGGTGTTGATGTACCTGGTTTGAGACAATCCCAATAACCTTTTCGATCTATCCCTATAGATCCGAATGCCCAGAATGTATGTGGCATCACCCAGGTCCTTCATGGAGAACCTTAGTTATAAGAAAGATTTGAACAACTGTAGCATAGGAATATCATTTTCTATCAGAAGAATGTCAACCACGTACAATACGAGGAATGTGACTGCTCTTCCTACAGCCCTCTTATAAACACAAAGTTCATCTAGATTTTTGATGAAATCAAACTCTTCGATAACATCATTGAAACAAATGTTCTAACTCTGTGATACCTGCTTTAATCCATAAATTGATTTAAGCAATCTACATGCTTTCCCGCTGCTCCCACTGTCAATGAAGCCCTTTGGCTGATCCATATAAACGCATTCTTCTAAATCTTCATTTACAAATGTTGTTTTAACGTCCATCTGCCAGATTTCATAATTGTAGTGAGCAGCAATAGCAAGTAGTTTCCAAATGGATTTAAGAATGGCTACGGGAGAAAAAGTTTCGTCATAGTCCAAACCCGGTCTTTGACGAAAACCCTTCGTCACAGTTCTTGCCTTATAGGTCTCTACCTGCCCATCTACACCAATCTTTCTTTTAAAGATCCATTTGTACCCTACAGGTTTTACCCCAGGGGGTACAACGTCCAAAGTCCATATTTTGTTGGTGTACATAGACTCCATTTTAGATCTCATGGCATCCAGCCACTTCACAGAGTCTCCACTCGTCATAGCTTGCTGAAAGCAGGTAGAATCATCATCCTCCTGTAAGTGTACGTTAGCGCCCCGGCAGTCTACAGACGCCAAATGCGGAATAAAACTTTTTAACTTGGCGCTATCGTATACTTTCACCCGGATCTGCCATTATTGCTAAACTAACAAACAGTAAAGAGTGGGGAAATGTTGTACCGACTGATCCGAGTCCTCCGGTCTTCATCTCCACTCCGATCTCCTCGCGGGATCTCCGTCCGTCTCCTCCTCGTCGGAAAGGGCACCACATCGCCTTCTTCGTTTACGGGCTCCCACCTCAATGCCGAGGCAACTCGGGCACGAAGCCGGCTACTCGACATGCCCAAGATATGCTGTAGGAAGTGTAGTGTAGAGGCTACTTGTCTCTTTGGGGTTTGTTGCCTTTGGATGGAGGAATGAGGATTGAACTTTGGAGGGAAATGAAGCTACCAATTTCTTTTGCATGGAAATGAGATGAAGAATGAAGCATCAAAAATGAACCTCTCATTTTTCCTCTCCTCACCAAAATGTGGCCGGCCTCTCCTCTAGGAAATGGTGGAGGGAACAAAATACATATCAAGAAGGGAGGTGAGGGTAGGAGAGGTCAAAGGGTGACCACAACATCAACATCAACCATGCTTGCACTATTGAATCCATACCCACTCAAATCACAAGTCAAAGCAAGCATGGTGCAAAGAAAAGAAAGCCATCATAATCAATATATATGCAATAAAACCCCTCCACAAAAGTAATTTGCATAACTGCAAATTACCCCCTCCATCGGAAAAGTCCGGCCGGGAAAGAACAAAGGAAAACCGGCCGGAACGGAATGCAAACTGGCAACTCCAGAAAACTGGTCCCGTAATAAATTACAGGAAAACCCCGACACTGTGCATACACACCCGCATCTATATTCCGACCGGATACAAATGCAATGAGACAAAATATACACTGTACTAAACTAGGACCGGCTTAAACCAAAGCCGGCTAGTAATATCCGTTCGATCCTGATCCGTGCAATACCGCACGTATCTTATCGAACCCTGCCATATACCTATACGGCTACTAGTACAAACCGTCCGATCCTGATCCGTGCAATACCGCACGTATCTGATCGGACCCTACCATATCTCCATACGGCCTCTACAGCGTTTCGCCCGAAAGCTGAGTAACTGAAAGTGTGGTGGACTCTAAAGACTCGTCAATACTATGGCTGTGGATTTAACCACTAGCCCGTCAGAGGTATAAGCCAATACGTAACGGGCCACCAGCTATTGACTAAAAGGGACGTCGATAAGCGAACTCATCCTGACACCCTACTGAGCCTGTCAGTGACAATATCCGTGCAGTCCGGTCCGTTCGTCTATGAGTATCGCATGGCGGGCCTAGGGGGTTGGTAAAAGTCAGACCCCCAAAAGCGGTACAAGTCGTGTCGGAGTGTAGCCCAGAACACCCTGAGATACTACTGGAATACCTACCAGTAAATCTCCTTGCCTTGGCCAAGGACTTTGTGTAATGGCTCTCCTAGACACAGCACGACCTCACCCCCAATACCGGGAGAGACGAACCCCTGAAGATACGCTCACTGCCTCCATGTGGCTCGGGACTGTACCCAACTAAAACCTGTTTGCACGACTCCTTTGAGCCGTGGTAGGGTAGTAATCAAAGTACAGTGGGAACTCACACGAGACAAATGACGATCCCCAGGTCGATGAACTAACCTGCACACATGTCACCAGGGAACTGCCATCTGACGTCTGGTATATGACCAACTAGCATGTTCCCGGCGAGTCCTGTCCGGTGTACTCATAACCCAATGAGCACCTGTATACATCTTAGGTGATCCAACTGACACCAGTGGCTTGTGAGACCGGCCACCGCCCCTCGTCGGGGTCTCGACTGTATACACTAGTCTACTAATGGAGTATCGATGCCCGGTCTCGAAACTCCCACGACTAGGGACCTTTTAAGGATATGCTTGTAGACCCCCAGCTCCCACTTATATGATCGCCCTCATACTGCTGGTGGTCAAGCAAGAATCCTAGGGGCTCTATCAACGTGTAATAGCGACGTGTCATGTCACCTAAAGCAGTACACGATGATAAAGGTAAACCAGATAGCATACTATCATCTCGAGTAAGACTGTCCTACCGGGATAGGTCCTCCCTCAATCATTACAATCACGTACCTGTGACCTAATAATTGACTCTGAGGGCACTATCTCCAACAATCTACCACTTGCACTCAAGGCTAATTATTGCGATGTCGCATACTCACAGCCCGTGTGATACCGAACATCCAACTCCTCTACTAGTCAGTCTCACAAAGCTCGTTTGCGGAACTATTGCGTTCGAGGAATAGCCTCAGTGAGTGGATCCGCTTAGTTGTTTCTTTCTATGTCTCTCTATATCTCAAGTTCGCGGAGAAACCCATCTCCCGAAATGAGCAATACCTGTCTTAGAATGTGCCTGGATGTCTGATGGGACATAGCTCATAAATGAACTTCAAATCCAAACTTCTTAGACTGTATCGTCAACTGAACTTAATCAGTATCCTGCGCGCCATGCCTCCCTCAGTATTGCCTTGGATCACCTGTCCAAAATACTGCCCCTCGTCAGAGGGAAAACTATAACTCTGACAACCTCCTTGTCGTCCATGTCACCTTGGAAGCCTGGAATGATAACTGTCTCCCGAATGAGGCTGTCGTTATCATATCCCTAGAACATCCACTTATGTTCTAAAACTGCTTCCGACTGTTTCTCCAGGATTGGATCAATATCAACTTATTGCATCTAGTGCAAGAACAACATCTGGTGTGGTACTTGACATCTCATGATTGACTCAATTGCCTAAGCAAATGATCTGCCAATCATGCACGTCCCTCTCCCCTTTAGTCTGTAAGACACCTTTGGAGAGGGTGACTCCATTACCTGCAGGTACACTACCGTGCCAGGAGTCGTCCATCCTAAATACTCTTAGAATGCTGTCAAGTACCCTGATTGGGAAACCACCCAAATCTAGATCTAAAACCATAGATCTAGTAACCAGTATGTCTGATATAAAATCCATGTCTTTTGTGGAGAAACCACTGTGTGACGACCAAAGTATAACCGATCGTAGTGTAGGAGTTTCTTTTCCTACTCTGTGTATATCATCCAAATACCAGGATATCACACCCTACTACCTTCTCAACAGATCCATCCCCTTTTCTGATGAAGTCAAACCCATGACTGTCATGTCAGAAATAGATGATCTATCTCCGCTACATCTGCTCTAGTCTATAAATAGACATAAGCTACCTGTCCACCAATGCTTCCGCTGCTCCCACTGACTACGACAACTCTCTGGCAGAGTCATATAGACGTACACTTCTAAAACTAGTTTAGAACGACGCTATACTCATCCTCCCGCCGGGTCTCGCAGCCTGGAACAACAGCAATGGTAATTGTGGGTAAACAAGAACTTCCCTGTCACCGTCCTTGAGGCTACCGTAGTACCTCTCGGGTGCCTGAAGTTACCCACCGTATCTGCGGAGTGGCCAATGGAATGTCAATCCAGATTGAATCTTTAGGTTCCTTATCAAATCTTCAGTAATCGTTTGTGGTTCTGGAATCACTTCCAGTTCTACCATACTCCCACTGTTGTTTTCTGAAAAAAAAAATCCATTTTTAATAAAACTGTGGCGAGTCTAGAACAATATCGCTATTGTTCATCCAGATGGTAGAAAGTCAACCCTCGTCATAGCCTGGGTCAACCCACAAACAGCCATTACAGAAACGTGCCTTGAGTTGTCCAGTGTCTGGTTTTAATCATAAACCGGACAACTCCCCGTACCTTAACATCGTTAAGATATGAACTGTTCTATATCCAATATAGAAACAGAGGCACTGATTTAATTGAACCAGATTCAAATCATGCAGCTGTCCCCAGAGCATGTCAACTAAATGGAAGGAGGCCGATCAGCGTTACTCAACTTAGGAATACTTCCAATTATGAGTAACCTGAAAGAGAAGCAAGATCTCTTTATCATTACTATCAACTGAATACCATGCACAAGTATCTACATCTTCGATCTCTTTGAAGAATCCCGATACTTGCTATACCTGGTTCTCTACTCTATTCAAATACCTATAATTTCTCCAAATTCGGACCCTGTGTTTCCACGAAACACCTGTCTAAAAATTAGAGAAGTCATAAGTAAACTGAATGTAGTACGAGGACCAACCCCTCTGTCCTGATGGACCCTGGACAACATACAATACTCTGTATAAGTCCCTTGAGTCTGATAACTCATTCACTGTGTGTCGTAGGTTGAAAACTGTACTTATGGTTAAGAAGAATTACACCGCTGTTTAATGCTCCTTACCTAACCATCCACTGATATAGGTAAATGTCGTAGACATAATTTCAGAAAGGTATATCTCACTCTATGAAAATAGACGTACAGATATATCAATTTGAAATTGGTGCATAACAGCGGATATTCAAAACCAAATATTTGCCGACCGGCAAACAGCCCAGGTGATTTCCTCAAATATCACCGATTACAACGAATCCCGATATAATGAGGATGATCACCCAATTCCCAATAACCTACTCCCACTCATCATCTGTAAAACCATACAGATGTGAGAATCGTACCTGGTAAATACATACCCTGGAGTAAGTATCTAATCGGGAAATCAGTTTTCCTTTAACATTACACAGTGAAACTGAAACATTGAAATGTTCCGATGGGGTATTCTGGTGTTCCTAGTAATGCCTCTTCCAGATTCACGACTATAACCGTATAGTTCTTTGCCACCTCTCCAAATCCCTTCATATGTCTTTAGTCTTTACCTTCTGCACACCCTTTTAGGCCAAATGGTTTTCTTCCTTCCCTACCGTTCGGCACCAGCCTATGGTTTGGAAGAAGACTATCCAATAAGCATAATGGGTGTACTGTCCCAATCCTAGGAACACTCGCAATGAGAGAGGGTGAAGATAAAAGACAACCGAATAAACCTTATTCCTATTTCTCCTGAACCAGAATCCATCCCCGAACTGGAACAAGTTCCATTCGAGTTCGTATATAACCATACGATGGAGTATCCAAATAAACTGTGGATCTTCGTAGTGATACGGAGTGTCCTGGAGAAATACAAAGGTGATGTGGGAGTGGTAACGAAATATTTGGTTTGGTCGTGAATATCTGTTGCAATTTACTTTGCCCTCTTACTAATCCCTTGCTTTGTCTGAACTTAATACCTTCTGCACACCATCGTTATGCTAATTGGTTTTCTTCATTCCCTACCGGTCGGCACCAGCCTAAGGTTTGGAAGAAGACAATCCAATTTGCATAATAGGTGTGCTACCCCTAAACCAAGGAGTACTCGTAACCTGAGAGAGGGTAGAAGGAAAAGACAACTGAATAATCCTATCCGTTTTCTCCAGAACCTGAAACCATCCTCGAATAAATTCCTTCGAGTTCGTATCTAACCATACGATGGTTTTGTCCAATGGAAGTGGACGTTCGTAGTAATACGGGGTGTCCTGGAGAAAAGGGTAAAAGTAGGAGTGGCAATGAGGTCTGCAACTCTTGACAATCCAAAAGCCGGTGTTTAAGAAGGTTCGGTCAACTTGGTCACTGAGTCAAAATCTTAGGGTCGGGTCAATGGTCGCTGCCAGATAGAGAGAGAAAAGAAACACTCAGCGTGCACTCTAACCTAGATCAGAATGGTCACCAATTTATCTAATCTGGAATCCTCCCACTGTACCTCAAATTCTCCTCCAAACCTGAAAGAAGAATTAGTCGGGGTTACCCGAGGAGTAAACTAACTCATCAGTGGGAATCGGGATCCAACTATCATCGCATGATAACGTGACGGAATCCGCTCACGCTATCACACTCCAGAAGGTATGCGCATGTCTGGCAAGTTTCAGTTCTTTTGAAACTCCCGATGTAATTTCTGCCCCATGCTCTTATGACCTTGACTTTGGCCAACATATCATAAGTCACATGTCAAGTTCTACCCGTCATTCTCCAGGTTAATTTGAATCCACCCGTACATACCCTTGACTTTGGCCAAAATGGCAGCACGACTGTCCCAAACCAACGCATCTATCTATGCTGCATATGAATACCCCAATAGCTACCAATCACTGTGCCTTGACTTTGGCCAACATACACAGCTTGAATACTATTGACCACCCATATGAAACGACGGAGGGCTACGAATGGTTTCTGGCGAAAACCTTTAACGTAAAGAACTTGATATCGTTGAAGGAACGGATAGCTTTTTAGAAAATATAGTGACGAAAACCGTTGCTAAAGAGGTCACTCCCGGTGAAGGGATCTCGGCTCTTTCCCCGTAGAATGGGGTGCAGGATATTCCAACTGAATACCACGGTGCAAAGCAAAAGTAATCGGCTATAGTGAAGTTAATGCCCTGACGCAAACTTCTGTCCAAGGGGTCACTCCCGGTGAAGGGATCTCGGCCCTTGCCTCGTCGACTGAGGAGCAGGATATTCCAATGAATACCACGATGCAAAACAAAAGTAAACGTCCTTGCAATAACAGCTTTTTGAAAAGTGTTCCAACAACATCAGAATAGGTTTGTTTAACTTGCATTGATCCGAATCAATGCAGTCCCATCAATTGATCACACCAAAAAGAACGAAAATATACTGATGTACGTATATGCCATCCGCATTCGCCACTGGGTCCCGTCATTACCCGTTAGGTTAGCTAACTAACGACAGAGCGGGGACTGGACTAGCGCGGATGCAAAACATATACAACATCTACTAATATATATACCAATATATTATATTTCGCTCAAGGCGTGAATAAAATGCAACATCACAGAAAATGAACAGCATCACAGAAACAATACAGATATCTGGGATCCCCGGGTTTCACAGAGCCACTGCTGAAACCCGACGTTCCCCTGGTCGTGTGGATAGCCTGTGCAATGAAATCCTAGACCCCTACGGGCGCGGCAAGTCACCCGCCAAAACCTGAAGCGAGGCAGCCCCCTTCAGCGCCGTGAATGGACCACCCAACACTTCACGGAATCCGGTAACTTGGGCACCCCTCCTGGGTCAACCTGTACCCCCTACGAGTGCGGCGAATAGCCCGCCAATTCCAGAGTGAAGCCCCTTCCGTCTCAATGCCATGAGATGCGGGCTTGTTGCCCTCCAGAACCCGGCTATCCGTGCACCCCTCCGCGGGGCAATCCTAGTACAGAAAGTAAAATATACATACACCGGGTACATCGACCGCAACCAGGTCGTGCCCCAAAAGAATAATACAATCAGGCAGTGACGGCAGTCCACATGTCGGACGCTCGCCCCGCAATATCAAATGTACATAATACAACAAAAACACTGTACTAGCATTGCATCCAGGCTATCCCCCACGACCGATCCGCAACATCACAGCAAATACATAGAACATCAACGTGAAAGTCACGTTCGCAAATCCGTCTAACCGGGCTATAGCAGTTAGACCGGATTTACCGATCGAGTGACATTCACGGTCGCAGATATAATGTAAATACTGTGAAAACTAACGTGTTCAAATTTCGATCGACAAAATATCAAGAAGTGGGCCCCACGACTTACTGGTGAACAGTAACAAAATCTGGGCAAAAACGATATATATCAAAAACCCCAAAATCCAACCAAGAACCAACTGACAAAATTTGAGAGCACGTGCTCCCCACGTGGCCGCGGTTGCGCGGCAAAACCATGGTTTTAACCGCGCTTCCGCGGCAACTTGGAGGGATCACGACCCCAAATTTTGTCGTGACTCTTAAAAGTTCCTGCTCTGATTTTTAAGACATCCAGAAATAATTTTTGAGACCGTTTAAAAACAACAGAAACTGTCGGCTTGGATCTTTGCAGTTTTCGATTTCCGGTCGGATCGAAGTTTTAAACGCGTTAGCACAAGTTAGCATAGCAAAATGGTGAGGCTCTGATACCACTGTAAGTGTACGTTAGCGCCCCGGCAGTCTACAGACGCCAAATGCGGAATAAAACTTTTTAACTTGGCGCTATCGTATACTTTCACCCGGATCTGCCATTATTGCTAAACTAACAAACAGTAAAGAGTGGGGAAATGTTGTACCGACTGATCCGAGTCCTCCGGTCTTCATCTCCACTCCGATCTCCTCGCGGGATCTCCGTCCGTCTCCTCCTCGTCGGAAAGGGCACCACATCGCCTTCTTCGTTTACGGGCTCCCACCTCAATGCCGAGGCAACTCGGGCACGAAGCCGGCTACTCGACGTGCCCAAGATATGCTGTAGGAAGTGTAGTGTAGAGGCTACTTGTCTCTTTGGGGTTTGTTGCCTTTGGATGGAGGAATGAGGATTGAACTTTGGAGGGAAATGAAGCTACCAATTTCTTTTGCATGGAAATGAGATGAAGAATGAAGCATCAAAAATGAACCTCTCATTTTTCCTCTCCTCACCAAAATGTGGCCGGCCTCTCCTCTAGGAAATGGTGGAGGGAACAAAATACATATCAAGAAGGGAGGTGAGGGTAGGAGAGGTCAAAGGGTGACCACAACATCAACATCAACCATGCTTGCACTATTGAATCCATACCCACTCAAATCACAAGTCAAAGCAAGCATGGTGCAAAGAAAAGAAAGCCATCATAATCAATATATATGCAATAAAACCCCTCCACAAAAGTAATTTGCATAACTGCAAATTACCCCCTCCATCGGAAAAGTCCGGCCGGGAAAGAACAAAGGAAAACCGGCCGGAACGGAATGCAAACTGGCAACTCCAGAAAACTGGTCCCGTAATAAATTACAGGAAAACCCCGACACTGTGCATACACACCCGCATCTGTATTCCGACCGGATACAAATGCAATGAGACAAAATCTACACTGTACTAAACTAGGACCGGCTTAAACCAAAGCCGGCTAGTAATATCCGTTCGATCCTGATCCGTGCAATACCGCACGTATCTGATCGAACCCTGCCATATACCTATACGGCTACTAGTACAAACCGTCCGATCCTGATCCGTGCAATACCGCACGTATCTGATCGGACCCTGCCATATCTCCATACGGCCTCTACAGCGTTTCGCCCGAAAGCTGAGTAACTGAAAGTGTGGTGGACTCTAAAGACTCGTCAATACTATGGCTGTGGATTTAACCACTAGCCCGTCAGAGGTATAAGCCAATACGTAACGGGCCACCAGCTATTGACTAAAAGGGACGTCGATAAGCGAACTCATCCTGACACCCTACTGAGCCTGTCAGTGACAATATCCGTGCAGTCCGGTCCGTTCGTCTATGAGTATCGCATGGCGGGCCTAGGGGGTTGGTAAAAGTCAGACCCCCAAAAGCGGTACAAGTCGTGTCGGAGTGTAGCCCAGAACACCCTGAGATACTACTGGAATACCTACCAGTAAATCTCCTTGCCTTGGCCAAGGACTTTGTGTAATGGCTCTCCTAGACACAGCACGACCTCACCCCCAATACCGGGAGAGACGAACCCCTGAAGATACGCTCACTGCCTCCATGTGGCTCGGGACTGTACCCAACTAAAACCTGTTTGCACGACTCCTTTGAGCCGTGGTAGGGTAGTAATCAAAGTACAGTGGGAACTCACACGAGACAAATGACGATCCCCAGGTCGATGAACTAACCTGCACACATGTCACCAGGGAACTGCCATCTGACGTCTGGTATATGACCAACTAGCATGTTCCCGGCGAGTCCTGTCCGGTGTACTCATAACCCAATGAGCACCTGTATACATCTTAGGTGATCCAACTGACACCAGTGGCTTGTGAGACCGGCCACCGCCCCTCGTCGGGGTCTCGACTGTATACACTAGTCTACTAATGGAGTATCGATGCCCGGTCTCGAAACTCCCACGACTAGGGACCTTTTAAGGATATGCTTGTAGACCCCCAGCTCCCACTTATATGATCGCCCTCATACTGCTGGTGGTCAAGCAAGAATCCTAGGGGCTCTATCAACGTGTAATAGCGACGTGTCATGTCACCTAAAGCAGTACACGATGATAAAGGTAAACCAGATAGCATACTATCATCTCGAGTAAGACTGTCCTACCGGGATAGGTCCTCCCTCAATCATTACAATCACGTACCTGTGACCTAATAATTGACTCTGAGGGCACTATCTCCAACACCTCCATGATGCAGTCTTCTCTATCACCATCAATGAGAAAACCGTGGGATCTCTCTGTTGGGAGAGAAGTCCTACCAGACCTACGGAGTGGCCGAGGTTCTTCAGTTTCTGTTGCAATAGCAGGTTCAACCAAGTCGTCATTCGTAATTTGTGTTTCTAGAACTTCTTCTAGGTCTATCACTTTTCCATATGTATCATTTGTGAAAAACTCTTTTTCTAAGAATGTGGCATACTAAGAAACAAACACCTTTTGTTCCTCCTTGTGGTAGAAAAGATATCCATAAGAATTCTTTGGATATCCCACAAAATTACACATGACCAACCGTGTCTCGAGTTTGTCCGGATTCTGCTTTTTAACATAGGCTGGACAACCCCAAATCTTAATTCGTTTAAGAGATGGTCTCTTCCCATGCCATATCTCATATAGCGTGGTAGGCACGGATTTGGTTGGGACCCTGTTCAGTAGAAACGCTGCAGTCTCGAATGCAAGCCCCCAAAATGAGACGGGTAACTCAGCATCACTCATCATGGAACAGACCATATCTAATAGGGTCCGATTCCGTCGTTCTGACACACCGTTGTGCTGTGGTGTGCAAAGAGGAGTGAGCTGAGAGAGAATCCCATTCTCTTTTAAGAAGTTTGCAAACTCTGTATTGAGATACTCCCCACCTCAATCTGATCGAAGCATTTTGATACTTAAGCCGGTTTGTTTTTCTACATCGAGTTTATATTCAGTGAATTTCTCGAAAGCTTCGGACTTGTGCTTTAATAAAAATACATGACCGAATCTTGAGAAATCATCAGTGAAAGTAATGAAGTATGAAAAACCGCCTCTAGCCTGTATAGATATTGGCCCACAAAAATTACTATGTATGATGCCTAAGAGCTCAGTAGCTCTTTCTCCGTATCCGGTAAACCGAGTTTTGGTCATTTTACCCTTTATACAAGCTTGGCAAGTCGCATAAGATTTATATCCAAAAGGGTTTAAATATCCATCTTTATGTAGCTTGCTTAGTCTTGTTTCGTTAATATGACCAAGTTTACAGTGCCAAAGAAAAGCGTCATTTATTTCTGAAAGTTTCCTTTTATTAGTGTGTTGTATGCTGAAAACTGTGTGTTGATTTAGGACGTATATCCCGTTATTAAGCGTACCATACACAACTAACATTTGATTCAGGTGAATGTTCATAACATTGTTCTGTAATACAAAATTATATGCTTCATTGTCTAACAATGAAACAGATATTATATTACAAAGCATACTAGGCACATAATAACATGGGTTCAAAACCGATATACACCCAGACGGCAACCCCAAGTGATACTCTCCTACTGCAACTGTATGTACATTGGAACCATTTCCAACACGGAGAGTATGGTCACCTGTCTTCAAAACCTTGATATTTCTTAGCCCCTGCATAGAATTGTAAATTTGAGAACCTAAACCGGTATCTAATACCCAGGAAGCAGAGTTTATTGAAAAACTGTTTTCTATCACAAACACACCTGAAGCGGAAGAATACCCATGCTTCTTCTTGAGATCCAAGTACTCCGTGCAGTTGCGCTTCCAGTGTCCTGTTTTTTGGCAGTGATAACATTACCCTTTCCCCGATTCCCCAGCTTTGGACCTTTCTTTCCCCTTAACCTTTTTTACTCCACCCTTAGGTTTGGTGGGTTTCTTCTTCATCTTTCCCTGGGCCTTAGCCTTCGGGCGAGAGGGGGAAGATGGCCCAACACTCATAACGGGAGTCTTCACTAACTTCAGCGTGCTCTCTGCACTCCTTAACTTATTAAGGAGTTTAGGTAGTTCCTTCTCCATGTTGTGCATGTTGAAGTTAACTATAAATTGAGCAAACGTAGAGGGGAGAGACTGCAGAATAATATCCGTATATTGCTCATTGTCCATTTTCCATCCAAGGTCCTCAAGCTCTTCTATTAGAGCTATCATCTTCAGAACATGGTCTCCTACTAGTGTGCCAGGGGCCATTCGCATCTGAAACAGCTTTCTGGATGCTTCGTACCGTAATACACGGGATTGCTCTCCATAAAACTCCTTTGTATTGAGAAATATGGCTTGTACGTCCATATTCTCATGCTGCTTCTAATTTGTGTTATCCATCGATGCAAGCGCGAGGCACTTGGCCATGGCACAGTCAGCGTCCCAAGTCTTGCGGACTTCCTTATCCGCAACCGAAGATTTATGACCTAGGATGGGCGGGGCTGGAGCCATGAGGACATATGATACCTTATCATAAGTTAAGGCAATGTTAAGATTCTTCAGCCAGTTTTTATAATTAGTCCCATTCAGTTTATTTTTATCTTGTAAAAGCTTGAGTCCTGTCATTGGTATCTGCCATTAAGAGGGAGAGAAAAGAATACACTCAGCGAAAGCGATTGCAAAGATCAGATTGGTTATTATCTTATCTAATCGATGTCTCCCACTGCTTTCATCAAGTTTTTCTTTCAAACCTTAAAAAGAAAAGTAGCCAGGATTAATTACAGTCTACAACTTCGCTAACCGTTCAGCCAGGCCAGTGTCGGTACTTGAGGGAGGTTCCCCGTGCTTTCGCACAGACCTAATTAATATAAACCTCGTCTTCTCAGAGGCGTAGCCCCGTTAACACATTTCTAGACACATATTGGGTTAGTTAATTATAAACTGCAAAACTCTCCTGGGAGCAACTATTGCCCACAGTGGGATCGAGATCCAACCATCATATGGAAGGTATGCAATCTCATTGCAAATTTCAACTATTGAAATTCCCGATGTGGTTTTTACCCCTAGTACCCATGACCTTAACTATGGTCAACAAATCATAAGCACTAGTCAAGTTCTACCCGTCATTTCTTGATTAATTAGACCCACTTACATGACCCTTAACTATGGTCAACAAAGTAGCATGAATGTCCTAATTAATCTGCATCATATGCAGTGTAGGAAGACATCACTTAGCTACCGTACACTACGCCTTAACTATAGTCAACAAAAGTAGCACGAATACTAAGTACTCTACTTCCTAAAATGATGGAGGGTTGCGGATGATTTTTAAGAAAATCTACGCTTTGAACTTGATATCATCGTTGAATCAAATGGTTTTCAAAAAGGAATGGCTTATGCTCCGCTGTTTTGAAATGTAGCTTTTTCGTAAAAAGCCGAGTGGTTTTTCAAATCCGATTCTACAACATCTTTTTAGGTTTATTTTTGTTCACATTAATCATATTAATGTTGTCCCATCATTTAAGTCCTTAAGCCATCACAGAAAAGAAACGAAAATACAACGTACGCTTATAACATCCTCATTCGCCGCAATGTTCCGTTATGCACCGTTAGGTTACTTAACTAACAGCATACCGGGACGGGACTAGCGCAGGTGTAAAATATAAGCAACGTCTATTATATCTCTCATATATAATATAGCATTCGTCTCGGATATATTAAGCAATCACATCACATAATATAGGCAGCAGAAACACCAATATGATCATATAGGATATACTAGGACGTCCGTATAGTATTTAGCCAATAATAGAAAATACGGATTCCACAGTCGTGATGAATAGCCAATCCCACACCCTAGACCCCTACGAGGGCGGCAAGTGACCCTACAAATTCTAGAGTTAGGAGACCCGTTCTCGGCTCCTCGAGATGGTCTCCCACTGGGCTCTAGAACCCGGTCACTTGTGCTGTCCTCCTTAGGTCTATCCTAATGCGGAAAAGTAAATAATATACATCAATGGTGACAACATCCTCAACCCGGAGGTGCCCCAAATAAAAGAATATTACATTACAAATGAATCTTACATGAATGAAATGTAAAACTCTCATCTCACATAAAACCCCCCGGCTATTCGATCACGACAATCCTATACATCACAATACAGCAACACATAACATCACATGTTATCAACGTAAGCAAGTGTGCATACCCCAATTGCCGTTGACATATAGCAACGAAACCGGCGATACGCACACTACGCTTACGATCACAGAAACAAGTATCACATACTACTAGGCGATGTTAAACCCTTCGATCGAATTAACGAACACCCGCATTCCCCAGCATGCTCAACACTTGAGCGCCGTTAAACAATATCCAAAATCAATGCCACAGTATTTAATGGACCAACCGTAGAAGGGCAGACCCAAGTCTCATTTGGGGCGCCACTAACTATGGTAAACCATAAGGTTTAGTCGCAGTTTAGTGGTCTCATCTCCAGTTAGGGTTACTTTCTTCTAGAGGGTCCATAAGAATACCTGCATTATATATCGAGTACGTTCAACCTGGAAAAATACGATTGTTTGATAATTCGTTCGACCTGTTTAACGTCGCCAATCTTACCAATACGATGCTATAAAAATACGAATACGAACTATTCCGAAAACAGCCCAATACCAAACTTACATCACATGCAATTCTGCACAAACAAACAATACTAGAAACCCTAGAATATGAGTAAAAGATCACAGGTGCAATACGAGGGGGAGAAGAACATAAGGGGCAGGCGACGCCGGATTTTCTTGCCTCGTCGCCGGCCTGGAACCGAGCACCCCCCTCATGTTTCACGTCGAATTTGTTGAAATAATTTTTTTAACACTTTTTTAAAAATTTCTAGAGAGCAATTTCAAGGGTTTCTAAAATCGTATTTTTGCAGAAGTTTTCGTTTTCGTATTGTCGTAACATCGTCTAGGGTTCTAGTTTTGCTCTGATACCATGAATGGTTTTCTACAGCACCACAACTAGGGTTCGAGAGCATTACAAATGCCATAATAAAAATTTATAGGGTGCTAAAGAAAACATCCTAAGGATCATACTAGAAAAGCTAGGGTAACAAGACTTTTTAACACCATCACAAGTAGTAAAAGGCTAGGGTTTAAGAATACAACCTTTGTAGCTCCCTACGCTAGACTCCTTGACCACTTGAGAGTTGAATGAAGTTTGCTTGAGGTCCTCTAGGTCCACGACGATCCACCCGGAATCCTCTTTGTCCATGCTTGATGCTCCACTTGATCATGAGAAGAAGTAGAAGCCAACACTCTAAACTAATGGGCAAGAGTAGTGTAGAATGGTGATGTGGTTTTTTTTCTCACTTCAAAACCCTAACTTGACCACTATCTTGCTCACTAATGGAAGCTAGAGAGCAAGAGAGAGGAGGAAGAAGATGATGGCAAATGAGAGCTCAAGAGATCATGATACGTCTTAAGATAAATATGAGAAAAGAAAATATATATATTTTCTTCTACCCATTCTTAACTCAAGTTAATAAATATATAGATATTTTCTTTTGGACAGAAAATGGCTATGGAAATTAACTCAAGGTTAATGCAATGGTTAGTGGGTGAATAAAATAATCAAGCATGATAGAATTTCCATTTCCATTTTCCCTTTTTCCAAAGAAAAATGTCAACATATTTATTATGGTGTGAGTCTTATATTGCTACCATCCAATATATCAACAACCATGATACAAGAGTGTATGCATGTATGTGTGCATGCACATCCATATGGGCATCAATGAGAATAAATGCATACATGCATGCATACAACAAAAGACAAGAAGGGTTTAAAGTGAAAAAGCTAATGGTCAATGATAAATCATAACTTGATCTACCAAACCTGTCATATCACATACGACCTGACCAATAGAAAACCGCTCGATTAATATACAGTATCACATACGCGCATTTAATCGGGTCCCCGCGCATATCTCATATGCGCACCACATCGTTTCGCCTGGACTAGGTAACTCCATTGTGGGACTCTAGGACTCGTCAATATGCCGGTAGTGGGTGATGATCATATCAAACACCCAAAGCCGGCAGAGGTCAGCTAAACGTAACGGCCACCCGGGTATTGAGCGATCAGAAGAAAACAAGCGAACCCTTCACAACTCCCGTCAGCCAATCGACAACACTACCGTACAGTCCGGTCTCTTCGTCAGATATGTTGCATATCGAGTCTAGGGATGGTAACGTCGACCCCAATAACTCAATAAGTCGTGCTGATGAATGGTCTATAACAGATCGAGAAACTACTGATAACTCTTATCTGTAAATCTCAACAGCCCTGGCCAGGGACTTACTGATATAGCCAGTCGTGCACAGCACAACATCAACCCCTAATACCGGGAGAGACGAAACCCCTACTATCGCTCATCGTCTTCGTGTGTCTCAGGACTATACCCAAAAGCCACCTGTTTGCACGACTCAGCAGAGCCGTTGTAGGGAGGTAATCAAAGTACAGTGGTAGACCACACAAGACTTTATGATGATCTCGGGTCTACAGACTAACCTGTATCAGTGTCACTTGAGAACTGCTATACGACGATAGATATAATACCATATAAGAGTTCTCGGCGAGCCCGTCCAGTGTACCCAGTCTCCAATAAGCACCCACATATGATCTCGATGTCAAACATCAATGGATGTGTGAACATCCATCGCCCATCATATGGGTCTAGTATCATATACGCTAGTCTACTCTGGTATACCGATGCCCCATCTAGATACACCTACGACTAGGTACATTTCAAGATATGCTTATAAGCTACAGCGTCCCACTAGTATGATCTCCATCATAATCACAGTAGTCAAACAAATATCCTCAGGGCTTTATCAACATATGTTAATGAATAATAGCATGATCAAGTCAACATGTTAAATAAGGAAGAACTAGATAGCATAATATCATATCGAGCAAGAATGTACACCGAATATATATCTATATATACATGTATAAATACATCCACTATCATATAATGGCCTCTAAGGATACATATATCCAACAAAAAGGCACAATCTGGACAAACTCGAGGTTAGGTCTGTCCTGTGCAAGTTTGTAGGATATCCCAAGAACTCAAAAGTGTATATCTTCTACCAAGCTGAGGAACAAAAGGTATTTGTTTCTCGACATGCTACTTTTTTAGAAAAGGAATTTCTTGCAAAAGAAATTAGTGGCAAGGAGGTAGAACTGGAAGAAGTTCCATCAATACAAACTATGAAAGAAGATTTGGTAGAACCAGAGGATTCAGTAGTTCCCAACGAACCCCGGTCGCTCCGCCAATCTAGTAGGATTCCTCATCCACATGAGAGATACTACGGTTTTCTCATAGACGGTGGGAGCGAGGATTGCATCATGGAAGATGATGACCCGACTAGTTTCGAAGAGGCCATCACGAGTGGAGACTCTGTGATATAGATGGATGCAATGTGATCTGAGATGGAATCCAAGTACACCAACAAAGTATGGACTTTGGAAGTTGCTCATGAAGGGGTAAAACCCATTGGGAGCAAATGGATCTTTAAGAAGAAACTTGGTGTAGATGGAAAAGTTGAGACTTTCAAAGCTAGACATATTGCAAAGTATTTTCGTCAACGACCAAGTGTGGCTTATGACGAAACATTTTCTCCAGTGGCTATGCTTAAGTCCATCCGGATCCTACTTGCCATTGCTGCATACAATGACTACAAAATCTGGCAGATGGATGTTAAGACCTCCTTTCTAAATGGTGATTTAGAGGAGTGCGTGTACATGACTCAGCTAGAGGGCTTCATAGACAGTGGGAGCTGCGGAATGGTGTGCAAGCTGCTTAAATCAATCTACGAGTTAAAGCAGGCATCGTGGAGTTGGAACATCTTTTTTGATATGGTAGTCAAAGAGTTTGACTTCATAAAAAACGTAGATGAACCTTTTATATACAAGAAGGTTGTAGAGAGTAAGGTTGTCTTTCTCGTATTGTACGTGAATGACATACTCTTGATAGGAAATGATGATCTTATGCTGCACTCGGTCAAGCTCTTCTTATCACATAGATTCTTAATGAAAGATCTAGGTGATGCCTCCTGCATTTTAGTGATTAGGATCTATAGAGATAGATCTAAGAGGATACTGGGATTTTCCCAATCCAGGTACATTGACACCATACTAAAGAGGTTTAGTATGGAAGAATCCAAGCGTAGGAATTTACCCACAATCTCTGCACTCACTCTCTACAAAGAGATGTCTCCCAAGACTAATTTGGAAAGAGCTCCCATGCAAGGGATACCCTATGCTTCGGCAGTTGGCTCTATCATATACGCGATGCTATGTACCAGACCCGATGTATCATACTCACTAAGTGTAGTAAGTAGGTATCAAGCCGATCTAGGAGAGAGTCACTAGACAGCTGTGAAGAACATTCTCAAGTACTTGAGAAGGACTAAGGGGATGTTCTTGGTGTATGGTAACGGAGAACTCCAGGTGGAGTCCTTTACCGATTCAAGCTTCTAAAGTGATAAGGACAACTCTATATCACAATCGGGAATTGACTTGACTCTCAATGGAGGGGCAGTTTGTTGGAAGAGTTCCAAACGAGATTTGTCTTTACCCTCTTCACTTAGTGTAGAACTTGTTTTCTTTAATCAAAACCCAAATTATCTAGTTCGATTCTAGGTTAGTATAGCTTAGACCTCTAGATTTTTTAAAATTGCATATAAGATGCTTGTATAAACCTAGTAGAGGTGCTAAGGTAAGTTGATGTTATGCACCCCACGGGTTTGTGGGGAGGCGGAATATGTAAAAAACGGTTTTTCAAAGCTCGTAACACCGACTCGAATTCCAGGATCGATACTGAACCCTAACTACAAAAGTACAATGAGGTAAATAACATGGATAGAATGTTATACCTCATGATATCATGTCCTTCGGGTCTTCTTGTCTCTATCCTCCACGTCACAAGCTCTAAGGATCGTAACGGATCAGTGCTACCTCGTCGGCCTCCTCAAGTCAAAGACGATCCACCTGAGATTCTTTAGATCGAGCTCCTACCTCAAATCTTAAGTACCTAGGGCACCTAGTTCGCTACACTAGATGACCTAGGTGATGTAGAGAATATAGATGGATTGGTATGTCTTTAATAGCCTTATGTTTCTCAACACATGAGACAAGAAAGACTAGAGGTAGAAGAAGAAGTGCTTGAGGAAAATGCTAGTGAAGTGTTAGCGTGAAAATGGGGAGTGAAATCTCTTGTGCAAATCTGAACCAACCTTTATTTTCAATAGAATAACACTAATAAAAACTCAAGTATGGTTCATATCTCATCTTAGTGTGTCATGGCTTGAAAACCCGCCATGTGTCACCAAGAGCCTGTTAGTTGTATATATGACCTAGAGGACTTCAAGCGGACTTTTTCCAAACCCCAAGTAGCCGAAGAGTACAACCTTTGTAGCTCCCTACGCTAGACTCCTTGGCTACTTGGGGTTTGGAAAAAGTCCGCTTGAACTCCTCTAGGTCCACGATAATCTTTGGTACATGTGATGCTTCCAAACCTTTCATGAGGTGCTAGGTAAACCCAACATTGGTATCAGAGCCAACCTAGAACATTAGGCGACACTTTAGCGAAGTTAAAACCCCAGTCGAAACAAAAAATGGATTTTCGGGACCCTCTCTGGAAATTTTTTCAAATCTGTTATTTTTCAGAATTAAAAATACTTAAAAATGTACACAAGCAGGTAGGAGAAAAACGACATAAAAACGAGGCAATGAATCACCTGTACGGCCGCGGAACCGCGGCCTAATCAAGCTATTGCCGCGGTTCCGCGCTAGGGTTTACTGTTCACTGCTTCGTATTTCACAGTTTGTCTTAGATTTTCCTGCCGTATTTTTTAAGTATTTTTAATTCTGAAAAATAACAAATTTGAAAAAATTTCCAGAGAGGGTCCCGAAAATCCGTATTTTGTTTCGATCGGGGTTTTAACTTCGCTAAAGTGTCGCCTAATGTTATAGGTTGGCTCTGATACCAATGTTGGGTTTACCTAGCACCTCATGAATGGTTTGGAAGCATCACATGTACCAAAGATTAAAATTTTAGGGTGCTAAGTAAGCATACAAAGAATCATTCCTAGAAAAATTATGGTTTCAAAAAACAACATTTGATCACAAGTAGATTGAGCTAGGGTTTTGAGAGTACAACCTTTGTAGCTCCCTACGCTAGACTCTTCGGCTACTTGAAGTGAGAAAAAGAACCACAACACCATTCTACACAAGTCTTGCCCACTTGTTTAGAGTGTTAGCTTCATTTCATTCTCTTGATAAAGTGAAGTTGCAAGCTTGGACAAAGCGGACTCCGGGTGGATCATCGTAGACCTAGGGTATGTTTAATCTCAATCTACTACTGTATTTTCTGGGGATGGTTATGGACTCGGCGATTCGATCGGAATTTTAATTTCTTGCTTTCATCCGGATAATTAGAAAGTATTGAATTGCTTGAACGAGTGTCATTTGCTCACTTTTCACGGGGTTTAAATCTTTCGGAAATACGTGCAAGTTTTGTGGTGGACCCTCTAGAAGACAACAAACCTTAACTCGATTATGTGGCCGTCTTGAACTGCCCTTTGAACCTTAGGGTTTGGGGCAGTACGGCGTGCCACATGTGAGGCGTTGGCTTGACCCTTCTACGGCTGGACCGCTACTTCTTTGTCACACTCCGGGTTTTTGAACTCCACTCAAGTGTTGAGCTTTAGGGAATCTTGGGTATTTGATCGTTCGTTCGAAAACTTTAATACTGTCTATTTATCTGGAATATGATGGAATGTGTGGAATTCATATTACTAGACATGAAATACGAAGTATGTGATATTTCGCATTTACGATGTCCAAAGAGAATGTGGATTCCAGATATTGTAGTTTTACACTTTCTTTTCTGTGACCGTATGTGTAGTATGTATTTACCGATTGTCGTTGCTATACATCGACGACGATCAGTATATGCATACTTACTTACGTTGATGATATGAGATATTATGTGTTGCTGAGATATGATGTGCAGGATTGTAGCGATTGAATAGCCGGGGGTTTTTATGTGAGATGGGAGTTTTATATTTTCATTCATGTAAAGTCAAATTTGATGTAATATTATTTTATTTGGGCCACTTCCGGGTTGAGGTCGATGCCACCAGTGTTGTATATTATTTACTTTTCCGCATCAGGATAGACCCAAGAAGGGGAATACAGGTGACTGGGTTCTGGGGTTCAGTGGGAGGCCATCTCGAGGAGTCGAGACCGGGTCTCCTAAACTCCAGAATTAGTAAGGTCGCTTGCCGCTCTCGTAGGGGTCCAGGGTGTGGGCTTGGCTATTCATCGCGACTGTGGAATCCGTATTTTCTATTGTTGGCTAAATACTAAATACGGACTTCCTAGTATATCCTAAATTATATTTATGTTTCTGCTTCGATATATGTGATGTGATCATTTGATATGTTATGATGGATACAGTATATAGTATATATGATATATTATATAGACGTTACTTATGTTTTACACCCGCACTAGCCCTGCCCTGCAATGTCATTAGTTACCTAACCTAACGGTGCACGAGGAGACATCAAGGCGAATGCAGATGGCATAAGTGTACGTCGTATTTATCTGTGATGTTTTGGTGACTTAAATGATGGGACTTCATTAATGTGATTAATGAAAGAAAAGAAACTTAAAAGATGTTATAGAATCAAATTTTCAAATAAAAGGGTAGCTACGGTCTTGCTTTGCATAACGGTATATATGATATACCCTGCACCTTATTCGATGGGGTAAGAGCCGAGATCCCTTCACCGGGCGTGACCTATTTAGCAAAACTGGCAGATGCTACCAAACTCGGTTTGGTTTTTGATTGCTTTTAGAGTTTTGCTTTGCACTGTGATATATATGATATATCCCGCACCTTATTCGATGAGGAAAGAGCCGAGATCCCTTCACCGGGAGTGACCTCTTTAGCAAGACTAATAAAAGCCTCAAAATCACTCCATTTCAAAATTCACATGATTCTACAACGATATCAAGTTCATTATGCAATAGGTTTTCAGAAAAACCTGTCTTAGCCCTCCGTCATTTCAGATAAGTCCTGCTTAGTATTCGTGCTGCGTTTGTTGACTTTGTCAAGGCGCAGTGTGCGGTAGCTGACCAGTATTTATCTGCTTATGCATATGATGCAAATTGGATTAGGGTAGTCGTACGGCCTTGTTGACCTCCGTCAAGGGTCGTGCGGGTGGGTTTGATTCAATCAAGAAATGACGGGTTGAACTTGACTTGCACCCTATGGTTTGTTGACGTCCGTCAAGGTCATGGGATGCTTGGGGCAAAATATTATCGGGAATTTCAAGTGTTGAGATTTGCAATTAGATTGCATACCTTCTATGAGATAGTTGGATCCCGATACCCACTGCGAGTAATTGTTACTCCTGGGAGAGTTTTACACAGGACAATTAGCCGGTCAAGTAGGTGTCTAGAAAGGTGTCAACGGGGTTACGCTTCTGGGAAAATGAGATTTACTTTAATTAGGTCCGTGCGAAAGCACGGGGAACCTCCCTCAAAGTACCGACACTGGCCTGGCTAAAAGATCGGCGAAGTTGTAGGGTGTAATTAATCCCGGCTAGTCTTTCCTTTTTGGGTTTGAAGGAAGATTTGATAAAAACAGTGGGAGCCATCCTGATTAGATAAGATAATAACCAATCTGATCTTGCAAGAGCATACGCTAAAGTGTTTTCTTCTCTCTCTCTCCAGGTAGCGACCATGTCATGCCTTAATCAAGATAATAATATGGATATATTGACTGAACCCGCATGTTATACTGTGCAGGGGAACGTTGGTTCCGTTCTATCATATAAGAGTTATAGGACTGAACAGGACATAGGGGAATACCAGGATTCCTATGCCACCCTAATGAAGAAAGTACATGTTGATGTATTTTCTTCGGGTGTGTTCTTTATAGAGAACTATTTCTCCATTTGCCCTACGTCCTGGGTATTAGATACCGGGTCAGGATCCCATATATGTAATCAGTTACATGGGCTTAAGAAAGGTAGAGAACTTGGAGAAGGTGATAAAGACATAAGGGTTGGAAATGGTGCAATTGTTGCAGCTAAAACCTTCGGGGAATATCATCTTATATTGCCAACCGGTAATACATTGATTCTGAATGAATGCTATTACATGCCGAACCTGATATGCAACATTATATCGGTTTCTATGTTGAGTAAAGATGGATATAATTTTGTATTACAAGATAATGTTATGAACATTTTCCTTAACCAAAAGTTGGTTGGATCAGGCACGTTGTGCAATGGCATTTATGTTCTAAATCAATCAACAGTTCTAAGTATAACAAACACACACAAGAGGAAGAGTTTAGAACTGAACGAATCCTTCTTATGGCATTGTAGACCGGGTAACATCAATGCGACACAACTAGCTAAGTTGTATAAGGATGGATATTTGAAACCATTCGAATTTTCATCTTATGACACTTGTCAGTCATGTCTTAAAGGCAAGATGACCAAAACTCCGTTTACGGGACATGGAGAAAGAGTTACTGAACTCTTGGGACTGATACATAGTGATGTATGCGGTCCCATGTCTACACATGCCAGGGATGGTTCTTCGTACTTCATTACATTCACTGACGATCTATCTAGAATCGGATATGTGTTCCTGATGAAACACAAATCAGAAGTTTTTGAGAAATTTAGAGAATATAAACAAAAAGTCGAGAACCAAACCGGAAAAAGTATTAAAATCCTTCGATCTGATCGAGGAGGTGAATACTTGAGCAATGAATTCCTGGACTTCCTAAAAGATAATGGGATTCTCTCTCAGCTGACTCCTCCATATACACCACAGCACAACGGTGTATCGGAATGGAGGAACCGCACCCTATTAGATATGGTGCTCTATGATGAGCACAGCTGAGTGACCTATTTCCTTCTAGGGATATGCGCTGGAGACAGCAGCATACCTATTGAATCATGTTCCATCTAAATCTGTACCTACCACACCATATGAGATATGGAGTGGGAAGAGGCCATATCTTAAACGAGTTAAGATATGGGGTTGTCTGGCCTATGTCGAAAGACAAAATCCGGACAAACTCGAGGCAAGGTCAGTTCTTTGCAAGTTTGTGGGATATCCAAAGAACTCATATGGGTATTTTTCTACCACAGTGAGGAACAAAAAGTGTTTGTTGCTCAACATGCCACCTTTTTACAAAAGGAATTTCTTGTAAAAGAAATTAGTGGCAAAGTGGTGGAGCTGGAAGAGGTTCCAGATACACAAACCGCGACTGAAGATTTAGTGGAACCAGAGGATTCAGTAGCTCCCAATGAACCTCAGTCTCTACGCTGATCTAGTAGGGTTCCTCGCCCACCTGAGAGATACTACGGTTTTCTCATGGATGGTGGGAGTGAGGATTGCATCATGGAGGATGATGATGACCCAACTAGCTTCAAACAGGCCATCACGAGTGGGGACTCAGTGAAATGGCTAGATGCAATGCGGTCCGAGATGGAATCCATGTACATCAACAAAGTATGGACTTTGGAAGATGCTCCTGAAGGGGTAAAACCTATTGGGAGCAGGTGGATCTTCAAGAAAAAACTTGTTGTAAATGGGAAAGTGGAGACTTTCAAAGCTAGACTTGTTGCAAAGGGTTTTCGTCAAAGACCAGGTGTGGACTATGATGAGACCTTTTCTCCAGTGGCTATGCTTAAATCCATCCGGATCATGCTTGCCATCGCTGCATATCATGACTACGAAATCTGGCAATTGGATGTTAAGACCGCCTTTACAAACGGTGATTTAGAAGAGTGCGTGTACATGACTCAGCAAGAGGGCTTCGTAGATAGTGGGAGTAGTGGGAAGATGTGCAAGCTGCTTAAATCCATTTATGGGTTTAAGCAAGCATCGTGGAGCTGGAACATCTGCTTTGACGTCGTTATCAAAGAGTTTGATTTCGTCAAAAACGTAGTTGAACCTTGTTTCTACAAGAAAGTGGCAGAGAGTAAAGTTGTCTTCCTCGTATTGTACGTGGACGACATACTCTTGATAGGAAGTGACATTCCTATGCTGCAATCGGTCAAGCTCTTCTTATCACAAAGATTCTCAATGAAAGATCTAGGTGATGCCACCTGCATATTAGGAATCAGGATCTATAGAGATAGATCTAAAAGGATATTGGGATTGTCCCAGTCCAGGTACATTGACACCATACTAAAGAGATTTAGTATGGAAGAATCAAAGCGTGGGAACTTACCCATGATCTCTGGAGTCACTCCCTCAAAAGAGATGTCTCCTAAGACTGATTTGGAGAGAGCTCGCATGCAAGGGATACCCTATGCTTCAGCTGTAGGCTCTATCATGTACGCATTGCTATGTACCAGACCCGATGTAGCATAGTCACTAAGTGTAGTGAGTAGGTATCAAGCTGATCCTGGAGAGAATCACTGGAAAGCGGTGAAGTGCATTCTCAAGTACTTACGAAGGACTAAGGAAACGCTCTTGGTGTATGGTAACTGAGAATTCCAAGTGGAGTCCTTTACCGATTCATGCTTCCAGAGTGATAAGGACGACTCTAAGTCGCAGTCGGGATTTGTCTTTACTCTTTACGGAGGGGCGTTTAGCTAGAAGAGTTCCAAGCAGGAAACCGTGGCAGACTCGACGATGGAGGTTGAATACATCGCTGCCAACGATGCTGCCAAAGAGGCTGTCTGGATCAAGAAGTTAATTACTGAACTTGGACTTGTTCCATCCATTGAGCATCCAATACCTTTGTATTGCGATAACAAAGGACCGGTGACTTTGTCCAAGGAACCCAGGTCCCATCAGCGATCCAGGCATATTCTGAGGCAGTATCACCTGATCCGGGTGATAGTTGATCGCCGGGAGATCGAGGTCAGGAGGGTTGACACGAAGAATAACACAGCGGATCCACTCATGAAGGCCATTCCCTAGATACAGTTTAAGAGACTCTTCGGGATGCTCGGTATGCGATACTACAGCGGCTGGTCCTAGTGCAAGTGGGAGATTATTAGTTGTATGTATGCCCTAGAGGCCAGTATTGTACAGATGATGTATATTATATTGGATGCTTGGACATATATAGAGATGACCTTCTTGCTCGATATGATAGTATGCTATCTGGTTGCTCTTTATCTTAACATGTATACTTGTCTGTTTATACTGTCTTATAGTTACATGTTGGTAAAGCCCTTAGGATGTGTACTTGACTACCTGGACTATGATGCGGATCATACTAGTGGGGACATGGTAGTCCATAAGTACATCCTTCAAGGTCCCTAGTCGTGGGTGTATCGAGACGGGGCATCGATATACCAGTGTAGACTAGCGTCTAGGCTTCTCGACCCATGAGATGGGCGTGGATGATCCCATATCCATTGGAATTTGACATCAGAGATGGTATACGGGTGCTCAGTGGAGACTGGGTACACTGGACGGACTCGCCGAGAACTCCCAGATGCCTCACGTCAGATGGCAGTTCTCAGGTGACACTTGTGCAGGTTAGTCTGTAGACCCGAGATCGTCATAGTGTCTTGTGTGATTCCTACGGTGCTCTGATTTCCACCTTACCACGTCCATGAGGGCATGCAAAACGGTGGTTTTTGGGTACAGTCCCGAATCACATGGTGGCAACGAGCGATAGGATGGGTTTCGTCTCTCCCGGTATTGGGGGTTGATGTTACGCTGTGCTCGATTGGCCGTAACAGGGAAGTCCCTGGCCATGGCTGTTTTATAGATTTACTGGTAAGTGTTACCAGTAGTTTCTCGACCCGTTATGAGCCTCACATCGACATGACTTATCGGTTATTGGGGTCTGACGTTTACCACCTCTAGACTTGATATGCGACATATCTGACGAAGAGACCGGACTGCACGGTAGTGTTGCTGGTTGGCTCGACGGGAGTTGTAGCAGGTTCGCTTGTCTTCTTCTGATCGCTCAATACACGGGTGGCCGTTGCGTTTGGATGACCGCTTGCGGCTTGGGGGTGCTTGATATGATCATCACCCACTGCCGGCGTATTGACGAGTCTTAGAGTCCTACAAAGGAGTTACCTAGTCCAGGCGAAACGTTGTGGAGCGCGTATGCGATATGCGCATGGGCCCGGTTAAGATGCGAGTATGAGATACCGTATATAAATCGGGCGGCTTGCTTTTGGTTAGGGTCGTATGTGATATGGCCGGATTGATAAATCAAGTATTGATTTATTATTTAACCATTAGATTCTCACTAGAAATCCTTTCTTGTATTTTTTGGATGTATACATGCATGTATGCTTTCTTTCTAGATTCATGCACATATGGTTGTGCATCCACACATACATACAAACATCATCCTTCATGGTTGCATATACATGGAAAATGGTGGCAATATAAGACTCACACCATTATTTTATATATATATGTGTTATTATTTCATTTGTTTTAAAACAAAGGAAAAAAGAAAAGGATAATTCATGGATGAGTTCTACACTCTTCTTGACCTAACCATGCTCACGTACCTTCTAACCATGAGTTAATCTTTTCTTTTTTGTTTTAACTCAAGTGAAATAATATCCATATGATTTAACCATGGTTTGAGATGAGAAGAGGAAAATATATATACATATATTTTCTATTTTCTTTTAAGTGATTATCTTTTCTCTTCTTCTTAAAAAGCCATCATCTTCTTCAACCTTGCTCCTTTGCTCTCTAGATCATTCAAGTGAGCAAAATACTCAACAAGATAGGATTTTGAAGTGAGAAAAACTACCACAACACCATTTTACACAAGTCTTGCCCACTTGTTTAGAGTGTTAGCTTCATTTCATTCTCTTGATAAAGGGAAGTTGCAAGCTTGGACAAAGCGGACTCCGGGTGGATCATCGTAGACCTAGAGGAGTTCAAGCAGACTTTTTCCAAACCCCAAATAGCCGAGGAGTCTAGCGTAGGGAGCTACAAAGGTTGTACTCTCAATACCCTAGCTCAATCTACTTGTGATCAAGTGTTGTTTTTTGAAACCCTAATTTTTCTAGGAATGATTCTTTGTATGCTTACTTAGCACCCTAAAATTTTAATCTTGGGTACATGTGATACTTCCAAACCCTTCATGAGGTGCTAGGTAAACCCAACAGAGCCATGCTCCAAATTATGCAAACTTCCACCTCATTTCCTCCACCTCATAATGTATTTACCATTTAACCTAAAATGTTAATACATAATATGAGGTGTCTTCTTCTAGAATCATCTTTGAACAAATTATGAAAATGACCCTCATCCGTATTTACATATCTGTATCCGTATTCCGAAAAAATTGAATACAAATGAGACGAAAATAATCCATCAGTATAATACTAGGATCCGGTTTAAACCAATGCCCACTAGTATTATATATCCGAATTATCATGCGTGCACAAGTACACGTACGTGATTGAACCCTATCGTAAAACCATACGACCTCTACATCTTTTGCCCGATACAGGGAAACCATCTGTTTGGGACTTTAAAGACTTGACACTACACTGGCAGTAGATTTAACCACAAGCCGCAAGCGGTACTAGCTGCATGTAACCCAGGTATCTGTCGATAAGAAGGCCGATGAGGAAAACTCATTCGAACTCCTACTGAACCTGTCTGTGACAATCTCCGTACAGTCCGATTTGTTCGTCTTAGACTATCGCATATCGGGCCTAGGAGGCGGTAATCATCAGCCCCTAATAGCGCAATAAGTCGTGCCGGTGTGTAGCCCAAAACACCCTGAGAAACTTTTGGAGTGCCTACCAGTAAATCTTGCTTTCCCTGGCCAGGGACTTTTTGTAATAGCTTTCCGAACACAGCTTGAAATCAACCCGCAATACTGGGAGAGACGAATCATATCTAACCTCCACTGCCTCCAAGTACTTCGGGACTGCACCCAACTACTACCTGTTTGCATGACTCCTTCGAGCCGTGGTAGGGTAGTAATCAAAGAACAGTGCGAACACACCTGAGGAGAAGTATCAGTGTCAAGTCGACGGACTAAGTTGTACTCATGTCACCTGGGAACTGCTACCCGACGATAGGTATAATACCTACCAGTAGCTCCCAACGAGTCATGTCCAGTTTACTCATAACCCAATGAGCACCTACATACTATCTATAGTACGACGTACTAATGGCTGTGGGACAGACCATCTCCCCTGCTGGGATGAGAAGCGTATACACTAGTCTACTCTGGAGTATCGATGCCCCGTCTCGATAATCCTACGACTAGGGACCTGTAAAGGATGTGCTAATTGACTGCCCAGCCCCCACTAGTGTGACTGCCATCATAAAGCTGGTAATTAAGTAAAGATCCTAAGGGCTCTACCAATATGTATAAGGGATATACTAAAAGAAACACATGCACATATTGAGGTAGAAACAAACAAGGTAGCATACTACCATTTTGAGAAAGACTGTTAATATAACTGTGAATATCCCAAGCTTCCGTTAAGTAATATACAAACCAGTATGATACAATAATGGCCTCTAGGGAATATATCACTAACAATCTCCCACTTGCACTAAGGCCATGTATTGGCATATCGCAGACCTATCATCTCGAGTAGCCTCTCGAACTGTGTCTGAGGGATGGCCTTGGTTAGTGGATCAGCAGTGTTGTTCATCATATCTACTCTCCTTACCTCGATCTCCTGGCGATCAATGATCTCTTTGATCAGGTAGTATCGCCTCAAGATATGTTTGGACTTCTGATGGGTCCTGGGTTGCTTCGCCAAAGCTATAGCGCCGTTGTTGTCACAATACATAGGTATTGGACCTACAAAAGATGGAACCACCTGAAGTTCTGTTAGGAACTTTCTTATTAATATTGCTTCTTTCGCGGCGTCAGAAGTAGCGATATACTCTGCTTCCATTGTTAAGTTAGCAACGGTATCCTTCTTGGAGCTCTTCTAACAGACCGCCCGTCCATTGAGGGTAAAGACATAACCCGACATGGACTTAGAGTCATCCTTGTCACTCTGGAAGCTGTAGTTAGCAAAGGCCTCGATCTAGATGTCTTTTCTGCAATACACCAAGTACATCTCCTTAGTCCTTCTCAAGTATTTGAGAATATTCTTTATTGCTATCCAGTGCTTCTCCCCTGGGTTCGACTAATACCGGCTTACCACGCTTAATGCGTAAGCAACATCTGGTCTGGTACACAACATAGCATATATTATAGAGTCTACCGCAGAAGCATATGGTATATATGTCATGCGAGCCCTTTCCAAATCAGTCTTGGGAGACATCTCTTTAGAGAGGGTAATCCGTGACAAGCCGGTAGATTAACGCGCTTTGAATCTTCAATACTAAATCTTTTCAGTATAGTGTCGATGTACCTGAACTGCGAAAGTACCAACATTCTCTTAGATCTATCACGATAGATCTGGATCCCCAGATTGTAGGAGGCATCACCCAGGTCTTTCATGGAGATCCTCCATGACAAGAATCCTTTAAGTGATTGTAGCATAGGAATGTCAATTAAATGAAATGCTATCCTATCAAAAGAATGGCATCCACGTAAATGATGAGGAATACCACCGCTCTCTCTACAATCTTACTATATATGCATGGTTCATCTGGATTTTGATAAAGTCAAATTCTTTGACCGTCTCATCAAAACAGATGTTCTAAATCCGTGATGCCTGCTTTAGTCCATAAATGGACTTAAGCAACTTCCACACCTTCCCGCTGCTCCCACTCTAATTGAAACACTCTGGCTAATCCATATAGACGCGCTATTCCAAATGTCCATTTAGAAAAGCCGTCTTTACGTCTATCTGCCAGATCTCATAATCGTGGAAGGTAGCAATGGCAAGAAGGATCCGAATGAAATTGAGCATAGCCACTGGAGGAAAGGTTTCATCAAAGTCCATACCAGGTCTTTGACGAAAACCTTTTGCAACAAGTCTAGCCTTATAGGTTTCAACCTGTCCATCTACACCAATCTTCTTTTTGAAGATCTATTTGCAGCCCACAGGTTTTACCCCTTCTCGAGCAATGTCCAAAGTCCATACATTGTTTTTGTACATGAACTCCATCTCGTCCCGCATTGCATCTACCCATTTTACCAAGTCACCGCTCTGAATGCCTTGCTGGAATCTAGTCGGCTCATCATTATCAATGATGCAATCCTCTCTATCTCCGTCTATGAGAAAACCATAGTATCTCTCAGGCGGATGAGATAGCCTAATAGTTCTGCGGAGTGGCGCGGGGATGTCCGGTTCTTCTGAAAGCTCTGGTTCTACCATGCTTCAGTAATAGCTTGTGGTTTTAGAATTGTCTCCAGTTCTATCGCGCTCCCACTTATCTGACTTTCTAAAAATTAAGTTTCCAAGAAGTGGGCATGACGAGAAACAAAAACCTTTTGTTCCTCTGCGTAATATAAAAGATACCCCCTGGAGTTCTTTGGGTATCCCATAAACTTACACAGTACTGAGCGTGCCTCGAGCTTGTCCGCATGCTGCTTTGTTACAAAATCTAGACATCTCCATGTCTTAAGGTACTTAAGATAGGGTTTCTTCCTACTCCAGATCTGATATGGTGTGGTAGGAACAGTCTTGGTAGGACCCTTATTCAAAAGATATGCAGCTGATTCGAGTGCATAACCCCAGAAGGATCACGGCAACTCAGCGTTACTCATCCTGGAACGAACCATATCCAATAAGGTTCTGTTCCGCATTTCTGATACACCGTTGTGTTATGGTGTGTATGGAGGAGTAAGCTGGGAGAGAATTCCATTCTCTTTTATGTAATCCAGGAACTCGACACTTAAGTATTCACCACCTCGATCAGATACTAGTGACTTGATACTTTTGCTTATTTGTTTTTCTACTTCATTCTTATATTCCTGAAATTTCTCAAAGGTCTCGGATTTATGTTTCATCAAGAAGACATGTCCATACCTAGAGAAATCATCGGTAAAAGTAATGAAATAGGAATAACTTCTTCGTTCAAGTGTAGACATTGGACCACACACATCACTGTGTATGAGTCCCAAAAGCTCGCTCGCTCTTACTCCGTGTCTAGTGAATGGAGTCTTTGTTATCTTTCCTATCAGACAAGATTGAAAAGTTTCATAAGACCGATATTCGAACGGATCCTAATATCCCTCTTTATGTAACTTCGTTAACCGTGTTCATTGATGTGACCCAGTCTACAATGCCATAAGAAAGCCTGATTTAATTTCGTAGACTTTCTTTTAATTGAGTTCTGGACATTGAAAACCTGAGCTTGATTTAATACGTTATTTACCGTTATCTAGTGTACCTGGCCCAATCAAACTTTGATTGAGGTTGAAGTGGACCACATCGCTTACAAATATAAAATTATATCCTTCCTTAGAAAGTAAAGATACAGATATGATATTACAAGCTAGACTAGGTACACACAGATAGTTATGTAAAATCAATATCATCCTACTTGCCAATCCTAGGTGATATTCCACTACGGATACATCGTTCACCCTCATTCCGTTAGCAACCCTGAGAGTCATATCACCTGCCCTGATAACTCTACGGTTTCTCAAAACCTGTAATGAATTACAGATATGAGATCATGATCCGTTATCTAGTACCCAGGAAGTAGAGTTAATTGACATATATTTTTCAATTACAAAAACACTCGAAGTCGAAGCCACAACGTGCTTCAGATCCTGGATTCTGGCTTTCCAAGCCCTGTATCCATTCTTCCAATGCCCTTTCCCATGACAATAGGAACAACCTTCCTTCCCTACTGTTAGCCCTGAAACTTTTGCCCTGCCTTTTTCTTCTACCTTACTGACACCGCCTATCAGCTTTGTAGAGGTCTTCTTCTTCTCACCCTTGGCTTTCTCCTTGGATCCAGAAGAGGAAGATTCCCCAATAAGAAGAGCGGGTGTCTTCCTGGTTTCCTTCAGGGTACCCTCAACTAGAAGTGTAACTTTCTTCCTCTAGGCGTAAGTAGAAGGTAGAGACTGTAGAATTAAGTCAGCATATGACTCGTTCTCCAACGTGGTCTCCAGGTCTATGAGCTCATCAATATAGCTAGTCATCGTAGGGACGTCGTCCCCTACAGATGACCCGATAGCCAAACTTGCTTGAAGCAAATCCTTCGAGGTCTCATATCTTGCAATACAAGATTTCTCTACATATAAATCTGTTGGGCTACGGCAGCGCCCCGGCCGTCAATCCGAGGCCAAATGCGGAACAAAAACTTTTGAAACTTGGCGCTACCATAACCAATCACCCGAATCGAACCATTAACCGCTAACTAGCAATCAATAAAGTGAGTTCAGAGATTATACCGATCGATTCGTGTCCTTCGGTCTTCAATCTCTTTCCCATGCTTGTCGCGGTTGTCCCAACGAAGTTCGCTCTCCGGTCTCGCTTGTCGAAGTGGAACAACATCGAGGAATCATTATTCGGGCTCCCGCTTCAAACCTAAGCAACTCAAACATGAAGTTTGCTAGCCGACATGTCCAAGGTGAAGTAGAGATAGTGTGTGATTACTTTGTCTCAATCACCCTAGGATTCTCAACAGATGAGAGGGATAGGGCTGATGTCATGACCCACCCCCAAACACAGATGGTATTGTCCGCTTTGGCCGAAGCCACACGGTTTTGTCCCGTTGAATGAACCCGGGGCTACTTCCCAGTAGGTTGCCCATCCCAGAATTTCTCTGGCTCAAGCACGTTTAACTACGGAGTTCTTCAAACTCCGGAGTTCCGATTCATCCAAAAGGCGCCTCTGTGTTATAAGAGTGGTATCATTCCATTTATAGTTCAGATCGTGCCCTCTTTCGGAATGGAATTCGATACTCCCCAATGTTCTAGTGGGTCCCCGCGTGCATCCGTATCGGTTACATCCCCACCTTGATACCGGATAACATCTCACTTCACACGGGTTAGGTGGTATTCAGCCCTAACACCACCTGGGGTATTACATTCTGCCCCACTTAGAACAATAGTTCGTCCTCGAACCACATACCTACTTTTGAGGGACCGGCTCTGATACTATATTTGTCATATCACGCATAACCCACTTATAGATATGATATTGTTTGGTTATGGACATTGAGACATTGATTCATATTTCTTTATGCATATGACATATAGCATACCTGTATACCCACATGCTTACATATATGCCTTGACATACTTACATGCTAGTTACCTGTATACCTGCAGAGTATTGTACCATTAGCGATAGGTACTTACACACATAATTACATAGCTACATGTATATTTTGCATACATACTTACACTTATACCTGGAGGGTATATTACATCATTACTGATAGGTAGATATCTATATCTTGCTATACCTTTATGTTTACACATATATCTGGTTATGGCTACATGTTTAACTTTACTTGATGTTATTTATAATTGGAGAAAATAGGAACCGCATGATATTTTATATTAACTTATCGCAGTTAATTAGCGGCTTTTCCTTTATATGCTAACATTACAGTTTTATGTTGCGTATATTTTATTCAAGGATTTTCGCATTGAGATATGGATTTTTCATGATATTTTCTGTATTTAGGAACCATGGTAGTTTCATGAAATTATGCATTGTTTGAAAAACCCGGTTTGCCTTGATATGATATTTCAGCATTCACCATGAGATTTATCGGTTCTGATATATACACTCTACGCGAGGAGCGTAGTGGGCCATATGAGGGTACATGGTGGGGCCCGGAGGTACCCCGGGGCAAGGCGATTGATGGATCTTGCCGATTGAGCCTGGCATGGGAACCATACACTTCGGTGAAATTACCAATGACTCGGCGGTTATCGTAGGGATACCGACGGAAGTCATGTACATATGGATACAATGAAAGATGAGGGTCAGAGCTAGGCACTCGTGCTTTTCAGATGTCTTGTGATACGTACTTATCAGGGTGCCAGTCATAGTGACAACACCTGATAGATCAGCATTTCTGTGTCGATACTAGACACATTGTTTTCATGATATTTTACTCCTTAGTATATATAATAGTGGAATGGGACGCTGTTATATATGCATATATATATATATTTATATTTATATTAGTGGAATGGGACGCTAATATATATGTATACATATCAATTCATATACTTCATCATATTTATTCATACAAATATACCTAGGTTATAAGAGATTCACTTGATATTAGACTTAGGACATATGATATTTACTTGATATTGTACATAATGGATATATGCGATTCACTTGATTTTTTACATTCAGAATATAGGAATTTTTTTCGATATTGTACATTAAGGATTTGTGAGACTTATATGATGTGAGAGCCAATTTGGGGGCTGATTTGAGGAAATTGGGATTTGAATTGTCTTGATGGATTTTGGTCCTACCACGATGTATGGATTTCGTGAAAATGACATATTTCATTCCATACTCCACATTTATTGTTTATGCACTGCTTCATGTATTAATAGTACCTGTTAGTGTACCTTTTATGACTGTTGCATTTACATACTTCATTTTATATGCATTGCTTCATGTGTTAGTTGTACCTGCTAGAGTACCTTTCATGACTGTAGCATATATATATTTTCATATCATTATTGCATGATTATTGCCTACCGATTGTCATATTATTATTGCTTCATATATTAGTTGTACCTGCTAGTGTACCTTTCATTATTATTGGATTCATATGACCTTTTATTGCTATTAATTATATATGTTAGATTCACATTGTACATGCATACTTGCGATTACCTGCATATGTTATTTACTATTCACGAGTTGGAAACTCACCCCCGTTGTGCCACGGTTTGTTTTGCAGGTTGTTTCCCAGAGTAGTCGAGGCAGGCTATTCATCTATCTTATCATCTTTTGCTGCGGATACCGCATCAGCTCACAGTGTGCTGTTTGCTTAGGTGGGTTTTGTGGTTATTCGTTGTTGTATTGTATATTCGTTGTATCCTTGTACTCTCCATCTACTATTTTCATGTTGACTAAGGGACTTGGTGAGGACGATATTGTATATTATTTTGTGACTGGGTTATCTTTTATACAGTTTCCATTTTATCGTCTTTTATTTCTTCGCTACGGCGTCGTATATCTGTTGTGGTGGTTGTTTTCCGTCTTTTGGCAAGGATTTGCTCCTGTTGGAGATGCTTTACTTTATATTTATGTTGTACCCATTTTTGGGGTTGGTTTTTACAAAGGAGGTGCTGCCGAAATTTTCAAGAAAGTAAATTGGACTTAAAGAAATTAAACTTGAGATTTTTCAATAGTTTAAACAATGTTTCTTGTCTTTTCTTGACTTTTAATGGTTTAGATTTCTGGGTTTTGGCTTTCTTTTACTGCGTTACGCCTGTAGACGTTGCGTAGTATTAGGGCTGTCACGTGCCAATTTCGGGTCGTGACAAAATTGGTATCAGAGCCGGTCCCTCAAAAGTAGGTCTGTGGTTCGAGGACGAACTATTGTTCTAAGTAGGGGAGAATGTAATACCCCAGGTGGAGTTGGGGTTGAATACCACCTACCCCGTGAGAAGTGAGATGTTATCCGGTATCGAGGTGGGGATGTAACCGATACGGATGCACGCGGGGACCCACCAAAGCAATGGGGAGTATCGAATTCCATTTCGAAAGAGGGCACGATCTGAACTATAAATGGAATGATACCACTCTTATAACACAGAGGCGCCTTTTGGATGAATCGGAACTCCGGAGATTGTAGAACTCCGCCTTTAAGCATGCTTGAGCCAAAGAAATTCTGGGATGGGTGACCTACTGGCAAGTAGCCCCGGGTTCATTCAAAGGGACAAAACCGTGAGGCTTCGGCCGAAGCGGACAATACCATCTGTGTTTGAGGGTGGGTCGTGACAAAGTTGGTATCAGAGCGCTAGGTTTTACCTTTCGGAGTGTAGGATGACCTTGGTATGATGAAGTAGGTAGGTTAAGCAGAGCAACGTAGTGTGTGTATGTCCGCGGCATACTCACGATGCGGTACTCCGCCTAAAGTGACCTAAGTACAAATTGCTTGAAATTCCTTCCTTGATGACATATCCTTGTGATTCAATTTCCACGTTCATATCGAATCTTATTTATATTTATAGCCTTTGCCGCCGATGACTATGGGGACTCAGAGTGATGCAGCGAGGGCCGAGGTCAGGATTGACTCAGGTAGGACGAGGATTGACAAGGATGGCACGCTTGTTGCACAGGTGAAGATGGATTCGCCTTCGACAGATAGTATCGCTAGGCTTGTGGCAGAGATGCAGGACATGCGCTAGACTATGAGTTCATTGGTTGAGGCCGTTCGAGCGCAGCGACAGGAGGTTGTCACCCCTGTTACTCAGTTGTTCCTTGCAATCAGTATGCAGCATTTCGTCACCTACATAAAACAAGTAGATGCAGCCCAGTTGATGAGGCACGCCTTCCAGAGAGTTTAGGAGTTCCGGAAAAGTGGGGGACTAGTATCGGTATACCATCCTAGAGACAGAGGCCTAGTCGTCGAGACAGATTTCGGGACCGTCGTGGGAGTAGCAGAGGCTTAGGACGAGGATGGTCGTTCAGCTCTCATCCCCAGGAGGGTCAACAGTCATCGTATGGATGTTTTCGGTGCCGGAGCCTTCATCACCTCATCAGTGATTGCTCTTTAGCACCGCGACAGGGTCGTTTTCAGAGAGGTCGTGGATGCGGAAGGTTCGCTCAGAGGGGACAGGTTGGCAAAGGAAGATTTCAGCCAGTTGCCGGTAGGGGGCAGACACGAGAGTTTGCTTCTACCCATCGGGACTCGCAGGCGTCCAATAGAGAGTTTTCAAGTATTTTTAATTTGTATGTTCTTTTGATGCACTTGTTGTTTTACACACATGGTGCCGTGGTTGGGCCGAGGATCGTGTTAGCTATATAAGCCGTTTGTTGTGTTAACTTCTGTCGGCGATTCTTCTGTTGCGCGACACGTAATTCAGTCGTGTGCCAATCAGATAGGAGATAGAGATTCGTCCGTCGTTTTGATCCTTCTAGAGATGTTGGATTTGACGTTCTCCTGGGTACGGAGTGGTTACTTACGTGCTATGCGTCTGTGGACTGCCGTGAGAAAACAGACATAGTTTGTTTTCCTGGCGAGTCGGTTCTTGTTGTGCATGGGAGGGCAGTGGTGCCGCCTCACACAGCTTGAATTCAGCCTTTTTCGCTAGTCGTCTCTTGAGTAGAAGATGTTGAGGATTCTTGGAGTTCATTCGTGATACCGAGCCACAGTGGGTTTGTTGGACCAGCTTTCCTTCGTGCGAGAGTTTTTCGACGTTGTTCTAGATGAGCCGGCGAAGCTTAGGGAGCTTAAGGATCTGCTGCAGAGTTGTTTGTTGGGGGGCTTGTGCGTATGAGTGTTTCGCATTGGGGAGCTCCTATTACTGTTCGTCAAGGAGAAGGACGGCAGTTGAGGTTGTGTATTGATTGATCGTCAATTAAACCGGCTTACGGTGCGGATAGGTATCATTTACCTCGCATTGACGATTTCTTCGATCAGCTCCAGAGTGCGAGACATTTTTCTAAGTTTGTTCGGGATCAGGTCATCATTGTTGCGGGTTCGGAGTGATGACATTCCGAAGACTGCCTTGTGCGTGCTACGGGCTTTGTGTCTTTTGGTGGTGTCGTTGGACTCACCAATGCCCTAGCAGCATTCGTATATATGATGAACCATATTTCTTCAGGCCGTTCCTCGACCAGTTATTGTTGTGTTATTGATGGCATTCTGGTCTATTCAATGTGTCGTGAGGGACAGGAGTAGCACTTGACGATTTGTTTTGCAGACATTGGGAGAGCCCCAACAGTTTGCTAGATTCTCGGAGTGTTCCTTCAGGCTTGTTTGTGTTAACTCCTAGGTCTTGTAGTTACGGAAGACGGTTTTTGTATGGTCAAGAGGAAGGTCGAGGCCATACAGCTTTGGCCCAGACTTGTGTACGGACGGAGTTCCGCAGATTTTTAGGCTTAGCAGGTTGTTACCGCGGCTTCGTGCAGTGTTACTAGTGTATCGCTGCACCGTTAACTGGACTAACTGGAAAGGATGTTCCTTTTTCTTTGGACTGAGGCATGCGTGAGGAGTTTTCAGCAGTTGAAGACCCAGTTAACAACTGCATCAGTTATTTCTTTGCTTCTGGTTCGGGCGGCTTTGTTGTTTAACTGTGATGTTTCGTGAGTGGGGATCAATTGTGTACTGAGTTGGCACATTCGAGTTATCACTTTTGCTTCCCGACATTTGGAGGAAGTACGAGCAGGATATCCCACTCATGATCTATAGATTCTCGCGGTGGTCGTGCGTTGGAGATTTGGAAACACTACTTGTTCGGAGAGTCGTGTCAGATTTTCACGGACCACCAGAACTTAATGTACATCTTCCTGCAGCGGATTTTGATTGTTGAGACAGTCTTCTGCAGAATTACAGTTCTTGTGCGATCGTTGGGTACAGCTTTAGTTCGCCTCTGCTCAGGGGACATCTTGCTTATGTCCGCGCCCTACCATTTTTCCTTAACCACTTTCGCGAGGAACTGCCCGCCGATGCTCATTCGTCTGAGATTCTGAGCATACTCGGCTGGGTAATGATTCAGAGTCCTTGATTTGTGACCAAGGTGTGCTACGTTTAGGGACGCGTTTGTGTACCTGTTGCTGATGGGCAGAGACGCGAAATCCTACAGCAGGCACATCAGTCAACCTTCGGTGTTCATTCAAGTTCCACCAATTTATGGCGTGACTTGTGAGATAGTTACGGGTGGGCAGGGATGAAGAGTGAAGTTTCGGATTTCGTTTCAAGGTGTCTGTCTTGTTCCCTGCTAAGGTTGAGCATTTGAGACCGGCTGGAGAGTTGCAACCTTTAATCGTTCGGAAGTGGAAATGGGAGCAGATCTCCACGAATTTCGTTGTGGTGTCTACCCCGGTCTAGACAGGGTGTGACTCCATTGGGTGTTTGTTGTCCGGTTATACTCAGTTTGCTCAGTTGTCCTTTGTTAAGTTGTGTGTTGCACGGAGTTCCGTCATGGGTCGTATCCAAATAGGGCACCCTATTCACTTGCCGTCTTGGGCAGGAACTTCTGGAAGCCTTTGGTACTAGTTGAGATTTAGCTCCGTTTTTCCATCCACAGGATGATGGTTTTGTGAGAGCGGGCTGTGCCAACTCTGGAGGATAAGCTTGTACGTATGTATTAATTGTTGTCGGCGGTTGGGATCGTCACTTGCCATTGTTAGGATTCTCCTTCGATAGCTGTTATCAGAAGGCACGCCAATTGGCAACCTTTAATTTTTGTTTGTTAGGTGGTGTCGATCTCCAGTCTATTTTTATGACTCTGCGAGATTACGATTTTTGGACCCCAGCTAGTCTAGAGACTTCGGAAATGATCCAGTTGGTTTAGGTCAGGATGATGACAGCCTAGTGCAGACAGAGGTCTTATGACGACCGTTGTAGTCGCAGACTTGAGTTCACAGTGGGAGCTCATGTACTCGTATGGATTTTTCCGATGAATGACGTGTTGAATTTTGGGAAGCTTATCCCAGAATTGTAGCTCCTTTTAAAATACTTAAAGCGAGTTAGTTCCGTTGCCTTTGATTTGGCACTTCCGCCCAGATTATTGAGTGTTCACCCCATATTACTTTTGTCGATACTGTAGGGTTCCTAGGCACTCTAACAAGGTTCTACAAGGCATCAACCATGCCCGATTAAAATTTTAGCCATGCCGAACAACCCTAAACAAGATCATTGCTAGATAATTAGGTTAACACATGCAAGTAAATATCAATTACTACTAAGTGTATACGAAATACAACCTTTGTAGATCGGTCCTTCACTTCATAAGCTCCTTGTAGTAGTCCCTTCGGTGCGATCATCGAACTTCCGGACTCTCGGACCGCTCCATGAGGAGATGACAACGGTTTTGCTTGTAGTCTTCAAGGCCGAAGATATTCTACGTCGAGGGAATACGAACTCAAACTTCTACTTCACTAACTAGAGAATTAGTGAAGCAAACACCCTAAACTAAAGTGCTGGTCTAGTAGAAGATGATGAAATAGGAAATGGGTACACTACAGAATTTATTTTCTAACTATATTTCTCTCTCTTTATCAAACCCTAGCAAGAATTTGAAGGAGGAAGAAGATGAGCTCAAAAATGAGAATACTAATCAAGAGAGAGAGCTAACCATGGGTGAGTGGGTATCATATACTAATTCATGTAGAGACATAACCATAGCTTATTATAGTAGTTAGGTTTATAAATATCCTAAGTAAAACAAAACTAGTGGACTTTGGCCAATGCACTGACAAGCTTCATGAAGCTTCTTGCACTTGAACAATTATCCACTAATTTTGTATTTACTTTGTATATTAAAACCCCACCAATATAATTATAATAGTATATGTCTCATACACCCATGTAGAGTGTATCAACAACCATGATACAAAATGAACACAAATAAATATATATCACATATATATATATTAAGTTGTGCACAAGTGAGAAAAACAAATACTTAAGTGAACCAATGTTAGTTAAAGTAAATTAGTATATCACATATACAGTTATACACTAAATTATTAAATCAACACTTGACTTAATAATCCGGTTATATCACATATAACTGACTAATATCCAATGTATCGACTTATCGAATCAACCCTTGATTCGATAACCTGGCTATATCGCATATAACTGATCGATACAAACATCGCGAGAATAGAATACGGTATCACATACACACATTATTCTCGGTCCCACATATATCACATATGCGCTCCTATTTATTTTCGCCAGAGCCAGTAAAACCTTTATGTAGGAATCTAAAGACTCGTCAATACGCCGGCAGTAGGTGTTGATCACATCAAGCACCCACAAGCAGTCAGCAGTACTAGCTGGACGTAACGGTTACCCGGGTATTGAGCGATCAGAAGATCAGCAAGCAAGCCCGCTCCAACTCCTGCAAAAAGCCTGACAGTGACACTACCGTACAGTCCGGTCTCCTCGTCTGATATGTCGCATATCAAGTCTAGGGGTGGTAAACGTCAGACCCCAATAGCCGATAAGTCATGCCGATGCGAGGCTCATAACGGGTCGAGAAATTACTGGTAACACTTACCAGTAAATCTCTAAACCAGCCCTGGCCAAGGACTTCCCTGTCATGACCAATCGAGCATAGCGCAACATGAACCCCCAATACCGGGAGAGACAAAACCCCTCCTATCGCTCATTGCCTCCATGTGACTCGGGGCTGTACCCAAAAACCACCGTTTTGCACGCCCTCTTGGACGTGGTAAGGTAGAAATCAAAGCACAGTGGGAATCACACAAGACTCTAGGACGATCTCGGGTCTACAGACTAACCTGTACCAGTGTCACCAGAGAACTGCCATCTGACGTGAGGTATAATACCATCTAGGAGTTCTTGGCGAGTTCGTCCAGTTTACCCAGTCTTCACGGAGCTCCCGTATATCATATCTGATGTCAAACACCAATAGATATGGGATCATCCATCGCCCATCTATATGGGTCGAGAAGGTATACGCTAGTCTACTCTGTTATATCGATGCCCCGCTCGATACACCCACGACTAGGGACCTTGAAGGATGTACTTATGGACTACCATGTCCCCACTAGTATGATCCTCATCATAGTCCAGGTAGTCAAGTACACATCATAAGGGCTTTACCAACATGTAGCAGAGAGACAATCAATGTACACGTTAAGGTAAAGAGTAACCAGATAGCATACTATCATGTCGAGCAAGAAAGTCCTCTCTATATATGTCCAAGCATACACTACAATATACATCTCATGTATAGTAATGGCCTCTAGGGCATACATATAACTAACAATCTCCCACTTGCACTAGGGCCATCTGATAACAGTGGTTGAAGTATCTCATACTCAACCATCCCATAAAAGTCTCTCTCTAGGAAAAGACCTTTGTTAGTGGATCCGCGGTATTGTCTTCTGAGTCTATTCCCCTAACCTCGATCCCCTGGAGATCAACCATCTCCATGATCAGGTGACACTGCCTTAGAATATGTCTAGATCACTGATAGGACGGGCGTTCCTAAGCATAAGCCAAAACTCCATTGTCACACAACAGTAGGAACGAAGTTCATCTCATGAACTAATATACATCCAGACTGCCTCTTTGTAAGCGATGTATCCAGCTTTTATCGTCTAGTATGCCGCGGTATCAAACTTGGAACCTTTCCAACATAGCATCCCTTTACTCGAGGGTAAAGACAATGCCTATGACTGGCAATCAGTCATCCTTATCACCCTGGAACCTTTCCAGTGATTTTCCCCATGATGGATTGAAACCATCTCACTACATCTAGTGAGTATCCTAACATCCAATTAGATCTATCTCATAGATCCAAACCCAGGATTTAGGATGTATCACATTGATCCTATATGGAGAATCCTTGTGATAAGTAGAGATTGACCGAGCGTAGCATAGGAAACTCCTTCCCTATCAAGAGTATGTCATCCACGTACTCTACGAGGATCACTACCATACTCTCTACTACTTTTTTGTATATACAAGGTTCATCTACCATTTTGATGAAGTCAAACGCTTTGACTACCACATCAAAAAAGATGTTCCAACTCTGTGATGCCTGCTTTAACCTGTAAAGAAACTTCCACATGTTTCCGCTGCTCGCACTGTCTATGAAGCCCTCTGGCAGTGTAATTATAGATGCTCCCTTCTAAATCACTATTTAGAACAGCCGTCATAACACTCAACCGTAAGATATCGTAGTCATGGTTTGTAGCAGTGGCAAGTAGGGTCTGGATGGACTTAAGCATAGGTACTTAGAAAAGGATTCATAATAATCCATACCTGGTCAATGATTCAAACCTTTAACAAGTCTAGCTTTGAAAGTCTCAACTTTTTCATGTACACCAAGTAATCTTCTCAAGATATACTTGCTCCTGATTGGGGATTTAACCCTTCAGATAAAGCAACTAAAGTCCATACATTGTTGGTGTATATGGATTCCATCTCAGATCGCTTAGCATCCAGCCATTCTTACAGAGTCCCCTTCCTGATGGCCTGCTCGAAACTAGTTGGGTCATCATCTCATGATGCATTCTTCGCTCCCACTGTCGTAGAGAAACCAAAGTATCTCTCAGGTGGGTGAGGAACCCTACTAGATTGGCGGAGAGGATGAGGTTAGTGGGAAAATATTAAATCCTCCGGTTCTACCAAATCATCAGCTGCAGTTTGTTTGGCTGGAACTCCTTCCAGTTCTATCTCGTGACCACAAATTTGTTTCCAAAAAAATTCCTTTTTCTAAAAAAGGTGGCATGCCGAGAAACAAAACACCTTTTGTTCCTCGGTGCGGTAGAAGATATCCCTATGCAAATGCTTGGGATATCCAACAAACGTCCACAAAACTGACCTTGCCTCAAGTCTGTCCGGATTTTGCTTTTAGACATAGGCCGGACAACCCCAAATCTTAACTGACTTAAGAGATGGGCTCTTCCCTTACCATATCATATATGGAGTGGTAGGCACCTGATTTGGTTGGAACGTCATTCAATAGGTATGCAGCTTCACAAGTGCATAATCCCCAAAAGGAAATAGGCAACTCAGTAATACTCATCATAAAGCGCACCATATCTCGTAGGGTGCAATTGCTCCGCCCCGATATACCATCGTGCTATGGTGTATACGGAGGAGTAATGCTGAGAGAGAATCTCATTCTCCTTTAGAATGGTCCAGGAATCCCGTGCTCAAGTATTCTCCTCCCTGATCACATCAAAGGACATAATACTTATACCCATTTTTGGTTCTCTACTTCTAACTTATATTCTGTGATTATCTCAAAAGTTTCGGACTTGTGTTTCAACAGGAACATATGTCTGAATCTTGAGAGATCATCAATGAATGTAATGAAGTATAAAGAACTGGTCCTAGCATATGTAGACAGGGGAACTTCATACATCAGCATGTATCAATCCCAAGAGTTCACTTACTCTTTCTCTGTTTCCAATAAACAGAGCTATGGTCATCTTATTCGTGACATGACCGGCAAGTTCCATAAGATGTAAATTTAAACTAATTTAAATATGCATCTAAATGTAACTTCAGCTAGTCGGGTCGCATTGATATGACCTGATCTGTAATTCCTCAAGAAGAATTCGTTCATTTCTGAACACTTCCTCTTGTGTGTGTTCTGTATACTAAGAACTGTAATTTGATTTAGAACGTCAATGATTTTAGATAATGTGCCTGAACCGATCAACTCTAGATATAGAAAATGTTCAAAACATTATCCAACAATACTAAATTATATCCTTCTTTACTAATAAAGAGACTGATATGATGTTGTATATCAGGTTCGGTATCTAATAACATTCATTCAGAATCAATGTATTTTGATAATACAGGGTGATAACTACCAACAGACTTGGCTGCAACACTTGCACCGTTTCTATCTCGTGAAACATATCACCCGTTCTTAGTTCTCGACCTATCTGTAGCCCATGTAACAGATTACATATGTGGGATCCTGATCTGGTATCTAATATCCAGGACGTAAAGGATACTGAGAAACAGTTCTCTATAATGAACACACCCGAAAAAGATGCATCAGCATGCACTTTATTCGTTTGGGCAGCACGGGAATTTTGGTAATCTCCTATTTCCTGCTCGGTCTTATAACAGTTATATGTTGGAGCGGGACCAACGTTTCCCAGCGCAGTATAACAAGCGGTTTCGGTCAATACATCCGTACTATTATCTTGATTAAGGCGTGACATGGTCGCTACCTGGAGAGAGAGAGAGAAGAAAACACTCTGCGTGCGCTCTTGCATGATCAGATTGGTTATTATTTTATCTAATCAGGATGGCTCCCACTCTTTTTATCAAATCTTCCTTCAAACTCTAAAAGGGAAGAATAGCCGGGATTAATTACACCCTACAATTTCACCAATCTTTCAGCCAGGCCAGTGTCGGTACTTTGAGGGAGGTTCCCCGTGCTTTCGCATGGACCTAATTAAAGTAAACCTCATTTTCCCATAGGCGTAACCCCGTTGACACCTTTCTAGACACCTACTTGATCGGCTAATTGTCCTGTGTAAAACTCTCTCAGGAGTAACTACTACTCGCAGTGGGTATCGGGATCCAACTATCTCATAGAAGGTATGCAATCTCATTGCAAATTTCAACACTTGAAATTCCCGATAATATTTTGCCCCAAACGATCTATGACCTTGATAAGGTCAACAAACCATAGACCGTAAGTCAATTTCAACCCGTCATTTCTTGATTGAATTAAACCCACCCGCACGACCCTTGACAAAGGTCAACAAGGCCGTACGACTACCCTAATCCAATCTGCATCATATGCACAAACAGATAGATACTGGTCATCTACCGCACACCACGCCTTGACAAGGTCAACAAACGCAGCACGAATACTAAGCAGGGCTTATCTGAAATGACGGAGGGCTACGACAGTTTTTTCTGAAAACCTATTGCGTAATGAACTTGATATCGTTGTAGAATCGAGTGAATTTTGAAATGGAGTGATTTTAGGCTTTCATTAGTTTTGCTAAAGAGGTCACTCCCGGTGAAGGGATCTCGGCTCTTTCCTTATGGAATAAGGTGCAGGATATATCACATATATCGCTATGCAAACAAAAACTCCAAAAGCAATCAAAAAACAAACCGAGTGTTGTTGCATCTGCCAGTTTTGCTAAAGAGGTCACTCCCGGTGAAGGGATCTCAGCTCTTTCCTCATCGAATAAGGTGCAGGATATATCATATATATCGCTATGCAAAGCAAAAACTGTAGCTACCCTTTTTGAAAATTTGATTCTACAACATCTTTTAGGTTTCTTTTCTTTCATTAATCACATTAATGAAGTCCCATCATTTAAGTCACCTAAACATCACAGATAAATACGACGTACACTTATGCCATCCGCATTCGCCTCGATGTCCCCTCGTGCACCGTTAGGTTAGGTAACTAATGGAGGAGCGGGGCAGGGCTAGCACGGGTGTAAAACATAAGTAACGTCTATATAATATATGATATATACTATATACAGTATCCATCTCAACATATTAAATGATCACATCACAGATATCGCAGCAGAAGAGTCATATGAAATAATGGATATACTAGGTGGTCCGTGTTTTATATTGATACTCTATAAAACAAGGATTCCACGGTCGCGATGAATAGCCAAACCCACACCCCTAGACCCCTACGAGAGCGGCAAGCAACCCTACCAATTCTAGAGTTAGGAGACCCGTACTCGACTCCTCGAGTTGGTCTCCCACTGGACTCTAGAACCCGGTTACTTGTGCTCTCCTCCTTGGGTCTATCCTAGTGTGGAAAAGTAAATAATATACAATGATGACATCATCCTCATCCCGGAAGTGCCCAAATAAAAGAATATTACATACAATGAATTTTACATGAATGAAAATAAAAACCCTCATCTCACATAAAGCCCCCGGCTATTCAAAAACGCGATGATCCAATATAACATATCCAGCAACACAGAACATCGCATGTCATCAACGTAAGTAAATATGCGCATCCCAACTGTCGTTGACATATAGCAACGAAACCGGCGATATCACATATTACACTTACGATCGCAGAAAAGAAAGTCTAAAACTACAACATTTGGAATCCACAATCTCTTTAGATATCATAAATCCAAAATATCACATACTTCGCATTTCATGCCTAACTATATGAATTCCAAAAATTGTATCACATTCCAGATAAATAGATAGTATTAAACTTTCCGATCGAATAATCAAATACCCAAGATTTCCTAAATAGCTCAACACTTGAGCGGAGTTGAAAAATTCCAGAATACGTAACAATAGCAATGGTCCAGACGTAGAAGGGTCAAGACAACGCCTCACATGTGTCATGCCGTACCATCCCAAACCCTAAGGTTTAGAGGCGGTTCAGACGGTCACATAATCGAGTTAAGGTTTGTGTTCTTCTAGAGGGTCCATCACATTACATGCACGTTTTTCCGAAAGATTTAAACTCAAGAAAATTTCAACACTTGAAAGTTTTTCGTGCCGGAAAAAAAGAGTTAATGATATCCGTTCGAACAATTTAACAGTTTCTAAATATCCGAAAACATAAGGAAATTAAATTTTCGATCGAATCAACGAATACAAAATAAACCCCAGATTACTCAACTCTTGAGTCAGATATAAAATACCCATAAAATATAAATAGAAGGTAAGGGCATTACTGTGCCAAAAGAAAAGTCAAAGCTCACTGTAGGACCGCGGATCCACAGCCCAAGCAGGGTCTTGCCGCGGTTCCGCGGCGGTCCGTACGGATTACGTCATCGTTTTGCACAGTAATGCTTAAAATTACCTGCTGAATTTTTTAATTATTTTTAATTCAGAAAAAATCACAGTTTTAAAAAATGACCAGAGAGGGGTTGATTTTGGGGTTTCGGGGTTCGTTCGGAGTTTTAACATCGTATACACGTCGCCTAATGCTCTAGCTAGGCTCTGATACCACTGTTGGGTTCCTAGGCACTTAACAAGGTTCTACAAGGCATCAACCATGCCCGATTAAAATTTTAGCTGTGCCGAACAACCCTAAACAAGATCTTTGCTAGATAATTAGGGTAACACATGCAAGTAAATATCAATTACCACTAAGTGAATACAAAATACAACCTTTGTAGATCGATCCTTAACTTCATAAGCTCCTTGTAGTAGTCCGTTCGCTGCGATCATCGAACTCCCGGACTATCGGACGGCTCCATGAGGAGATGACAACGGTTTTGTCACGACCCGAAAGTACGGAACTTGACCAGCACTTAAACTACGAACGTCTCGAGGCGTACGTAATCTAAGTAAACCGAAAACCCAGAAATCCAAACCAAGAAAGATGTAGAGTGCAGGAAAAACCAACTTAAAGCAAGTAGTTTCAATAGCATAAGCGGAATTAGGCGGTTCTAAAAACATCAAAAATTTCCCGAAAATTTCGGCAGAGTCTCCTTTGTAAATACTGGCCCCCAAATAGGATACAACATGAATAGTATACGAAATCAATAAAAAGGCATCCCAAGCGGGAGCTAGCTCTTCGTCAATCGACGGTCACAACCATACAAGCAATATAATATACAACACCAAGGGCGAGGATCAAAATTCAAAAGGAAACTCAAAAACCACAAGAAAACCACAGAAATACAACGCACGACTCTAAGGTCGAAAGAATAAACATCACAGGTCTCTATCTCAAATAAATACATGTTTGGTTGATGGAACTTCTAGATACAACAGAATAATAATATACAAGATATAAAATGGGGGTACGATACAAGTAAACCCACCTAACAGCAAATCACCCGAAGGAAACTATGCCCGCAAGCCGTAAAGAAACCTGTACGGCAAACCTGCAAGAAACTGGGGCACAACGGGGGTGAGTTGCCAACTCGTGAATAGAAAAATATCTACGCACAAAAATCGCATAAATAACGCAACCTAGGTCAATGATCATAATATATCCTCAAATATATGAATAACGCGTAGCCTATAACAAGGCTAGGGTAAATATCTAACCCGAGTATAATCTCATGTGCCCGTGTCAGTGCCTCAGGTAGCAATATATCATATGAATGAGGTATGAATGCATGAAAACAGAATACATGTAAATGAAGAACCGTTTTCATAATTTAGTGAGATTTCCTTTGTATTTTTAAAATGAGGTATCATAATGAAATCAGCATAAAACAGTGCCTAGCATCGGCAGAAAACGTAATCCCAATATCTCGATATCTCTGTATCACAGTCTCTGTACCTCAATATCTCGAAATCTCAATGTCTCAATCACAATATCTAGGGCGCCGTCAGTCCAGACCGGCCCCTACCATCAATCTCAAGACCACGACGGTATCCTCCGGATATCCGACGCGTCGGGTAAAATTACCGGTAGGTAGTGCTCCCCTGCCAGGCTCACATCGTCATCATCACGCGCTTCTTGCCCCGGGATACCTTACCGGGTCCACCATGTACCCGAAACGGTTCATCCGTCTCCTCGAATCAGGTCTCGAAATCCATCAGCAAAATCATGGTGGACGACTCATACATCATGGGAAAAACCGCAATTTTTATTTAAAAAGAGAGAAATAAGTTTATATAGGTTTTGTGGTTTTCCCCCCAAATCCAGAAAATTTCATGGAAATCCGAATCCAAATCATCAATAGCATGTAAAAACAATGAATATAGGCCTAACAATGAATAACAGTATGCATGAAGTGACAAGTAATAACTACAATGTTAAGCTGGCATATAAGGCAGGCACACTAATATCATGTCAAATTACTAACTAACAAGTTAAGTCAAGCAATAATATTTTCTAAGGTGTACGTGACATGGCAATTACCGATGAAGATGTGTGTGAGCCGGCAAGTAAGTGTACGTGGTACATACGCATCATCGGTAATGGTGCTGGTGTCCTAACAATATGATATCAACATTGCAATAAGAAATTATAACATAAGTATGCGATGCGAAGCGAACCACAATAATAAGCGGGAGCTGAATACTAGACGCAACTGTAACTAACCTGCATTAATCTAATATAAGTCCTACAAATTGTGCCTTTTGAAATAACACGAATCATGGGGTTTTGAAAATAGGGGCTACGGTGTTTTTATGAAAAGATACGTCTTTTGAAATACCCGTAGGATCCCTTGGGCTGTCTTTTAAAATACCCACGATTCGTTAGTTTTTGAAATAGGTAAGAATCGAATCTAATCTAACAACTAAACTAAACTAAAGGGCTAAGCTAACAAGCTGGACTACAGGTTAGGAAACCGCCTAACATCTGAGTCGATCCATATACATACCTGTATATATATTAGTCGGTGATCCCGCCTCAATAATATCATATCCGATACCATATCTACAATCAGCCATCCCAAGTCAAGAGTGCGGATCAATCATCAAGATAGAGCTCGTACGTAAATCCGTCGCACGGCATCCCCAAATCTGGGTACGGGTCAATATCATATTTCTCACACCATTCCTCTGGTATTCTCTTTATTCAAGATCATAGTCTAGGGTACTGACCTATATCTAGTACAATACTAATATCCTCAATATACTCATGATCTGACTACAGATCGATAATCTCGTACAAACCGATACTGTCAGCACATAGCATCATCAAGGGTATACATCGCCCGATACGGCCTAATATCAATATTCTAGCATATCATGCCTCATATCACGATCACATGTCGACCATTTTATTTATAACACTATTCACCCGTATCGCCGCCCCAAGATCCGCTATAACACCAGGGTGTACCTTAAGTACGAATCCTGCCATATCACCGATATCACAACCACAAAACAAATCTCATCGACTCAGCTCAATCCCAAGTATCATCCTCAAATCCGTATGTGAACACATAGTCCCATACCCATGTGATCACATAACTATAAAGAATCCCATGAGCATATATAAATAGGAATGTATGCAAGTATGTAGGTGTGTATGTGTAGTGCAACACTACCCTAGGGTTCGCAACACTAAAATAATCCAACACACCAATATCCATCCTAAACATCGTTATTAATCCCAAATAACATATAATAAATTGTTGGTGTGTATACGCATCCGTATATACCACCACGGACTGCAGGGGTGCTATACGCCATCCAGCCGACTTCTCCCCGTAGATATAAATCTACTCACCTGGTCCTCGTTCGCCGGTGCCGACGTCGCCACGCGCTTGCTTGTCGTCTCGAAGTCCACATGGGGTACCTACATATCATAACGCACCATACCGCATTAAAATCCGACTCATGACCAAAACGACGCACGAATCCCACATAGGTCAAAACCTCTGGCTGCTTTCATAAATCGACCCAAAAACCCTCGACGTCGGCGTACAAACACCAAACCATCGAGAAAACTCCCAACACACTCTTTTGTACAATTACAAGCACTAATTATAATATAAAATAGCTTAAAATTCACAAAACCCCCAATTTCACTTAAAAAGTCATTTTTCCGAAAATCTAGCAAGCACAAATCACCGTTTTAGTACAAAACTCGATGTATAAACGAACCTAGCATCCACAATATTCACTAAATATCATAACAAAGTCATATAAACCATTCCTATAATTTATTCTCATCAATTTGCATAAATTCCAAAATCCTAGTTTGCAAAAATATCAATTTTTAACATCTTTTAAAGCAAAATTCACAATTCAACAATTAAGCTTGGTTTTGCATAACCTAAGATATTAAACCACTCATAATAATGTTAATGATGTCATAAAAACATAATTACATTTTTAACCCAATTATTTAACCAATTTTAAATAGCTAGTTAGCAAATTAGCGTAATTATCATAATTTTTAAACTAACAATTAACAACTAGCTACTAAGTTTGTTTTAACAAGCCATAAGAGCCTAATACATTACACAACCATACACCAATTTCACAAAACCCTAACTTGCATTCAAACCCTTTCTTGAATTTTATAACTAACAAAATCCAACCCAAACTATACATGAAACACTAAATTAGCACTAATTTGAAGCCCAAAAAGCAAGTTAAACTCTTAGATTTGGTTTGTATAAAACACTAGATAGAAAAATAGAATAATTAACTTAATAATGGTGTGCTAAAACCCTAGTTTAACTCAAACCATTCTCTTGAAGATCCTAAATGAAAATAGCACCAATATTAACACTAAAACAACTCATTTAAAGAAATCTAACCATAAGAATTTAAATGGGTAAGAATTATACCTCTAGATCTAGAGATCTAGCAAGAAATTTTGACTCCAAATATGGCCTCTTAGCATCCAAAATCCAAGCAAGAAAGGTTAAGAAGAATGGATGAAGGATGGGCTTGAAATTGTGAAGTTTAAATGGAATTTTGATGGAATTTTGATGAGTTTAGAAGAAAAATGAGAGGGGAAATTTTGGGGCTGTTTATTGCAGGAATTTCGGCTGAGGCGGGAGTGGGGAGAGGTGTGGGGGAGTTGTGGAAAAGAATCCAAGTCAAAACCCCTCCCAAATTACCATAATACCCCCACCTACTTTACTATATATAAAACCTTATTTTAACCCATTTTTCACATGATTTAAGGTCAAAAAGAGTGAAATAAAATTCTTGGGCTGCTACAATAGTGTGGGGCCGGCCAAGGGGAGTGAGGGTGAGTGTGAGAGACTTTACAAAAAAATTCTATGCAAAAAGACCCCCCACAATACCATATTTGCAAATTTTAGTTCAAAATAACTATATTTTTGTTTTCCATAAAATAAATCAATTAAAACTTGAAATAAAATACTAAAAAATTATATTACAACTAGATTTTAATTAACATGATTTTAAAGATTAAAATTTGACCATTTAAATTTGTATTTATCGCTAATTTAATGTATTTTCTTACCGGCTTAAAATAATATTAAAATAATTAATTTCGGAAAAATTTTCATAAAATTTGAAATTTCAGCAGTGGCTCAATAAACACCAAATACAAGCAATTACATAGCTAGAATATGTATATTTAATTTTATAATAAAGATATTTCCATTTTGACTTTTTACAGAAAACCCCCTTATTTTACCGTTTTTTCGAAATTTCACCGAAACGATTTTCAAAAGGTTACAATCTTCCCCCCTTAAAAAAATTCAGTCCCCGAATTCAAATTAAAACTTCCCCCAAATACTAAAATATTTCAGCCAAAACCATCAAAACACCGAGGCTCCGAAATCATAAATACATAAAACAAATCGTAGCGCAACGCATGCGCATGAAAAATGAGCATATAACTTAAATCAGAACTCCGTCAAGCATCCCGCAATCAGCGGAGTCATGGGGAAGACATCAATACCAAATCCAAAGCAAAACCAATATGATATAACTCGAAACTATAAATGTAAAATATATTCAGGTACTGTCCTCTGACTAGTCCTGCTCAGTACGAAAACAAATAGCAATATCATAAAAACGTACTGCTCTATAAGAAAAATCAATCCCCAAAATACGCGTATGAATACTACGTGCGTCTTGTGCGCACGGAAATCAAAATCCAAATATGTGCCATACATATGCACAGAAACAACATCTAAGTGCATCGGGTGTGCACGAAATATCTGTCATAGGCAACATGTGTGCCTGACAGCAAAATCAGGTGCATCTGACACGCACGAAAAATATCGATTTAGTGCATGTGGTGTGCACCAAAATCACACTTCAAAACATGCGCCCAACATGCGCGAAAATCCAAATCAGGTGCATCCATCGTGCACGAAATCATGAAATCCAATATCAAGTGCCGAACATGCGCAAAATCAAATCAGGTGCACAAGGTGCACAAAACAAATATCGAACATCACCATCGAAATCAAAGTCCAGGGCATCTAAATGCACAACATACGTAACACTGCACTGCAAGCATATATGAACTATACCGCGTGCAAAAACCAAATCGTGTGCGTATGTACGCACAAAATCAACTGAAATGTCTAAAACCGTAAAATCGCAAACATGTGGAACCAAGCACGAAAACGATATCAAGTGCAACACTGTGCAAAGATCGTAAATTCTCAATCATCAAAATCAAATCATGCGAATCAATCACCCAAAACATCGAAATCAATAATGGCGGAATAGTACCGCTCAAGTGCATCCTCTAAAAATCTCGGACCAACTATCGCGGTCACTAATGGGACGTCTCGTCGATGATCATGAACTCTGGCCTGCTGGTGTGCGTAACACGACGACTCCTGGGTCTAATTCTTCTCGTAATTTGTCCCAGAAAGGTCCTATCAAGGTCACTCCCAAATCTCGCCTCTGCCGAACTGTCCGAAAGTCATCGTTCCTTACTAGATCTGTTCTCGTTCCAGAACGGCTGCATACTCATCACGACTCCTTCTGGAAGGTAAATCCAAGTAACATGCCTCGGCATGCGCATCGTATCTCTGATTTCGGCGGAGTGGAACGTCATCTCATCTAGATCTGGTACGAACCTCTTACTTCACTTTCCTCTAATGTCGTCTTCTTTGGACTCGTCTCGTCGTGGCTGCATTGACTGAGCTCCAACGGCTATCCTCGTATCTGGAGTCTCCCAAGAAATGCATCTCACCACCTAGCATCCGAATTAAGTCGAGCCATCCGATCGAGTCGTCAAAACCTCATAATCCCCCAAGAGCTCAACATCTTGGGCACAGTTTAATAGTATCGAGTACATACCACAGCATCGGTGGTCCAGCCGTAGAAAGGCAAACCCAAGCCTCACTAATGGCGCCGTAGAACTGCCGCAAAGCCGAAGGTTCAAAGGCTTTCACACGGTCATTAAGTCGAGTTAGGGTTTCATTCTTCTAGAGGGACCATAGAATTGCATGCATGTCTTTCCGACTACTTTAAACTTGGAATAATAGGTTTCTGACATTCGATCGTCTCTCTCGACTCCCAACGTCTCCGCGTGAAGTCATCTTTAGCTGGAATCAATCTATCTGATGACCTCGCATCGGGGTAGGCGAACGATCCACATGTCCTAGTCATTCATCCTCGATGACTAGCGACCTTCTATCATCTCTTAGTACAACTCGTTCTGCACTAACGCCAGCATCTGGGGCAATATCTCGTCGTTCCCAGCAATAACTGGCTCGCTCGTCTGCACGCTGAACAATGCCTCGACCATCATGAATAAGCAACACACCAACGGTCATCAAAATCTGGTTGGCCTCTGTCAGTGGCACAATCCTCTGATACTGATCGGCACGTCCGAGAAATCTCATAAAGGCGATCCGCCAAACGCTCGTGGCGCGGAAACACAGTAAAAAGACACATCTCCGCAATCGAGTGTCGCCGGAATTTCGCCCTGGTCAGTCCTCGTTCCTGACGAGCTCGTGCTAACCGCAACTCTAGCCGTAGCTCTCCCTGCCCGTAATCGTGGCAGCAAAACCATAACTGGTACTGATAAGGCTAGATCGGAATGAATATAATACTGAGCAAAGAAATGTATATCCTAAGGCTTCTTAAGTGGAGTAGCGTATCGTAAATATGCCGCGGAACATACCCACGGTACGTCACTCTACTTTAGTCACCTATTCCATCAACCAAGGGTCATCCTACGCTCCGAAGGTAAAACCTAACGCTCTGATACCAACTTTGTCACGACCCGAAAGTACGGAACATGACCGGCACTTAAACTACGAACGTCTCGAGGCGTACGTAATCTAAGTAAACCGAAAACCCAGAAATCCAAACCAAGAAAGATGTAGAGTGCAGGAAAAACCAACTTAAAGCAAGTAGTTTCAATTGCATAAGCCGAATTAGGCGGTTTTAAAAACATCAAAAATATCCCGAAAATTTCGGCAGAGTCTCCTTTGTAAATACTGGCCCCCAAATGGGATACAACATGAATAGTATACGAAATCAATAAAAAGGCATCCCCAAGCGGGAGCTAGCTCTTCGTCAATCGACGGTCACAACCACACAAGCAATATAATATACAACGCCAAGGGCGAGGATCTAAATTCAAAAGGAAACTCAAAAACCACAAGAAAACCACAGAAATACAACGCGCGACTCTAAGGTCGAAAGAATAAACATCACTGGTCTCTATCTCAAATAAATACATGTTTGGTTGATGGAACTTCTAGATACAACAAAATAACAATATACAAGATATAAAATGGGGGTACGATATAAGTAAACCCACCTACCAGCAAATCACCTGAAGGAAACTATGCCCGCAAGCCGTAAAGAAACCTGTACGGCAAACTTGCAAGAAACTGGGGCACAACGGGGGTGAGTTGCCAACTCGTGAATAGAAAAATATCTGCGCACAGAAATCGCATAAATAACGCAACCTAGGTCAATGATCATAATATATCCTCAAATATATGAATAACACGTAGCCTATAACAAGGCTAGGGTAAATATCTAACCCGAGTGTAATCTCATGTGCCCGTGTCAGTGCCTCAGGTAGCAATATATCATATGAATGAGGTATGAATGCATGAAAACAGAATACATGTAAATGAAGAACCGTTTTCATAATTTAGTGAGATTTCCTTTGTATTTTTAAAATGAGGTATCATAATGAAATCAGCATAAAACAGTGCCTAGCATCGGCACAAAACGTATTCCTAATATCTCGATATCTCTGTATCACAGTCTCTGTACCTCAATATCTCGAAATCTCAATGTCTCAATCACAATATCTAGGGCGCCGTCAGTCCAGACCGGCCCCTACCATCCATCTCAAGACCACGACGGTATCCTCCGGATATCCGACGCGTCGGGTAAAATCACCGGTAGGTAGTGCTCCCCTGCCAGGCTCACATCATCATCATCACGCGCTTCTTGCCCCGGGGTTCCTTACCGGGCCCACCATGTACCCGAAACGGTTCATCCGTCTCCTCGAATCGGGTCTCGAAATCCATCAGCAAACTCATGGTGGACGACTCATACATCATGGGAAAAACCGCACTTTTTATTTAAAAAGAGAGAAATCAGTTTATATAAGTTTTGCGGTTTTCCCCCCAAATCCAGAAAATTTCATGGAAATCCGAATCCAAATCATCAAAAGCATGTAAAAACCATGAATATAGGCATAACAATGAATAACAGTATGCATGAAGTGACAAGTAATAACTACAATGTTAAGCTGGCATATAAGGCAGGCACACTAATATCATGTCAAATTACTAACTAACAAGCTAAGTCAAGCAATAATATTTTCTAAGGTGTACGTGACATGGCAATTACCGATGAAGATGTGTGTGAGCCGGCAAGTAAGTGTACGTGGTACATACGCATCATCGGTAATGGTGCTGGTGTCCTAACAATATGCTATCAACATTGCAATAAGAAATTATAACATAAGTATGCGATGCGAAGCGAACCACAATAATAAGCGGGAGCTGAATACTAGACGCAACTGTAACTAACCTGCATTAATCTAATATAAGTCCTACAAATGGTGCCTTTTGAAATAACACGAATCATAGGGTTTTGAAAATAGGGGCTACGGTGTTTTTATGAAAAGATACGTCTTTTGAAATATCCGTAGGATCCCTTGGGCTGTCTTTTAAAATACCCACGATTCGTTAGTTTTTGAAATAGGTAAGAATCGAATCTAATCTAACAACTAAACTAAACTAAAGGGCTAAGCTAACAAGCTGGACTACAGGTAAGGAAACCGCCTAACATCTGAGTCGATCCATATACATACCTGTATATATATTAGTCGGTGATCCCACCTCAATAATATCATATCCGATACCATATCTACAATCAGCCATACCAAGTCAAGAGTGCGGATCAATCATCAAGATATAGCTCGTACGTAAATCTGTCGCACGGCATCCCCAAATGTGGGTACGGGTCATATCATATTTCTCACACCATTCCTCTGGTATCCTCTTTATTCAAGATCATGGTCTAAGGTACTGACCTATGTCTAGTACAATACTAATATCCTCAATATACTCATGATCTGACTACAGATCGACAATCTCATACAAACCGATACCGTCAGCACATAGTATCATCAATGGTATACATCGCCCGATATGGCCTAATATCAATATCCTAGCATATCATGCCTCATATCACGATCACATGTCGACCATTTTATTTTTAACACTATTCACCCGTATCGCCGCCCCAAGATCCGCTATAACATCAGGGCGTACCTTAAGTACGAATTCTGCCATATCACCGATATCACAACCACAAAACAAATCTCATCGACTCAGCTCAATCCCAAGTATCATCCTCAAATCCGTATGTGAACACATAGTCCCATACCCATGTGATCACATAACTATAAAGAATCCCATGAGCACATATAAATAGGAATGTATGCAAGTATGTAGGTGTGTATGTGTAGTGCAACACTACCCTAGGGTTCGCAACACTAAAATAATCCAACACACCAATATCCATCCTAAACATCGTTATTAATCCCAAATAACATATAATAAATTGTTGGTTTGTATACGCATCCGTATACACCACCACGGACTGCGGGGGTGCTATACGCCATCCACCCGACTTCTCCCCGTAGATATAATCTACTCACCTGGTCCTCATTCGCCGGTGCCGACGTCGCCACGCGCTTACTTGTCGTCTCGAAGTCTACATGGGGTACCTACATATCATAACGCACCATACCGCATTAAAATCCGACTCATGACCAAAACGACGCACGAATCCCACATAGGTCAAAACCTATGGCTGCTTTCACAAATCGACCCAAAAACCCTTGACGTCGGCGTACAAACGCAAAACCATCGAGAAAACTCCCAACACACTCATTTGTACAATTACAAGCATTAATTATAATATAAAATAGCTTAAAATTCACAAAAACCCCAATTTCACTTAAAAAGTCATTTTTCCGAAAATCTAGCAAGCAGAAATCACCGTTTTAGTACAAAACTCGATGTATAAACGAACCTAGCATCCACAATATTCACTAAATATCATAACAAAGTCATATAAACCAGTCATATAATTTATTCTCATCAATTTGCATAAATTCCAAAATCCTAATTTGCAAAAATATCAATTTTTAACACTTTTTAAAGCAAAATTCACAATTCAACAATTAAGCTTGGTTTTGTATAACCTAAGATATTAAACCACTCATAATAATGTTAATGATGTCATAAAAACTTAATTACATTTTTAACCCAATTATTTAACCAATTTTAAATAGCTAGTTAGCAAATTAGCGTAATTATCATAATTTTTAAACTAACAATTAACAACTAGCTACTAACTTTGTTTTAACAAGCCATAAGAGCCTAATACATTACACAACCATACACCAATTTCACAAAACCCTAACTTGCATTCAAACCCTTTCTTGAATTTTATAACTAACAAAATCAACCCAAACTATACATGAAACACTAAATTAGCACTAATTTGAAGCCCAAAAAGCAAGTTAAACTCTTAGATTTGGTTTGTATAAAACACTAGATAGCAAAATAGAATAATTAACTTAATAATGGTGTGCTAAAACCCTAGTTTAACTCAAACCATTCTCTTGAAGATCCTAGATGAAAATAGCACCAATATTAACACTAGAACAACTCATTTAAAGAAATCTAACCATAAGAATTTAAATGGGTAAGAATTATACCTCTAGATCTAGAAATCTAGCAAGAAATTTTGACTCCAAAGATGGCCTCCTAGCATCCAAAATCCATGCAAGAAAGGTTAAGAAGAATGGATGAAGGATGTGCTTGAAATTGTGAAGTTTAAATGGAATTTTGATGGAATTTTGATTAGTTTAGAAGAAAAATGAGAGGGGAAATTTTGGGGCTGTTTATTTCAGGAATTTCGGCTGAGGAGGGAGTGGGGAGAGGTGTGGGGGAGTTGTAGAAAAGAATCCAAGTCAAAGCCCCTCCCAAATTACCATAATACCCCCACCTACTTTACTATATATAAAACCTTATTTTAACCCATTTCTCACATGATTTAAGGTCAAAAAGAGGGAAATAAAATTCTTGGGCTGCTACAATAGTGTGGGGCCGGCCAAGGGGAGTGAGGGTGAGTGTGAGAGACTTTACAAAAAAATTCTATGGAAAAAGACCCCCCACAATACCATATTTGCAAATTTTAGTTCAAAATAACTATATTTTTGTTTTCCATAAAATAAATCAATTAAAACTTGAAATAAAATACTAAAAAATTATATTACAACTAGATTTTAATTAACATGATTTTAAAGATTAAAATTATCCTATTTAAATTTGTATTTATCGCTAATTTAATGTATTTTCTTACCGGCTTAAAATAATATTAAAATAATTAATTTCGGAAAATTTTTCAGAAAATTTGAAATTTCAGCAGTGGCTCAATAAACACCAAATACTAGCAATTACATAGCTAGAATATGTATATTTAATTTTATAATAAAGATATTTGCATTTTGACTTTTTATAGAAAACCCCCTTATTTTACCGTTTTTTCGAAATTTCACCGAAACGATTTTCAAAACGTTACAGGTTTTGCTTGTAGTCTTCGAGGCCGAAGATGATCTACGTCGAGGGAATACGAACTCAAGCTTCTATGTCACTAACTAGAGAATTAGTGAAGCTAACACCCTAAACTAAAGTGTTAGTCTAGTAGAGGATGATGAAAAAGGAAATGGGTACACTATAGAATATCTTTTCTCACTATATTTCTCTCTCTTTATCAAACCCTAGCAAGCATTTGAAGAGGGAAGAAGATGAGCTCAAAAATGAGAATGAAAAACTAATAAACAGAGGGAAAGCTAACCATGGGTGAGTGGGTATCATATACTAATTCATGTAGAGGCATAACCATGGCTAATTATAGTGGGTAGATTTATAAATATCCTAAGTAAAACAAAACTAGAGGACTTTGGCCAATGCACTCACAAGCTTCATGAAACTTCATGCACTTGAACAATTATCCACTAATTTTGTATTTACTTTGTCTATTAAAACCCCACCAATATAATTATAATGGTATATGTCTTATACACCCATGTAGTGTGTATCAACAACCATGATACAAAATGAACACAAATAAATATATATCACATATATATTAAATTGTGCAGAAGTGAAAAAACAAATACTTAAGTGAACCAATGTTAGTTAATGTAAATTAATATATCACATATACGATTATACACTAAATTATTAAATCAACACTTGACTTAATAATCCGGTGATATCACATATAACCGACTAACATCCAATGTATCGACTTATCGAAACAACCCTTGATTCGATAACCTGGTTATATCGCATATAACCGATCAATACAAACATCACGAGAATAGAATACGGTATCACATACACCCATTATTCTCGGTCCCGCACATATCACATATGCGCTTCTATTTCGTTTCGCCTGAGCCAGTAAAACTTCTATGTAGGACTCTAAAGACTCGTCAATACGCCGGCAGTAGGTGATGATCACATCAAGCACCCACAAGCCGTCAGCGGTACTAGCTGGACGTAATGGCTACTCGGGTATTGAGCGATCAGAAGATCAGCAAGCAAGCCCGCTCCAACTCCTGCAAAAAGCCTGACAATGACAATATCGTACAGTCCGGTCTCCTCGTCCGATATGTTGCATATCATGTCTAGGGGTGGTAAACGTCAGACCCCAATAGCCGATAAGTCACGCCGATGCGAGGCTCATAACGGGTCGAGAAACTACTGGTAACACTTACCAGTAAATCTCTAAACCATCACTGGCCAGGGACTTCCCTGTTATAGCCAATCGAGCATAGCGCAACATCAACCCCCAATACCGGGAGAGACGAAACCCCTCCTATCGCTCATTGCCTCCATGTGACTCAGGACCGTACCAAAAAACCACCGTTTTGCACGCCCTCTTGGACGTGGTAAGGTAGAAATTATAGCATAGTGGGAATCACACAAGACTCTATGACGATCTCGGGTCTACAGACTAACATGTACCAGTGTCACCAGAGAACTGCCATCTGACGTGAGGTATAATACCATCTGGGAGTTCTCGGTGAGTCCGTCCAGTGTACCCAGTCTCCACTGAGCACTCGTATATCATATCTGATGTCAAACACCAATGGATATGGGATCATCCATCACCCATCTATATGGGCCGAGAAGGTATACGCTAGTCTACTCTGGTATATCGATGCCCCGTCTGGACTACCATGTCCCCACTAGTATGATCCTCATCATTGTCCAGGTAGTCAAGTACACATCCTAAGGGTTTTACCAACATGTAGCAGAGAGACAATCAATGTACACGTTAAGGTAAAGAGTAACTAGATAGCATACTATCATGTCGAACAAGAAAGTCCTCCCTATATATGTCCAAGCATCCACTACAATATCCATCTCATGTATAGTAATGGCCTCTAGGGCATACAGATAACTAACAGATACTTTGCAATTACCTTCATGACTTTCTCACATGATTCAACATCAGACTATTTGGCTTGGACGTGACCGTTTCGTTCACCGGCAGCGAATTGTGATCCGACAGGTGGAGAAACTTCGGTCAAGGGTCTTACTATCTGTGAAGGGTTTTCTTGGACCTAGCCGTATAGTGAGGTGATCACTTGGAAAGCTGCGAGAGAGATTTGGGAGTTTTGTGACCTTCTCTTTGAAGGTACGCTTAGTGAAAATTTTAAACCCGGGGTCAAATTTTTATAAGGGCGGAGATTGTAACGTTTTAGAAATCTTTTTGCGAATTTTTCCGTTTTAGGGCAAAATAGTCGGTATTTTCCGTTTTAACCCGATTTCGATCAAACGTCCTTATAAACTTGCCGGCATCTACTTTAGCTAAAATAAAGCTAGTGCGCGAACTTTGGGGGTATTTCGGAGGTTTTGGTTCAGATATAATTTTTCCCAAATAAAATATTATTTTAAGCGGTAAATTATGCACGTAAATTGGGAAATTTCTTCTCTTGGGAATAAATTGAATCTTATCAGTAGAAATTTTTGGAAGCTTCTTTTCTAAATATCTAGATATTTTTTAGTGCAAAAGGATTGAAATTAATAAAGAAAAGAAAATGAATAAAATGTCGCATTTTGCATTAAATGTGCATTAATTGATTTCTTTTGCTAGAAACTTCACTTTCTTTTTGCACAAACCCCCGCTCACCTCATGGACGAGCCTACACCCTAATTTCTGCCCTCTTAATTTTCAAAGCTCATTTTTTCTTCTCTTTCACTCAAAAATGCTTCAAAATTCCAAAATAAATCCACAAAAATCCTAAATAAAAATAAAACCATTAATTCTCTTCACCGCTAGCTTGGATCTTCAAGAAAAACATCATTTTTGGAGGGGGAAAATGGTAGATCTAGTTGCTTGTTTATGTTCTTGAAGAGGTATAATTTTCAAAACCCTAATCTTAAATTGTTATGTTTAGATCTTTAAGTTAGTTAATTAAATGATTATCATAGCTTTAAATTCTTGATTTAATTCATTGTTCATAATTTTTTTTTCAAATTCAAGTTAGGGTTAAAGCTTGATTAAGTGTTTAATGTTAATTAAAGTGTTAATTTGTGATTAGGAAAACATAACCTAGCAGATTATGATAATTCTTGTTAATTAATACTTTGTTTAATTGTGAAATATTGCTTACTAGGTTTTTACTAAAACTTATTTAGCAAGTGTTTAAAATATAGAAATGGTTTGAATAGCTTAGTTAAGCTATTATAAGGTGTTTGTGAGCACTAGATTTGTGTTAGCTTGAATCTAGTGCGAATTATTGCGATATGTTTTTTACTGGATTTCAGTAACTTTTAGGCGTAGCTATCTTTTGACGTTGCGACGTTAATTATATTGATTCCATGTTTATTATTGTTTTTTGAATGCGCGATCGGTACAATCAAGGTCTAGGCTTGGTAGTTGTGTCCCTTTGCGTTCGTAGTTAGGGTCGTGCCGATGTCGTTTGTGTCTTTGTGTAGCTTTTGCTCTTGAGTTTGTTTCGTAGTGTCGCTGCGCGCGTTAGCCATAATACGAACACTTGAGAGTAAGTTTTGTGTTGTCGCGTTGGTCAGCGTAGTTTGTACGTGTTTTGGGTCTATTACTAATATATATCTGTTATATTGTTATATGCTTTCAGGATCGCAAGCGGGGACTTTGGGTGCTGCGAACAAGGGGAAGCAGGTTGTCGGATTTTCTTAGCTCGAGACTATCTGTGAGTAGATTTAATATCTACAGGGGAATCGCCCGCATGGCGTTATGCGTCTGGGCTTGAAACGACTTGACTTGTCGCATATTCTATTTCATATTTAGAATTTGCGACTACACTTTATTGCTTAGATATTGTTGTGTTTGGACTAGTACTCTTAGGACACTGCACATATTATTGGCGATTCATGTTGCACGAGCACTGATTGTATACCACACACACCGTCCATAATTGCCATGTCATGCACAACCCACTTACAGATATGATATTGTTTGGTTCGGGACATTGAGACATTCATTCATATTTCTTTACGCATATGACATATAGGATACATGTATACCCACATGCTTACACATATGCCTTGATATACTTACATGCTAGTTACCTGTATACCTATAGCGTATTGTACCATTAGCGATAGGTACATACACACATAATGATATAGCTACATGTATACTTTGCATACATACTTACACTTATACCTGGAGGGTATATTACATCATTACTGATAGGTAGATATCTATATCTAGCTATACCTTTATGTTTACACATATATCTTGTTATGGCTACATGTTTACCTTTACTTGATGTTATTTAGAATTGGAGAAAATAAGGAACCGCATGATATTTTATATTAACTTGTTGCAGTTAATTAGCAGCTTTTCCTTTATATGCTTACATTACAGTTTTATGTTGCATATATTTTATTCAAAGATTTTTGCATTGAGATATGGATTTTTCATGATGTTTTCTGGATTTGGGAACCTTGGTAGTTTCAAGAAATTATGCATTATTTGAAAAATTCGGTTTCTCTTGATATGATATTTCAGCATCCACCATGAGATTTATAGGTTCTGATATATACTCCATGCGAGGAGCGTCGTGGGCCGTATGAGGGTACATGGTGGGGCCCGGAGGTACCCCGGGGCAAGAAGATTGATGGACCTTGCCGATTGAGCTTGGAAGGGGAACCATACATTTCGGTGACATTACCAATGACTCGGCGGTTATCGTTGGGATACCGACGGGAGTCATGTACGTATGGATACGTGGAAACATGAGGGTCAGAGATAGGCACTCGTGCTTTTCAGATAGCGTGTGATACGTACCTATCAGGGTGCCAGTCCTGGTGACAGCACCTGATAGATCATCATTTCTGTGTCGATACTAGACACATTGTTTTCATGATATTTTACTCCTAAGTATATATAACAATGGAATGGGACGCTGTTATATATGCATATATTTATATATATATATATATATATATATTAGTGGAATGAGATGCAAATATATATGTATACATATCAATTCATATACTTCATCATATTTATTCATGCAAATATACCTAGGTTATAAGAGATTCACTTGATATTGAATTTAGGTCATATGATATTTACTTGATATTGTACATAAAGGATATATGAGATTTACTTGATTTTGTACATTCAGGATATAAGATATTTATTCGATATTGTACATTAAGGATTTGTGAGACTTATATGATATGAGAGCCAATTTGGTGGCTGATTTGAGGAAATTGGGATTTGAATTGTCTTGATGGATTTTAGTCCTACCACGATATCAGGATTCCGTGGAAATGGCATATTTCATTCCATACTCCACATTTATTATTTATGCCCTGCTTCATGTATTAGTAGTACCTGTTAGTGTACCTTTCATGACTGTTGCATTTACATACTTCATTTTATATGCATTGCTTCATGTGTTAGTTGTACCTACTAGAGTACCTTTCATGACTGTTGCATATATACATTTTAAAATCCTTATTGCATGATTATTGCCTACCGATTGGCATATTAATATTGCTTCATGTATTAGTTGTACCTGCTAGTGTACCTTTCATGATTATTGCATTCAAATGACCTTTTATTGCTATTAATTGTATATATTAGATTCACGCTGTACGTTCATACTTGCGATTACCTGCATATGTTATTTACTTTTCGTGAGTTGGCATCTCACCCCCGTTGTGCCATAGTTTGTTTTGCAGGTTGTTCCCCAGAGTAGTCGAGGCAGGCTATTCATCTATCTTATTATCTTTTGCTGCGGATACTGCATCAACTCACAGTGTGCAGTTTGCTTAGGTAGGTTTTGTGGTTATTCGTTGCTGTATTGTATATTCGTTGTATCCTTGTACTCTCCATCTACTATTTTCATATTGACTTAGAGACTTGGTGAGGACGATATTGTATATTATTTTGTAACCGTGTTGTCTTTTATACAGTTTCCTTTTTATCGTCTTTTATTTCTTCGCTACGACGTCGTTTATCTGTTGTGGTGGTTGTTTTCCGCCTTTTGGAGTGGATTAGCTCCCTTTGGGGATGCTTTACTTTATATATATGTTGTACCCATTTTTGGGATTGGTTTTCACAAAGGAGGTGTTGCCGAAATTTTCAAGAAAGTATATTGGACTTAAAGAATTTTTACGTGAGATTTTTCAAAAGTTTAAACAATGTTTCTTATCTTTTCTTGTCTTTTAATGGTTTTGATTTCTGGGTTTTGGCTTTCTTTTACTGCGTTACGCTTGTAGACGTTGCGTAGTATTTAGGGCCGTCACGTGCCAATTTCGGGTCGTAACAGTGGAAGTGAAGAAGAAGCCATATGTATAGCAAGTGTGAGCATAACAACTTGGCACAAGAAAATGGCAACCAAAGAAAAGTAGTGACTGCTCATTTTTTTCTTGTGATGTTGTGGGATAGTTTTGAGAGTGTAGCAACTTAGGAAAAATCCCATGACCTCAAATGAACTCCACCCCCTCCAAAAATATCTCACAATCAAAGTCATTAAACAGTAAAGTATGGCTCAAGCCAAAAATGCACCATTCCAAGCCCATGCTCACCTTTCCACTTCAACATTAAACATTTACAATAAAACCCTAAATGTTTATTGTAATAAAAAGAAATGGCATCTTCAAAATAATCTTGTAACGGATTACAAGAATACCCCTCGACTATATATACATACCTGCATCCGTATTCCGACTGAATACGAATACAACGAGACGAAAGTAATCCAACTAATCTAATACTTGGATCCGGCTTAAACCAAAGCCCACTAGTATGATCCATCCGATCATGATCCGTGCACGAGTGCACGTAAATTATCGAACCCTGCCATAAAACCATAAGACCTCTACAACGTTTCGCCCGAACATGGAAAACTTTCTGTGAGGAACTTTGAAAACTCGTCAATACGCTGGTAGTGGGTTTAACCACAAGCAAGTCAGTGGCACTAGCTGTACGTAACGAGTGCCTATGTATTGTGCGAAAGGGAAGATGATGAGCAAACTCATCCTAGAAAACCCTACTGAGCCTATCTATGACAATCTGCGTACAGTCCGTTCTGTTCGTCTATAATTATCGCATATCGGGACTAGGGGGATGGTTAACGTCTGACCCCCAATAGCGGTATAAGTCGTGTCGGAGTGTAACCCAGAACCCCTTGAGAAACTACTGGACTACCTACCAGTAAATCTCACTTGTCTTGGCCAAGGACTTTTCTTAATGGTTCCCCAGACACAGCGCAATATCAACCCCCAATACCTGGAGAGACGAATCCTATCTAACCGCCACTGCCTCCAAGTGCTTCGGGACTGCACCTAACTACTACCTGTTTGCACGACTCCTTTAAGCCGTGGTAGGGTAGCAATCAAAGAACAGTAGGAACACACTTGAGGAAATGTAGCAGTGTCAAATCAACGGACTAAGCTGTACTCAAGTTACCAGGGAACTGCTCCTGACGATAGGTATAGTACCAATCAGCAGTGCCCCTGTGAGTCCGTTCGGTGTACTCATAACTCAATGAGCACCTGTATACTATCTTAGGTGAACCAACTTACACCAAAGACTTGTAAGACCAGCCGCCGCCCTTCGTCGGGGTCTCGATCCGTATACACTAGTCTACTCATGAAGTATCGATGCCCAGTCTCGAAACTCCTACGACTAGGGACACTTTAAGGACATGCTTATAGACCACAGCTCCCACGTATATGATAGCCATCATACTGCTGGAAGTCAAGCAAGAAACCTATGGGCTCTATGAACATGTAATAGTGATCTGTAATATCACCAGAAGCATGTACACGATGATAAAGACAAACCAGATAGCTTACTATCATTTCGTGTAAGACTGTTCTACCGGTATTGGTCCTCCCTTAATCATTGCAATCAAATGCCTGTGATCCAATAATTGACTTGAGGGCACTATAGCCAACAATCTCCTACTTGCACTTAAGGTTAATTGTTGCGGTGTCGCATACTCACAGCCCGTGTGATACCGGACACCTAACTCCTCTACTAATCAGTTTCACAAAGCTTGTTTGTAAAAACTATTGCTTTCGAGAAATAGCCTCAGTGAGTGGATCCGCTCTAATGTTTCTTTCTATGTCTCTCTTTATCTCAAGATCGCGGAGAAAGCCATGCGAAATGAGCAATACCTGTCTTAGAATATTTCTGGATAACTGATGGGACCTAGTTCATAAATGAACTCCAAATCCAGCAAACTTTTTAGACTGTATCGTCAACTGAATTTAATCAGTATCCTGCGCCATGCCTCCCTCTGTATCCGTTTGGACCATCTGTCCAAACTACTGCCCCTCACAGAAAATGTCTTTAACTTTGACAGTCACTCTGTCAACCAGGTCATCTTGAAAGCCTGGAATGATAACCGTCTCCCGAAGAAGGCATCGTTACCAAATCCCTAGAACATATACATATGTTCTAAAACTTCTTCGGAACATTTCTCCATGATTGGATTAATATCTCAACTTATTGCATCTAGTGCAAAAACAACATCTGGTGTGGCACTTGACATCTCATGATTGACTCAATTGACTAAGCAAGTGATATGCTAATCATGTACATCCCTCTCCGATTTAGTCTGTAAGAGATCTTTAGAGAGAGTGACTCCATCATTTGCACGTACACTACCATGCTTGTAGTCGTCCATTCTAAAACACCTTTAGAATACGGTCTAAGTACCCAGATTAGGAAACTACCCAAATCTAGATCTAAAACTATAGATCAATTAACCAGAATGTCTGATATTATATCCATATCATATGTGGAGAAACCACTGTGTGACAACCACAGTATAAACGATCGCAGTGTAGGAATATTACTTCCTACAAGTTTATGTCATCCAAATACCAGGACATACCACCCTACTACCTTCTTAACAGATCCATCTCCTATTCTGATGAAGTCAAAGCCTATGACGGTCACATCAAAAATAGATGATCAATCTCCGCTATATCTGCTCTTGTTTATAAATAGACATAAGCTACTTGTCAACTATGCATCCGCTGCTCCCACTTACTACGAAAACCCTCTGGTAGAGTCATATGCACGTGCACTTCTAAAGCCAGTTTAGAACGATGCTATACTCATCCTCCTACCGAGTCTGATAGTCTGGAACAACAGTAGTGTCAAATTTCGTTAATCAAGAACCTCCCTGCCACCGTCTTTGAGGATACCGAAGTACCTATCGGGCGCCTGAGGTTACCTACTATATCTGCGGAGTTGTTAATGGAATGTCAAAACCGATTGAATCTTTAGGTTCTATTAAATTTTCAGTAATCGTTTGTGGTTCTGGAATCTCTTCCAGTTCTACCATACTCCCACTGCTATTTTCTGAAAAAAATCCATTTTACTAAAATTGTGGCGAGTCAAGAACAATATCACTATTGATCTTCCAGATGGTAGAAAGGTATCCCTCGTCATAGCTTGGGATAACCCACAAACTGCCACTACAGAAATGTGCCTTGAGTTATCCAGAGTCTGGTTTTAAGCATAAGCTGGAAAACTCCAAATACCTTAACATCGTTAAGATATGAACCATTTTATATACAATTTAGAAACAGAGGCACTAATTTAATTGGAACCAGATTCAAATCATGCATCTGTCTCCAGTGCATGTTAACTAAATTGAGAGAGGCCTATTAGCATTACTCAACATAGGAGTGCATCCAGTTATGAGTAACCTAAAAGAGAAGCAAGTTCTCAAAACCATTACTATCAATTGAATACCATACATAAATATTTATATCTTCGATCAGCTTGAAGAATCCCGATACTTGCATCACGTGGTTCTTTACTTTATTCTTATACCTATAACTTCTCAAAACTTAGACTTTGTATTTCTACGAAACACTTGTTTAAAAACTAGAGAAGTCACAAGTAAACGGAATATAGTATGAGTACCAACCCCTCTGTCCTAATGGACACTGGACAATATACAATACTTTGTATAAGTCCCCTGAGTTGAATAACTCAAACCCTGTGCATCGTAGGTTGAAAATTGTACTATGGTTATGAAGAATTACAACGCTTTTTAATGTTCCTTACCTACCCATCAACTGATATAGGTAAATTTCAAGGACATAATTTAAAAAACTTATATCTCACTTTATAAAATAAACGTACAGATATATCAATTTGAAATTGGTGCATAACAACGGATATTCAAAACCAAATATTTGCCATCCGGCAAAAACCCAGGCGATTTCCTCAAATATCACCAATTACAATGAATTCCGATATAATGAAGATGATCACCTAATTCCCAATAACTTACTCCCACTCATCATCTGTAAAACCATACAGATGTGAGAATCATACCTGGTAAAATATATACCCTGGAGTAAAGATCTAATTGGGAAATCAGTTTTCTATTAATAACGCACAGTGAAACTGAAACATGAATATGTTTCGAAGGGGTATCCGGGTATTCCTAGTAATGCCTCTTCCATTATCCAGATTCAAGACTGTAACCGTATATTTCGTTTCCATCTCTCTAAATCCCTTTATTTGTCTTTACTCATTTCCTGCTATACACCCCCTCAGGCTTAATGGTTTTTTTCCTTCCCTACCGTTCGGCACCAGCCTATGATTTGGATGAAGACTATCCAATAAGCATAATAGGTGTGCTCTCATAATCCTAGGAGTACTCGCAACCTGAGAGAAGGAGATGATAAAATACAACTGAATAAACCTTATTTTATTTCTCCTGAATCGGATAAAAGCAAAGGTGAAGTAGGAGTGGCGATGAAATATGCGGTTTGGTCGTGAATAATAGGAGTCGCAATTTACTTTGCCCTCTTTCTAATCCCTTTATTTGTCTTTATTTATTACCTTCTGTGCACCCAACTTAGGCTAATTGGTTTTCTCCTTTCCCTACCATTCGACACCAGCCTATGGATTGGAAGAAGACTATCCAATAAGCGTAATAGGTGTACTCTCCTAATCCTAGGATCCTTCACAACCTGAAAGAAGGTAAAAGGAAAAGACAGCTGAATAATCATATTCAACCTCTTCAGAACCAGAATCCATCCTCAAATCTGGAACAAGTTCCTTCGAGTTCGTATATAACCATACGATGGATTTATCTAATGGAAGTGGATGTTCGTAGTGATATGGGGTGTTCTGGAGAAATGCAAAGGGTAAAAGAAGGAGTGGCAATGATATATGCAACTCAGACAATCCAAAAGCCAGTGTTTTAAGAATGTTCGGTTAACTTGGTCACTGAGTTGTTGTCCAGGGTCGGGCCATGGTCGCAGCCAATGAGAGAAAAGAAACACTCAGCGTGCAATCTAACCTAGATCAGAATGGTTAATCACTTTATCTAATCTAGATGTCTCCCACTGTATCCTCAAATTCTCCTCCAAACCTGAAAGAAGAATTAGTCGGGATCACCGGAAGAGTAAACCAACTCATCAGTGGGAATCGGGATCCAACTATCAACGCATGATAACCTGATGGAATACACTCAAGTCATCATACTCCAGAAGGTATGCGCATGCCTGGAAAGTTTCAGTTTCTTCAGAAACTCCCGATGTGTGTTTTTACCCCTAGGACCCAAGTGACCTTGACAGAGTTAACAAATCAAAAGGTCGTAGTCAAGTTCAACCCGTCATTATCTTGATTGCATTAAACCCACCCGCACGAGCCCTTAACGGAGTCAACAAGGCCGTACGACTGTCCTTACCAATCGCATATCAATGCTACAAACAAGCACCACTCATCTACCGTACACTACGCCTTGACGGAGTCAACAAACGCAGAATGAATACTAAGAAATACTTGTAAGAAATAACGGAGAGCTACGGCTGGTTTTTGGCGAAAAACCTTTAACGTAATTAACTTGATTTCATTGAAGGAACTGCATATCCTTTTATAAATATATAGTAGAGTAAACCTTTGCTAAAGAGGTCACTCCCGGTGAAGCGATCTCAGCTCTTTCCCTGTCGAATGAGGTACAGGATATTCCAAACTGAATACCGCGATGCAAAGCAAAAAGTAATTGACTATAGTGAAGTTATTACCCTGACACAAACTTCTGACCAAGGGGTCACTCCCGATGAAGGGATCTCGGCCCTTGCCTCGTCGAATGAGGTGCTGGATATTCATAACCGAATACCTCTGTGCAAAACAAAAGAGAACGTCCTTTTAATAACAGCTATATGAAAATTGTTCCAACAACATCGAATAGGTTTGTTTTCCTTGCATTGATCTGAATTAACGCAGTCCCATCAATTAATCACACTAGAAAAGAACGAAAACAAGATGTATGTATATGCCATCCGCATTCGCCACTGGGTCCCGTCATCACCCGTTAGGTTACTTAACTAACGACAGAGCGCGGACTGGACTAGCGCGGGTGTAAAACATTTACAATATCTACTAGTATATATATCAATATATAATAATCGCTCCAGGCATGATAAATGCAACATCACAGAAAAGTAATAAGTATCACAGAACAATACAGATAATATGGGAGCCCTGGGTTTCCTTTGAGCCGCAATTGAAACCCGACGTTCCACTGATCGTGTGGATAGCCTGTGCAATGAAAACCTAGACCCCTACAAGTGCGGCAAGTTCCCCGCCAAAACCAGAAGCGAGCCAACCCCCTTCATCAAAATGAATAGACCACCCAGCAGTTCACGGAATCCGGTAACTTGGGCACCCCTCCTTGGGTCAACCTGTACCCCCTACGAGTGCGGCGAATAGCCCGCCAATTCTATAGTGAAGCCCCTTCCGTCTCAAAGCCATGAGATACGGGCACGTTGACCTCTAGAACCTGGCTATCCGTGCACTCCACCGCGGGGTAATCCTAGTAAATAAAAGAAAATATGTACAACGGTGACATCGAACTCAACCCGGTCGTACCCCAAAAGAATAATATACAAACATGAAGTGACGGCATTCCACGTATCGGACGCTCGCCCCGCGATATCAAATGTACAAATAAATCCAAACTGCACAACAATTGCATCCAAGCTATCTACTATGACAATCCGCAACAACACAGCACAACACCGAACATCAACGTGAATGTCACGTTCGCAAACCCGTCTAAAAGGACTATAGCAATTAGACAAGATTTACCGCTCGAATGACATACACGGCTGCAGATAGAATTGTATGTACTGCAAACTTTAAACAATGTTAGAAAATAACGAGTTCGAAATAACCCCGAAGAGCCCCCAAACAACTAGATAACTCCATATCAAAACATGACTAAACAAACAATCCCAACCAAGATTCCAGAGACAAGACCAGCACCCAAATACGAAGCCCAAACTCAGTGAAATGGCCGAGCAGGCCGGCCAAATGAGCAATGTGCTCGGTTTTTTCATGTGGGAATTGCTTCGTGTTTGGTATGTGGTCTAGTGGTTGGGTCAGTAGTCTTCTGCAGGTGTTTAAAAATTTTTTGAAGACACTTTTAAAATCAACATAAACTGAAATCAGCAGTGCAGTGTATCGGGTTTGTTTCGATTTCGATAGCTTAACATTGTCTAAAGAAGCTAGATAAGGGTTAATGGGTTTGCTCTGATGCCATGTTGGGCTACGACAGCGCCCCGGTCGTCAATCCGAGGCCAAATGCGGAACAAAACTTTTGAAACTAGGCGCTACCACAACCAATCACACGGATTGAACCATTAACCGTTAACTAGCAATCTATAAAGTGAGTTCAGAGATTATACCGGTCGATCTATTTCCTTCGGTCTTCAATCTCTTTCCCATGCTTGTCGCGGCTATCCCGACGAAGTTCTCTCTCCGTTCTCGCTTGATGAAGTGGCACCACGTCGAGGAATCTTTATACGGGCTCTTGCTAAACCGAAGCAACTCGAACATGAAATTTGCTAGCCGACATGTCCAAGGAGAAGTAGAGATAGTGTGTGATTACTTTGTCTCAATCACTCTAGGATTCTCAACACATGAAAGGGATAGGGTGGAGGTGAAGAAGCAGCCATATGTGCAGCAAGTGTGAGCACAAGAACTTGGCACAAGAAAATGGCAACCAAAGAAAAGTAATGGCTGGTCATTTTTTTCATGTAATGTTGTGAGGTAATTTTGAGAGTGTAGCAACTTAGGAAAAATCCCATGACCTCAAATGAACTGCACCCCCTCCAAAAATATCTCACAATCAAAATCATTAAACAATAAAGTATGGTTTAAGCCATAAATGCACTATGCCAAGCCCATGCTCACCTTTCCACTTCAACATTAAACATTTACAATAAAACCCTAAATGTTTAATGTAAGAAAAGGAAATGGCATCTTCAAAATAATCTTGTAACGGATTACAAGAGTACCCTCGACAGTATATACATACATGCATCCGTATTCCGACTGAATACGAATACAACGAGACGAAAGTAATCTAATCAATCTAATACTAGGATCCGGCTTAAACCAAAGCCCACTAGATTGATCCGGCCGATCATGATCCGTGCATGAGTGCACATATATGATTAAAACCATACGGCCTCTACAACGTCTCGCCTGAACTTGGGAAACATTCTGTAGGGGACTCTAAAGACTCGTCAATATGCTGGCAGTAGGTTTAACTACAAGCACGTCAGTGGCACTAGCTGTACATAACATTGTTAGTTGTATGTATGCCCTAGTGGCTAGTATTGTACAGATGATGTATATTATATTGGATGCTTGGACATATATACAGAGGACTTTCTTGCTCGATATGATAGTATGCTATCTGGTTGCTCTTTACTTTAACATGTATACTAGTCTCTTTATACTGTCTTATCGTTACATGTTGGTAAAGCCCTTAGGATGTATGCTTGATTACCTGGACTATGATGCGGATCATACTAGTGGGGACATGGTAGTCCATAAGTACATCCTTCAAGGTCCCTAGTCGTGGGTGTATCGAGACGGGGCATCGATATACCAGTGTAGACTAGCGTATACACTTCTAGACCCATGAGATGGGTGATGGATGATCCCATATCCATTGGTGTTTGACATCAGAGATGGTATACGGGTGCTCAGTGGAGACTGGGTACACTGGACGGACTCGCCGAGAACTCCCAGATGGTATTATACCTCACGTCAGATGGCAGTTCTCTGGTGACACTTGTGCAGGTTAGTTTGTAGACTCGAGATCGTCATAGAGTCTTGTGTGATTCCCACTGTGCTTTGATTTCTACCTTACCACATCCATGAGGGCGTGCAAAACGGTGGTTTTTGGGTACAGTCCCGAGTCACATGGAGGCAATGAGCGATAAGAGGGGTTTCGTCTCTCCCGGTATTGGTGGTTGATGTTGCGATGTGCTCGATTGGCCGTAACAGGGAAGTCCCTGGCCAGGGCTGATTAGAGATTTACTGGTAAGTGTTACCAGTAGTTTCTCGACCCGTTATGAGCCTCACATCGGCATGACTTATCGGTTATTGGGGTCTGACGTTTACTACCCCTAGACTTGATATGCGACATATCTGACGAGGAGACTGGACTGTACGGGAAGTGTTACCGGCAGGCTTTTACAGGAGTTGGAGCGGGTTTGCTTGCTGATCTTCTGATCGCTCAAACCCGGGTAGCCGTTACGTCCAGCTAGTACCGCTAACGGCTTGTGGGTGCTTGATGTGATTATCACCTACTACTGGCATATTGACGAGTCTTTAGAGTCCTACACAGAGGTTTTACTGGCTCAGGAAAAACGGAATAGGAGCGCATATATGATATGTGCAGGACCGAGAATAATACATGTATGTGATACCGTATTCTATTCTCGCGACTTTATGTATTTGTAACACCTTAGAATGTGTTTTGTAGCTAATTATATTTTAATATATGGTTTTTAATAAAAATTTTACCAAATTGGTTTTCAAATATTTTATCCTATTTATTGAGTATTTTATTAGAATTTTCCTAAGCTTGCACACACTTGTGCATGATAACTAGGGTTGTTTTTGGGGTTTAACCATGATTAGCAACATGGTGGTTTAACCATTCCCTAATCTAAAATTGTATTATGTGTTTTGGGTTTAATAGTGATGGTTGTTTTAAAATGAAAAATGAATTTAAAAGGATTTTAAAATTGGGTTGAAGTGTTGACCTTGTGAGAGAGAGAGAGTGCATGATGGGGCATGATGGCCTTGCCATGCTTCAATTAATGAAGAGAGAGAGAGGGAAGGGGGTTGACTTGTTTTTGTTATCATTCTTGCCTCTCATCCTTCTCACTCCTCTCATTTGGTTCTCACTCTCTCAAACACACACACACACTCACCTGAAGCCAGCAGCAGCAGCTCCAGCTTCAGCAGCAGCAGTGGCACCAGCATCAGCAGCAGCTGCAGAAGCAACCAGCACTAGCAGCACCTGTAGTAGCAGCAGCCCCAGCCACTACAGCAGCTCTTCTCCACTTCTTCACCTGCTCTCTAGAGTTCTTTAGGGTATATTTCTGAACCATTTTCCTAGTTTGCTTAGCTTGTGTGTTAATTAGCGTCGATTTGTGTTAAATTGTGAGTTTAGTGCTAGTTATGGTGTTTTATGTGGAATTTTGGTTGGACTGTGTTGGAGTTGGTTAACCTAGCTCATTCTAGTGTTGTTAGGTTACCCCAACTGAGATTTAACCCAGATTGCACTAAAATACCATAGGTTTTCCATATTGTGCAAATTGGTGTTTTTAAACGATATTTGTGACATCTGTGATCTGCTTTTGACCCGAGGCCTTCAGAAAAAAATTGAGAAAACTGGGGCATGCTCACTAGGTCTAGATACTAAAACCAGAACACGAGACCCTAACTTCTAATTTTGGCCACAATTTTAATCCTTCTGGCCGCAAATTGCGGCCAGGTCAGGGGCTTGGGACTTGGGGCTTTTGTGTAGGGTAGTCTGCAGTGTTTTGTAGTGTTTTGGCATATCTAGTTTTGTAATATTTGGTCTGTAGGAAAATCGGGGCAATATACCGTTTTTCATGTCCGTTGTGTTTGCGCGATACGCGCGATACGTGAGTGGGTTCTGTGATCCAGCGTATCGCGGCGTGTCGCTATAGTTTTAGACGCGTACACACACAATTCAGCGTATCGTGCACACGCGCGTTTAGTTCGCGACGCGAGTTCTCGTTTTGGTTCGATATCGCGTTTTGTGGAATATTTGGCTTATATATGATTTCCATGTCTTATTTGCAGGTTTGCAGGCAGGGATTATGGACACGGCTACACGAGGGAGCAGATGGTAGGATTCACCTAGCGTGGAGCGTAGGTGAGTAGATTTAACATCTACAGGGGAATCGCCCGCATGGCGTTATGCGTCTGGGTTAGGATTCAATACCTGTCGCATATTCTACGTCATTGTTAGAATTGCGCCTTTACCTTATTTCCTTGATAAGTTGTACTGTGACTCGCAGCCGTAGGACACTGCATATATTATTGACGGTTCATGTTGTACGAGCACGGATTGTATGCTACACACACACCGTCAATAATTGCCATGTCACACACAACCCCTTATATATACTATATTGCTTATCATACATGACATCTAGCTTATCGGTATACCTATAGTGTATCTTACCCTTAGTGATAGGTACATCTACACCTTGCGATACAGCTACAGGTATACCTTGCACATATTTTGCTTATACCCAGGGGGGTATCCTTCATATTCTACTTATACCCAGGGGGTATACGACATCTTTTACTTATAGGTAGACACCTATACTTAGCTGTACCTTATTGATTTCGCATACATCTGGTTTCAGCTATATGTTCTGATTTATATGCTCGCATTCAGATATATCGCATATATTTATTCCTGGATTTGCCCCTCGTTATTTGGATTTTACATGATTTTTTCTGGATTTGGGCACCGCGGGAGTTCATGAAATTATGCATACATTGAAAAACCCGGTTTCCTTGATGTGATATTTGCGCAGCCACCATGAGATTTATCGGTTCTGATTATATACTCCATACGAGGTGTGTTTCCATATGAGGGTATATGGTGGGGCCCGATATGGTTCCCCTCGGCAAGAAGATCGATGGATGTTGCCGATTGAGCCTGGAGGCGGGCGAGTACCTACCGGTGACAGTACTGATGACTCGGCGGGGATCATGGAGATACCGTTCGGAGTCATGTACGTATGCATACGTCGAAAGGCGAGGGTCAGAGCTAGGCACTCGTGCTTTCGGGATAGCGTATGATACGTGATCAGGATTTCTGTGTCGATGCTTGGCACATGGTTTTCATGATATTTCTTTAACACCATTGTATATATAACAGGGGATTTAGCCGTTGTTATATATACCCTTACACCAATATTAGTGGAATGGGACGCTAATATATGTGCATTGCCCCCATCATACTTATTTCTGTATATATTTGCCCTTAGGATGTTAGATTCTTACTTGAGATTTGACTTGGGATGTTAGGTGATTCATTGAGATTGGATATTGGACATACCTATGTGATTACTGATTTGTACATTCGGGATATAGGAGATTACTCGATATTGTACATGGAGGAGATGTGAGACTTATATGATGTGAGAGCCCAATGTGGGGGCTGATTTGTGGAATTAGGATATGAGTGTCTTGTGTTAGTGTTTATGCCCTAGAAGGCCATTAATGTATCATACTAGTTTGTATATTACTTAATGGAAGCTTGGGATATTCACATGTATATAACAGTCTTGCTAAACATGGTAGTATGCTACTTGGTTTTTCTATCTTAATATGTGAGTATACGTATTGATAGAGCTCTAAGGATCTTGCTTGACTACCAGCGTTGTGATGGCAGTCACACTAGTGGGGGCTGGGTAGTCTACAAGCACATCCTTATTCAGGTCCCTAGTCGTTGGATTATCGAGACAGGGCATCGATACTCCGGAGTAGACTAGTGTGTACGCTTCTCATCCCAGTTGGGGAGATGGTCTGTCCCACAGCCGTCAGTACGTCGTACTGGAGATACTATGCAGGTGCTCGTTAGGTTACGGGTACACCGGACAGGACTCACAGGGAACTGTTGGTTGGTTTTATACCAGTCGTCAGTGAACAGTTCCCAGGTGACATGAGTACACCATAGTCCGTAGACTTGACACTGCTACTTCGTCTCGAGTGTGTCCCACTGTTCTTAGATTGCTACCCTACCACGGCTCAAAGGAGTCGTGCAAACAGGTAGCAGTTGGGTGCAGTCCCGAGCACTTGGAGGCAGTGGCGGTTAGACAGGATTCGTCTCTCCTGGTATTGGGGGTTGATATCGCGCTGTGTCAGAGAGTGTTGGAGATAGTGCCCTCAGAGTCAATTATTGGATCACAGGCACGTGATTGCAATGATTGAGGGAGGACCTATCCCAGGAGGACAGTCTTACTCGAGATGATAGTATGCTATCTGGTTTATCTTTATCATCGTGTACTGCTTTAGGTGACCTGATATGTCGCTATTACACGTTGATAGAGCTCCTGGGATTCTTGCTTGACTACCAGCAGTATGATGGCGATCATATACGTGAGAGCTAGTAGTCTGTAAGCACATCCTTAAAAGGTCCCTAGTCGTAGGAGTTTCGAGACACGGCATCGATACTCCATTAGTAGACTAGTGTATACAGTCGAGACCCCGACGAGGGGCGGTGGCCGGTCTCACAAGCCACTGGTGTCAGTTGGTTCACCTAAGATGTATACAGGTGCTCATTGGGTTATGAGTACACCGGACAGGACTCGCCGGGAACCTGCTAGTTGGTCTTATACCAGATGTCAGATAGCAGTTCCCAGGTGACATGTGTACAGGTTAGTTCATCGACCTGAGATCGTCATTTGTCTCATGTGAGTTCCCACTGTGCTTTGATTACTACCCTACCACGGCTCAAAGGAGTCGTGCAAACAGGTTTTAGTTGGGTACAGTCCCGAGCCACATGGAGGCAGTGAGTGGATCTTCAGGAGTTCGTCTCTCCCGGTATTGGGGGTGAGGTCGCGCTGTGTCTAGGAGAGCCATTACGCAAAGCCCTCGGCCGAGGCAGGAGATTTACTGGTAGGTATTCCAGTAGTATCTCAGGGCGTTCTGGGCTACACTCCGACACGACTTGTACCGCTTTTGGGGGTCTGACTTTTACCAACCCCCTAGGCCCGACATGCGATGCTCATAGACGAACGGACCGGACTGTACGGATATTGTCACTGACAGGCTCAGTAGGGTGTCAGGATGAGTTCGCTCATCGACGTACCTTTTGGTCAATAGCTGGTGGCCCGTCACGTATTGGCTAATACCTCTGACGTGCTAGTGGTTAAATCCACAGCCATAGTATTGACGAGTCTTTAGAGTCCACCACACTTACAGTTACTCAAGCTTTCGGGCGAAACGCTGTAGAGGCCGTATGGAGATATGGCAGGGTCTGATCAGATACGTGCGGTATTGCACGGATCAGGATCGGACGGTTTGTACTAGTGGCCGTATGGAAATATGGCAGGGTTCGATCAGATACGTGCGGTATTGCACGGATCAGGATCCAACGGATATTACTAGCCGGCTTTGGTTTAAGCCGGATCCTAGTATAGTACAGTGTAGATTTTGTCTCATCGCATTTGTATCCGGTAGGAATACAGATGCGGGTGTGTATGCACAGTATCGGGGTTTTCCTGTAATTTATTACGGGACCAGTTTTCTGGAGTTGCCAGTTTGCATTCTGTCCCGGCCGGTTTTCCTTTGTTCTTTTCCGGCCGGACTTTTCCGATGGAGGGTGTTATTTGCAAGTTTGCAAATAACATTTTGTGGAGGGTTTATTTGTAAGATGATTTATTATGAAAGCATCTTTTTGATACCATTCTTTTCCATCATCATTATATTCTTTTTCCATCACCTTTTCTTGGATTGATTGTGATTTGAAATGGATGATAAGTTGATTTGAGTTTGTAATCATAATGTTTGGGTGTGGTCACCACTTGTGCTCCTACCATCACCTCCCTTCATGCTTCATATTCTTTCCTCCACCATTTTTCTAAGATGAGAAGTTTATCATGGTTGAGAGAAAGAAAAAAGATGAGAGTTTTCATTCTTGAGAGTTTCATTTCTTGATCTCATTTTTCATGCTAGAAAAATGCAAGCACCATTTTTCTAGTCTTGATTCCTCCATCATTTTCAAAGGCAACAAACCCCAAATGAGACATAGCCTCTACACAACACATTCTACAGCATATCTTGAGCATGTCGAGTTGCCGGCTTCATGCCCGAGTTGCCTCGGTATTGAGGCGGGAGCCCGTGAAAGACGCAGGCGATGTGGTGCCCTTCCGGCGAGGAGGCGACGATGTGGAGACAAGACTTTCCGCGGGAGATCGGGACGATGACGAGAAGACCGGAGGACTCGGATCGCTCGGTATACTTCTCTTCCCATCTCTTGTTAGCTAGTTTAGGTTAATGGTAAACGATCCGGGTTTTCTTTGTCCACGGTAGCGCCAGTTTCCGAGTAAGGAAAATTTTTGATTCCGTATTTTGGCCTCGAGTACGAGGCCGGGGCGCTGCCGTGGCGCAACATGGTATCAGAGCCACGCCATTAACCTTTCCTAGCTTGTTCTAATGCGTTTTGCTTATCCGATCGACCAAAATTCCAAAAACCTCATTTTTATTCACATTAGTTTTCTGTTGGAATTTTTTGGTGTCAAAAAATTTTTCAGGTTGTACAAAACTGCTGTACAAGATATTATAAGACCACTGTAAAAATTTGACAATTTCAGTCGACTGCTTTAGCGCGGAACCGCGGCCAAACCCCCCCTTGGGCCGCGGTTCCGCCGCACTCTGGAGTCTTCACTGGGTCAAAATTTTACAGTGTGCTTTTGGGCTAATTTTGTGGGTTTTGGAATATTAAATTTGTGCCCAGGTTTTCTGTGACTGCTACAGTATTGGTTGGGGCCCACTTGTTAATTGTTTGATCGATCGGATATTTTTAAACACATTATTTCACAGTATTTACATTATATCTGCGACCGTGAATGTCACTTGATCGGTAAATCCCGTCTAACTGCTATAGCCCGGTTAGACGGATTTGCGAACGTGATTTTCACGTTGATGTTCTATGTTTATGCTGTGTTGTTGCGGATCGGTCGTGGGGGATAGCCTGGATGCAATGCTAGTACAGTTTCTGTTGTATTATGTACATTTGATATTGCCGGGCGAGCGTCCGACATGTGGACTGCCGTCACTGCCTGTTTGTATTATTCTTTTGGGGCACGACCTGGTTGCGGTCGATGTACCCGGTGTATGTATATTTTACTTTCTGTACTAGGATTACCCCGCGGAGGGGTGCACGGATAGCCGGGTTCTAGAGGGCAACGGGCCCGCATCTCATGGCATTGAGACGGAGGGGGCTTCACTCTAGGATTGGCGGGCTATTCGCCGCACTCGTAGGGGGTACAGTTTGACCCAGGAGGGGTGCCCAAGTTACCGGATTCCATAAAGTGCTGGGTGGTCCATTCACGGAGCTGAAGGGGGCTGCCTCGCTTCAGGTTTTGGCGGGTGACTTGCCGCGCCCGTAGGGGTCTAGGATTTCATTGCACAGGCTATCCACACGACCAGGGGAACGTCGGGTTTCAGCAGCGGCTCTGTGAAACCCGGGGATCCCAGATATCTGTATTGTTCTGTGATGCTGTACATTTCTGTGATGTTGCATTCTATCACGCCTTGAGCGAATATAATATATTGGTATATATATTAGTAGATGTTGTATATGTTTTGCATCCGCGCTAGTCCAGTCCCCGCTCTGTCGTTAGTTAAGTAACCTAACGGGTGATGACGGGACCCAGTGGCGAATGCGGATGGCATATACGTACATCAGTATATTTTCGTTCTTTGTGGTGTGATCATTTGATGGGACTGCGTTGATTCGGATCAATGCAAGATAAACAAACCTAATCTGATGTTGTTGGAACACTTTTTCAAAAAGCTGTTATTGCAAGGACGTTCACTTTTGTTTTGCATCGTGGTATTCAGTTGGAATATCCTGCTCCTCAGTCGACGAGGCAAGGGCCGAGATCCCTTCACCGGGAGTGACCCCTTGGACAGAAGTTTGCGTCAGGGCATTAACTTCACTATAGCCGATTACTTTTGCTTTGCATCGTGGTATTCAGATGGAATATCCTGCACCCCATTCTACGGGGAAAGAGCCGAGATCCCTTCACCGGGAGTGACCTCTTTAGTAAAGGTTTTCGTCACTATATTTTATAAAAGGTTATCCAGTTCCTTCAACGATATCAAGTTCATTACGTTAAAGGTTTTTCGCCAAAAACCAGTCGTAGCCCTCCGTCATTTCAGATCAGCATTGCTTAGTATCCGCGCTGCGTTTGTCGTTGCTATTCGCCGAGGCGTAGTGTGCGGTAGCTTTGTTGTGCTATTCTGTCGCATGGATATGTGGATTGGTTAGGACAGTCGTACGACTTTGTTGATTATTCGTCAAGGGTCGTGCGGGTGGGTTTAACGCAATCAAGATAATGACGGGCTGAACTTGACTAGGACCTTTTGATTTGTTGATTATTCGTCAAGGTCACTTGGGTCCTAGGGGTAAAAATCACATCGGGAGTTTCAAAAGAACTGAAACTTGCCATACATGCGCATACCTTCTGGAGTGTGGTGACGTGAGTGGATTCCGTCATGTTATCATGCGATGATAGTTGGATCCCGATTCCCACTGATGAGTTGGTCTACTCCTCGGGTTATCCCGACTAATTCTTCTTTCAGGTTTGGAGGAGAATTTGAGGTACAGTGGGAGGTTTCCTGATTAGATAAAGTGATAACCATTCTGATCTAGGTTAGAGTGCACGCTGAGTGTTTCTTTTCTCTCTCTCTTTGGCAGCGACCTTTGACCCGACCCTTGACTATGACTCAGTGACCAAGTTGACCGAACCTTCTTAACACAGGCTTTTGGATTGTCAGAGTTGCAGACCTCATTGCCACTCCTACTTTTACCCTTTTCTCCAGGACACCCCGTATTACTACGAATGTCCACTTCCATTGGACAAAACCATCGTATGGTTTTATACGAACTCGAAGGACTTCGAGGATGGTTTCTGGTTCTGGAGAAAACGGATAGAATTATTCAGTTGTCTTTTCCCTTTTACCTTCTCTCAAGTTGTGAGTACTCCTTGGTTTAGGAGATAGTACACCTATTACGCAAATTGGATAGTCTTCTTCCAAACCTTAGGCTGGAGCCGACCGGTAGGGAATGAAGAAAACCAATTAGCATAACGATGGTGTGCAGAAGGTATTAAGATTAAGACAAAGCAAGGGATTAGTAAGAGGGCAAAGTAAATTGCGACTGCTATTCACGACCGAACCAAGTATTTCTTCGCCAATCCTAAAATGACCTTTGTATTTCTCCAGGACACTCCGTATCACTACGAAGATCCACAGTTTATTTGGATACTCCATCGTATGGTTATATACGAACTCGAAAGGAACTTGTTCCAGTTCGGGGATGGATTCTGGTCCAGGAGAAATAGGAATACAGTTTATTTGGTTATCTTTTATCTTCACCTTCTCTCGCATTGCGAGTGCTCCTAGGAGTAGGACAGTACACCCATCATGCTTATTGGATAGTCTTCTTCCAAACCATAGGCTGGTGCCGAACGATAGGGAAGGAAGAAAACCAATTGGCCTAAAGGGGTGTGCAGAAGGTAATGACTAAAGACATATAAAGGGATTTGGACAGATGGCAAAGAGATATACGGTTACAGTTGTGAATCTGGATAATGGAAGAGGCATTACTAAGAATACCGGAATACCCCACCGAAACATTTCAATATTTCAGTTTCACTATGTAATGTTAAAAGAAAACTGATTTCCCGATTAGATACTTACTCCAGGGTATGTATTTACCAGGTATGATTCTCACATCTGTATGGTTTTACAGATGATGAGTGGGAGTAAGTCATTGGGAATAGGGTGATCATCCTCATTATATCGGGATTCGTTGTAATCGGTGATATTTGAGGAGATCATCTGAGCTGTTTGCCGGTCGGCAAATATTTGGTTTTGAATATCCGCTGTTGTGCACCAATTTCAAATTGATATATCTGTACGTCTATTTTCATAGAGTGAGATATACCTTTTGATATTATGTCGATGACATTTACCTATATCAGTGGATGGTTAGGTAAGGAGCATTAAACAGCAGTGTAATTCTTCTTAACCATAAGTACAGTTTTCAACCTACGACGCACAGTGAAAGAGTTGCTAAACTCAGCGGACTTATACAGAGTATTGTATGTTGTCCAGTGTCCATTAGGACAGAGGGGTTGGTCCTCATACTATATTCTGTTTACTTTTAACTTCTCTAGTTCTTAGACATGTGTTTCGGAGGAACACAGGGTCCAAGTTTTGAGGAGTTATAGGTATTTGAATACAGTAGGGAACCAGGTGTAGCAAGTATCGGGGTTCTTCAAAGTGATCGAAGATGTAGATACTTGTGTATGGTGTTCAGTTGATAGTAATGATTAAGAGAACTAGCTTCTCTTTCAGGTTACTCATAATTCGAAACATTCCTAAGTTGAGTAACGCTGATAGGCCTCCTTCCATTTAGTTGACATGCACTGGAGACAGCTGCATGATTTGAATCTGGTTCAATTAAATCAGTGCCTCTGTTTCTATATTGGATATAGAACAGTTCATATCTTGACATTGTTAAGGTACGGGGAGTTGTCCGGCTTATGCTTAAAACCAGACACTGGACAACTCGAGGCACGGTTCTGTAATGGCCGTTTGTGGATTGACCCAGGCTATGACGAGGGTTGATTTTCTACCATCTGGAAGATCAATAGTGATATTGTTCTTCACTCGCCACAATTTTTAAAAGAAATGGATTTTTCAGAAAACAGCAGTGGGAGTATGGTAGAACTGGAAGTGATTCCAGAACCGCAAACGATTACTGAAGATTTGATAAGGAACCTAAAGATTCAATCTGATTTGACATTCCATTAGCCACTCCGCAGATAAGGTGGGTAACTTCAGGCACCCGAGAGGTACTCCGGTAGTCTCAAGGACGGTGACAGGGAAGTTCTTGTTTACCCACACTTGCCATTGTTGTTGTTCCAGGCCGCGAGACCCGGCAGGAGGATGAGTATAGCGTCGTTCTAAACTAGCTTTGGAAGTGCACGTCTATATGACTCTGCCAGAGGGTTGTCGTAGTCAGTGGGAGCAGCGGAAGCATTGGTGGACATCAGGCTTATGTCTATTTATAGACTAAAGTAGATGTAGCGGAGATAGATCATCTATTTCTGATGTGACAGTCATAGGTTTTACGTCGTCAGAATAGGGGATGGATCTGTTAAGAAGGTAGTAGGGTGTGATGTCCTGATTTTGTATGACATACACAGAGTAGGAAAGGAAATTCCTATACTACGATCGGTTATACTTTGGTTGTCACACAATATTTTCTCCACACAGGACTTGGATATTATATCAGACATTCTGGTTACTAGATCTATGGTTTTAGATCTAGATTTGGGTGGTTTCCCAATCAGGGTACCTTGACAGCATTCTAAGAGTATTTAGAATGGACGACTCCTGGCACGGTAGTGTACCTGCAGGTGATGGAGTCACCTTCTCTAAAGGTGTCTTACAGACTAAAGGGGAGAGGGTTGTGCATGATTGGCAGATCACTTGCTCAGGCAATTGAGTCAATCATGAGATGTCAAGTACCACACCAGATGTTGTTCTTGCACTAGATGCAATAAGTTGACATTGATCCAATCCTGGAGAAACAGTCGGAAGCATTTTTAGATCATAAGTGAATGTTCTAGGGATATGATAACGGCTGCCTCCTTTAGGAGACGGTTGTCATTCCAGGCTTTCAAGGTGACATGGACAACAAGGAGGTTGTCAGAGTTATAGTTTTTCCCTCTGACGAGGGGCAGTATTTTGGACAGGTGGTCCAAGGCAATACTGAGGGTGGCATGGCGCAGGATACTGATTAAGTTCAGTTGACGATACAGTCTAAGAATTTTGGATTTGGAGTTCATTTATGAGCTAGGTCCCATCAGATATCCAGACATTCTAAGACAGGTATTGCTCATTTCGGGAGATGGCTTTCTCCGCGAACTTGAGATATAGAGAGACATAGAAAGAAACATCACAGCGGATCCACTCACTGAGGCTATTCCTCGAACGCAATAGTTTCGCAAACGAGCTTTGTGAGACTGACTAGTAGAGGAGTTGGGTGTTCGGTATCACACGGGCTGTGAGTATGCGGCATCGCAATAATTAGCCTTGAGTGCAAGTGGGAGATTGTTGGAGATAGTGCCCTCAGAGTCAATTATTGGATCACAGGCACGTGATTGCAATGATTGAGGGAGAACCTATCCCAGGAGGACAGTCTTACTCGAGATGATAGTATGCTATCTGGTTTATCTTTATCATCGTGTACTGCTTTAGGTGACCTGATATGTCGCTATTACACGTTGATAGAGCCCCTGGGATTCTTGCTTGACTACCAGCAGTATGATGGCGATCATATACGTGAGAGCTGGTAGTCTGTAAGCACATCCTTAAAAGGTCCCTAGTCGTAGGAGTTTCGAGACAGGGCATCGATACTCCATTAGTAGACTAGTGTATACAGTCGAGACCCCGACGAGGGGCGGTGGCCGGTCTCACAAGCCACTGGTGTCAGTTGGTTCACCTAAGATGTATACAGGTGCTCATTGGGTTATGAGTACACCGGACAGGACTCGCCGGGAACCTGCTAGTTGGTCTTATACCAGATGTCAGATAGCAGTTCCTAGGTGACATGTGTACAGGTTAGTTCATCGACCTGAGATCGTCATTTGTCTCGTGTGAGTTCCCACTGTGCTTTGATTACTACCCTACAACGGCTCAAAGGAGTCGTGCAAACAGGTTTTAGTTGGGTACAGTCCCGAGCCACATGGAGGCAGTGAGCGGATCTTCAGGGGTTCGTCTCTCCCGGTATTGGGGGTAAGGTCGCGCTGTGTCTAGGAGAGCCATTACGCAAAGCCCTCGGCCGAGGCAGGAGATTTACTGGTAGGTATTCCAGTAGTATCTCAGGGCGTTCTGGGCTACACTCCGACACGACTTGTACCGCTTTTGGGGGTCTGACTTTTACCAACCCCCTAGGCCCGACATGCGATGCTCATAGACGAACGGAACGGACTGTACGGATATTGTCACTGACAGGCTCAGTAGGGTGTCAGGATGAGTTCGCTCATCGACGTCCCTTTTGGTCAATAGCTGGTGGCCCGTCACGTATTGGCTAATACCTCTGACGTGCTAGTGGTTAAATCCACAGCCATAGTATTGACGAGTCTTTAGAGTCCACCACACTTACAGTTACTCAAGCTTTCGGGCGAAACGCTGTAGAGGCCGTATGGAGATATGGCAGGGTCTGATCAGATACGTGCGGTATTGCACGGATCAGGATCGGACGGTTTGTACTAGTGGCCGTATGGAAATATGGCAGGGTTCGATCAGATACGTGCGGTATTGCACGGATCAGGATCGAACGGATATTACTAGCCGGCTTTGGTTTAAGCCGGATCCTAGTATAGTACAGTGTAGATTTTGTCTCATCGCATTTGTATCCGGTAGGAATACAGATGCGGGTGTGTATGCACAGTATCGGGGTTTTCCTGTAATTTATTACGAGACCAGTTTTCTGGAGTTGCCAGTTTGCATTCTGTCCCGGCCGGTTTTCCTTTGTTCTTTTCCGGCCGGACTTTTCCGATGGAGGGTGTTATTTGCAAGTTTGCAAATAACATTTTGTGGAGGGTTTATTTGTAAGATGATTTATTATGAAAGCATCTTTTTGATACCATTCTTTTCCATCATCATTATATTCTTTTTCCATCACCTTTTCTTGGATTGATTGTGATTTGAAATGGTTGATAAGTTGATTTGAGTTTGTAATCATAATGTTTGGGTGTGGTCACCACTTGTGCTCCTACCATCACCTCCCTTCATGCTTCATATTCTTTCCTCCACCATTTTTCTAAGATGAGAAGTTTTTCATGGTTGAGAGAAAGAAAAAAGATGAGAGTTTTCATTCTTGAGAGTTTCATTTCTTGATCTCATTTTTCATGCTAGAAAAATGCAAGCACCATTTTTCTAGTCTTGATTCCTCCATCATCTTCAAAGGCAACAAACCCCAAATGAGACATAGCCTCTACACTACATATTCTACAGCATATCTTGAGCATGTCGAGTTGCCGGCTTCATGCCCGAGTTGCCTCGGTATTGAGGCGGGAGCCCGTGAAAGACGCAGGCGATGTGGTGCTCTTCCGGCGAGGAGGCGACGATGTGGAGACAAGACTTTCCGCGGGAGATCGGGACAATGACGAGAAGACCGGAGGACTCGGATCACTCGGTATACTTCTCTTCCCATCTCTTGTTAGCTAGTTTAGGTTAATGGTAAACGATCCGGGTTTTCTTTGTCCGCGGTAGCGCCGGTTTCCGAGTAAGGAAAATTTTTGATTCCGCATTTTGGCCTCGAGTACGAGGCCGGGGCGCTGCCATGGCGCAACAGAGAGCCATTACGCAAAGTCCCTGGCCAGGGCAAGCGAGATTTGCTGGTAGGTTCCAGTAGTTTCTCAGGGTGTAATGGGCTTCCCTCCGACACGACTTATACCGCTATTAGGGGACTGACGCTTTCCGCCCCCTAGGCCCGATATGCGATAGTCTAAGAAGAACGGACCAGACTGTATGGAGATTGTCACAGCAGGCTCAGTAGGTGTTCGGATGGGTTTCCTCATCGGCCTTCTTATCGACATCTACCTGGGGACCGTTACGTACAGCTAGTGCCGCTTGCGGTCTGTGGTTAAACCCACTGCCAGCGTAGTAGTCGAGTCTCTAGAGTCCCACACAGAGGGTTTCCCTACTCCAGGCGAAATGATATAGAGGTCGTATGGTTTTACGACAAGGGTTCGGACGCATACGTGTGTTTACGCACGTACGACTTTCGGACAGTTTTTACCAGTCGGCTTTGGTTTAAGCCAGTTACTGGTATCCGGTTATTGGATTTATACAGTCTAAAGTTTTTACGTATTTTTGCGGAAAGGAGGGGCGTTCTCGTAGTTGCGCGAGAAGCTTCTAGAAGATGGTGACTAAGGAGGTTTAGGTGGCATATACAATGAATGTGATTAGTGAGTCATATGGATGATTCATCCATGTCATTAATGCATCATAAATGCTTAATGACTCATGGATGTGAATCATCACTAGATATTATCAAGCATGGTTGTTAAATTCATTTCTTTTCTTTTCTTGATAAAAAGAAATGCTTGATATATATTATCATAACTCATTCTTCTCACTTCATTATTATCTTCACCTTCTCTCTCCTCAAGCTCTCCCTCTTCAAACCCTAATCCTCCCCTCTCATGTGTTGAGTACAAGGATTAGTTAGACTAATTAAACCATAACCCTCACTCTATATCACCTAGCTTCTTTGATTAGCACTTAAAGAAGGTTAGTTGCCTCATGTTTAGAGGCTAAGCTTGGAGAAAAGCTCTCGGGTGGATCGTCTACTACTTCGAGAAGGCCGAGGAGGAGGAGGAGTTCGTAAAGACGAAGGACACGATTCGTTAGGTATAATCCCTAAACATAGTAGTATAGAACTTCTATGTTTCTTGCTAGTTATCGTTTAGCTTCGATTCGTGCGGTTAGTCGATGTTTAAGCAAAGAACAAGATCGTTTTTCATTTTTCCGCCTCCCCGCAAGTTGTGGGGTGTTGTACATCGACTTACAGTGGTATCAGAGCCTCGCTAAACAATAAATAACTTACTTGCAAATTTGTATGAATTTCGAACGAAAAAAACGAAACCGGAAAAACCCGAAATCATGGTTTTCTGTCGAATTTTAAATGAAGTCCAAAAATTTTTCAGGGAGGTTCAGAAAGCTTAAAAAGACAGTAGAAGAACACCCAAGAAATTTGGGCCCCTGAATCGTCTAAAGCGTCGCGGAACCGCGGCGGATCGCACCGATCCGCCGCGCTTCCGCCGCCGAGTTGACGATTCAGGAACCCAAATTTCCTGTGTTGCTTCTCTGTGATATTTGGTATTTTCTGGAAGTTTTTATTTTTGCTCAAGTTTCAGATTTACAGAGAAGTATTGGAGCAAAATTAAAAGTGTTTAATCGATCGAAATTATACAGTATTTGCTTGTTGGATTATATCTGTGTTTGTATAATGTGTTCGTAAACCTCCCCTAACTGCTAGTATGTCGGTTGGCAGGAGGTTGCACATTTCTGTAATGGATTTTTACTGTTTGTGGATATGAACTGTGTTGGACTGTTGTGATGTATAGCCGGGGTTATGTGATGGGTTATTATTTAATTCATTTGATGTAAATGTAATTTGTTGTAATATTATTTTGCGGGGCACATCCAGGTTGCGGTTGTAACCACCGTTGTATTATTTCATTTTACTGTTTTTGCTCCTAGGACAGACCCAAGGTGGGGTGCACAAACTGCCGGGCGGGTAGTTTGCCGTACCTGTTGGGGTCTTGGGTGGGGTAATGGCTATTCATCACAACTGTGTAATCCGTCTTTTGTTGCCGGCTCAAAACAAACACGGATTACTTGCAAATCCAATAAAGTTCATCTGTGATCTGGAATGCCTATTATTGCGTCTAACGAATGTACAATATCTATATATGATAGCTATATAGACGTCACTTATGTTTTACACCCGCGCTAGCCCAGCCCCCGCTCTGTCGTTAGTTAAGTAACCTAACGGGTGATGACGGGACCCCGTGGCTAATACGGATGGCATAAGAGGACGTTGTATTCTGCAATGATAGGTTAATGATGGGACGCATTATCAATAATGCAAAGAAAAACAAACCAAAGTTTAAATCGTTGGAACAATTTAAAAGAAACCACTCGGTTAATTTTAAAACAGATATTTTTTAAATGCGGAGCTTTAACCACTCCTTTTAAAAGCTATCAGGTTCCTTCGGTTATATCAAGTTCACTACGTTCACGGTTTCGCCAAAACTAGTCGTAGCCCTCCGTCATTTCTTATGGATAGTCAGTAGTATTCAAGCTATGTTTGTTGGCTTTCGTCAAGGCATAGTGTTTGGTAGCTACTGGGTATTCATTTGTTGCATAGATAGATGTGTTGGTTTGGGACAGTCGCATTACCTTGTTGGCTTACGTCAAGGGTATATACGGGTGTGTTCAAATTAACAAGATAATGATGGGCAGAACTTGACATGTGACTTATGATTTGTTGGCTTACGTCAAGGTCATAAGAGCATGGGGCAAAATCCTATATCGGGAATTTCTAAAGAAACTGAAATTTGCAAAGAGATGCATACCATTTGGAGTTTGATGAATGTTGGTAGGATTCCTTCAACATTATCATACGATGATATTTGGATCCCGATCCTACTGTGAGTATATGCTACTTATCAGGATATTCGTCACTTAACGATCAATGCTATAAACCAAGTAGGTGTCCAGAAAAGTGTCAGCGGGGTTACGCCCCCAGAGAAAAGAGGTTATTTAATTAAGGAACTTCGCGAAAGCGTTGGAAAACCTCCCTCGAAGTATCGACACTGGCCTGGCTGAACGGTTAAGCAAGTATTGTACGGTGAGAATAGTCCTGGCTAATTCTTCTTTTATGGTTTGAGGAAGGATTCGAGAAACAGTGGGAGCCATCCAGTTTAGATAAACTAAAAACCACTCTAAATTTGCAAGAGCATCATGCTAAATAGTTTTCTTTTCTCTCTCCTAATTGCAGCGACCCTGAAAATGACTGGACTTAAGTTACTTTTAGAGAAAAATATACTGACAGGGCCAAACTATAAAGATTGGCTGCGGAATGTCAAAATGGCTTTGACCTATGACAAATTGGGGTACGTCCTCACCGCTACGGCACCTGCTGTCCCTGGTCCCAAATCCAGCAATGCGGATAAGGAAATCCGCAAAACCTGGGATTTAGATTGCGCGAAAGCCAAGTGCATCGTGATTGCCTCAATGAACAATGAACATCAGAGGAGGCACGAGGATATGACCCTAGATGGCATATTTTTCCATACAAAGGAACTTTATGGAGAGCAATCTCGTATAGCAAGATACGAGACCTCTAAGAACTTGTTTTGAGCGAGGTTGGCTGTTGGGTCATCAGTAGGAGAACATGTCCTAAAGATGATCGGCTATATTGAAGAGCTCGCAGACCTTGGGACGACTTTGGATAATGAGCTCTATACAGACCTTATTCTCCAGTCCCTTCCTCACACCTACGCCCAGTTTATCCTGAACTTCAACCTTCAAAGAAAAGAAGTTGAACTTCCGGAACTCCTGAACATGTTAAGGAGTGCAGAGGGCACCTTGCAGAAAGCAAGGGAAACACCCGCTATGTTTGTTAGCGGTGCATCTTCTTCCGGGTCCAAGGCTAGGGCCAAAGGAAGGAAGAAGAAGGCCGCCAACAAACCTAGAGGAGGTGTTAGTAAGGTGGGAGGGAAGGGAAAGAAAAAGTTTGCGGTACCGGTAGTTGGCCAGGATGAGTGCTTCCATTGTCACAGGAAAGGGCACTGGAAGAAGGATTGCAAGGCGTGGAACGCCAAGAACCAGGAACCGAAGCAAGCTGTGGCTTCGACTTCAGGTGTGTTTGTAATTGAGAATTGTATGTCGATCAACTCTACTTCCTGGGTATTGGATACCGGATCAGGATCTCATATTTGCAATTCATTGCAGGCACTGAGAAACCGTGGAGTGCTGAAGGAAGGTGATATGACCCTAAAGGTTGCTAACGGAGCTAGCATGGGAGCTGCGTCCGTCGGGGATTATCACCTAGGATTGACGAGTGGACACATTTTGGTTTTACATAACTGTTATTTTGTACCAAGCTTAACGTGTAATATCATATCAGTTTCCTTGTTATCAAATAAAGGTTATGATTTCACGTTTGTAAGAGATGTTTAACATCCACCTTAATAATGGTTTGATTGGGTCCGGTACACTAAATAACGGTATATATGTTTTAAACCAACTCTAAATTTTCAATGTCCAGAACACACTAAAAAGAAAGTCTCCAGATTTAAATGAAGCTTTCTTATGGCATTGTAGACTGGGTCACATCAATGAGAGAAGGTTGACTAAGTTGCTTAGAGAAGGATATTTGGACTCGTTCGAATATCAAACTTATGACACTTGTCAATCTTGTCTCAAAGGAAAGATGACAAAGACTCCATTCACTGGACAAGGAGTAAGAGCGAGCGAGCTCTTAGGACTCATACACAGCGATGTATGTGGTCCAATGTCTACACATGCGAGAGGTGGTTATTCCTACTTCATTACTTTTACAGATGATTTCCCTAGGTATGGACATGTCTTCTTAATGAAGCATAAATCCGAGGCCTTTGAGAAATTCCAGGAAAACAAGAGTGAAGCGGAAAACCAAACAGGCAAAAGTATTAAGACACTGAGATCTGATCGAGGTGGAGAATACTTAAGTGCCGAGTTCCTAGGTTACCTAAAAGAGAAAGGAATTCTCTCTCAGCTTACTCCTCCATGCACTCCACAGCACCGGTGTATCGGAGAGACGGAATCGAACCCTATTGGATATGGTACGATCCATGATGAGTAATGCTGAGTTACCACGATCTTTCTGGGGTTATGACCTAGAATCAGCGGCATATCTTTTGAACAGAGTTCCAACCAAAACTGTGCCTACCACACCATATCAGATGTGGAGTGGGAAGAAACCCTATCTTCAGTACCTGAAGACATGGGGATGTCAAGCTTTTGTAAAAAAGCAGCATCCGTACAAGCTCGAGGCACGCTCAGTAGAGTGTTAGTTTGTAGGATATCCAAAGAACTCTATGGGATATTGTTTCTATTACGCAGAGGAACAAAAGGTTTTTGTTTCTCGTCATGCCCGCTTCTTAGAAACTGAATTTTTAGAAAATCAGAAGAGTGGGAGCGAAATAGAACTGGAAGAAATTCCAGAACCACAAACTGCTACTGAAAGTTTGGTACAACCGGAAGTTCAAGAAGAACAGGACATTCCCGCACCCCTCCGCAGGAGTAGTAGGCCGTCTCATCCGCCTGAGAGATACTACGGTTTTCTCATAGATGGGGATAGAGAGGATTGCATCATAGATGATGATGAACCTACTGACTTCCAGTAGGCCATCCAGAGCGGCGACTCGGTACGATGGCTAGATGCAATGCGGACCGAAATGGAGTCCATGTACACCAACAAAGTATGGACTTTGGACTTTGCTCCAGATGGGGTAAAACCCATAGGATGCAAATGGATCTTCAAGAAAAAGATTGGTGTAGATGGACAGGTGGAAACCTATAAGGCTAGACTTGTTGCAAAAGGTTTTCGTCAAAGACCTGGTTTGGACTATGACGAAACTTTTTCTCCAGTGGCTATGCTCAAATCCATTCGGGTCCTTCTTGCTATTGCTGCCTTCCATGATTTTGAAATCTGGCAGATGGACGTAAAGAAGGCTTTTCTGAATGGAAATTTAGAAGAGTGCGTCTATATGGATCAGCCAGAGGGTTTCAATCAGAGTGGGAGCAGCGGGAAAGTATGCAAGCTTCTTAAGTCCATTTATGGACTGAAGCAGGCATCGCGGAGTTGGAACATCTGTTTTAATGAGACAGTCAAAGAATATGACTTTATCAAAAATCCAGATGAACCGTGCATATATAGTAAAGTTGTAGCCAGAAGTGTCGTATTCCTTGTCTTGTACGTGGATGACATTCTATTGATAGGAAATGACATTCCTATGCTACAATCTGTCAAAGGATTCTTGTCACACAGGTTCTCCATGAAAGACCTGGGTGATGCCTCTTACATTCTGGGGATCCGGATCTATCGTGATAGATCCAAGAGGATGTTGGGACTTTCGCAGTCCAGGTATATCGACACTGTACTGAAAAGATTCAGTATGGAAGATTCTAAGCGCGGTAATCTACCGGCTTGTCACGGAATCACCCTCTCCAAAGAGATGTCTCCCAAGACTGATTTGGAAAGGGAACGCATGTCTATTATACCCTACGCTTCTGCGGTAGGCTCTATAATGTATGCGATGTTGTGCACCAGATGGTAAGCCGGTATCAGTCAGACCCAGGGGAGAAGCACTGGATAGCAGTAAAGAACATTCTCAAGTACCTGAGAAGGACTAAGGAGATGTTCTTGGTTTACGGCGGAAAAGACCTCAGGTTGGAGGCCTTTGCTGATTCCGGCTTCCAGAGTGATAAGGACGATTCCAAGTCCATGTCGGGTTATGTCTTTACCCTCAATGGAGGGGCGGTGTGCTGGAAGAGCTCCAAGCAGGACACCGTTGCTGACTCAACGATGGAAGCGGAGTATATAGCTGCTTGCGATGCCGCAAAAGAAGCAGTCTGGATGAAGAAGTTCCTAACAGAACTTCAGGTGGTTCCTACCATAGTTGATCCAATACCTCTGTATTGCGACAACAACGGAGCTATAGCTTTAGCGAAAGAACCAAGGTCCCATCAGAAGTCCAGACACATCTTAAGGCGGTATCACCTGATCAGGGAGATCATTGATCGTCAGGAAATCGAGGTTCGGAGAGTTGCTTCTGAAGAGAACATTGCTGATCCATTCACAAAGGCCCTACCTCAGATTCAGTTCGAGAGGCTACTCGAGATCATCGGTCTTCGATACGCCAGTACATGGCCCTAGTGCAAGTGGGAGATTGTTAGTGTTTATGCCCTAGAAGGCCATTACTGTATCATACTAGTTTGTATATTACTTAATGGAAGCTTGGCATATTCACATGTATATAACAGTCTTGCTAAATATGGTAGTATGCTACTTGGTTTTTCTATCTTAATATGTGAGTATACGTATTGATAGAGCTCTAAGGATCTTGCTTGACTACCAGCGTTGTGATGGCAGTCACACTAGTGGGGGCTGGGTAGTCTACAAGCACATCCTTATTCAGGTCCCTAGTCGTTGGATTATCGAGACAGGGCATCGATACTCCGGAGTAGACTAGTGTGTACGCTTCTCATCCCAGTTGGGGAGATGGTCTATCCTACAGCCGTCAGTACGTCGTACTGGAGATACTCTGCAGGTGCTCGTTAGGTTACGGGTACACCGGACAAGACTTACAGGGAACTGTTGGTTGGTTTTATACCAGTCGTCAGTGAACAGTTCCCAGGTGACATGAGTACACCATAGTCCGCAGACTTGACACTGCTACTTCGCCTCGAGTGTGTCCCACTGTTCTTAGATTGCTACCCTACCACGGCTCAAAGGAGTCGTGGAAACAGGTAGCAGTTGGGTGCAGTCCCGAGCACTTGGAGGCAGTGGCGGTTAGACAGGATTCGTCTCTCCCGGTATTGGGGGTTGATATCGCGCTGTGTCAGAGAGCCATTATGCAAAGTCCCTGGCCAGGGCAAGCGAGATTTGCTGGTAGGTTCCAGTAGTTTCTCAGGGTGTAATGGGCTTCCCTCCGACACGACTTATACCGCTATTAGGGGACTGACGCTTGCCGCCCCCTAGGCCCAATATGCGATAGTCTAAGACGAACGGACCGGACTGTATGGAGATTGTCACAGCAGGCTCAGTAGGAGTTCGGATGGGTTTCCTCATCGGCCTTCTTATCGACATCTACCTGGGGACCGTTACGTACAGCTAGTGCCGCTTGCGGTCTGTGGTTAAACCCACTGCCAGCGTAGTAGTCGAGTCTCTAGAGTCCCACACAGAGAGTTTCCCTACTCCAGGCGAAACGATATAGAGGTCGTATGGTTTTACGACAAGGGTTCGGACGCATACGTGTATTTACGCACGTACGACTTTCGGACAGTTTTTACCAGTCAGCTTTGGTTTAAGCCAGTTACTGGTATCCGGTTATTGGATTTATACAGTCTAAAGTGTTTCCGTATTTTTGCGGAAAGGAGGGACGTTCTCGTAATTGCGCGAGAAGCTTCTAGAAGATGGTGACTAAGGAGGTTTAGGTGGCATATACAATGAATGTGATTAGTGAGTCATATGGATGATTCATCCATGTCATTAATGCATCATAAATGCTTAATGACTCATGGATGCGAATCATCACTAGATATTATCAAGCATGGTTGTTAAATTCATTTCTTTTCTTTTCTTGATAAAAAGAAATGCTTGATATATATTATCATAACTCATTCTTCTCACTTCATTATTATCTTCACCTTCTCTCTCCTCAAGCTCTCCCTCTTCAAACCCTAATCCTCCCCTCTCATGTGTTGAGTACAAGGATTAGTTAGACTAATTAAACCATAACCCTCACTCTATATCACCTAGCTTCTTTGATTAGCACTTAAAGAAGGTTAGTTGCCTCAAGTTTAGAGGCTAAGCTTGGAGAAAAGCTCTCGTGTGGATCGTCTACTACTTCGAGAAGGCCGAGGAGGAGGAGGAGTTCGTAAAGATGAAGGACATGATTCGTTAGGTATAATCCCTAAACATAGTAGTATAGAACTTCTATGTTTCTTGTTAGTTATCGTTTAGCTTCGATTCGTGCGGTTAGTTGATGTTTAAGCAAAGAACAAGATCGTTTTTCATTTTTCCGCCTCCCCGCAAGTTGTGGGGTGTTGTACATCGACTTTCGTCTTGATGGATTGTGATCCTACCACGATGACAGGATTCCGTGGATGACATATTTCACTCCATACCTCGTACCTTTTCACTTGTGCACTGTTCCATGTATTAGGAGTACCTGTTAGTGTAACCTTCATGATAGCTGCATATTTGCATTCTCATATTCCTATTGCATAGTTATTGCACACTATTGTCATGTTATTTATGGCTTTACATGTTGATTATACCTGCTAGTATACTTTCCTTTATTCAGCATTTGCATGACATGTTATTAATGTAATCGCATATCTTAGATTCATGCTGTACGTGCATTCCGCGATTACCTGTATATGTTATCTACTATTCACGAGTTGGCAACTCACCCCCGTTGTGCCACAGGTGTTTCAAATTGTTCCCCAGAGTAGTCGAGGCAGGCTATTCAGTATCCATCTATCATCTTTTGCTCCAGATACCGCATCAGCTCACAGTACCATTTTGCTTAGGTGGGTTAGATGATTATCTATATTTCATATTGTACATTTGTTGTATTTTGTACTCTCCATCTACTATTGTATTGTTGACTTAGAGACTTGGTGAGGACGTTATTGTATATTTTTTGTGGATTTGTCATCTTTTATATACAGCCTTCTTTCTATTGTCTCTTATTTCTTCGCTTCGGCGTCGTATATTTATGATGCGATTGTTTTCCGTCTTTGGGCTAGTTTTTACACAAAAATGGGTGTTGCCAAAATTTTAAAGAAAGAAAGTAGGACTTTTAAAGAATTTGGATTACGATTTCAAATATTTCAAAAACTTATATTATCTTTTCCGTATTTTTATGGTTTAGATTTCTGGGTTTTGGCTTTCTTTTACTGCGTTACGTCTTTAGGCGTTGCGTAGTATTAGGGCCGTCACGGGCCAATTTTGGGTCGTGACAGTATTAGTCGATTATATATGATATATCCGGGTTATCGAATCAAGTGTTGATTCGATAAGTCGATACATTGGATTTTAGTCGGTTATATGAGATATGACAGGATTATTAAGTCATGTGTTGATTTAATAATTAAGTGTATAATTGTATATTAGATATACTAGTTTACATTTACTAACACTTGTTCACTTTAAGTTTTACTCACATGAACACTTGAATATATATATGTGTGTGTGATATATATATTAAAAGTGTTTTCTTTTGTATCATGGTTGATGATACATTATTCATGGGTGTATGAGACTTACACCATGCTATATATTATGATGGGTTTTTATAGTTTAAGTAATTACAAAATTAAGTGGAGGATTAGATCAATGCATGAAGCTTGTGGATGGATTGACTAAGTCCACTTCAGTTTGTTTTTACCATAGATATTTCTTAACCCAACCATAAGTGTTAGCTATGGTTATGGCTCTACAGGAGTTAGTATATGATACTCACTCACCATGGTTAGTCTACTCACTTGATCATTATCCTTTTCTCTTTCTTTAGTTCATCTTCTTTTTCATTTTGTTAAAAGAAAAAGCTTGCTAGGGTGTTATCAAAAGTGAGAACTAAAGTGAGAAATAAAAATCCAAAGAGAACCCACTACCTATTTCTCCATCCTCTATATAGGGTGTTTGCTTCACTAATTCTCAAATTAGTGAAGTAGTAGCTTGTGTCGGAATTCCCTCGACGTAGATCATCTTCGGTCTCGGAGACTTCAAGCAAGGTCGCATCTTTCGCCTCGTGAAGCGATGTAAGAGTCCAGGAGAACCTTGATCGCAGCGAAGGAACTTCAACAAGGAGCTTTAGAAGTGAAGGACCGATCTACAAAGGTTGTATTTCACATACCCTTAGTCATAAAGTTGTTTACTTGCTATATGATTCGCCTAAACTCTAGTATACGATCTTGCTAAGGGTTGTTCGGCACATAAAAATTTATTTTTGGCATGGTCAATGCCTTGTAGAGCCTTATTAGTGTGCCTAGTAACCCTACAGTGGTATCATAGCCTAGTTAGAGCATTAGGCAATGAGTTAACGAAGTTAAAACTCCGAACGAACCCGAATACATCAATTTAACCCCTCTCTGGACATTTTTTAAAATCTGTGATTTTTCTGAATTAAAAATACCTAAAAATATCAGCAGGCAAATATAAATATTACTGTAGAAAATGAACCCATGAACAGTAATACCCACCGAGGAACCGCGGCCATACTTCTCTTGGGCCGCGGATCCGCGGCCGTACTGTTGCAATGGGCCTTTAATTTTCTACAGTAATGTAAATTTCTGGCAGTATATCTTTCTGGGTATTTTTTATTCTGACTCCAGTGTTGAGTATTTTGGGGGTTTATATTTTAATCGTCAATTCGCTCGGAGAATTTAATTTTGTTATGTTATTCCGGATAATTTAGAAAGTACTAAAATGTTCGAAAGGATATCATTAACTCAATTTTTCCTGGCACGAAAAATTTTCAAGAGTTGAATTTTTACCGAGTTTAAATCTTTCGGAAAAACGTGCAAGAAATGTGATGGACCCTCTAGAAGACAACAAATCTTAACTCGATTATGTGACCGTCTTGAACTGCCTTTTGAACCTTAGGGTTTGAGGCAGTACGGCGTGCCACATGTGAGACGTTGGCTTGACCCTTCTACGGCTGAACCGTTGCTACTGTGACGTATTCTGGAATTTTTGAACTCCGCTCAAGTGATGAGCTATTTTGGAAATCTCGGGTATTTGATTATTCGATCGGAAAGTATAATACAGTCTATTTATCTGGAATGTGATACAATATGTGGAATTCATACAGTTAGGCATGAAATGCGAAATATGTGATATTTCGGATTTACGATGTCTAAAGAGAGTGTGGATTCCAAATATTGTAGTTTTACACTTTCTTTTCTGTGACCGTAAGTGTAATATGTGATATCGCCGGTTTCGTTGCTATATGTCAACGACAATTGGGATGCACATATTTACTTACGTTGATGACATGAGATGTTATGTGTTGCTGTATATGTTATATTGGATCGTCGCGTTTTGAATAGCCGGGTTTTTTTATGTGAGATGAGAGTTTTTATTTTCATTCATGTAAAATAAAATTGTATGTAATATTCTTTTATTGGGGCACTTCCGGGATGAGGTTGATGTCACCTTTTGTATATTATTTACTTTTCCGCACTAGGATAGACCTAAGAAGGAGAGCACAAGTAACCGGGTTCTGGTGTCCAGTGGGAGACCAACTCGAGGAGTCGAGTCCGGGTCTCCTAACTCTAGAATTGGTAAGGTTGCTTGCCGCTCTCATAGGGGTCTAGGGGTGTGGGTTTGGCTATTCATCGCGACCATGGAATCCGTGTTTTAGAGAGGCTCAAAATAAAACACGGACGTCCTAGTATATCCAATATTTCATATGTTTCTTCTGCTGCGATATCTGTGATGTGCTGTGATAAATACTGTATATAGTATATATAATATATTATATAGGCGTTACTTATGTTTTACACCCGCGCTAGCCCTGCCCTGCTCTGCCGTTAGTTACCTAACCTAACGGTGCACGAGGGGACATCGAGGCGAATGCGGATGGCATAAGTGTACGTCGTATTTATCTGTGATGTTTAGGTGACTTAAATGATGGGACTTCATTAATGTGATTAATGAAAGAAAAGAAACCTAAAAGATGTTGTAGAATCAAATTTTTAAAAAATGGTAGCTACAGTTTTGTTTTCCATAACGGTATATATGATATACCCTGCACCTTATTCGATGAGGAAAGAGCCGAGATCCCTTCACCGGGAGTGACCTCTGTAGCAAAACTGGCAGTTGCTATAACACTCGGTTTGTTTTTTGATTGCTTTTGGAGTTTTTCTTTGCATAGCGATATATATGATATATCCCGCACATTATTCCATAAGGAAAGAGCCGAGATCCCTTCACCGGGAGTGACCTCTTTAGCAAAACTAATAAAAGCCTCAAAATAACTTCATTTGAAAATTCAAATGATTCTACGACGATATCAAGTTCATTACGCAATAGGTTTTTAGAAAAACCTGTCATAGCCCTCCGTCATTTCAGATAAAACCCGCTTAGTATTCGTGCTGCGTTTGTTGACCTTGTCAAGGCGTAGTGTGCGGTAGCTGACCAATATTTATCTGTTTATGCATATGATGTAGATTGTTTTAGGGTAGGCGTACGGCCTTGTTGACCTTGTCAAGGGTCGTGCGGGTGGGTTTAATTCAATCAAGAAATGTCGGGTTGAACCCGAATTACGATCTATAGTTTGTTGACCTTGTCAAGGTCATAGATCGTTTGGGGCAAAATATTATCGGGAATTTCAAGTGTTGAAATTTGCAATGAGATTGCATACATTCTATGAGATAGTTAGATCCCGATACCCACTGCGAGTAATTGTTACTCTTGGGAGAGTTTTACATAGGACAATTAGCCGATCAAGTAGGTGTCTAGAAAGGTGTCAACGGGGTTACGCCTCTGGGAAAACGAGGTTTACTTTAATTAGGTCCGTGCGAAAGCACGAGGAACCTCCCTCAAACTACCGACACTGGCCTGGATGAAAGATTGGCGAAGTTGTAGGGTGTAATTAATCCCGGCTAGTCTTTCCTTTTAGGGTTTGGAGGAAGATTTGATAAAAACAGTGGGAGCCATCCTGATTAGATAAAATAATAACCAATCTGATCATGCAAGAGCATACGCTAAAGTGTTTTCTTCTCTAGCTCTCCAGGTAGCGACCATATCATGGCTTAATCAAGATAATAAAATGGATGCATTGACCGAACCCGCATGTTATACTGTGCTAGGAAACGTTGGTTCCGTTCTTTCTTATAAGAGTTATAAGACTGAACTGGAAATAGGGGAATACCAGGATTCCCATGCCACCCGAATGAAGAAGGTACATGTTGATGCATTTTCTTCGGGTGTGTTCGTTACAGAGAACGGTTTCTCCATTTCCTCTACGTCCTGGGTATTAAATACCGGGTCAGGATCCCATATATGTAATCAGTTACATGGGCTTAGGAAAGGTAGAGAACTTGGAGAAGGTGATAAGGACATAAGGGTTGGAAATTGTGCAATTGCTGTAGCTAAAACCGTCAGGGAATATCACCTTGTATTGCCAACTGATAATACATTGATTCTGAACGAATGCTATTTCATGCCGAACCTAATATGCAACATTATATCGGTTTCTTTGTTGAGTAAAGAGGGATATAATTTTGTATTACAGGATAATGTTACGAACATTTTTCTAAACCAAAAGTTGGTTGGATCAGGAACGATGTGCAATGGAATTTATGTTCTAAATCAATCAACAGTTCTGAGCATAACAAACACATACAAGAGGAAGAGTTCAGAAATGAACGAATCCTTCTTGTGGCATGGTAGACTGGGTCACATCAATGCGACACGACTAGCTAAGTTGCATAAGGATGGATATTTGAATCCATTTGAATTTTCATTTTATGACACTTGCCTGTCATGTCTCAAAGGCAAGATGACCAAAACTCCGTTTACGGGACACGGAGAGAGAGTTACGGAACTCTTGGGACTGGTACATAGTGATGTATGGGGCCCCATGTCTACACATGCCAGGAATGGTTCTGCGTGCTTCATTACATTCACTGACGATCTCTCTAGATTCGGATATGTGTTCCTGATGAAAAACAAATCAGAAGCTTTTGTGAAATTTAGAGAATATAAACATGAATTCGAGAACCAAACCGGAAAAAGTATTAAAATCCTTCGATCTGATCGATGAGGTGAATACTTGAGCAATGAATTCCTGGACTTCCTAAAAGAGAATGGGACTCTCTCTCTCAGCTGACTCCTTCATATACACCACAGCACAACGGTGTATCGGAACGGAGGAACCGCACCCTATTATATATGGTGCGCTCTATTATGAGCACAACTGAGTTACCTATTTCTTTCTGGGGGTATGCGCTGGAGACAACAACATACCTATTGAATCAAGTTCCATCTAAATCTGTACCTACCACACCATATGAGATATGGAGTGGGAAGAGGCCATATCTTAAACGAGTTAAGATATGGTGTTGTCCGGCCTATGTCAAAAGACAAAATCTGGACAAACTCGAGGCACGGTCAGTTCTTTGCAAGTTTGTGGGATATCCAAAGAACTCATATTGGTATTTGTTCTACCACAGTGAGGAACAAAAAGTGTTTGTTGCTTAACATGCCACCTTTTCAGAAAAGGAATTTCTTGTAAAAGAAATTAGTGGCAAAGTGGTAAAGTTGGAAGAGCTTCCAGATTCACAAACTGCAAAAGAAGATTTGGTGGAACCAGAGGATTCGGTAGTTCCCAACGAACCTCAGCCTCTCCGCCGATCTAGTAGGGTTTCTCACCCACCTGAGAGATACTACGGTTTTCTCATGGATGGTAGGAGCGAGGATTGCATCCTGGTTGATGATGACCCAAGTAGCTTCGAGCAGGCCATCACGAGTGGGGACTCAGTGAAATGGCTGGATGCAATGCGGTCCGAGATGTAATCCATTTACACCAACAAAGTATGGACTTTAGAAGATGCTACTGAAGGGGTAAAACCTATTGGGAGCAAGTTGATCTTCAAGAAAAAACTTAGTGTAGATGGGAAAGTGGATACTTTCAAAGCTAAACTTGTTGCAAAGGGTTTTCGTCAAATACCAGGTGTGGACTATGACGAAACCTTTTCTCCAGTGGCTATGGTTAAATCCATCCGGATCATGCTTGCCATCGCTGCATATCATGATTACGAAATCTGGCAAATGGATGTTAAGACCGCCTTTCTAAACGGTGATTTAGAAGAGTGCGTGTATATGACTCAGCCAGAGGGCTTCGTAGATAGTAGGAGCAGCGGGAAGGTGTGCAAGCTGCTTAAATCCATTTATGGATTAAAGCAAGCATCGCGGAGTTGGAACATCTGCTTTGACGTCGTTATCAAAGAGTTTGATTTCGTCAAAAATGTAGATGAACCTTGTATCTACAAGAAGGTGGCAGAGAGTAAGGTTGTCTTCCTCGTTTTGTACGTGGACGACATACTCTTGATAGGAAATGAAATTCCTATGCTGCAATCGGTCAAGCTCTTCTTATCACAAAGATTCTCAATGAAAAATCTAGTTGATGCCACCTGCATATTGGGAATTAGGATCTATAGAGAAAGATTTAAAAGGATATTGGGATTGTCCCAATCCAGGTACATTTACACCATACTAAAGAGGTTTAGTATAGAAGAGTCCAAACATGGGTTTTTACCAATGATCTCAGGGCTCACTCTCTCCAAAGAGATGTCTCCCAAGACTGATTTGGAGAGAGCTCGCATGCAAGGGATACCCTATGCTTCGGCTGTTGGATCTATCATGTACGCGATGCTATGCACCAGACCCGATGTAGCATACTCACTAAGTGTAGTGAGCAGGTATCAAGCTGATCCTGGAGAGAGTCACTGGACAGTTGTGAAGAGCATTCTCAAGTACTTACGAACGACTAAAGAGATGCTCTTGGTGTATGGTAACGGAGAACTCCAAGTGGAGTCCTTTACCGATTCGAGCTTCCAGAGTGATATGGACGACTCTAAGTCGCAGTCGGGCTTTGTCTTTACCATTTATGGAGGGGCGGTTAGCTGGAAGAGTCCCAAGCAGGAAACCGGGGCAGACTCGACGATGGTGGCAGAATACATCGCTGCCAACGATGCTGCCAAAGAGGCAGTCTAGATCAAAAAGTTCATTACAGAACTTGGAGTGGTTCCATCCATTGAGCATCCAATACCTTTGTATTGTGATAACATTGGAGTGGTCGCTTTGGCCAAGGAACCAAGGTCCCATCAGCGTTCCAGGCATATTTTGAGGCGGTATCACCTGATCCGGGAGATAGTAGATCGCCGGGAGATCGAGGTCAGGAGGGTTGACACGAAGAACAACACAGCGGATCCACTTATGAAGGCCATTCCCCAGATACAGTTTGAGAGACTCTTCGGGATGCTCGGTATGCGATATTACAGCAGCTGGCCCTAGTGCAAGTGGGAGATTGTTAGTTGTATGTATGCCCTAGAGGCCAGTATTGTACAGATGATGTATATTATATTGGATGCTTGGACATATATAGAGAGGACTTTCTTGTTCGATATGATAGTATGCTATCTGGTTGCTCTTTACTTTAACATGTATACTAGTCTCTTTATACTGTCTTATCGTTACATGTTGGTAAAGCCCTTAGAATGTGTGCTTGACTACCTGGACTATGATGCGGATCATACTAGTGGGGACATGGTAGTCCATAAGTACATCCTTCAAGGTCTCTAGTCGTGGGTGTATCGAGACGGGGCATCGATATACCAGTGTAGACTAGCGTATACGCTTCTCGACCCATGAGATGGGCGATGGATGATCCCATATCCATTGGTGTTTGACATCAGAGATGGTATACGGGTGCTCCGTGGAGACTGGGTACACTGGACGGACTCGCCGAGAACTCCCAGATGGTATTATACCTCACGTCAGAGGGCAGTTCTCTGGTGACACTTATGCAGGTTAGTCTGTAGACCCGTGATCGTCATAGAGTCTTGTGTGATTCCCACTGTGCTTTGATTTCTACCTTACCACGTCCATGAGGGCGTGCAAAACGGTGGTTTTTGGGTACAGCCCCGAGTCACATGGAGGCAATGAGCGATAGGAGCGGTTTCGCCTCTCCCGGTATTGGGGGTTGATGTTGCGCTGTGCTCGATTGGCCGTAACAGGGAAGTCCCTGGCCAGAGTTGATTAGAGATTTACTGGTAAGTGTTACCGGTAGTTTCTCGACCCGTTATGAGCCACACATCGGCACGACTTATCGGCTATTGGGGTCTGACGTTTACCACCCCTAGACTTGATTTGCGACATATCTGACGAGGAGACCAGACTGTACGGGAAGTGTTACCGGCAGGCTTTTACTGGAGTTGGAGCGGGCTTTCTTGCTGATCTTCTGATCGCTCAATACCCCGGTTGCCGTTACGTCCAGCTAGAACCGCTGACGGCTTGTGGATGATTGATGTGATCATCACCTACTGCCGGCGTATTCATGAGTCTTTAGAGTCCTTCACAGAGGTTTTACTGGCTCCGGCAAAACGAAATAGGAGCGCATATGTGATATGTGCAGGACCGAGAATAATGCGTGTATGTGATACCATATTCTATTCTCGCGACTTTATGTATCAGTCGGTTATATATAATATATCCAAGTTATCGAATCAAGTGTTGATTCGATAAGTCGATACATTGGATGTTAGTCGGTTATATGAGATATGACCGGATTATCAAGTCATGTGTTGATTTAATAATTAAGTGTATAATTGTGTATTAGATATACTAGTTTACATTTACTAACACTTGTTCACTTTAGGTTTTTCTCACATGAACACTTGAATATATATATATATATATTAAAAGTGTTTTCTTTTGTATCATGGTTGATGATACATCATCCATGGGTGTATGAGACTTACACCATGCTATATATTATGTTGGGTTTTTATATTTTAAGTAATTACAAAATTAAGTGGAGGATTAGATCCATGCATGAAGCTTGAAGAAGCTTGTGGATGCATTGACTAAGTCTATTTGAGTTGGTTTTTACCATAGATATTTCTTAACCCAACCATAAGTGTTAGTTATGGTTATGGCTCTACAAGAGTTAGTATATGATACTCACTCACCATGGTTAGTCTACTCACTTGATCATTATCCTCTTCTCTTTCTTTAGTTCTTCTTCTTCTTCATTTTGTTAAAAGAAAAGGCTTGCTAGGGTTTGATCAAAAGTGAGAAATAAAGTGAGAAATAAAAATCCAAAGAGAACCCACTTCCTATTTCTCTATCCTCTACTAGACTAGCACTTTTGTATAGGGTGTTTGCTTCACTAATCCTCAAATTAGTGAAGTAGTAGCTTGTGTCGGAATTCCCTCGACGTAGATCATCTTCGGCCTCGGAGACTTCAAGCAAGGTCGCATCTTTCGCCTCGTGAAGCCATGCAAGAGCCCGGGAGAACCTTGATCGTAGCGAAGGGACTTCAACAAGGAGCTTCAGAAGTGAAGGACCGATCTGCAAAGGTTTTATTTCGCATACCCTTAGTCGTAAAGTTGTTTACTTGCTATATGATTCGCCTAAACTCTAGTATACGATCTTGCTTAGGGTAGTTCGGCACATAAAAATTTAATCTTGGCATGGTCGATGCCTTGTAGAGCCTTATTAGTGTACCTAGTAACCCTACAAACGGCTGCCCATGTATTGAGCGAAAGGGAAGCTGAGGAGCGAACTCAACCTGGAACCCTACTGAGACTATGAGTGACAACCTCCGTACAGTCCGGTCTGCTCGTCTATGTGTATCGCATATCGGGCCTATGGGGATGGTAAACGTCAGAACCCCAATAGCGGCGTAAGTCGTGTCGGAGTGTAGCCCAGAACACCTTGAGAAACTGCTGGACTACCTACCAGTAAATCTCACTTTCCTTGGCCAAGGACTTTGTGTAATGGCTCTCCAGACACAGCGCGATATCAACGCCCAATACTGGGAGAGACGAATCCTATCAATTCGCCACTGCCTCCATATGCTTCGGGACTGCACCCAACTACTACCTGTTTGCATGACTCCTTTCAGCCATAGTACGGTAGCAATAAAAGAACAATGGGAACACACTTGAGGTAATGCAGCAGTGTCAAGTCAACGGACTAAGCTGTACTCATGTCACCTGAGAACTGCTGCTGACGATAGGTATAATACCAATCAGCAGTGCCCCTGCGAGTCCGTCCGGTGTACTTGTAACCCAATAAGCACCTGTGAGACCAGCCACAGCCCCTCGTCGGGGTCTGGATCCGTATACACTAGTCTGCTCATGAAGTATCGATGCCAAGTCTCGAAACTCCCACGACTAGGGACACTTTAAGGACGTGCTTATAGACCCCATCTCCCACGTATATGATCGCCATCATACTGCTGGCAGTCAAGCTAGAATCCTATGGACTCAATCAACATGTAATACTGATCAGTAATGTCACCTGAAGCATGTACACGATGATAAAGACAAACCAGATAGCATACTATCATCTCGAGTAAGACCGTCCTACTGGTATAGGTCCTCCCCCAATCATAGAAATCACGTGCATATGATCCAATAATTGACTTGTGGGCACTATAGCCAACAAAATCTTTGTTATGGAGGAAGATGGAATCTAAGTCCATGTTCTCATGCTGCCTCTGGTTTACACCATCCACTGAGGCCAACTGTCATGACCCACCCCTAATACAGAGAGTATTGTCCACTCTGGATGTTAGTGTATATGCCCTTGAGGCTATTATTGTATCATACTAGTTCGTATATTACTTGATGGAAGTTTGGGATATTCACAGTTGTATATACAATCTTGCTCGAAATGGTAGTGTGCTACTTGGTTTGTCTCTGCTTTAATATGTGCATGTGTTTCTTTTAGCATATCGCTGATATACATATTAGTAGAGCCCTTAGGATCTTTGATTGATTACCAGCGTTGTGATGGCGCTCACACTCGTGGGGGCTGGGTAATCCATAAGCACATCCTTATACAGGTCCCTAGTCGTTGGACTATCGAGATAGGGCATCGATACTCCGGAGTAGACTAGCGTATGCGCTTCTCATCCCAGCGTGGGAGACGGTCTGTCCCACAGCCGTCAGTACGTCGTACTTGAGATAGTTTGCGGGTGCTCTGTCACGACCCGAAAGTACGGAACATGACCGGCACTTAGACTACAAAACGTCTCGAGGCGTACGCAATCTAAGTAAGCCGAAAAACCCAGAAATCCAAACCAAGAAAAGTAGTAGAGTGAAGGAAAACCAATTTAAATCAAGTAGTTTTAATAGCATAAGCCGAATTATGCCTTTTTTTTTAAAAATATCAAATATTTCCTGAAAATTTCGGCAGAGTCTCCTTTGTAAAAACTGGCCCCCAAACGGGATACAACATGAATAGTATACGAATTCAAAAAAAAGGCATCCCCAAGCGGGAGCTAGCTCTTCGTCAATCGACGGTCACAACCACACAAGCAATATAATATACAACGCCAAAGGCGAGGATCAAAACTCAAAGCAACAAGAAGTCCACAGAAATACAACGCGCGAGTCTAAGGTCGAAAGAATAAACATCACTGGTCTCTATCTCAAATAAATACATGTTTGGTTGATGGAATTTACTAGGTACAACTGAATAATATTATACAAAGTAATATGATGGGTATGATACAAAAAGAAAACCCACCTACTAGCAAGTCACCCGAACGAAACTGTGCCCGCAAAGCCGTAAAGAAACCTGTACGGCAAACCTGCAAGAAACTGGGACACAACGGGGGTGAGTTGCCAACTCGTGAATAGAAAAATATCTACGAATAGGAATCGCATGTATGACGCAATCCTAGGTCATACGATCAATATATAAGCTCAAATATGTATATAACATGCAGCCTATAACAAAGGCTAGGGTAAATATCTAACCCGAGTGTAATCTCATGTGCCCGTGTCAGTGCTTCAGGTAGCAATATATCATATGAATGAGGTATGAATGCATGAAAACAGAATACATGTAAATAAAGAAACTGTTTTCATAATTTAGTGAGATTTCCTTTGTATTTTTAAAATGAGGTATCATAATGAAATCAGCATAAAACAGTGCCTAGCATCGGCACAAAACGTAATCCCAATATCTCGATATCTCTGTATCACGGTCTCTGTACCTCAATATCTCGAAATCTCAATGTCTCAATCACAATATCTAGGGCGCCGCCAGTCCAGACCGGCCCCTACCATCCATCTCAAGACCACGACGGTATCCTCCGGATATCCGACGCGTCGGGTAAAATCACCGGTAGGTAGTGCTCCCTTGCCAGGCTCACATCGTCATCATCACGCGCTTCTTGCCCCGGGGTACCTTACCGGGTTTACCATGTACCCGAAACGGTTCATCCATCTCCTCGAATCGGGTCCAGAAATCCATCAGCAAACTCATGGTGGACGACTCATACATTATGGGAAAACCGCATTTTTATTTAAAAAGAGAGAAAGCAGTTTATTTATATTTTGCGGTTTTCCTCCAAATCAAGAAAATGTCATGGAAATCCGAATCATCAATAGCATGTAAAACCATGAATATAAGCATGAGCATCCATGAATGTGGCATATAATGAATAGCAGTATGCATGAAGTGATAAATAACAACTACAATGTCTAAACTAGCATATAAGGCAAGAAACTAATCATCATGTCAAAACTACTAGTTAACAAGCTACATTAGGCAATAATATTTTCTAAGGTGTACGTGACATGGCAATTACCGATGAAGATGTGTGTGAGCCGGTAAGTAAGTGTACGTGGTACAAACGCATCATCGGTAATGGTGCTGGTGTCCTAACAATATGATATCAACAGTGCAATAAGAAATTATAATATAAGTATGCGATGCGGAGGGAACAGTAATAATGAGCGGGAGCTAAATACTCAATACAATGATAACTAATCTGCATTACCCTAATATAAATCCTACAAATGGTGCATTTTGAAATAACACAAATCATGGGGTTTTGAAAATAGGGGCTACGGTGTTTTTATGAAAAGTTACGTCTTTTGAAATATCCGTAGGATCCCTTGGGCTGTCTTTTAAAATACCCACGATTCGTTAGTTTTTGAAATAGGTAAGAATTGAATCTAATCTAACAACTAAACTAAACTAAAGGACAAGTTAACAAGCTGGACTGCAGGTAAGGAAACCTCCTAACATCTGAGTCGATACATATACATACCTGTATATATATATTAGTCGGTGATCCCGCCTCAATAATACCATATCCGATACCATATCTATAATCAGACATCCCAAGTCAAGAGTGCGAATCAATCATCAATATATAGCTCGTACGTAAATCCGTCATACGGCATCCCTAAATCTGGGTACGGGTCAATATCATACTCATCACACTGTTCATCTGGTATCCTCTTTATCAAATATCATGATCGGGGTACTGATCTACGTCTAGTACAATACTGATACCGTCTAAGTATGCATGCACGTGTGTGAAACACTACGTCAAGGACCAGCTACAACGTCATGTCGTATCTCAAATACGAACCCTGCTATATCACCGATCTTACAGCCTCAAATCAAATCTCATCGACTCATCTTAACTCCCAAGTACTATCCTCATTATCCATGCATGCGTATATGAATGTACATATGCATAGTCCCATACCCACGCATATATACATATATACACATCCAAATCTGCGCACAAGAAAGTAAAGTATGCAAGTCTGTGTGTGCGTATGTGGGTATAACAACTACTCTAGGCTTTCGCAACTAACCCAAAGGTACTCCATGAACTCATAAACATAACATGAATGAACATCCTCGTATCATAAAACACCTATATAAACATATATATGAACTATACTACGGACTGCGGGGGTGCTATACGCCATCCACCCGACTTCTCCCCGTAGATATAAATCTACTCACCTGGTCCTCGCTCGCTGGTGCCGACGTCGCCACGCGCTTGCTTGTCGTCTCGAAGTCCACATGGGTTACCTACATATCATAACGCACCGTATCGCATTAAAACCCAATTCGAAATCAAAACGGCATTTTGAAAATCGAATCGACACTCGTATCACGCATAGGTCAAAACCTATCGCCTACGCATGCAAGAATAGTCAAACCAACCCTCGATGTCGTTGTACAAATATCAAACCATCGAGAAAAACCCAAACACACTCATTTGCACATTCACGAACACTAATTATAATATAAAATGGGTTAAAATTCACAAAAACCCCAAACTCACTTTAAAAGCCATTTTTCGGAAAATCTAGCAAGCAATATTAACCGTTTTAGTACAAAACTTGATATTTAAACAAATCTAGCGGCCTCAATATCCACTAAATATCATAACTAATTCATACAAATCAAATTCATAAATTAATCTCATCAATTTGTATAAATTCCAAATTCCTAGTTTGCAAAAATACCGATTTTAACTCTTTTTAAAGTAAAATTCACAATATATCAATTAAGCATGGTTTTGCATGATCTAAGTTGCTAAACAACAATTAAAATGTTAATAAAGTCATCAAAACCTTAATTAGATTTTAAATCACCCATTTGCAACTAAAAGCTAAAAACTAGTTTGCAATTTATATATACTTATTACAAATTTAAATTAACAAAATGCGAACTAGCGATTAGATTTGATTTAGGAAGTCTTAAGATCTCAATTTCAACATACAATCCATGATCCAAATACCCAAAACCCTAATTTGATCACAACCCATTCTCTTTAATTTTCTAAATTAACAACTAGAACCAATTTAACACTTAAATATGTTAGATTGAAACAATTTAAACAACGATTTAAAAATGGGTTGGGATTTATACCTCACAACCAAGAGATCAACATGCAAACTAAGCCTCCAAAATTAGCCTCTATGCCCCAAGATCCATACTAGATGGGATAAAGAATAATGGGTAGGAGTTAGATATTGATTTCGGTGAGATTTGTGTTGATTTTGGGCAAAAATTGAAGGGTTTTGGAGTGAAAAGGAGGTGGGGAAATTTTGGGCAGCAAGGGGATGGCTCGGCCAGCAGGAGAATAAATTGGTGAGAGAAAAAAATGAGGTGGTGAATGAATGCTAACTCCCAAGTCAACAAAGCCTACTCCTCATTTGACTTTCTTCATTTTCTTTCTTTCTTTTCTTTTCTTTTGTAACAAGAGATGATTGGAGAGAGAGAGAGAGGGGGAGCTGTCAAAAGGGTGGGGGCGGCCACATGGTGGAGGAGTGAGAGAGTGTGTGTGTGAAGTAATGAACACCAAACACCAATTCAATATGCACCAAACCCCTTTTATTTTCACAAAATAGGCCTTTTTCTTCGATATTTTCTAAACCGTTTTGGCAAACGATTTCGTTTCAAAAGCCACATGATAAAATTTTATTTAATGTTTTATGATGCACAAAATTTGTTTCAACTCATTCCAATTTGTAATTTTCCCTTATTAAATATATTAGTGACGGCTTAAAATAATATTAAAATAATTAATTTCGGAAAAAATTTCAGAAAATTTGAAATTTCACCCGTGGCTCAATAAACACCAAATACTAGCAATTACATAGCTAGAATATGTATATTTAATTTTTATAATAAGATATTTGCATTTTGAATTTTTACTGAAAAACCCCCTTATTTTACCGTTTTTTTCGAAATTTCACCGAAACGATTTTCAAAACGTTACATGCTCGTTAGGTTACAAGTACACTGGACAGGACTCGTCGGGAATTGTTGGTTTGTAATATACCTATCGTCAGTTATGAGTTCCCAGGTGACATGAATACAGCTTAGTCCGCTGACTTGACACTGTCACTTCGCCTCGAGTGTGTTCCCACTACACTTTGATTACTACCCTACCAAGGCTCAAAGGAGTCATGCAAACAGGTAGTTTTTGGGTGTAGTCCCAAAGCACTTGGAGGCAGTGACGGTTAGACAGGATTCGTCTCTCCTGGTATTGGGGGTTGACAACGCGCTGTGTCCAGGAGAGGCATTACACGAGTAGTCCCTGGCCAGGGCAAGCGAGATATACTGGTAGGTTTCCAGTGTTATCTAAGGGTGTTCTGGGCTACACTCCGACACGACTTGTACCGCTATTAGGGGACTGACGTTCACCGCCCCCCTAGGCCCGCCATGCGATGTATTAGACGAACAGACCGGACTGTACGGAGACTGTCACATACAGGCTCCGTAGGAGTTCAGATGGGGTTACCTCGTCAGTCTTCTTATCGGCATCTACCTGAGGACCGTTACGTACAGCTAGTGCCGCTTGCGGTCTGTGGTTAATCCCACTGCCAGCGTAGTGTCGAGTCTTTAGAGTCCCACACAGAGAGCTATTCGCCTTTAGGCAAAATGAGTAGAGGTCGCATGGTTTTGCGACAGGGTTCGTTCACATCCGCGCACTTGTGCACGTTTGCTGTCCGGACAGCTTATACTAGCGAGCTTTGGTTTAAGCCGGATCCTAGTATATGATTTGGGATTGGTTTTATCTCATTGTATTCGTGTTCCTCGGATCACGAATACGGGTGCGTATGCACAGTTGCTTGAGACAGAGGGAAAGGACTTTGATTAGGGTTAATGACCATTGTCATTTTATTAACCCTAATGCTTATGTGTGTATTATGTTTAATTGATATTAGTTTAACATAAGTGTCCATGGTTATGGTTGTTGACCATTTGACATTCTTGACTTGTTGACCTAGGTTGACACTTTGACCATCATCATTTCATTTGGAAGATGCTCTTTGATCCTTGCAATTTGCATTAAAAATGAAATGATATTGGTCATGTCTTGATTAAGCCATGACAATTATCTTACTAATTATCAATTTATAATAATTCACACATATATGTGAGAATGCCTCATATTTTCTCTCATTCTATCATATACTTTCTCTCTCTTGCTCTTCCTCTTCCTCAAGCTCTCCCTTCTCATGTGTTGAGAAACACTTGAGCTTGAGAAAAACCACTTCTTGATAATCTCTACTCTCATCTAGGGTTCTAGGATTAGCACTTCTAGCACCCTAGTTACTTCTAGCTTGGAGTTGAAGCCAAAGGTTGAGGCTTTCGGGTGGATCCTTCTTCGACGTGAGAAGACGATAAAGGTGATCCCTTTCTACTACTCCAAGGAGCAAGGAGAGAAGGACATAAAGCCCTAGGTATAACCATTCTACCCTTTAGCTAGTTTCTAGTTAGCTTTAGCTAGTTTTTGTTTAGCAAAGATCCGACTTTGTCTAGTCCATGTTGCTCAGAGTAGTAAAAATCCGATTTTTATTCCGTTTTCCGCCTCCCCGCAAGCACCGGGGTGGGCAACGTGGACTTACAGTGGTATCAGAGCCTAACTAAACATAAACTATCTTGGTTGTAAAGTGTATGGAAGTTCAATCGGAAAAATCGCAAAACCGTGTTTACAAAAACCCAAGTTTCTGTTAAAATTTTTTCTGTTCAAAATAAAATAAATCGTACGTCAAAAATCATCTCAAGGTTTTGTGAGGAAAGCCACCAAAAACGATCCAGTGAATCGCTCAAAGCGCCGCGGTTCCGCGGCAATAGCAAGCTATTGCCGCGCAACCGCGGCCGTTTTGACTCGGTTCTGGGTCGAGTTTGGTGCAGTGTTCTTCTGGTATGGTTTTGGGATTTTTAAGATGGTTTATTTGTGCCAAGGTTTTCCAGAAAAGAAATTTGTTTTTGGGGGCCTATAAATCCGTATTTTTGATCGAACTTCACTACACTTTGACTAAAGGGTTATATCTGTGATGTTTATATGTATTGAACGTCGGCTAATCGCTATATGTCGATTAGTAAGGGTTATACATATCTGTGATCTGTGTTTGATGATGGTATGTGCATATGAATGCGTTGGATTGTCGCGGTTGAATAGCCGGGGTGGATGTGAGATGAGTGTTTCTTTTTCTTTCATTCATTGCAATATGTAAATTGATGTATTATTATTTGTATGGACGCACAATCGGGTCGGGGTTGTACCCGTCATTGTATAATTCTTTTTACTGTTTTTGCTCCTAGGATAGACACATGGAGGGGGTGCACAAACTACCGGGTATCTCGAAGTGCCGAGTGGCCTACTCACGGTGTTGAGGGAGGTTGCTTCGCTTCGGGTACTTGGCGGGTAGTTTGACGCACCCGTAGTGGTCTTGGGTGGGGTATTTGGCTATTCACCGCGACCGTGTAATCCGCTTTTCGTTGCAGGCTCGAACGGATCGCGGATTCCTAGTATATCCAATTTATTCATCTGTGATCTGTAATGTCTATCATTGCTATATATTTATATATTATAACTATTTAGGCGTTGCTTATGTTTTACAGCCGCGCTAGCCCAGCCCCCGCTCTGTCGTTAGTTAAGTAACCTAACGGGTGATGACGGGGCCCCGTGGCGAATGCGAATGGCATAAGCGTACGTCATATTTTGGTTGTTTTCTGCAATGGTAGGATTAAATGATGGGACGCATTAAAAGAACTAATGCAAGAAAATAAACCAAGTAAAAGTCGATTGGAACACTTTGAAAACCACTCGGTTCTTTTAAAAACTAAACTTTTAAACGCGGAGCTTGAACCACTCCTTTTAAAAGCTATCTCGTTCCATCGATTATATCAAGTTCACTACGTTCACGGTTTCACCAAAACCATTCGTAGCCCTCCGTCATTCCACATGAATGGTCATAAAGTATTCAAGCTATGAATTTTGGCCAAAGTCAAGGCATAGTGATTGGTAGCTATTGGGTATTCATGTGCTGCATAGATAGATGCGTTGGTTTGGGACAGTCGTGCTGCCATTTTGGCCAAAGTCAAGGGTAGGTACGGGTGGGTCCAAATTAATCAGGAGAATGACGGGTAGAACTTGACATGTGACTTATGATATTTTGGCCAAAGTCAAGGTCATAAGAGCATGGGGCAAAAATCTACATCGGGAGTTTCATAAGTACTGAAACTTGCTACCGCTGCATACCATTTGGAGTGTGATAATTCTGGTAGGATTCCTTCGGTTTTATCACGCGATGATATTTGGATCCCGATCCTACTGTGAGTATATGTTACTCCTCGGGAAAACTCTCACTTAACGATCAATGCTATAAACCTAGTAGGTGTCTAGAAAGGTGTTAGCAGGGCTACGCCCACAGGGAAAAGAGGTTACTTAATTAAGGAACTTCGCGAAAGCGTTGGAAAACCTCCCTCGAAGTACCGATACTGGCCTGGCTGAACGGTTAAGCAAGTATTGTACGGTGAGATTGATCCCGACTAATCCTTTCTTTACGGTTTGAGAAGGGATTCGAGAGACAGTGGGAGCCATCCTGTTTAGACAAACTAAAAACCACTCTAAACTTGCAAGAGCATCATGCTAAAGTGTTTCTTTTCTCTCTCCTAATTGCAGCGACCATTCAACATGACCGGACTTAAGTTATTACTAGATAAAAACATACTGACATGGCCAAACTACAAAGATTGGCTCAGGAATGTCAAGATGGCAATCACTTACGACAAGCTGGGGTATCTCCTTACCACCAAAGCTCCCCCTGTCCCACGTCCCAAAACCAGTGTCGTAGATAGGGAAATCTAGAAGACCTGGGAAATAGATTGCGCGAAGGACAAATGCCTCGTACTTGCCTCGATGGACAACAAACATCAGAGGAGGCACGAGAATATGGACCTAGAGTCCATATTTCTTCATACAAAAGAACTGTATGGAGAGCAGTCTCGTATCGCCAGATACGAAGTGTCGAAGAAGTTGTTTTCGGCAAGGTTGACCGTCCGATCATCGGTAGCGGAACAAGTGCTTAAGATGATTGGCTACATAGAGGTGCTCGCGGAACTTGGCACCACGTTGGAGAATGAGCTCTATACGGACTTGATTCTCTAGTCCCTTCCTTCCACTTACGCCCAGTTCATCCTGAACTTCAACTTACAGGAAAAGGAAGTTGAACTTTCAGAGCTCCTCAACATGCTGAGGAGTGCAGAGGGCACGCTACAGAAAGGTAGGGAGACATCCACTTTGTTTGGAGGAGGATCTTCCTCTTCTAGATCCAGGGCGAAAGCCAAGAGTAAGAAGAAGAAAGCCCCCGCCAAACCAAGAGGCGGTGTCAGTAAAGTGGATACGAAGGGAAAAGGAAAAGCAACAAAGGTAGCAGGAAAGCTGGTGGGGAAGAAAGAATGCTTCTACTATCACAAAAGTGGTCACTGGAAACAGGATTGCAAGACTTGGAAGGCCAGAACACAGGATTTGAAGTGAGTTGCGGCTTCAGCTTCAGGTGTGTATGTTACTGAAAACTGTCTATCAATAAACTCTACATCCTGGGTATTGAATACCGGATCAGGATCTCATATCTGTAATTCTTTGCAGGCGTTGAGAAAGCGTAGAGTTTTGAAGGCAGGTGACATGACCCTCAAAGTTACAAACGGTGCTAGCATGGATGCTGAGGCCGTGGGGGACTATCACCTGGGATTGTCGGATGGACACTTTTTGGTTTTGCGTAGTTGTTATTATGTACCAAATGCAACCTGTAATATCATTTCTGTATCTTTATTATCTAAAGAAGGTTATGAATTTGCATTTATAAGTAATGTAGTGAACATTCACCTTAATCAAGTTTTGATTGGGTCAGATACATTGAACAACGGTATATACATATTAAACCAACCACAGATTTTCAATGTCCAGAATACACACAAAAGAAAGTCTCCAGAAATCAATAAAACTTTCTTATGGCATTGTAGACTGGGTCACATCAATGAGAGAAGGTTGACTAAGTTACATGCTGAAGGATATTTGGATCCGTTCGAATATCAATCATATGCAACTTGTCCATCCTGTCTCAAAGGAAAGATTACAAAGACTCCGTTCACTGGACACGGAGTAAGAGCGAGCGAGCTCTTAGGACTCGTACACAACGACGTGTGTGGTCTAATGTCTACACATGCACGAAGCGGTTATTCTTACTTCATTACTTTTACGGCTGACTTTTCAAGGTACGGTTATGTCTTCTTAATGAAACATAAATCCAAGGCTTTTGAAAAATTCCAGGAATATAAGAATGAAGTAGAAAAACAAACAGGCAAAAGTATCAAGGCACTAAGATCTGATCGAGGTGGTGAATACTTGAGTGCCGAGTTCTTGGGCTACTTAAAAGAGAATGGAATTCTCTCTCAGCTTACTCCTCCACACTCCGCAACATAACGATGTATCGGAGAGATGGAACCGAACCCTATTGGATATAGTACGGTCCATGATGAGTAACGCTGAGTTGCCGCGATCGTTCTGGGGATATGCGCTAGAATCAGCTGCATACCTTTTGAACCGAGTTCCAACTAAGACTGTGCCTACTACACCATATCAGATGTGGTGTGGGAAGAGACCCTATCTTAATCACATTAAGACATGGGGATGTCCAGCTTTTGTAAAAAAGCAGCATGCGGACAAGCTCGAGGCACGCTCAGTACAGTGCAAGTTTGTGGGATATCCAAAGAACTCCAAGGGATATTTCTTCTATTGCGAAGAGGTACAAAAGGTTTTTGTTTCTCGCCATGCCTACTTTCTAGAACACCAGTTCATAGAAAAAGAAATAAGTGGGAGCGCAATAGAACTGGAAGAAATTCCAGAACCACGAGCTATTACTGAAAGCTTAGTAGAACCAGAGGGTTCGAAAGATCAGGACATTCCCACGCCACTCCGCAGGAGTAGTAGGCAGTCTCATCCGCCCGAGAGATACTACAGTTTTCTCATTGACGGGGATAGAGAGGATTGCATCATAGAATGTGATGAGCCTATAGCTTCCAGCAAGCCATTCAGAGCGTCGACTCGGTAAAATGGCTGGATGCAATGAGGACCGAAATGGAGTCCATGTACACCAGCAAAGTATGGACGTTGGACATTGCTCCAGATGGGGTAAAACCCGTAGGATGCAAGTGGATCTTCAAAAGGAAGATTCGTGTAGATGGACAGGTTGAGACCTATAAAGCTAGACTGGTTGCAAAGGGTTTTCGTCAGCGACCTGGTTTGGACTATGACGAAACCTTTTCTCCAGTTGCTATGCTGAAATCCATTTAGATCCTTCTTGCCATTGCTGCCTTCCACGATTATGAAATTTGGCAGATGAACGTAAAGACCGCTTTTCTAAATGGACATTTAGAGGAGTGTGTCTATATGGAACAGCCAGAAGGTTTCATTCAGAGTGGGAGCAGCGGAAAGGTGTGCAAGTTGCTTAAGTCCATTTATGGACTGAAGCAGGCATCGCGGAGTTGGAACATCTGTTTTGATGAGACGGTCAAGGAATTTGGCTTTATCAAAAATCCAGATGAACCATGCATCTATTGTAGATTTGTAGCGAGAACTGTAGTATTCCTCGTTTTATACGTGGATGACATTCTCTTAATAGGAAATGACATTCCTATGCTACAATCGGTCAAGGGGTTCTTATCACACAGGTTCTCCATGAAAGACCTGGGTGATGCCTCATATATTCTGGGTATCCGGATCTACCGTGACAGATCCAAGAGGATATTAGGACTTTCACAGTCCAGGTACATCGACACCATACTGAAAAGATTCAGTATGGAAGATTCCAAGCGTGGTAATCTACCGGCTTGTCACGGGATCACCCTCTCCAAAGAGATGTCTCCCAAGACTGATTTGGAGAGGGATCGCATGTCTATTGTACCCTACGCTTCTGCGGTAGGCTCTATAATGTATGATCTGTTGTGTACCAGACCAGATGTGGCTTATGCACTGAGCGTGGTAAGCAGGTATCAGTCAAACCCTGGGGAGAAATATTGGATAGCAATAAAGAACATTCTCAAGTACCTGAGATGGACTAAGGAGATATTCTTGGTGTATGGCGGAAAAGACCTCCAGATTGAGGCCTTTGCTGACTCCAGCTTCCAGAGTGACAAGGATGATTCCAAGTCCATGTCGGGTTTTGTCTTTACCCTCAATGGAGGGGCGGTGTGTTGGAAGAGCTCCAAACAGGAAACCGTTGCTGACTCGACTATGGAAGCGGAATACATCGCTGCATCTGATGCCGCAAAAAAAGCTGTCTGGATGAGGATGTTCATGAAAGAACTTCAGGTGGTTCCGTCCATTGTTGACCCAATACCTCTATATTGCGACAACAACGGGGCTATAGCTTTAGCGACGGAACCCAGGTCCCATCAGAAATCCAGACACATCTTGAGGCGGTAGCACCTGATCAGGGAGATCATGGATCGCCAGGAGATCGAGGTTCGGAGGGTTGCTTCAAAAGATAACACTGCAGATCCATTCGCCAAGGCCTTGCCCCAGACTCGGTTCGAGCGGCTGATCGAGATGATAGGACTTCGATACGCCAGTACATGGCCTTAGTGCAAGTGGGAGATTGTTAGTGCATATGCCCTAGAGGCCATTACTGTATCATACTAGTTTGTATATTACTTGATGGAAGCTTGCGATATTCACAGTTGTATATACAATCTTGCTCGAAATGGTAGTATGCTACTTGGTTTGTCTCTGCTTTAATATGTGCATGTGTTTCTTTTAGCATATCGCTGATATACATATTAGTAGAGCCCTTTGGATCTTTGCTTGATTACCAGCATTGTGATGGCGCTCACACTCGTGGGGGCTGGGTAATCCATAAGCATATCCTTATACAGGTCCTTAGTCGTTGGACTATCGAGACAGGGCATCGATACTCCGGAGTAGACTAGCGTATGCGCTTCTCATCCCAGCGTGGGAGACGGTCTGTCCCACAGTCGTCAGTACGTCGTACTTGAGATAGTATGCGGGTGCTCGTTAGGTTACGAGTACACTGGACAGGACTCGTCGGGAACTGTTGGTTGGTATTATACCTATCGTCAGTTATCAGTTCCCAGGTGACATGAGTACAGCTTAGTCCGCTGACTTGACACTGTCACTTCGCCTCGAGTGTGTTCCCACTGCACTTTGATTACTACCCTACCATGGCTCAAAGGAGTCGTGCAAACAGGTAGTTTTTGGGTGTAGCACTGAAGCACTTAGAGGCAGTGACGGTTAGACAGGATTCGTCTCTCCCGGTATTGGGGGTTGACATCGCGCTGTGTCCAGGAGTGCCATTACACGAGTAGTCCCTGGCCAGGGCAAGCGAAATATACTGGTAGGTTTCCAGTGTTATCTCAGGGTGTTCTGGGCTACTCTCCGACACGACTTGTACCGCTATTAGGGGACTGACGTTCACCGCCCCCCTAGGCCCGCCATGCGATGTATCAGACGAACAGACCGGACTGTACGGAGACTGTCACATACAGGCTCAGTAGGAGTTCAGATGGGGTTACCTCGTCAGTCTTCTTATCGGCATCTACCTGGGGAACGTTACGTACAGCTAGTGCCGCTTGCGGTCTGTGGTTAAACCCATTGCCAGCGTAGTGTCGAGTCTTTAGAGTCCCACACAGAGAGCTATTCGCCTTTAGGCAAAATGACTAGAGGTCGCATTGTTTTGCGACAGGGTTCGTTCACATCCGCGCACTTGTGCACGTTTGCTGTCCGGACGGCTTATACTAGCGAGCCTTGGTTTAATCCGGATCCTAGTATATGATTTGGGATTGGTTTTATCTCATTGTATTCGTGTTCCTCGGATCACAAATACGGGTGCGTATGCACAGTTGCTTGAGACAGAGGGAAAGGACTTTGATTAGGGTTAATGACCATTGTCATTTTATTAACCCTAATGCTTATGTGTGTATTATATTTAATTGATATTAGTTTAATATAATTGTGCATGGTTATGGTTGTTGACCATTTGACATTCTTGACTTGTTGACCTAGGTTGACACTTTGACCATCATCATTTCATTTGGAAGATGCTCTTTGATCCTTGCAATTTGCATTAAAAATGAAATGATAATGGTCATGTCTTGATTAAGCCATGACAATTATCTTACTAATTATCAATTTATAATAATTCATACATATATGTGAGAATGATTCATATTTTCTCTCATTCTATCATATACTTTCTCTCTCTTGCTCTTCCTCTTCCTCAAGCTCTCCCCTCTCATGTGTTGAGAAACACTTGAGCTTGAGAAAAACCACTTCTTGATAATCTCTACTCTCATCTAGGGTTCTAGGATTAGCACTTCTAGCACCCTAGTTACTTCTAGCTTGTAGTTGAAGCCAAAGGTTGAGCCTTTCGGGTGGATCCTTCTTCGACGTGAGAAGACGACAAAAGTGATCCCTTTCTACTACTCTAAGGATCAAGGAGAAAAGGACATAAAGCCCTAGGTATAACCATTCTACCCTTTAGCTAGTTTCTAGTTAGCTTTAGCTAGTTTTTGTTTAGCAAAGATCCGACTTTGTCTAGTCCATATTGCTTAGAGTAGTAAAAATCCGATTTTTATTCCGTTTTCCGCCTCCCCGCAAGCACCGGGGTGGGCAACGTGGACTTACACTGGACGTAGCCGCACGGTTTTGTCCTTCGGGGCGAACTAGACCCGACCAGGGGCCACTTCCCAGAAGGTCACCAATCCCAAGTTTTCCCTGGCCCGAGCACACTTAACTACGGAGTTCTCAAACTCCTGTAGTGCCAGTTCACTTAAAAGGCGCCTTTGTATTGAATAGTGGTATCATTCCATTTATTGTACAGATCTGTCCTCTTTCGGAATGTATTCCGAAGATTCCCCATTGTTTTACAGTGGGTCCCCATGCTTATCTGGTATAAATGGGTATACCGGATAATACATGGGGTATTACATTCTCCCCCACTTAAAACAATGGTCCGTCCTCGAACCACAGACCTACTATTGAGGAACCAGCTCCGATAGCATTCTGTCACGACCCGCCTCGAATACAGAGAGTATTGTCCGCTCTGGACGTAGCCGCACGGTTTTGTCCTTCGGGGCGAACTGGACCCGACCAGGGGCCACTTCCCAGGAGGTCACCCATCCCAGGACTTCCCTAGCCCGAGCACGCTTAACTACGGAGTTCTCAAACTCTTGTAGTGCCAGTTCACTTAAAAGGCGCCTCTGTATTGAAGAGTGGTATCATTCCATTTATAGTACAGATCTGTCCTCTTTCGGAATGTATTCCGAAGATTCCCCATTGTTTTACACTAGGTCCCCATGCTTATCTGGTATAAATGGGTATACCGGATAATACATGGGGTATTACACCAACACGAGGCACTTGGCATTCGTACAGTCTTTTTCCCTTGTCTTACGGATATCACCATCCGGGACTGTAGAAACTGTTAGTTATATGTATGCCCTAGAGGCCATTACTGTACATTGGATGTATATTGTAGTGGATGCTGGGAAATATATAGGTAGGACTTTCTTGCTCGACATGATAGTACGCTATCTGGTTGCTCTTTATCTTAACATGTATACTTTCTATCTCTCTGATTACATGTTGATAAAGCCCTTATGATGTGTACTCGACTTCCAGGACTGTGATGCAGATCATACTAGTGGGGCCTGGATAGTCTATGAGTACATCCTTGAAATGTTCCTAGTCGAGGGAATATCGAGACGGGGCATCGATATTCCAGAGTAGACTAGCGCATATCTTCTCGACCCATGCGATGGGCGATGGATGATCCCATATCCATTGGTGTTTGACATCGAAGATGGCATGCGGGTGCTCAGTGGAGACTGGGTACACTGAACGGACTAGCCGAGAACTCCCAGATGGTATTATACCTCACGTCAGATGGCAGTTCTCTGGTGACACTGGTACAGCTTAGTCTGTTGACCCGAGATCGTCATAGAGTCTTGTGTGTCTCCCACTGTGCTTTGATTTCCACCCTACTACGGCTCTACTGAGTTGTGCAAACAGGTGGTTTTTGGGTACAGTCCCGATTCACATGGAGGCAATGAGCGATAGGAGGGGATTCGTCTCTCCCGGTATTGGGGGTTGATGTTGTGCTATGCTCGACTGGCCATAACAGGAAATCCCTGGCCAGGGTTGCTGTGATATACTGGTAAGAGTTATCAGTAGTTTCACGAATGTTATGGACCTCAAGTCGGCATGACTTATCGAGCTATTGGGGTCTGACGTTTACCACCCCTAGGCGAGATATGCGACATATCAGACGAACAGACCGGACCGTACGGTAAGTGTTACTAGTTGGATTCACAGGAGTGTGAGCGGGCTTGCTCGTCGATCTTCTGATCGCTCAATACCCGGGTGGCCGTTACGTTTAGCAGACCGCTTGCGGCTTGTGGATGCTTGATATGATCATCATCTGCTGCCGGAGTATTGACGAGTCTTTAGAGTCCTACACAGAGGTTTCCTGGCTCAAGCGAAACGAAATAGGAGCGCATATGAGATATGTGCGGGACCGAGAATAATGCGTGTATGTGATACCGTATTTCATTCTCGCGACGAATGTATCGATTGGTTATATGCGATATAACCTAGTTATCGAATCAAGGATTGATTCGATAAGCCGATACATTGAATACTAGCCGGTTATATACGACATGACCGGATCATTGAATCAAGTGTTGATTTAATGATTGAATGTATAATTATATATTTGATATATTACTTTGCATTAACTAGTATTGGTTCACTTTAAATGGATTTACTCACTTGGTTTGTGCACATTGTATATGTGATATATTTTGTGCACATGATTGTATCATGTTTGATGATACATGCAAGCTAGGGTTAGTGCAAAGAATTAGACCATGGTTAGGTTTATGATCAGGGTTTTCTTTTTATTTACTTATTCATTTATTTATTCTTTTGTTTATTTTGGAAAAAGAAAAAGGTAAAGAGAAAAAGAATGGTTGCTAGTTTTGTTTGTAGTTGAAGTTTCTTGAAACATTGACCAAGTCACCATTCTTATCTCATCCTTTAACCTAACCATTCAAGTTAACCATGGTCCATTCTCTACAACTAACCAAGGGTTAGTAAATGATAAGTATTGATTTATTTATCATTTACTTAACACTTATCATATTCTTTTTCATTATCTTCTTCTTCTTAAAAAAAAAGAAAAAGCTTGCTACATCAATGGTGTTTGATGAAAAAGTGTGAGAAATCCAAATCTAAAGTCTACCCACTTCCTATTTCTTCATCCTCTACCTCTTGCCAAGTAGTATAGGGTGTTTCCTTCACAAGTTTTTCCGACTTGGTGAAGTTGGAGCTTGTTCTAGCGATGCCTCGACGTAGATCATCTTCGGCATCGAACCGACGATCAAGCCCGCCCATTCTTCGATGATGCCGACGCTAGAGCCCAAGACATGATTTAGACAGCGAGGGGACTTCATTGCGGAGCCGTGGAGGTGGTGGACCGGATCTACAAAGGTTGTATATCCGTTCCCTTAGTTAAAATGTTAACTAGTTTATGTTTTCGCCTAAATATCTAGTAAACGATCCGTAGTCGGGTTTGTAGGCACCCATAAAATTTTATTTGTGCATGTTTGATCACTTGTGAGACTTCACTAGAGTGCCTAGGAACCCTACAGTGGTATCAGAGCCTAGCTAGAGCCTTAGGCGAAGTCCAGACGGAGTTTGAAGTCCGAACGACCCGAAAACCCAAACCGAAAATTGCTCTCTGTACTTTTTCTAAAATCGGGGTTTTTTCCACATTAAAAATATGCAGAGAAACAAGCAGGATAATATAAGAGTTACTGTGAATTTCGACGCACTGATTCAATCAATGAGCCGCGGATCCGCGGCACGAGAATGGCTCGTGCGGCGGTTCCGCGGCCACACTGTCGTTTTATGTAATTTGTTTTACACAGTAATTCTCATATTTCTTTGCTTGTTTTCCTGGGAATTTTCAATATTTATTCAAGAGTTGAATTTTCAGGGGTTGTTTTGGGGATTCGGTGTTTCGATCGGAGTATCAAATTTTGTCTGTGTGGTTTTCCGGATAATTTTTTGAATATGTTAAAAAGTTCGACCGGATATAAATACCCAATTTTTCCCCTGTCGGGAAATTTCCAAGTGTTGGACTTTTCCGTAGTTTAACGACGTTCTAAGTAGTGCAAGTAATGCGATGGACCCTCTAGAAGACAACAAACCTTAACTCGATTATGTGACCGTCTTGAACTGCCCTTTGAACCTTCGGGTTTGGGGCAGTACGGCGTGCCACATGTGAGGCGTTGGCTTGACCCTTCTACGGCTGGACCGTTGCTACTGAGGCACGAACTGAATGCTGTTAGACTTATTTCATGTGTTGAGCTGTATCGGGAAAACTTGGGTGTTCGATTGTTCGATCGAAAAGTTTAGCATTTTCTATTTATCCGGAATGTGATACAATAATTGGAATTCACAAATAGTTATGAGATAACGGGATGAATATTATAAACATAGCAGTTTAGTCTCACTTGATCGGTTGGCACGGAATTTTGATGTGATCAAAAGTCCGTCGCAATCACGTAGCGTACGCGGATACTCGCCGGGTAAACTTAATAGACAGCCTCACCCCATTGCCCCGACCAAGTGACTGTAGGGGAACCCCGTCGCCGAAAGCATCCGTTCGGGTGCTCGCGGCAGCGGTGTTCCGCCTTGGTGCACTTCGTCGACGGTATCGGGGGTGCAGCCGCCTACTAAAGTTTGCGACGAGCATTCGATCAGAATGTCGGGAATCTTGTTGAATTGCCCGACTCGATATTGAAAAGTGTTTTCGATAATGAGACTAAAATGCGGGGTTTATAATTATTAGGCATGCGATGTCTAAGTAATTCATTTGGTCAGGCATGCGATGTCTGAGGTGGTTGCGGATTCCAACTGTTGTAGTTTTACACTTTCTTTTCTGTGACCGTAAGTGTAATATGTGATATCGCCGGTTTTGTTGCTATATGTCAACGACAATTGGGATGCGCATATTTACTTACGTTGATAACATGTGATGTTATATGTTGCTGGATATGTTATATTGGATCGTCGTGTTTGAATAGCCGGGGTTTTTTATGTGAGATGAGTGTTTTTCATTTTCATTCATGTAAAAACTTGTATGTAATATTCTTTTATTGGGGCGCTTCCAGGTTGCGGAAGTAGTCACCTTTTGTATATTATTTACTTTTCTGCACTAGGATAGACCCAAGGAGGGGAGCACAAGTAACCGGGTTCTGGGGTCCAGTGGGAGACCAACTCGAGGAGTCGAGTCCGGGTCTCCTAACCCTAGAATTGGTACGGTTGCTTGCCGCTCTCGTAGGGGTCTTGGGGTGTGGGATTGGCTATTCATCATGACCGTGGAATCCGTGTTTTATACTGGCTCGTATTGAAAACACGGACGTCCTAGTATATCCAATATTTCATATGTTTCTTCTGCTGTGATTTATCTGTGATGTGATCATGTGATGTTCTGAGACAGGTATTATATATAGTATATATGATATATTATATAGACGTTGCTTATGTTTTACACCCGCGCTAGCCCTGCCCCGCTCTGCCGTTAGTTACCTAACCTAACGGTGCAGACAGGACATCGAGGCGAATGCGGATGGCATAAGCGTACGTTATATTTATCTGTGATGTTTAGGTGGACTTAAATGATGGGATATTCATTAATGAGATTAATGAAAGAAAATAAACCTATTTGATGTTGTGGAATCGAATTTCAAAATAAAAACAGGTAGCTACAGTTCTTGCTTTGCATCGCGGTGTTCATTATAGAACATCCTGCACCTTATTCGATGAGGAAAGGACCGAGATCCCTTCACCGGGAGTGACTCCTTTAGCAATAACTGGCAGATGCTACAACCCTCGGTTTGTCTTTGATCGCTTCTATAGTTTCCGCTTTGCACAGTGATATATATGATATATCCCGCACCTCATTCGACGAGGAAAGGGCCGACGATCCCTTCACCGGGAGTGACCCCTTTAGCAAAACTAGAAAAGCCTCAAAAACATTCCATTTAAAAAACCATTTGATTCCGCAACGAGATCAAGTTCAAAGCGTTAAAGGTTTTCATAAAAACCATTCGCAACCCTCCGTCATTTTAGGAAGTAGAGTACTTAGTATTCGTGCTACGTTTGTCGACCATAGCCGAGGCGTAGTGTGCGGTAGCTAAGTGATGTCTTCCTACACAGCATATGATGCGATTAGTTAGGACAGTCATGTGGCTTTGTTGACCTTAGCCAAGGGTCATGTGGGTGGGTCTAATTAATCACGAAATGACGGGTAGAACTTGACTAGTACCTATGATTTGTTGACCTTAGCCAAGGTCATAGGTGCTAGGGGTAAAAACCATTATCGGGAGTTTCAAGTGTTGAAATTTGCAATGAGATTGCATACCTTCTATATGATAGTTGGATCCCGATACCCACTGCGAGTAATTGTTACTCCTGGGAGAGTTTTGCATTTTGCAATTAGCCGATCAAGTAGGTGTCTAGAAAGGTGTCAACGGGGTTACGCCTCTGGGAAAACGAGGTTTACTGTAATTAGGTCCGTGCGAAAGCACGGGGAACCTCCCTCAAAGTACCGACACTGGCCTGGCTGAAAGATTGGCGAACTTGTAGAGTGTAATTAATCCCGGCTAGTCTTTCCTTTTAAGGTTTGAAGGAAGATTTGATAAAAACTGTGGGAGCCATCCTGATTAGATAAAATATATAACCAATCTAATCTTGCAAGAGCGCACGCATAGTGTTTTCTTCTCTCTCTCTCCTGGTAGCAACCATATCACGCCTTAATCAAGATAATAATACGGATGTATTGACCGAACCCGCTTGTTATACTGAGCTGGGGAACGTTGGTCCCGCTCCAACTTATAATTGTTATAAGACCGAGCAGGAAATAGGGGAATACCAGATTTCCTATGCCGCCCAAACGAAGAAAGTGCATATGATGCATCTCCTTCGGGTGTGTTCATTACAAAGAACTGTTTCTCAGTATCCTCTGCATCCTGGGTATATGATACCGGATCAGGATCCCAGATATGTAATCTGTTACATAGGGCTACAAAAGGGTAGAAAAACTGAGAACGGGTGATAAGTTTCATGAGACAGAAAACGGGGCAAGTGTTGCAGCCAAGTCTGTTGGTCACTGTCACCCTGTATTACGAATACATTGATTCTGAACAAATGCTATTAGATACCGAACCTGATATACAAAATCATATCAGTCTCTTTATTAGTAAAGAAAGGATATAATTTTGTATTGATGGATAATGTTTTGAACACTTCCTATATAAAAAGTTGATCAGTTCAGGCACGTTATCTAAAAGCATTGACGTTCTAAATCAAACTACAGTTCCTCGTATACAGAACACACACAAGAGGAAGAGTTCAGAAATGAACGAATTCTTCTTGAGGTATTGTAGACTAGGTCATATCAATGCGACCCGACTAGCTGAAGTTACATTTAGATGCATATTTAAATCAGTTTGAATTTACATCTTGTGAAACTTGCCAGTCATGTCACAAAGATATAATGACACCAGCTCTGTTTACTGGAAACAGAGGAAGAGTTGGTAAACTGTTGGGACTGATACATGACGATGTATGTAAGGTCTCCTGTCTACACATGCCAGGACTGGTTCTTTATACTTCATTATATTCTCTGATAATCTCTCAAGATTCAGTCATATATTCCTGTTGAAATATAAGTCCGAACCTTTTGAGGTATTCACAGAATATAAGTAGGAAGTAGAGAACCTATAACCGGGTATAAGTATTATGTCCTATGATGAGATCAGGGAGGAGAATACTTGTGCATGGAATCCTAGGACTATTCTAAAAGAAAATGAGATTCTCTCTCAGTATTACTCCTCTGAATACACCACAGCACAACGGTGTATCGGGGCGGAGCAATCACACAATATTAGATATCGTGTGCTCTATGATGAGTATTACTGAGTTACCTATTTCCTTTTGGGGTTATGCACTTGAGAAGCTGCATACCTATTGAATTAGGTTCGAATCAAATCAGTGCCTACCACTCCATATAAGATATGGTGCGGGAAGATCCTATCTCTTAAGTAAGTTAAGATTTGGGGTTGTCCGGCCTATGTTTAAAGCAAAATCCGGACAAGATCGAGGCAGGATCAGTTCTGTAGAACTGGAAAGGTTCCAGCTATACAAAACAGCAGTTGATGATTTGACAGAACCATAAGATTCTATAGTTCCCGACGAACCTCAGCCTCTCCGCCGATCTAGTAAGGTTCCTCATCCCCCTGAGAGATACCTCGGTTTCTCGATGACAGTGGGAGCAAGGATTGCATCATGAGATGATGACCCAACTAGTTTCGAGCAGGCCATCGAGAGTAGGGACTCTGTAAGAATGGCTGGATGCTTAGCGATCTGAGATGGAATCCATGTACACCAGCAAAGTATGGACTTTAGCTGCTATATCTGAAGGGTTAAATCCCCATCAGGAGCAAGTATATCTTGAGAAGATTACTTGGTGTAGATGGAAAAGTTGAGACTTTCGAAGCTAGGATTATTAAAGGTTTTAGTCATCAACCAGGCATGGATAATGATGAAACCTTTTCCAAGTGAATATGCTTAAGTCTGTCCAGATCCTACTTACCACGGCTACATACCATGACTACGATATCTGGCGGTTAGGTGCCATGACTGTTTTTTTCTAAATACTGATTTAGAAGAGAACGTCTATAAGAACACAGCCAGAGGGCTTCGTAAACAGTGGGAGCAGCGGAAACGTGTGCAAGTTGCTTTACATAAAGAAGCAGGCATCGCGGAGTTGGAACATCTGTTTTGATGGATTAGTCAAAGAAGTTGACATCATCAAAATGGTAGATGAACCTTGTATAAACAAAAAGGTAGTAGGGAGTATGGTGACGATCCTCGTAAAGTACGTGGATGACATACTCTTGTTAGGGAAGGAGTTTCCTATGCTACACTCGATCAATCTCCGCTTATCACAAAGATTTTCCATATAGGATCAAAATGATACCAACTAAATCCTAAGCTTTGGATCTATGAGATAGATCTAAATGAATGTTAGGATACTCACTAGTTGTAGTGAGATGGTATAAATCGATCCTGGGGAGAATCACTGGAAGAGTTCCAGGGTGATAAAGACGACTGAATGTCAGTCACAGGCACTGTCTTTACCCTCAGTAAAGGGACGGTATGTTGGAAGAGTTCCAAGCTAGATACCGTGGCAAACTAGATGATAAAGGCTGGTAACATCGCTATTGAAGATACTACCAAAAAGGAAGTTTGGGTGTATATTGGTTCATAAGATGAACTAGGTTCCTGCCATTGTATGACAATGGAAGTGTGGCTTCGGCCCGGGAACCCTGGTCCCATCAGTGACCCAGACAAATTCTGAGGCAGCATCACCTGATCATGGAGATAGTTGATCTCCAGGGTGATCGAGGTTAGGAGAGAAGACTCAGAGGACAACACGGCGGATCCACTCACGAAGGCCTTTTTCCCAAAGAGAGACAATTTAGGGGATGGTTGAGTATGTGATACTGCAACCACTGCTACAGATGGCCCTAGTGCAAGTGGGAGATTGTTAGTTATATGTATGCCCTAGAGGCCATTACTGTACATTGGATGTATATTGTAGTGGATGCTGGGACATATATAGGTAGGACTTTCTTGCTCGACATGATAGTACGCTATCTGGTTGCTCTTTATCTTAACATGTATATTTTCTGTCTCTCTGATTACATGTTGATAAAGCCCTTAGGATGTGTACTCGACTTCCAGGACTGTGATGCAGATCATACTAGTGGGGCCTGGATAGTCTATGAGTACATCCTTGAAATGTTCCTAGTAGAGGGAATATCGAGACGGGGCATCGATATTCCAGAGTAGACTAGCGCATATCTTCTCGACCCATGCGATGGGCGATGGATGATCCCATATCCATTGGTGTTTGACATCGAAGATGGTATGCGGGTGCTCAGTGGAGACTGGGTACACTGAACGGACTCGCCGAGAACTCCCAGATGGTATTATACCTCACGTCAGATGGCAGTTCTCTGGTGACACTGGTACAGCTTAGTCTTTTGACCCGAGATCGTCATAGAGTCTTGTGTGTCTCCCACTGTGCTTTGATTTCCACCCTACCACGGCTCTACTGAGTTGTGCAAACAGGTGGTTTTTGGGTACAGTCCCGATTCACATGGAGGCAATGAGCGATAGGAGGGGATTCGTCTCTCCCGGTATTGGGGGTTGATGTTGTGCTATGCTCGACTGGCCATAACAGGAAATCCCTGGCCAGGGTTGCTGTGATATACTGGTAAGAGTTATCAGTAGTTTCACGAATGTTATGGATCTCAAGTCGGCATGACTTATCAAGCTATTGGGGTCTGACGTTTACCACCCCTAGGCGAGATATGCGACATATCAGACGAACAGACCGGACCGTACGGTAAGTGTTACTGGTTGGATTCACAGGAGTGTGAGCGGGCTTGCTCGTCGATCTTCTGATCGCTCAATACCCGGGTGGCCGTTACGTTTAGCAGACCGCTTGCGGCTTGTGGATGCTTGATATGATCATCATCTGCTGCCGGAGTATTGACGAGTCTTTAGAGTTCTACACAGAGGTTTCCTGGCTCAAGCGAAACGAAATAGGAGCGCATATGAGATATGTGCGGGACCGAGAATAATGCGTGTATGTGATACCGTATTTCATTCTCGCGACGAATGTATCGATTGGTTATATGCGATATAACCTAGTTATCGAATCAAGGATTGATTCGATAAGCCGATACATTGAATACTAGCCGGTTATATGCGACATGACCGGATCATTGAATCAAGTGTTGATTTAATGATTGAATGTATAATTATATATTTGATATATTACTTTGCATTAACTAGTATTGGTTCACTTTAAATGGATTTACTCACTTGGTTTGTGCACATTGTATATGTGATATATTTTGTGCACATGATTGTATCATGTTTGATGATACATGCAAGCTAGGGTTAGTGCAAAGAATTAGACCATGGTTAGGTTTATGATTAGGGTTTTCTTTTTATTTACTTATTCATTTATTTATTCTTTTGTTTATTTTGGAAAAAGAAAAAGGTAAAGAGAAAAAGAATGGTTGCTAGTTTTGTTTGTAGTTGAAGTTTCTTGAAACTTTGACCAAGTCACCATTCTTATCTCATCCTTTAACCTAACCATTCAAGTTAACCATGGTCCATTCTCTATAACTAACCAAGGGTTAGTAAATGATAAGTATTGATTTATTTATCATTTACTTAACACTTATCATATTCTTTTTCATTATCTTCTTCTTCTTCAAAAAAAAGAAAAAGCTTGCTACATCAATGGTGTTTGATGAAAAAGTGTGAGAAATCCAAATCTAAAGTCTACCCACTTCCTATTTCTTCATCCTCTACCTCTTGCCAAGTAGTATAGGGTGTTTCCTTCACAAGTTTTTCCGACTTGGTGAAGTTGGAGCTTGTTCTAGCGATGCCTCGACGTAGATCATCTTCGGCATCGAACCGACGATCAAGCCCGCCCATTCTTCGATGATGCCGACGCTAGAGCCCAAGACATGATTTGGACAGCGAGGGGACTTCATTGCGGAGCCGTGGAGGTGGTGGACCGGATCTACAAAGGTTGTATATCCGTTCCCTTAGTCAAAATGTTAACTAGTTTATGTTTTCGCCTAAATATCTAGTAAACGATCCGTAGTCGGGTTTGTAGGCACCCGTAAAATTTTATTTGTGCATGTTTGATCACTTGTGAGACTTCACTAGAGTGCCTAGGAACCCTACAGAAACTGGACCTGGGGTAGTGGGGGCTTGAGTAGTAATGAGGTGGTCCAGTTTTCCAGTCAATATAGTCTGATCCAGTCAATTTATCATCTAGCTGAAACCTATGTCTGATCACCTGACTGCTGCAATTAGGAGAGAGAGAAGAAACGCTTAACTTGACGCTTTTGCTAGTTTAGATTGGTTTTTAAATTTATCTAAACAGGATGGCTCCTACTGTATCTTGAATCCCTCTTCAAATCATAAAAGAAAAATTAGTCAGGATTTAATCTCACCCTACAATACATACTTAACCTTTCATCCAGGCTGGTGTTGTTACATCGAGGGAGGTTTTCCAACGCTTTGGCGAAGTTCCTTAATTACATAACCACTTTTCCCTTGAGGCGTAGCCCCGCTAACACCGTTCTAGTCACCTAGTTGGTTTATAGCATTGATTGTTTTAGTGAAAAATCTCTCGACGAGTAGCATATACTCACAGTAGGATCGGGATCCAAATATCATTGTGTGATAATCCTGAAGGTATCCTACCAACATTATCACACTCCAAATGGTATGCAACATTAGCAAGTTTCAGCTTCGTTAGAAACTCCTGATGTGGATTTTTGCTCCATGCTCTTATGACCATGAAGAAGGCCAACAAATCATAAGTCACATGTCAAGTTCTACCCGTCTTTGTCCAGGTTAATTTGTACTCGCCCGTACATACCCATGACGAAGGCCAACAAAGTAGTACGACTCTTCCGAACTAACGCATCTATCTATGCTACATATGAATATCTAGCAGCTACCAATCACTATGCCTCGGTGAAGGTCAATAAACATAGCTTGAATACTACTGAATATTCATATGAAATGACGGTGGGCAACGAATAGTTTCGGCGAAACCGTGAACGTGGTGAACTTGATATAATCGATGGAACCTGATAGTTTTAAAGGAGTGGTTTAAGTGTTGGGATTCCTTAGCACCTAGCCTTAGGTTTGCAAGCATCACACATGCCGCAGCAAAAATTCAAGGGGGTGCAAAGCAATCAACTACGAATCGTACTAGAAAAACAGGGTAACAAAAACTTGTAATCTAACATTACAAAGAGAAGTGAACTAGAATACAACCTTTGTAGATCCGGTCCTTCACTTCTAAAGCTCCGTGTTGACGTCCCTTCGCTGCGATCGTCTAGCTTCCAGACTCTAGTGATGGTTTTCTCGGAGAAATGGACGGATTTTCTTGTAGTCTTCGAGGACGAAGATGATCTACGTCGAGGAGACACAAACCCAAGCTAACCCTTCACTAGGTCAAGAACTTTGTGCAGAGAACAAACTAAAGTAAATGGCAAGTAGTAGAGGATGATGAAATAGGAAGTGGGTTAACTTTAGATTTTTATTTCTAACTTGTTTTCACCACTTGCCAAAAACCTAGAAAGCTTTTGGGTTTTGGATGAAGAAGAAGACGGAGAACTCAAGAAAATAAAATCAAGTGGTGAATAATGGAATGAGGTTAGATTTGCAACCATGGTGAGTTTTGTATCATCACTAACTCTTGTAGAGACATAACCAGAGTAAGGATAATGGTTAGGTTTATAAATATCTTACTGTAAAACAAATTGTGTGGAGTTTGTCAAAGCACACAACTAGCTTCCACAATTCCACTCACAATTTGAATTACTAAAGATAATTAAAAACCTAAACTTATCATTGTTATGGTGTAAGTCCCACACACTCAAGTTGCATATATAACCTTGCATGATACAATATATATATCACATATATATAATGTAACAAAAAAGTGAGAGAAAAAAAAAATCAAGTGAGCAATATTAGTCAATGTAAATTCATATATCAAATATATAATTATATAATAAATCATTAAATCAACTACTTGATTTAATGATCTGGCTATATCACATATAACCGACTAATAACAATAATATCAATTTATCGAATCAACACTTGATTCGATAACCTGGCTATATCACATATACCCGGTCAATATCACATATCGCGAGTATATAATATGGTATCACATACTCGTATTATTCTCAGTCCCGCACATATCACATACGTGCTCCTATTTCGTTTCTCTTGAGCAAGGAAACCTCTTTGTAGGACTCTAAACACTCGTCAATACGCCGGCAGTAGGCGGTGATCATATCAGTCATCCACAAGCCGCAAGCGGTCTGCTAAACATAACGGCCACCCGGGTATTGAGAGATCAAATGATCAACGGACAAGCCTGCTCACACTCCTGTGAATCCAATCTGTAACACTTACCGCACAGTCCGGTCTATTCGTCTGATATGTCGCATATCTTGCCTAGGGATGATAAACGTGAGACCCCAGTAGCTTGATAAGTCATGCCGATGTAATGTCCATAATGAGCGTGAAACTACTGATAACACTTACCTGTAAATCACATCAACCTAGGCAAGGGATTTCCAGTTATGTCCAATCGAGCATCGCGCAACATCAACCCCCAATATCGGGTGAGACGAATCCCTTCCTATCGCTCATTGGCTCCATGTGACTCGGGACTGTAACAAAAAACCACCTGTTTTCACGATCAGTAGAGCCGTGGTAGGGTAGAAATCAAAGCACAGTAGGAGACAAACAAGACACTATGACGATCTCGGGTAGACAGACTAAGCTGTACCAGTGTCACCAGAGAACTGCCATCTGACTTGAGGTATAATACCATCTGGGAGTTCTCGGCGAGTCCGTTCTATATACCCAGTCTCTACTGAGCACCCGTATACCATCTCTGATGTCAAACACCAATGGATATGGGATCATCCATCTCCCATCTCTTGGGTCGAGAAGATATACGCTAGTCTACTCTGGAATATCGATGCCCCGTCTCGATATTCCCATGACTAGGAACATTGAAGGATGTACTCATGGACTACCTACGCCCCAATAGTATTATCTGCATCATAATCCTGGAAGTCGAGTACACATCCTAAGGGCTTTATCAACTTGTAACAAAGAGACATCATGTGTACATATTAAGATAAAGAGCAACCAGATACCGTACTATCATGTCAAGCAAGAAAGTTCTCCCTATATATTTCCCAGCATCCATTATAATATAATCTCATGTACAATGATGGCCTTTAGGGAATACATAAAACTAACAATCTCCCACTTGCACTAGGGCCATATGTTGTAGTATCCAATACCCAACAATCAGCAGTGGTTGTAGTATCCCATACTCAACCATCCCATAAAAGTCTTTTTTTTGGGGGGGGCAAGGCCTTTGTGAGTGGATCCGCCGTGTTGTCCTCTGAGTCGACTCTCCTAACCTCGATAACCCTGTAGTTCAACCATCTCTATGATCAGGTGATATTTCCTTAGAATATGTATGGGTCAATGATAGGACCGGGGTTCCTAGTCCAAAGCCACACCTCCATTGTCTCATAATGATAGGAACCTTGTTCATCACATGAAAAAATACACCCAGACTACCTCTTTGGTAGCATCTTTAGTAGCGATGTATCCAGCCTTTATCGTCTCGTTTGTCACGGTATCTAGCTTAGAACTTTTCCAACATACCGTCCCTCCACTGAGGGTAAAAACAATGCCAGTGACTGACATTCAGTCGACCTTACCACCCTGGAAGCTATCCAGTGATTTTCCCCCAGGATCGATTTATACCATCTCGCTATACCTAGTGAGAATCCTAACATCCACTTAGATCTATCTCATAGACCAAAACCCAGGATTTAGGAGGTGTCACCTTGATCCTAAATGGAGAATACTTATGATAAGAAGAGATTGACCATGCATAGTATAGGAAACTCTTTTCCTATCATGAGTATGTCGTCCACGTACAATACGAGGATGACCACCTTACTCTCTACTACCCTTTTGTAAATACAAGGTTCATCTACCATTTTGATGAAGTCAAACACTTTGACTACCACATCAAAATATACGTTCCAACTCTACGATGCCTGCTTTAACTTTTTAAAGCATTTTGCACAAGTTTCCGTTGCTTCCACTGTCTACGAAGACCTCTGGCTGTGTACTTATAAACGTTCTCTAATAAATCTATATTTAGAAAAGCTATCCTGACACCCAACTGCCAGATATCGTAGTTATGGTATGTAGCTGTGGCAAGTAGGATCCGGACGGAATTAAGCATAGCCACTGAAGAAAGGGTTACATTACAATCCAAGCCTGGTTAATGACGAGAACCTTTTGCAAAAAGTCTAGCTTTGAAAGTCCCAACTTTTCTATCTACATCAAGTAATCTTGTCAAGATATACTTGCTCCTGATGGGTATTTAACCCTTCAGATATAACAACCAAAGTCCATACTTTGTTGGTGTATATAGATTCCATCTCAGATCGCTTAGCATCCAGCCATTCTTATAGAGTCCACACTCTTGATGGCCTGCTCGAAACCAGTTGGGTCATCATCTGATGTTGCAATCCTCGCTCCCACTGCCATCGAGAAACCGAAGTATCACTCAGGGGGAAGAGGAACCCTACCAGATCGGCGGAGAGGCTGAGATTCGTCGGGAACTATCGAATCTTCCGGTTCTATCAAATCATTAGCTGTAGTTTGTATAGCCGGAACTCCATCATGTTCTACCTTATGACCACAAATTTCTTCATCAAAAAAATTCCTTTTTCTAAAAAGGTAGCATGCCGAGAAATAAAACACCCTTTGTTTCTCGGGGCGGTAGAAGATATTCCCTTACGAATGCTTGGGATATCCAACAAATTTCTACAGAAATGATCTTTCCTTGAGCTTGTCCGGATTTTGCTTTTAGACATAGGCCGGACAATCCCAAATCTTAACTTACATAAGAGATGGGCTCTTCCCATACCATATCTCATATGGAGTGGTAGGCACTGATTTGATTGGAACCCAATTCAATAGGTATGTTGTTTCCCTAAGCGCATAACCCCCAAAAGGAAATAGGTAACTCAATAGTACTTATCATAGAGCGCACCATATCTCATAGGTTTTGATTGCTGCACCCCAATACACCGACGTGCTGTGGTATATATGGAGGAGTAATGCTGAGAGAGAATCTCATTCTCCTTTAGAATAGTCCAGGATCTCTATGCCTAAGTATTCTCCTTCCTTATCACATCATAGGACCTAATACTTATTCCTGTATTGGTTCTCTACTTCTATCTTATATTCTTTGAAGTTCTCAAAAAGCTTCATACATGTGTTTCAACAGGAACATGTGTCCGAATCTTAAGAGAACATCAGTGAATGTAAGGAAGTATAAAGAACCTGTCTTAGTATTTGTAGACAGGTGACTTACTACATCATTATGTATCAGTCCCAAGAGTTCCTTTCTCTGTTTTAATTAAATGGAGCTATGGTCATCTTATTATTGTGACATGACTGGCAAGTTTCACAAGATGTAAATTCAAACTGATTTAAATATGCATCTATATGTAACTTAGCTAGTCGGGTCGCATTGATATGACCTAGTCTATAATGCCTCAAGAAGGATTCATTTATTTCTTAACTCTTCCTCTTGTGTGTGTTTAGTACGTTAAGAACAGCGATTTGTTTTAGAATGTATATGCTTTTAGATAACGTGCCTGAACCGATCAACTCTTGATACAGGAAATGTTCAAAACATTATCCAACAATACAAAATTATTTCTTTCTTTAATAAAAAAGAGACTGATATGACGTTGTTTATCAGGTTCTGTATCTAATAACATTCGTTCAGAATCAATGTATTTATTAATACAGGGTTATAACTGCCAACACCTTGGCTGCAACAATTGCACCATTTCCAACTCTTGAAACTTATCATCCGTTCTCAGTTCTCTATCTATCTGTAGCCCATGTAATATATTACATATGTGGGATCCTGATCCGGTATCTCATACCCAGGACGTAAAGGATACTGAGAAACAGTTTATGGTAATGAACACACACCCGAAAAAGATGCATCTATCATGCACTTTTTTTGTTTGGCCGGCATAGGAATCCTGGTATTCCCCTATATCCTGCTCGGTCTTATAGCAATTATAGGTTGGAGTAGGACCAACGTCCCCAGCTCAATATAATAAGAGGGTTTGGTCAATACATCCATATTATTATCTTGATTAAGGCATGACACGGTCGCTACCTAGAGATAGAGAGAGAAGAAAACACTCTGCGTGCGCTCTTACAAGATTAGATTGGTTATATATATATTTTATATAATCAGGATGGCTCCCACTGCTTTTATCAAATCTTCCTTCAAACCCCAAAAGGAAAGACTAGCCGCGATTAATTACACCCTACAAGTTCGCCAATCTTTCAGCCAGGCCAGTGCCGGTACTTTGAGGGAGGTTCCCCGTGCTTTCGCACGGACCTAATTATAATAAACCTCGTTTTCCCAGGGGCGTAACCCCGTTGACACCTTTCTAGACGCCAACTTGATCGGCTAATTGTAAAGTGCAAAACTCTCCCAGGAGTAACAATTACTCGCAGTGGGTATCAGGATCAAACTATCCCGTAGAAGGTATGCAATCTCATTGCAAATATCAACGCTTGAAACTCCCGATAAAGGTTTTTACCCCTAGCACCTATGACCTTTGCTATGGTCAACAAATCATAAGCACTAGTCAAGTTCTACCCGTCATTTCGTGATTAATTAGCCCTACCTCCATGACCCTTGGCTAACGTCAACAAAGTCACATGACTGTCCTAACTAATCGCATCATATGCTGTGTAGGAAGACATCACTTAGCTACCGTACACTACGCCTCGGCTATGGTCGACAAACGCAGCACGAATACTATGTACTGTACTTCCTAAAATGATGGGGGGTTGCGGATGGTTTTTAAGAAAACCTGTAACGCTTTGAACTCTATCACGTTGCAGAATCAAATGGTTTTAAATAGAGTGCTTTTGAGGCTTTTGCTAGTTTCGCTAAAGAGTCACTCCCGGGGAAGGGATCTCGGATCTTTCCTCGTCGAATGAGTTGCAGGATATTCACAATACCGCTATGCAAAGCAAGAACTAGAAAAGCAATCAATAGACAAAACCGAGGGTTGTAGCATCTGATAGTTATTGCTAAACAGGTCATTCCTCGTGAAGGGATCTCGGTTCTTTCATCGTCCAATGAGATGCTGGATATTCTACAAGGAATACCGCTATGCAAAGCAACAACTAGAGCTACCTAATTTTGAAATTCGATTCAACATCTTTTAGTTTTATTTTCTTTCATTAATCTCGTTAATGAATGCCCCATCATTTAAGTCACCTAAACATCACAGATAAATACAACGTACGCTTATGCCATCCGCATTAGCCTCAATGTCCCGTCATGCACCGTTAGGTTATGTAACTAACAGCAGAGCGGGGCAGGGCTAGCACGGGTGTAAAACATAAGCAACGTCTATATAATATATCATATATACTATATACAGTATCCATCTCCACATATCAAATGATTACATCACAGATAACGCAGCAGAAAACAACATATGAAATATTGGATATACTAGGATGTCCGTGTTTTATTTTGAGTCTGTATAAAATACAGATTCCACGGTCATGATGAATAGCCAAACCCACATCCCTAGACCCCTAAAATAGCGGCAAGCAACCCTACCAATTTTAGAGTTAGGAGACCTTGACACGACTCCTCAAGATGGTTTCCCACTGGACCCTAGAACCCGGTTACTTGTGCTCTCCACCTTTGGTCTATCCTAATGCGGAATAGTAAATAATATACATCAACGGTGACATCTTCCTCAACCCGGAAGTGCCCCAATAAAAGAATATTACATACAAGTTTTTACATAAATGAAAATGAAAAACACTAATCTCATATAAAAACCCCCGGCTATTCAAACACGACCATCCAATATAACATATCCAGCAACACATAACATCACATGTCATCAATGTAAGTAAATATACGTATCCTAATTGTTGTTGACGTATAGCAACGAAACCGGCGATACCCCATATATTACACTTACGGTCGCAGAAAAGAAAGTGAAAAACTACAACAGTTGCAATCCGCAACCAACTTAGACATCATAAACCCCTAATATCCCAGAATGCAGATTTCATGCCTAACAATATGAATTCCTTAGACATCGCATGCCTAACAATTATAAACCCTGCATTTTAGTCTCGATATTGAAAATACTTTTCAACAATCAGTCTGGCAATTGAACAGGATTCCCGACATTCCGATCGAATGCTCGTCGGATACTTTAGTAGACGGCCGCACCCCCCGATATCGACGACGAAGTGCACTTAGGCGGAACACCGCGGCCGCGAGCACCCGGACGGATGCTTTTGGCCACGGGGTTCACCTACAGTTACTTGGTCGGGGCTATGGGGTGTAGCTATCTAATAATATTAACCGGCGAGTATCCGCGTACGCTACGTGATTGCGACGGACTTTTGATCGCATCAAAATCCCGTGGCAACCGATAAATGAGTCTAAATTGCTAGACTTATAAAATTCAAATGTTGTTGATTCCAAGTATTGTATCACATTATACTAGACGTTGTTAAACGTTTCGAGTGAAGCAAGCAACACCCCATTTCCCGATAAGCTCAACACTTGAGCGAAGTTAAAGTACCCAAAACATGCCACAGTACCTATGATCCAGCCGTAGAAGGGTCAAACCAACGCCTCACCTATGACACCGCGGAATGACTGCAAACCATAGGGTTCAAGCCGCGGTTCCGAGGGCATAGAATCGAGTTAAGGTTTATGTTCTTCTAGAGGGTCAATAGAGCTACTTGCACGAACATTGAATATAGTTAACTTAGAAAAATTCCAACACTTGGAAATTTCAGAGGGGGTCATGGGGTGATGTTTGAAGTTTGTTCGAACTGTTAAACACAGCCAAGGTTACCAATTACAATGCTAAAATATACGACTACGAAATACTCCGCAAAGAGTCCATTACTCAATTATCATCACATGAAAATATGGACTACCCAAACAATGCCAGAAACCCCAAAACATGAAGACTAGAGCACTGGTGCAACACGAGGAGGGAAGGAGCCAGTATGGCCGGCGTCGCCGAAAAAGGAGCCCTCGTGCTCGGCTAAATTCCGAGCCCCCCCCGTATTCTACCTGTGTTCTTATAATCTCCAGTACATCACTCTGTAGTTTCTAAAATAATTTTTAAACCACTTCTTAAAAAATTTCCAGAGAGCAATTTTCAAGGTTTCTAAAATCGTATTTTTGCGGAGTTTTTTTCGGTTTCGTATTATCTTAGCATCGTCTAAGTTTCTACGTAGGCTCTGATACCATGTTGGGATTCCTTAGCACCTAGCCTACGGTTTGCAAGCATCACACATGCCACAACAAAAATTCAAGGGGGTGTTAAGCAATCAACTACGAATCGTAATAGAAAAATAGGGTAACAAAAACTTGTAATCTAACATTACAAAGAGAAGTGAACTAGAATACAACCATTGTAGATCCGATCCTTCACTTCTAAAGCTTCGTGTTGACGTCCCTTCACTGCATTCATCTAGCTCCGGGAGTCTAGTGATGGTTTCCTCGGAGAAATGAACAGATTTGCTCGTAGTCTTCGAGGCCGAAGATGATCTACGTCGAGGAGACTCAAACCCAAGCCAACCCTTCACTAGGTCAAGAACTTTGTGAAGAGAACACCCTAAACTAAATGGCAAGTAATAGAGGATGATGAAATAGCAAGTGGGTTCACTTTAGATTTTTATTTCTCACTTGTTTTCACCACTTGCCAAAAACCTAGAAAGCTTTTGGGTGTTGGATGATGAAGAAGAAGAAGAACTCAAGAAAATAAAATCAAGTGGTGAATAATGGAATCAGGTTAGATTTGCAACCATGGTGAGTTTTGTATCATCACTAACTCTTGTAGAGACTCAACCATAGCAAGGATAATGGTTAGGTTTATAAATAACTTAGTGTAAAACAAATTGTGTGGACTTTGTCAAAGTACACAACTAGCTTCCACAATTCCAATCACAATTTGAATTACTAAAGATAATTAAAAACCTAAACTTATCATTGTTATGGTGTAAGTCCCACACACTCAAGTTGCATATATAACCTTGCATGATACAATATATATATCACATATATATAATGTAACAAAAAAGTGAGAGAAAGAAAAAATCAAGTGAGCAATATTAGTCAATGTAAATTCATATATCAAATATATAATTATATAATAAATCATTAAATCAACTACTTGATTTAATGATCTGGCTATATCACATATAACCGACTAATAACAATAATATCAATTTATCGAATCAACACTTGATTCGATAACCCGGCTATATCACATATACCCGGTCGATATCACATATCACGAGAATACAATACGGTATCATATACGCGTATTATTCTCGGTCCCGCACATATCACATACGTGCTCCTATTTTGTTTCGCTTGATCCAGGAAACCTCTGTGTAGGACTCTAAAGATTCTCAATACGCCGGCAGTAGGTGGTGATCATATCAGTCACCTACAAGACGCAAGCGGTCTGCTAAACGTAACGGCCACCCGGGTATTGAGCGATCAGAAGATCAACGAGCAAGCCTGCTCACACTCCTGCGAATCCAATTAGTAACACTTACCGCACAGTCCGGTCTGTTCGTCTAATATGTCGCATTTCTCGCATAGGGGTGGTAAACGTCAGACCCAAGTAGCTTGATAAGTCATGTCGACGTAAGGTCCATAAGGAGTGTGAAACTACTAATAACACTTACCGGTAAATCATATGAACACGGGCCAGGGATTTCCAGTTATGGCCAATCGAGCATGGCGCAACATCAACCCCCAATACCGGGAGAGACGAATCCCCTCATATCCCTCTTTGCCTCTATGTGACTCGGGACTGTACCCAAAAACAACCTGTTTGCATGACTCGGTAGAGCCGTGGTAGGGTGGAAATCAAAACACGTTAGGAGACACGCAAGACTCTATGACGATCTCGGGTAGACAGACTAAGCTGTACCAGTGTCACCAGAGAACTGCCATCTGATGTGAGGTATAATACCATCTAGGAGATCTCGGCGAGTCCGTTCAGTGTACCCAGTCTCCACTGAGCACCCGTATACCATCTCTGATGTCAAACACCAATGGATATTGAATCATCCATCTTCTATCTCATGGGTCGAGAAGATATACTCTAGTCTACTCTGGAATATCGATGGCTCATCTCGATATTCCCATGACTAGGAACATTGAAGGATGTACTCATGGACTATCCAGGCCCCACTAGTATGATCTGCATCATAATCCTGGAAGTCGAGTACACATCCTAAGGGCTTTATCAATATGTAACAAAGAGACATCATGTGTACATGTTAAGAAAAAGAGCAACCAAATAGCCTACTATCATGTCGAGCAAGAAAGTCCTCCCTATATATGTCCCAGCATCCATTATAATATACATCTCATGTAAAATGAAGGCCTCTAGGGCATACATACAACTAACAGTTTAAGCTCCGCATTTTAAAAGTTTTTGTTTTGAAAAAACCGAGTGGTTTTAAAAAATTTTCCAACGGTTCAGCTTTGTTTTTTTTGCTTTGTATTAATCTAATTAAGTCTCATCATTTACACCTATCATTACAGAGGGAAACTAAAATAACACGTCCTCTTAGCCATCCGCATTCGCCTACTGGGCCCCTTCTAACACCGTTAGGTTATTTAACTAATGCCAGAGCGGGGGCTAGACTAGCGCGGATGCAAAACATAAGCAATGTCTACTATATAGCATATATATAAAAATCATTCGTCTCACACAATAATAGGCATTCCAGATCACATATAAACATATTGGATAAACTTGGAATTCCGCATTTCGTTTAAGCCTGTAACGAAAGACGGATTGCACGGTCGTGATGAAAAGCCAAACCCCACCCCAGACCCCTATGGGTCCGGCAATCAACCCGCTAAATTCCCAATGTGAAGAGACCTCCCTCAGCAAAGTGAGTAGGCCAATCGGCACTTTAAAGAACCCGGTAGTTTGTGCACCCCACCCTGGGTCTATCCTAGGAGCAGAAAACAGAAAAACAAATAATACAATGGTGGCTACAACCTTAACCCGGATGTGCCCCGCAAAATAATATTACATCACTTTTACAATTTACATCGAATGAAAGAAAAACAATTCTCTTCTCACATTCCCGGCTATTCATCCACGATGATCCAATAAAATTCATATACACAAACCAACAGATATGTGCAACCTCAAACTAACCGACATATAACAATTAGCTGAAGTGTAAAAACACATATAACAACACAGAAGATCCAGTTAGCCAAGAACATTTAGAATTTCGATTGAAATATTTTCTGTATCTAACCTAAGTGCAAACCAACACACAGAAAACTAATGGGTAGAAACCAAATTTACCAGAGAACAATACACCAAAAACTAGTACAAACAGAAGAAGAACGAGTCGAATCGGCCTCGACCCAGCCGCGGAACCGTAGCTAAACCCACCGTTCCGCCGCGGTTCCGCGACCGTCTTGGCAATTCACAGGCCCGTTTTTCTTGGCTGTTCTAACAATACCCTGCATGTAATTTTCATGCCTCCGAAATAATTTTTCTTGCACATTTTAAAATCGACAGAAAGTAAGGGTATTGGTGTTTCGTTTTCGGAATTTTCCGACGATCGAAGTTCTAACACTTGCTAACAAGCCAGTAAAGGTTTAGTAGGCTCTGATTCCATTGTAATTCGATATTACGCATCCCGCAGGTTCCCGGGGAGGCGGAATATGTAAAAAATGATTTTTCAAAGCTTGTAACACCGACTTGAACTCCAGGATCGATACTAAACCCTAACTAGCAAACCACAATGAGCTAAATAACATTGATAGAATGCTATACCTCATGGTATCAAGTCCTTCAGGTCTTCTTGTCGCTGCCCTCCTCCTCGTCACAAGCTCAAAGGAACGTAACTCATCGGCGCTTCCTCGTTGGCCTCCTCGAGTCAAAGACGATCCACCCGAGAGTTTGTAGATCGAGCTCTTACCTCAAATCTGAAGTTACTAAGGCACCTAGTTCGCTACACTAGATGACCTGGGTGATGTAGAGAATATAGATGGATTGGTATGTCTCTAATAGCCTTATGTTTCTCAACACATGAGACAAGAAAGGCTAGAGGTAGAAGAAGAAGTGCTTGAGGAAAAAGCTACTGAAGTGTTAGCATGAAAATGGGGAGTGAACTCTCTTGTGCAAATCTGAACCAACCTTTATTTTCAATAGAATAGCACTAATAAAAACTCAAGTATGGTTCATATCTCATCTTAGTGAGACATGGCTTGAAAACCCTCCATTTGTCACCAAGAGCCATGCTCCAAATGATGCAAACATCCACCTCATTTCCTCCACCTCATAATGTATTTATCATTTAACCTAAAATGTAAATACATAATATGAGGTGTCTTCTTCTAGATACATCTTCGAACAAATTATGAAAATTCCCCTCATCCGTATATACATATCTGTATCCGTATTCCAGAAAATACGAATACAAAAGAGACAAAAATAATCCATCAATATAATACTAGGATCCGGCTTAAACCAAAGCCCACTAGTATTATCTGTCCGAATCATCATGCGTGCACAACTACACGTACGTGATCGAATCCTGTCGTAAAACCATATGACCTCTACATCTTTTGCCCGATGCAGGGAAACGACCTCTACATCTTTTGCCCAATGCAGGGAAACCCTATGTATGGGACTCTAAAGACTCACACTACGCCGACAGTGGGTTTAACCACAAGCCGCAAGCGGTATTAGCTTCACATAACAGCTGCCTAGGTATCTTTCGATAAGAAGGTCGATGAGAAAAACTCATCAGAACTCCTACTGAGCCTGTCTGTGACAATCTTCGTACAGTCCGGTCTGTTCTTCAATGAGTATCGCATATCGAGCCTAGGGGCGGTAATCGTCAGACCCCTAATAGCATAATAAGTCGTGCCGAAGTGTAGCCCAAAGCACGCTGAGAAACTACTGGAGTACCTACCAGTAAATCTCGCTTGCCCTGGCCAGGGACTTTGTGAAATGGCTTTCCAAGCACAGCACGATATCAACCCCCAATACTGGGAGAGACGAATCCTATCTAACCGCCACTGCCTCCAAGTGCTTCGGGACTGCACCCAACTACTACCTGTTTGCATGACTCCTTTGAGCCATGGTAGGGTAGTAATTAAAGAATAGTGGGAATACACCTGAGGCGAAGTAGCAGTGTTAAGTCGACGTACTAAGCTGTACTCATGTCAGCTGGTAACTGCTACCTGTCGATAGGTATAATACCCACCAGCAACTCCCAAAGATTCCTGCCAGTGTACACATTGTAAGTGCACGTTACCCACCCCGGTGCTTACGGGGAGGCGGAATAGGTAAAAAACGGTTTTTTAACAGAATGTAACATGGACTAAAAAAGGAGGATCTTTGCTATAAAAAAACTAACAAACAAGCTAAATGATTTAGCTACTCGGTTAGAAGGTTACACCTAGGTCTTGAACTCCTTCTCTTCTTGCTCCTTGGAGTGGTTTGAACGGCTCCTCCACGTCGCCTTCTTTTTGTCGAAGAAAGATTCACCCGAAGGCCTCTACCTTGGGCTCCTACCTCATCCTAGAGGTAACTAAAGTGCTTGGCTTGCTAAACCTAGAACCCTAGAATGAGTAGTGAGGAGTTTTGGTGGTTTTATCTCAAGAGATAATGGTTCTCAACACATGAGAGATGAGAGCTTTGAGAGAGAGGAAGATGATAAACTAAACATATGAGAGAGAAAGAGCAAGAAAAAATGAGGATAATTTTCAACCATACTCTAATATAAGTGAATTATGAAAAAATAATAATAATCAAAGAAAATTGTGATGGTTCATTAGAAATGACCATTATAATTTCACATTAAATGAATTTTGCAAGAACCAAAGAGAATCTTTCATATGAAATGATGATGGTCAATATATCAACATAGGTCAACAAGTCAACAAAAGTCAAATGGTCAACAACCCTAACCATGGCACAATTAACTTTAATTAATATCATTAATCATATTTCCCATTTTCATTAGGGCTTGGAAAAAGACAACGGTCAACAACCCTAATGAGAATCCTCTGCCTCTTCCTCTATCAACTGTGCATACACACCCGCATCCATGTTCCAAGGAACACGAATTCAATGAGACAAAACCAATCCCAAAACAAATACTAGGATCTGGCTTAAACCAAAGCCCACTAGTAATAACTGTCCGGACACAAAACGTGCACAAGTGCGCGAATGTGAACGAACCCCGTCGCAAAACCATGCGACCTCTACTCTCTTCTAAGAGTATCGCATGGCGGGCCTAGGGAGCGGTAAACGTCAGTCCCCTAATAGCGGTACAAGTCGTGTCGGAGTGTAGCCCAGAACACCCTGAGATAACACTGGAAAGGCTACCAGTATATCTCGCTTGCCCTGGCAAGGGACTTTGTGTAATGGCTCTCCTAGACAAAGCGCGATATCAACCCCCAATACCGGGAGAGACGAATCCTGTCTAATCGTCACTGCCTCCAAGTGCTTCGGGACTGCACCCAACTGCTACCAGTTTGCATGACTCGTTAGAGCCGTGGTAGGGTAGGAATCTAAGAACAGTGGGAACGCACTCGAGGCGATGTGACAGTGTCAAGTCAACGGACTAATCTATACTCATGTCACCATGGAACTGATAACTGATGATAGGTATCGTACCAACCAACAGTTCCCGACGAGTCCTGTCCGGTGTACTCGTAACCTAACGAGCACCGGCATACTATCTCAAGTACGACGTACTAATGGCTGTGGGACAGACCATCTCCCCTGCTGGGATGAGAAGCGCATACACTAGTCTACTCCGGAGTATCGATGACCTGTCCCGATAATCCTACGACTAAGGACCTGTATTAGGATGTGCTTTTAGATTACCCAGCCCCCACTAGTGTGACTGCCATCACAATGCTGGTAATCAAGCAAAGATCCTAAGGGCTACACTAATGTGTATAGGCGATATGCTAAAAGAAACACATGCATACATTAAAGTAGAAAACAAACCAAGTAGCATACTACTATTTTGAGCAAAATTGTCTATACAACTGTAAATATCCCAAGCTTCCATTAAGTAATATACAAACTAGTATGATACAGTAATGGCCTCTAGGGCATATACACTAACAATATCCTACTTGCACTAAGGCCATGTACTGGCGTATTGAAGACCTATCATCCCAATCAACCGATCAAACTGAGACTGGGGTAAGGCATTCATGAATGGATCTGCAGTGTTATCTTCTGTAGCAACCCTCCGAACCTCGATCTCCCGGTAATCCACGATCTTCCTGATCAGGTGATACCACCTTAAGATGTGTCTGGACTTCTGATGGGACCTGGGTTCCTTCGCTAAATCTATAGCCCCGTTGTTGTCACAGTACAGAATTATTGGATCAACAATGGACGGAACCACCTGAAGTTCTTTCAAGAACTTCCTCATCCAGACGGCTTCTTTTGCGGCATCACATGTAGCGATATATTCCGCTTCCATCGTCGAGTCAGCAACGGTTTCCTGTTTGGAACTCTTCCAACACACCGCCCTTCCATTGAGGGTAAAGACATAACCCGACATGGATTTGGAGTCATCCTTGTCACTCTGGAAGCTGGAGTCAGCAAAGGCCTCGATCTGGAGGTCTTCTCCGCCATACACCAAGAACATCTCCTTAGTCCTTATCAGATACTTGAGAATGTTCTTTACTATTATCCAGTGTTTCTCCCCAGGGTTTGACTGATACCGGCTTACCACACTCATTGCATAAGCTACATCTGGTCTGGTACACAACATCGCATATATTATAGAGCCTACCCCAAAAGCGTAGAGTATAATAGACAGGCGATCCCTTTCCAAATCAGTCTTGGGAGACATCTCTTTGGAGAGGGTGATCCCGTGACAAGCCGGTAGACTACCGCGCTTGGAATCTTCCATACTGAATCTTTTCAGTATGGTGTCGATGTACCTGGACTGTGAAAGTCCTAATATCCTCTTGGACCTATCACGAATGATCCGGATCCCCAGAATGTAAGAGGCATCACCCAGGACTTTCATGGAAAACCTGTTTGACAAGAACCCTTTGACAGATTGTAGCATAGGAATATCATTTCCTATCAAGAGAATGTCATGCACGTATAAAACGAGGAATATGACAGTTCGTGCTACAATTTTACTATAGATGCATGGTTCATCTAGATTTTTGATAAAGCCAAATTCTTTGACCGTTTCATCAAAACAGATAATCCAACTCCGCGATGCCTGCTTCAGTTCATAAATGGACTTAAGCAACTTGCACTCCTTCTCGCTGCTCCCACTCTGAATGAAACCCTCTGGTTGGTCCATATAGACACACTCCTTTAAATTTCCATTAGAAAAGCGGTCTTTATGTCCATTTGCCAAATCTCATAATCGTGGAAGGCAGCAATGGCAAGAAGGATCCGAATGGATTTGAGCATGGCCACAGGAGAAAAGGTTTCGTCATAGTCCAAACCAGGTCTTTGACGAAAACCCTTTGCAACAAGTTTAGTCTTATAGCTCTCAACCTGTCCATCTACACCAATCTTCCTTTTGAAGATCCATTTGCAGCCTACGGGTTTTGCCCTTTCTGGAGCAACGTCCAAAGTCCATACTTTGTTGCTGTACATTGATTCCATTTCGGTCCGCATTGCATACAGCCATTTATGGAGTCAACGCTCTGAATGGCCTGCTGGAAGCTAGTCGGCTCATTATTATCAATGATGCAATCCTCTCTATCCCCGTCTATGAGAAAACCGTAGTATCTCTCGGGCGGATAAGACTGCCTACTACTTTTGCAGAGCGGTGCAGGAATGTCGTGTTCTTTCGAACCCTCTGGTTCTACTAAGCTTTCAGTAATAGCTTGTGGTTCTGGAATTTCTTCCAGTTCTATTGTGCTCCCACTTATCTGATTTTCTAAAATTTCAGTTTCCAAGAAGCAGGCATGACGAGAAACAAAAACCTTTTATTCCTCAGCGCAATAGAAGAAATATCCCTTGGAGTTCTTTGGATATCCCACAAACTTGCACTGTACTGAGTGTGCCTCGAGTTTGTCTGCATGCTGCTTTTTGACAAAAGCTGGGCATCCTCATGTCTTAATGTGCTTAAGATATGGTTTCTTCCCACTACACATCTGATATGGCCCTTAGTTGGAATTCGGTTCAAAAGGTATGCAGCTGATTCTAGTGCATATCCCCAGAGTGATAGCGGCAACTCAGCGTTACTCATCATAGAATGTACCATATCCAATAGGGTTCGGTTCCGTCTCTCCGATACACCATTATGTTGTGGAGTGTATGGAGGAGTAAGTTGAGAGAGAATTCCATTCTCTTTTAGGTAACCCAGGAACTCGACATTTAAGCATTCACCACCTCGATCAGATCACAGTGTCTTGATACTTTTGCCTGTTTGTTTTTCTACTTCATTCTTGTATTCTTGGAATTTTTCAAAGGCTTCTGATTTATGCTTCATTAAGAAGACATATCCGTATCTTGAAAAATCATCCGTAAAAGTAATGAAGTAAGAATAACCACTTCGTGCATATGTAGACATTGGACCGCATACATCGCAGTGTACGAGTTCCTAGAGCTCGCTCGCTCTTATTCCGTGTCCAGTGAACGGAGTCTTTGTCATCTTTCCTTTGAGACATGATTGACAATTTGCATATGATTGATATTCGAACGGATCCAAATATCCTTCTTTATGCAACTTAGTTAACCTTGTCTCATTTATGTGACCCAGTCTACAATACCATAAGAAAGCATGACTGGAGACTTTCTTTTGTGTGTATTCTGGATATTGAAAATCTGTGGTTGGTTCAATACGTATATACCATTGCTTAACGTACCCGACCCAATCAGAACATGATTAAGGTGAATGTTTACAACATCGCTTACAAATGAAAAATCATAACCTTCTTTAGACATTAAATATACAGATATGATACTACAAGTCAAACTGGGTACAAAATAATAATCACGGAAAACCAAAACATGTACATCTGACAATCCCAAGTGATAGTCCCCTACGGACTCAGCATCCATGCTAGCTCCGTTTGCATCTCTGAGGGTCATATCACCTATCTTCAAAACCATACGCTTTCTCACTTCCTGCAAAGAATTACAGATATGAGATCCTGATCCGGTATCTAATACCCAGAAAGTAGAATTTATTGATAAACGGTTTTCAATAACATACGCACCTGAAGCCGAAGCCACAACTTGCTTCGGGTCCTTCTTTCTGGCCTTCCAAGCCCCGCAATCTTTCTTCCAGTGTCCACTCTTGCGACAATAAAAGCACTCTTCCTTTCCCAAAAGCATTCTCGCTACCTTTGCTACTTTTGCCTTTCCCTTGGCTTCCACTTTACTTACACCGCCCCTTGGTTTGGTCGGGGCCTTCTTCTTCTTTGCTTTGGCTTTCTTTGGACCTAGAAGAGGAAGCTCCTCCAACAAACGAAGTGGATGTTTTCCTTACTTTCTGTAGTGTGCCCTCTGCACTTCTCAACATGTTCAGGAGTTCCGAAAGTTCAACTTCCTTTCCATGCATGTTAAAGTTCAGTATAAACTGGACGTAAGTGGAAGAAAAGGACTGGAGAATCAAGTTAGTGTAGAACTCGTTCTCTAACGTGGTCCCTAGGTCCGCGAGCTCTTCAATGTAGCCAATCATCTTAAGTACGTGTTCCGCTACAGATGATCCGACGGCCAATATCGCCGAAAACAACTTTTTCGAGACTTTGTATTTGGCGATACGGGATTGCTCCCCATACAGATCCTTAGTATAGAGAAATATAGATTCGAAATCCATATTCACGTGCCTCCTCTGATGTTCATTTTCCATAGAGGCAAGCACGACGCACCTGGCCTTCGCGCAAACAATCTCTCAGGTCTTACGGATTTCCTTATCCGCGACGCTAGATTGAGGACCAGGGACAGGGGGAGCTTTGGTAGTAAGGAGATATCCCAACTTGTCATAAGTGATTGCCATTTTGACATTCCTGAGCCAATCTTAGTAGTTTGGCCATGTCAGTATATTTTTATCTAGTAGTAACTTAAGGCCAGTCATGATGTTCGGTTGCAGCAAATATGAGAGAGAGAAGAAACACTTTAGCATGATGCACTTGCAAGTTTAGAGTGGTTTTTAGTTCATCTAAACAGGATGGCTCCCACTGTTTCTCGAATCTTTCCTCAAACCAAAAAAGAAGAATTAGTCGGGATCAATCTCACCGTACAATACTTGCTTAACCGTTCCGCCGGGCCAGTGTTGATACTTCGAGGGAGGTTTTACGACGCTTTCGTGAAGTTCCTTAATTAAATAACCTCTTTTCCCTATGTGCGTAGCCCTGCTAACACCTTTCTTGACACCTACTTGGTTTATAGCATTGATCGTTAAGTGAGAATGTTCCCGAAGAGTAGCATATACTCACAGTAGGATCGGGATCCAAATATCATCGTGTGATAAAACAGAAGGAATCTTACCAGAATCATCACACTCCAAATGGTATGCAGCACTAGCAAGTTTCAGTTTCTTTAGAAACTCCCGATGTGGATTTTTGCCCCAAGCTCTTATGACTTTTACTTTGACCATCAAATCATAAGTCACATGTCAAGTTCTACCCATCATTTTCCAGGTTAATTTTAACCCACCCATACCTATCCTTGACTTTGGCCAACAAGGCAGTACCACTGTCCTAAACCAACGCATCTATCTATGCAACACATGAATATCCAATAACTACCAATCACTATGCCTTGACTTTGGCCAACAAACACAGCTTGAATACTATTGACTATCCATATGAAATGACGGAGGGCTACGAATGGTTTTGGCAAAACCGTGAACGTAGCGAACTTGATATAATCGAAGGAACGTGATAGCTTTTAAAAGGAGTGGTTCAAGCTCCGCGTTTTCAAAGTTTTCTGTTTTGAAAAGAAACCGAGTGGTTTTGAAATTGTTCCAACGACTTAACTTTGGTTTATTTTCTTGCATTAATTTAATACGTCCCATCAATTAATCCTACCATTGCAGAAAACAACGAAAATATGATGTATGCTTATGCCATCAGCATTCACCACGGGGCCCCGTCATCCCCCGTTAGGTTACTTAACTAACGACAGAGCGGGGGCTGGACTAGCGCGGATGGAAAATATAAGCAACGCCTACTAGATATCATATATAGATATATACATTCGTCAGATGTAATGATAGCCATTCCAGATCATAGATGAACACATTGGATATGCTAGGAATCCGTGTTTCGTTTGAGCCTGCAACGAAAGACGGATTACACAGTCGAGATGAATAGCCAAACCCCACCCTAGACCCCTACGGGTGTGGCAAAATACCCGCCAAGTACCAGAAGCGAAGCAACCTCCCTCAACGACCTGAGTAGGCCACACGGCACTTCAAAGTACCCGATAGTTTGTGCACCCCGCCTTAGGTCTATCCTAGGAGAAAAAACAGTAAAAAAAATAATATACAATTGCGGCTACAACCTCAACCCGGATGTGCAGCCATAAAAAATAATATTACATCAATTTACATATTACATCAAATGAAAGATAAAGAAAACTCTCATCTCACAACCCCGACTATTCATCCGCGACAATCCAACAAGTTCATATACAAAATACAACAACATTACAGATCACAGATATGCACAACCCACAGTAATCGACGCATAGAGATTAGTTGACGTTCAGTGCATATATCACATTACAGATATAACCATTTAGCAAAAGTTGGTAGAACTTCAATCAAAACCCCAATTTGTGACTACCCCAAACACAACATATTTCTCTGGAAATTCTGGGCAGAATCAAAATATCCTAAAAATCCTAAAACAGAACACTGAACAAACTGCAGCAAAGACGAGTCGCGACCGAGTCAGCTCGGCCACGGATCCGCGGCGAAACGCGTGGTTTCATCGCGGTTCCGCGGCGAGTTGACCGAGCCGTGGTCTCATTTTTTCTGCATGTTCCTAAAAAACCCTACACCGAATTTTAAAGTATGTGGAATTTTTTTTAGAGCAGTTTTAAAAATCGGCAAAAAGTATGGTTTTTAGACATGTTTCGTGATTTTTTTTCTGATCGAAGTACTAATTACTTTGCTAACATGCTAGTTGTTGTTTAGCTACGCTCTGATACCACTGTAAGTCCTCGTTACCCAACCCGGTGCTTACGGGGAGGCGGAATAGGTAAAAAATGGTTTTTTAACACAAGGTAACATGGACTAGAAAAGGAGGATCTTTGCTAAACAAAAACAGACAAACAAGCTAAAATATTTAGCTACTCGGTTAGAAGGTTATTCCTAGGTCTTGAACTCCTTCTCTTCTTGCTCCTTGGTGTGGTTTAAACGGCTCCTCCTCGTCTCCTTCTCTTTGTCGAAGAAAGATCCACCTGAAGGCCTCTACCTTGAGCTCCTACCTCAACTAAGAGGTAACTAAAGTGCTTGGCTTGCAAAACCTAGAACCCTAGAATGAGTAGAAAGGAGTTTTGATGGTTTTATCTCAAAAGCTAATGGTTCTCAACACATGAGAGATGAGAGCTTTGAAAGAGAGGAAGAGGATGAGCTAAACATATGAGAGAGAAAGAGCAAGAAAAATGAGGATAATTATCAGCCATACTCTCATATATGTGAATTATGAAAAAAATAATAATAATCAAAGAAAATTGTGATGGTTCATTTGGATTAACCATTATCATTTCACATTAAATGAATGTTGCAAAAATCAAAGAGAATCTTTTGTGTGAAATGATGATACTCAATATGTCATCATAGGTCAAAAAGTCAACCAAATTCAAGTGGTCAACAACCCTAACCATGGCACAATTATCTTTAATTAATATCATTAACCATATTTCCCATTTTCATTAGGATTTGGAAAAAGACAACGGTCAACAACCCTAATGAGAATCCTCTGCCTCTTCCTCTGTCAACTGGACATACACACCCGCATCCATGTTCCAATGAACATGAATACAATGAGACAAAACCAATCCCAAAACAAATACTAGGATCTGGCTTAAACCAAAGCCCGCTAGTAATAACTGCGCGGACACCAAACGTGTACAAGTGCGTGGATGTGAACGAACCCCGTTGTAAAACCATGCGACCTCTGCTCTGTATTGACCAAAGGCGAATAACCCTCTGTGTGGGACTCTAAAGACTCGACACTACACTGGCAGTGGGTTTAACCACATGCCTTAAGTGGTACTAGCTGTACGTAACGGTCCCCAGGTAGATGCCGATAAGAAGATTGATGAGGTGAACCCATCCGAACTCCTACTGAGCCTGAATGTGACAATCTTCATACAGTCCGGTCTATTCATCTAAGAGTATCGCATGGCGGGCCTAGGGGGGCGGTAAACGTCAGTCCCCTAATAGCGGTAGAAGTCGTGTTGGAGTGTAGCCCAGAACACCCCAAGACAACACAGGAAAGGCTACCAGTATATCTCGCTTGCCGTGGCCAGGGACTTTGTGTAATGGCCTTCCTAGACACAGCGCGATATCAACCCACAATACTGGGAGAGACGAATCCTGTCTAACCGTCACTTCCTCCAAGTGCTTCGGGACTGCACCTAACTGCTACCTGTTTGCACGACTCATTAGAGCTGTGGTTGGGTGGCAATCTAAGAACAGTGGGAACACACTCTAGGCGAAGTGACAGTGTCAAGTCAACGGACTAAGCTGTACTCATGTCACCTGGGAACTGATAACTAACGATAGGTATAGTACCAACCAACAGTTCCCGACGAGTCCTGTCCAGTATACTCGTAACCTAATGAGCACCCACATACTATCTCAAGTACGACGTACTAATGGATGTGGGACAGACCATCTCTCCTGCTGGGATGAGAAGCGCATATGCCAGTCTACTTCGGAGTATCGAAGCCCTGTCTCAATAATCCTACGACTAGGGACCTGTATAAGGATGTGCTTGTAGATTACCCAGCCCCCACTAGTGTGACTGCCATCACAACGCTGGTAATCAAGCAAAGATCCTGAGGGCTCCACTAATGTGTATAGGCGATATGCTAAAAGAAACACATGTACACATTAAAGTAGAAACAAATCAAGTAGCATACTACTATTTTGAGCAAGATTGTCTATACAACTGTGAATATCCCAAGCTTCCATTAAGTAATATACAAACTAGTATGATACAGTAATGGCCTCTACGACATATACACAAACGCTCATAACCCAATGAGCACCTGCATACTATCTCCAGAACGATGTACTAATGGTTGTGGGACATACCATCTCCCCTGCTGGGATGAGAAACGTATACACTAGTCTACTCTGGAGTTTCGATGCCCCGTCTAGATATTCCTATGACTAGGGACCTGTATAGGATGTGTTTATAGACTACCCATCCCCCACAAGTGTCACTGCTATCACAACGCTGGTAATCAAGCAAAAATTCTAAGGGCTCTACCAATATGTATAAGCGATATGCTAAAAGAAACATATGCATATGTTGAGGTAGAAACAAACCAGGTAGCATACTACCATTTTGACCAAGACAGTTAATATAACTGTGAATATCCCAAGCTTCCATTAAGTAATATACAAGCCAGTATGATACAATAATGGTTTATAAGGCATATATTGCTAACATCTAAGACATACTTTTATAGTATCAGAGCCAAGATAGAGACTTAGGTGTAGTTTAAACGACATTAAAATGTTCGATCGAAGTTTCGAAAGCCTAATCTTCATAGTTTCTGTGCATTTTTTCAAAAGTTGAAATTTACAGATTAAAAGTATTCAGAAAATCATGCAGGTAATTGTATGGAGCCCCAAGAAGTACGAGGGCCTATCTCAACCGAATGGCTGTGAAACAGCCGCATGACCTAGGGTTTAGCCGCGGTTCCGCCGCCAACTTGGATAGTTTAGGACTCGTATTTCTTCTGCTGCTTCATTATGCCATTTTGGACTTTCTGGGTATTTTTAGTGAGGCTCAAGTTGTTGAGGTCTCTGAGATTTGCAGGTGTTTGAAAAATCGATCGAAATGTTTAACTTCGTCTGGATAGTCAGGATTTGTGATACAATTTTTGGTGTCACACCCCGTTTCCCAGCGTACGGAAGTGGTGACGTGGAAAGCCCACAATGAATTTACTAAGAAATAAATACGTTAAGTGTAATTAAGGAATATATGTATAAAATGCTCAAGAATTGACAAGAGATATAAAATGAACAACATCTTTTATTAACATTACAACAGCTTTGAAAAAGAAAGATACAATGATATAAAGCAATGCCTAAACAGTGGCATACAAACTGAAATAAGTACAAGATGAACAAGAAGTCCTGCTGGGTAGTGAACTGGTGCAAGTCCTCTTCGCTCGGCTCGATCTCCTGAGAGTCCGGTCCTCCTGCCGAATATTCCAAAGAGAAAAATAGACAGGAATGTCGTCAGATTACTAGCGCTCGGTAAGTCCAAAAAGAAAGAAAGGAATATAGCATGTAATGAGAATTGAAATGGAAAGTTGTACAGGTATAAGATTGGTATTCTAACGTAACTTTTTGTATCTTAGTACAGAAAGTATTTATGTATACCAGAGAAGTCCATCTTACCCCGTGGACTATGGTAACTTGTAGTACAAGGCCCCGTCAAAACCCACAGGACAACGGTACGAGAGTTTATGTAGATGTATTTTAGTGATCATCTCATGCCACACTATACATTCCATACAATCTACCCCGTTATCCCCACGTAATGTAGTGTATTGATTATATTATAAGTGTTCAAGTAGTCAAGTTCAGGATGTAAGCTTGTTGTCCTGTCAACTTACAGCCATGGTTCGGTCAAAAAAAGTCTTGTATTCAGGTTTGATATTCAAATTCATGTTCAGGTATACATGTTAGTGTTTGGATTCATTTTTGAATTAGATTCTGGTTTGAGTTTGAATTGAAATTCGATTGAGACTCAGACCGACTCAGACACTTGCAACTGATTTAGATTCTGAATTAGGTTCGGGAGTTATCGGTAACTGCTGCACATGGACGGCAGGATTTGTGTCCTTTTCCAAGACAATTACCATTAATAACACTGCTAGTTTTCATCCTTAAAAAGGCAAGCACTCACTTTCTCAGGCTACCTGGGGCACAAGAGAATCGATCCCGCTTAAAGCTATATTTACTAAAGTCCTTAAATATTATTTTATATAACTCGCGGGGATTTTATGAAAATATTTTTAATATATTAAAAATAAACCTCGAGAAGTTATTTATATTATTTAAGGTTTTCATGGATGTGAATTTTAAGGATTTTGAGGTATTTTAGTGATAATAGCTTAACTTGAAAAGTTCATGGTATTTTACTGTAAAGCTTGACTTTTGTCGGTATCTTGATAGTATTTTGATGAAATTTGTAATTCCTTCACTTTAAAAAATGTTAGTTTATTATATTTTGAAATTATATGGATTTTTAATATTTCATATAATTATTAAAAATTAATTTTTTTAATTAAGTAAAAATTCCGTTTTTCTTAAAAACCGTATTAAAAACCTTTCGAGACCGAATGCTCTATGAGGAGGTCTGCATCTCTCTCTATGTAACGTTCTGAAACTTCGATTAGGTTAATTGTGTATTAATTATTGATAATACGTGTTTTTCGTAAAAAAAACCAAGATATAATTATTTTTCCACATATACTTAAATATACCTATTTTACCTATGTAATTGCTAGTATTAGTATTTAATTAGTCACTTGTTAATTGCTAGTTTACTAAAATATTTTCCTTAATTATTTAATTTTAATTATTATTTTAATCGTACACTTATAAATTAAATTAGTGTTAATTACAAATTAGAACGGGTTAATACAAGTTTAGTGCACCATGACAACTTAACACTCATTTTGTAACATGTTCTTTTTTCTAATTTTTTTCTAAATGGTTCTAGATATTTCCAAGATAAAAGCTAGAGAATAAAAAGGAATAAATAAATATATAATGGAGTTATGGTCATGTTGACTTTGGGTATGGTTGTTTGAGACTTGGTTTCCTCTCACTCACACACACACAACCTCACTGTCATTCCAAGGCTCGGCCAGAACTGGCAGCAGCCCTCTCTCTCTCCAATTCTTCTTCTCTTCATGCTAAAAACCTTAATTTTCCTCACAAAAAATTCACAAATCCAACACTAATTTCTAGTTAATTATCACAAGATTTTTTCTTTGCCTAAACTAGCTTGGATCTTGATGAAAAGAAGCAATTTGGGAGGCAAAGTTTGCATGTTAGATCTCAAAATTTATGAGGTATAAATCTTAACCTTATTGTTAATTTGTTGGTTAATTTCTTTAGTCTAACTTATTTATGTTTTAAATTGGTTCTAATTTCAAGTTTGAAATTTTAAGAGAAGGGTTTGAGATCAAATTAAATTTTATATCACTTGATTTAGTTAGCAATGTGTAGTTTAATATCTTAAGACCTTGCAAAATCTAATCTAGTTGTTAATTTGCTAATCTTCACTTTTAATTGTCCTAATTAATTGTGCATGCAAACTAATTTTATAATTAGTGTGTAAATAGGTTAGATTAAAATATAGTAAATTATGGTGTGGCCTAATTAAGATATTACGTGAACATTGTGACCACTAGATTTGCTAAAACATCTAGATTTGAAAACAAATGGTTAATTGTTGCTTACTAGGTTTTTGGAAACAAATAGATTTTAATTAAGATTAAGGTTGGAATAAGCTACAATATTTTCCTATGATATATAACGTATTGTGGATGCACGATTGGTACGATTGGGAGCTAGGTTCAGGAATTTCCAAGTATAGCGACCCCTAGTTGTGGTTTGAGACGATGTCGTGTACGTTTTATGCACCAAGTGCCCACAAGTCTAACATGTGGCGTTAATTCTTTCGTACCGTTTATCTACGTGTCTCCTCAGAGTATCTAGCCTTATGTGTTGCATATGTATTGCATTGTGTAATTCTAAGATCGGTTGCGGAGACGTCGGACGCGGCGCAGAAAGGAAAGGCTGTTATTGGATCAGTTTAGCCGAGGCGTCCCGGTGAGTAGATGTACATATCTAAGGGGGGATGGATGGCGCGAGGTGCCCGATAGTCAGGATTACTAGCAGTGCTTGTATTTATATGCGTATTCTCCTAGTTATTCATCTCATTGCATTGCATCATCATAGATATATATGATATTATCTCATAGTACATTGCACCATTATCATTGGTTCATGTCACACGTGCACTATTCATGCGACACACACGCCTTTGGTAATTGCTGTTGGGTTACGGAAGCGCCCCGGCCACCAATCCGTGGCCAAATGTGGAACAAAAACTTTTAGAAACTGGCACTAACGGAACTCTAATCGACCGATCATACCATTAACCGTATACTAGTTCAAAAAAGGAGTTTAGAGAGGTTATACCGATCAATCCATGTCCTTCGGTATTCAACCTCTGTCCCAAGCTCCTCGCAGCTTCCCCGATCAAGTTTGATCTCCGGTCTCCCTCCGTCGAGGAAGATCCACGTCGAGGGTTCTTAATACGGGCTCCCGCTTCTAAACCAAAGCAACTCAAGCATCCAGTTTGCTAGCCTAGATGCCCAAGATGATGTAGAGAGTGTGTGTGAATACTTTGTCTCAAAACACCCAAGGATTCTCAACTCATGAGAGGGATAGGTGGAGGTTGAAGAAGATGACCATGAGAGGAATGTATAAGCTCAAGATAGATGCAAGTGAAGAAAATGTCTTTAAGTATTGTGTGTGATATTTTGTGAGCACATTTCCAACTAAAGAAAAAACCCAAGGCTAGAAAAGTATCTGCCTTCCTCATTAAAAATATCCCACACAATAATTATAGCCCCAAAAACAATCTATGTCACAATAAATATTCACAAGACCCAACGCCATGAGTCACCAAGTGCATTCACCATTAATCAAAGCACAAGGCCAAGACTTGCACTAAAACTTTCCACCAATTAAACATTCAAACTAAATGTTTAATCCAACAAAAAGAAATGGCATCAAGTAAAGAAATCTTGTAATGAATTATAAGAATACCCCTCATCTGTATATACATACCCGCATCCGTATTCCGACTGAATATGAATACAACGAGACGAAAGTAATCCAACAATATAATACTAGGATCCGGCTTAAACTAAAGCCCACTAGTATTATCCGTCCGATCATAATCCGTGCACTAGTGCACGTATATGATCGAACCTTTCCATAAAACCATACGGCCTCTACAACGTTTCACCCAAACCACGGAAACCCTCTGTGTGGGACTCTAAAGACTCGTCAAAATGATGGCAGTGGATTTAACCACAAGCACGTCAGTGGCACTAGCTGTACATAACAGCACCCCAGGTATTGAGTGAAAGTGAGGCCGACGAGCAAACTCATCCTGAAACCCTACTGAGCGTGACAGTGATAATATCCATACAGTCTGGTCCGTTCGTCTATGAGTATCGCATATCGAGTCTAGGGGGTAGATAAAGTCAGACCCGTAAAAACTTGACATTTAGTGTCGGCATGAAACCTATCACCAACTGAGAAACTACCGATCCTAGATCGGTAATTCTCATGTACCCCGGCCGAGGATTTCTGGTGATGGCCACCCGTGCACTCTTCGACCTCAACCCTAAATCCTGGGAGAGACGAATCCTCTAACGATCCATTTACTGCCACCATGTGGCTCGGGACTATACAAAACTAAAACCTGTTTGCACGACTCTTTTCAGCCGTGGCAGGGTAGTAATCAAAGCACAGTGGGAACTCACACGAGACAAATGATGATTTCAAGTCGATAGACTAACCTGTATACATGTCACTAGGGAACTGCTATCTGACAATAGATATAATACCAACTAGCATGTTCCCGGCGAGTCCGTCCGGTGTACTCATAACCCAATAAGCACATGTATACATCTTAGGTGAACCAACTGACACCAATGGCTTGTGAGACCGGCCAACGCCCCCTGTCAGGGTCTTGATCCGTATACACTAGTCTACTCTTGGAGTATCGATGCCCAGTCTCGAAACTCCCACGACTAGGGACACTTTAAGGATGTGCATATAGACCACCCAACTCTCACGTATATGATCGCCATCATACAGCTGATAGTCAAGCAAGAATCCTATGGGCTCTATCAACATGTAATACTGATCTGTAATGTCACCTGAAGCATGTACACGATGATAAAGACAAACCAGGTTGCATACTATCATCTCGAGTAAGACTGTTCTTCCGGTATAGGTCCTCCCTCAATCATTGCAATCACGTGCCTGCGATCCAATAATTGACTTGAGGGCACTATAGCCAACAATCTCCCACTTGCACTTAAGGCTAATTATTGCGGAGTCGCATACTCACAGCCCGTGTGTTACCGAACACCCAACTTCTCTACTAATCAGTTTCACAAAGCTCGTTTGTAAAACTATTGCGTTCGAGAAATAACCCCAGTGAGCAGATCCGCTCCAATGTTTCTTTATATGTCTCTCTTTATCTCAAGTTCGCGAAGAAAGCCATCTCCCTAAATGAGCAATACCTGTCTTAGAATATGTCTGGATATCTGATGGGACCCAGTTCATAAATGAACTCCAAATCCATAAAATTTCTTAGACTATATCGTCATCTGAATTTAATCAGTATCCTGCTCCATGCCTCCCTCAGTATCCATTAGGACCACCTGTCCAAACTACTGCCCCTCGTCAAGAGGGTAAACTATAACTCTGACAGTCACTTGGTCATCCAGGTCATCTTGGAAGCCTGGAATGATAACCGTCTCCCGAAGGAGGCTGCTGTTACCAAATCCCTAGAACATCTACTTATGTTCATAAACTGCTTCCGAATGTTTCTCCAGGATTGGATTAATATATAAACTTACTACATCTAGTGTAAAAACAACATCTGGTGTGGTACTTGACATCTCATGATTGACTCAATTGCCTAAACAAGTGATATTCCAATCATGCACATCCCTCTCACCTTTAACTATAAGACACCTTTAGAGAGGGTGACTCCATCATCTATAGGTACACCACCATGCCAGGAGTCGTCCATTCTAAAACACCTTTAAAATACTGTCTTAGTACCCAAATTGGTAAACTATCCAAATCTAGATCTAAAACCATAGATCCAGTAACCAGAATGCATGATATAATATCCATATCCTATGTGGAGAAACCACTGTATGGCGACCACAGTATAACCGAACGTAGTAAAGGAATTATACTTCCTGAAAAGTGTATGTCATCTAAATACCATGACATCACACCCTACTACCTTCTTAACAGATCCATCTCCTATTCTGATGAAGTCAAAGCCTATGACTGGCACATCAAAAATAGGTCATCTATCTCCACTATACCCTCTTTAGTCTATAAATAGATACAAGCTACGTGTCCACTATGCTTCCGCTGCTCCCTCTGACCATAACAACCCTCAGGCAGAGACATATACACGTGCACTTCTAAAGCTAGTTTTGAACGACGCTATACCCATCCTCATGTCGGGTCTCATAGTCTAAAACAGAAGTAATGATAAGTTTGGGTAAACAAGAACCTTCCTGTTGCCGTCTTTGAGGATACCGAAGTACCTCTCGGGCACCTGAGGTTACCCACCATATCTGCGGAGTAACTAATAGAATGTCAAACCCGATTGAATCTTTAGGTTCTATTAAATTTTCAGTAATCGTTTGTGCTTCTAAAATCACTTCCAGTTCTACCGTACTCACACTACTTTTTTCTAAAAAAGTCCATTTTACTAAATCTGTGGCGAGTCAAGAACAATATCACTATTGATATTCCAGATGGTAGAAAATTACCCCTCGTCATAGCCCGGGATAACCTACAAACGGCCATTACAGAAACGTGACTTGAGTCATCCAAAGTCTGGTTTTAAGCATAAGCCGGACAACTCCATATACCTTAACATCGTTAAGATATGAACCATTATATATACAATATAGAAACAAAGGCACCGATTTAATTGGACCCAGATTCAATTCATGCAGCTGTCTCTAGTGCATGAAAACTAAATGGAGAAACTCTGATCAGCATTACTAAACTTAGGAGTGCATCCAAATATGAATAACCTGAAAGAGAAGCAAGTTCTCAAAACCATTACTTTCAACTGAATACCAAACACAAGTATCTATATCTTCGATCACCTTGAAGAATCCTGATACTTGCAACACATGGTTCTCTACTTTATTCTTATACCTATAACTTCTCGAAACATGGACCTTGTATTTGTATGAAATACTTGTGTAAAACTGGAGAATACATAAGTAAATAGAATATAGTACGAGCACCAAACCCTCTGTCCTAATGGACACTGGACAGCATACAATACTTTGTATAAGTCCTCTGAGTTGAATAACTCAAACCCTGTGCGTCGTAGGTTGAAAACTGTACTATGGTTAAGAAGAATTACACCACTGTTTAATGCTCCTTACCCAATCATCAACTGATATAGGTAAATGTCATGGACATAATTTCAAAAATTTATATCTAACTTTATAAAATAAACGTATAGATATATCAGTTTGAAATTGGTGCATAACAACGGATATTCAAAACCAAATATTTGGGGTCCGGCAAAAACCTAGGCGATTTCCACAAATATCACCAATTACAATAAATTACGATATAATGAGGATATAATCACCTAATTCGCATTAACTTACTCCCACTCATCATCTATAAGCCATACAGATGTGAGAGTCAAACCTGGTAAATACATACCCTGGAGCAAGGATCTAATTAGAAAATCAGTTTTCTATGAACAACGCACAGTGAAACTGAAACACGAAAATGTTTCGAAGGGGTATCCGGGAATTCCTAGTAATGCTTCTTCCATTATCCAGATTCACGACTGTAACCGTATATTTTCTTGCCATCTCTACAAATCCCTTTATTTGTTTTTACTCATTACCTTCTGTACACCACCCTTAGGCTAAATGGTTTTCTTCCTTCCGTACCATTCGGCACATGCCTATGGTTTGGAAGAAGACTATCCAATAAGCATAATAGGTGTACTCTCCTAATCCTAGGAGCCCACACAACCTGAGAGAAGTTAAAGATAAAAGACAACTGAATAATCCTTATTCTATATCTCCTGAACCAGAATCAATCCTCGAACCGGAACAAGTTCCTTCGAGTTTGTATGTAACTATGCGACTGATTATCCAATAACAGTGCATCTTCGTAGTGATACGAGGTGTTCTGGAGAAATTCAAAGGTGAAGTAGGACTGGAGATGAAATACGTGGTTTGTTCGTAAATGATAGCAGTCGCAATTTACTTTTCCCTCTTTCTGATCCCTTTATTTTTCATTACATATTACCTTCTGTACACCACACTTAGGCTAATTAGTTTTCTTTCTTCCCTACCTTTCGGCACCCGCCTATGGTTTGGAAGAAGACTATCCAATAAGCGCATTAGGTGTACCCTTTCCTAATCCTAGAAACCCTCACAATCTGAGAGAAGGTAAATGGAAATGACAACTGAATAGTCCTATTCAATTTCTCCAGAACCGGAAACCATCCTCGAATCTGAAAAAAGTTTCTTCAAGTTTGTATGTAACTATACGATGGTCATAGCCAATAAATGTGGATCTTCATAGTGATACGTCAGGAGAAAAGCAAAGGGTAAAAGTAGGAGTGGCAATGAAGTATGCAACTTCGACAATCCAAAAGCCAGCTTTTTTTTAAGAAGGTACGGTTATCATGGTTACTGAGTTATAGTCTAGGGTCGGGCCATGGTTGCTGCCAAAGAGAGAGAGAAAAAACAACACTCAGCGTGCACTCTAACCTAGATCAGAATGGTTAATCACTTTCTCTATTCAGGATATCTCCCACTGTATCCTCAAATTCTCCTCCAAACCTGAAAGAAGAATTAGTCAGGATGATCTAAGATCACCCGAGGAGTAAACCAACTCATCAGTGGGTATCGGGATCCAACTATCATCGCATGATAACCTGATGGAATCCACTCAAGTTATCTCACTCCAAAAGGTATGCGCATGCCTGGAAAGTTTTCTTTATGTTTGAAACTCCCGATGTGATTTTTACCCCATGCTCTTATGACCTTGACGAAGGCCAACAAATCATAAGTCATATGTCAAGTTCTATCCGTCATTGTCCTGGTTAATTTGAACCCCTTGTACTCGCCCTTGACGAAGGCCAAGAAGGATGTACGAATGTCCCAAACTAACGCATCTATCAATGCAACAGAAAGGTAACAAGCAGCTACCATACCCTATGCCTTGACGAAGGCCAACAAACATAGCATGAATACTAAGTGCTATCCATCTGAAATGATAGAGGGCTACGAATGTTTTTTGGCGAAAAACCTTTAACGTAAAGAACTTGATATCGTTGAAGGAACCAGATAGCCTTTTACAAATATATAGTGGCGAAATCTTTTGCTAAAGAGGTCACTCTCGGTGAAGGGATCTCGGCTCTTTCCTTGTAGAATGAGGTGCAGGATATTCTCACTGAATACCGCGATGCAAAGCAAAAAGTAATCGACTATAGTGAAGTTATTACCCTGACACAAACTTCTGCTCAAGAGGTCACTCCCGGTGAAGGGATCTTGGCTTTTGCCTCGTCGAATAAGGTGCTGGATATTCATAACCGAATACCACTGTGCAAAACAAAAGAAAACGTCCTTGTAATAATAGCCTTTGAAAATTGTTCCAACAACATCGAATAGGTCTGTTTTTCTTGCATTGATCAGAATCAATGCAGTCCTATCAATTAATCACACCAGAAAAGAACGAAAATATAATGTACGTATATGCCATGCGCATTTGTCACTGGGTCCCGTCATCACCCGTTAGGTTACTTAACTAACAACAGAGCGGGGAGTGGACTAGCGCGGGTGTAAAACATGTACAACATCTACTAGTATGTATACAGCAACATATAATAATCACTCCAAGTATGATAAATGCAACATCACATAATAGCGATAAGCATCACAGAACAATACAGATAATCTGGGGGCCCCGGGTTTCCTTTGAGCCACAAGTGAAACCCGACGTTCCCCTGATCGTGTAGATAGCCTGAGCAATGAAAACCTAGACCCCTACGAGTGCGGAAAGTTACCCGCCAAAACCAGACGCGAGGCATCCCCCTTCAACAAAGTGAATGGGCCACCCGGCACTTCACGGAATCCGGTAACTTGAGCACACCACCTTGGGTTAACCTGTACCCCCTACGACAGCGGCGAATAGCCCGCCAATTCTAGAGTGAGGTCCTCTCCTTCTCAACGCCATGAGATGCGGACCCGTTGTCCTCAAGAACCCGGCTATCCGTGCACTCCATCGCGGGGTAATTCTAGTACAGAAAAGAAAAATATGTACAACCGTGACATCGACCTCAACCCGGTCGTGCCCGAAATAAATAATATACAAACAGGCAGTGACAGTAGTCCAAATGTTGGACGCTCGCCCCGCGATATCAAATGTAAAATTGTTAGTTATATGTATGCCCTAGAGGCCATTACTATATATAGGATCTATATTGTAGTGGATGCTTGGACATATATAGGGAGGACTTTTTTGCTCGACATGATAGTATGCTATCTGGTTGCTCTTTATCTTAACGTGTACACTGATTATCTCTCTGTTACATGTTGGTCAAGCCCTTAGGATGTGTACTTGACTACCTGGACTATGATGCGGATCATACTAGTGGGGACATGGTAGTCCATAAGTATATCCTTCAAGGTCCCTAGTCGTGGGTGTATCGAGACGGGGCATCGATATACCAGAGTAGACTAGCGTATACCTTCTCGACCCATACAGATGGGCGATGGATGATCCCATATCCATTGGTTTTTGACATCAGATATGATATACGGGTACTCAGTGGAGACTGGGTACACCGGACGGACTCGCCGAGAACTCCCAGATGGTATTATACCTTACGTCATATGGCAGTTCTCTGGTGACATTGGTACAGGTTAGTCTGTAGACCCGAGATCGTCATAGAGTCTTGTGTGATTCCCACTGTGCTTTGATATCCACCTTACCACGTCCAAGAGGGCATGCAAAACGGTGGTTTTTGGGTACAGTCCCGAATCACATGGAGGTAATGAGCGATAGGAGGGGATTCGTCGCTCCCGGTATAGGGAGTTGATATTGCGCTGTGTTCGATTGGCTATAACCAGAAATCCCTGGCCAGGGTTGCTGAGATTTACTGGTAAGTGTTATCGGTAGTATCTTGAACTGTTATAGACCAAATATCGACACGACTTATCAAGCTACTGGGGTCTGACGTTTACCACCCGTAGGTGAGATATGCGACATATCAGACGAGCAGATCGGACTGTACGGTAAGTGTTACTGGTTGGATTCACAGGAGTGTGAGCGAGCTTGCTCGTTGATCTTCTGATCGATCAATACCAGGGTGGCCGTTACGTTTAGCAGACCGCTTGCTGCTTGTGGGTGTTTGATATGATCATCACCTACTGCCGGCATATTGACGAGTCTTTAAAGTCCTACACAGAGGTTTCCTGGCTCAAGCGAAATGAAACAGGAGCGCATATGAGATATGTGCGGGACCGAGAATAATACCAGTATGTGATACTGAATTCTATTCTCGCGATTTCTATTATCGGACGGTTATATAAGATATAGCCGGGTTACCGAATCAAATGTTGATTCGAAACATTGATGCACTTGATATTAGTCGGTTATTTGCAGTATGACCGGATCCTTAAATCGAGTGTTGATTTAATGATTTAATATATAATTATATATTTGATATATTACTTTACATTAACTAGTATTTGTTCACTTAAGATTGGTTTTTCTCACTTGATTGTGCACATTGTATATATGATATATGTGTGTGCACTAGTTTGTATCATATTTGATGATACATGCAAACTTGGGTGTGTGTTTACTTTAAACAATGTTTAGGTTAATGGTTAGGGTTTTAACTTAATTATTTATTTTATTCATTTATTTTTGGGCAAGAAATAAAATGGTGGCTTCTTTTGTTTTTTACTTGAAGCTTCATGAAGCTTTGACCATTTTGTTTCTTTCCTTAACCTAACCATTCACCTAAACCCTAGTTTATTATCTACATGTGTTAAACTCACCCATGGTTGCATTATGATAAGACTTCACTTGATTTTCTATTTTTGATAATTCTTTTCCATTCTTTTCTTCTTCATCTTCTTCATGAAAAGAAAAAAGCTTGCTAGAAAATTTCAAGTGTTGAAATCAAGTGAGAAATCCAATTCTAAAGTGAACCCACTTCCTATTTCTTCATCCCCTACCACTTTCCATGTAGTATAAGGTGTTTTCTTCAGATGTTTCATGACTTTGTGAAGGTGGAGCTTGAGCTTGAGTTGCCTCGACGTAGATCATCTTCGGCATCGAAGTCAACGACCTAGCCCGCCCATTTCTCCGATGAAACCGACGATAGAGTCCGGGATTCCGATGATCGCAGTGGAGGGACATCAACACGGAGCTAGAGAAGTAGTGGAACGGATCTACAAAGGTTGTATTTCCATTCACTTAGTAGTTAAGTTGTTAACTTGCTTGTAGTTTCGCCTATCCTCTAGTTAACGAACGCATTAGGGTTTCTCGGCACATAGAAAATTTTGAACTGGCCAGGTTTGATCAGTTGTAGAACCTCATGGGTGTGCCTAGGAACCCTACAGTGGTATCAGAGCCTAGCTAGAGTTTTAGGCGAAGTGTTGACGAAGTTTGAGATCCGATCGAACCCCGAAACCCCGATCAAAACCCTTCTCTGTACATTTTTTCAAACTGTGGATTTTTGTGAATTAAAAATGCTCAAAAAATTAAGCAGGAAAATCTAAGAATTACTGTGAAGTATGGACCTCTAACACAAAAATTTGACCGCGTAACCGCGGCCAAACCAAGGGTCTGGCGGCGGTTCCGCGGCCAAAATTGTGAATTAGTCCCTCAAACTTCACATATTTATTAATAGGTCCTTTCTTGTCATTTTTTTCTGGGAATTTTTTAATTCCACTCAAGTGTTGAGTTTTCTAGTGTTTTATTGGGGACTCGTTAATTCGATCGGATAATTTAACTTCGTTTATGTTTTTCCGTATGTTTTGGAAACTGTTAAAAAGTTCGACCGGATAAAAATACCCATTTTTTCCCCTGCCAGGAAATTTCCAAGTGTTGGATTTTTCCGTAGTTTAAGAACGTTCTAAGTAGTGCAAGTAACGTGATGGACCCTCTAGAAGAAAACAAACCTTAGCTCGATTATGTGACCGTCTTGAACTGCCCTTTGAACCTTAGAGTTTGGGGCAGTACGGCATGCCACATGTGAGGCGTTGGCTTGACCCTTCTACGGCTGGACCGTTGGTACTGTGGCATAAAGTGAATGTTTTTAAACTTATTTCATGTGTTGAGCTGTTTCAGGAAAACTTGGGTGTTTGATTGTTCAATCGGAAAGTTTAACATTTTTTATTTATCTGGATGTGATACAATATTTGGAATCCACAAGTAGTTATGAGATAACTAATATGAATGTTATAAACATAGCACTTTAGTCTCAAATGATCGGTTGCCACGGGATTTTGATGTGATCAAAAGTCCGTCGCAATCACATAGCGTACGCGGATACTCGCCGGATAAACTTAATAGACAGCTACACCCCTTAGCCCCGACCAAGTGACTGTAGGAGAACCCCGTCGCCGAAAGCATCCGTTCGGGTGCTCGCGGTAGCGGTGTTCCTCCTTAGTGCACTTCGTCGACGGCATCGGGGGTGTGGCCGTTTACTAAAGCTTGCGACGAGCATTCGATCAGGATGTCGGGAAACTTGTTGAATTGCCCGACTTGATATTGAAAAGTATTTTCGATAAATAAGACTAAAATGCGGGGTTTATAATTGTTAGGCATGTGATGTATAAGGAATTCTGATGGTTAGGCATGCGATGTCTGAGTAGGTTGCGGATTCCAACTGTTGTAGTTTTACATTTTTTTTTGTGACCGTAAGTGTAATATGTGATATCGCCGGTTTCGTTGCTATATGTCAACGACAATTGGGATACGCATGTATACTTACGTTGATGACATGTGATGTTATGTGTTGCTGGATATGTTATATTGGATCATCGTGTTTGAATAGCCGGGGGGTTTTATGTGAGATGAGTGTTTTCATTTTCCTTCATGTAAAAACTTGTATGTAATATTCTTTTATTGGGGCAGTTTCAGGTTGCGGAAGATGTCACCATTGTATATTATTTACTTTTCCGCACTAGGATAGACCTAAGGAGGAGGGCACAAGTTTCCGGGTTCTGGAGTCCAGTGGGAGACCAACTCGAGGAGTCGAGTCCGGGTCTCCTAACTCTAGAATTGGTAGGGTTGCTTGCCGCTCTCGTAGGTGTCTAGGGGTGTGGGTTTGGCTATTCATCATGACCGTGGAATCCGTGTTTTATACTGGCTCGTATTAAAACACGGACGGCCTAGTATATCCAATGTTTCATATGTTTCTTCTGCTGCGATATCTGTGATGTGATCATTTGATGTTCTGTGATAAATACTGTATATAGTATATATGATATATTATATAGACGTTGCTTATGTTTTGCACTCGTGCTAGCCCTGCCCCGCTCTGTCGTTAGTTACCTAACCTAACGGTGCACGAGGGGACATCGAGGCGAATGCGGATGGCATAAGTGTACGTCATATTTATCTGTGATGTTTAGGTGATTTAAATGATGGGATTTCATTAATGTGATTAATGAAATAAAAGAAACCTAAAAGATGTTGTGGAATCGAATCTTCAAAAACAGGTAGCTACAGTTCTTGCTTTGCATCGCGGTGTTCCTTGTAGAACATCCTACACCTTATTCGATAAGGAAAGGGCCGAGATCCCTTCACCAGGAGTGACCCATTTAGCAATAACTGGCAGATGCAACACCCCTCGGTTTGTCTTTTGATTGCTTTTGGAGTTTTTTTCTTTGCATAGTGATATATGTGATATATCCTGCACCTTATTCGATGAGGAAAGGGCCGACGATCCCTTCATTGGGAGTGACCCCTTTAGCAAAACTAGAAAAGCCTCAAAAGCACTCCATTTTAAAATCATTTGATTCTACAACGATATCAAGTTCATTATGCAATAGGTTTTCAGAAAAACCTATCGTAGCCCACCGTCATTTCAGATAAGGACTGTTTAGTATTCGTGCTGCGTTTGTTGGCCTTTGTCAAGGCGTAGTGTGCGGTAGCTGAATAGTACTTACCTGCTTATGCATATGATGCAGATTGGATTAGGGTAATCGAGCGACCTTGTTGGCCTTTGTCAAGAGCCTTTCGGGTGGGTTTAATTCAATCAAGAAATGACGGGTTGAACTTGACTAGCAGCCTATGGTTTGTTGGCCTTTGTCAAGGTCATAGGAGGCTAGGGGCAAAATATTATCGGGAATTTCAAGTGTTGAAATTTGGAATGAGATTGCATACCTTCTATAAGATAGTTGGATCCCGATACCCGCTGCGAGTAAGAGTTACTCCTGGGAGAGTTTTACACATTACAATTAGCCGATCTAGTAGGTGTCTAGAAAGGTGTAAACGGGGTTACGCTTCTGGAAAAACGAGATTTACTTTAATTAGGTCCGTGCGAAAGCACGAGGAACCTCCCTCAAAGTAGCGACACTGGCCTGGCTGAAAGATTGGCGAACTTGTAGGGTGTAATTAATCCCGGCTAGTCTTTCCTTTTAGGGTTTGAAGGAAGATTTGATAAAAACAGTGGGAGCGATCCTGATTAGATAAAATAATAACCAATCTGATCTTGCAAAAGCGCACGCAGAGTATTTTCTTCTCTCTCTCTCCAAGTAGCGACCATATCACGCCTTAATCAAGATAATAATATGGATGTATTGACCGAACCTGCTTGTTATACTGAACTGGGGAACGTTGGTCCCACTCCAACTTATAATTGTTATAAGACAGAGCAGGAAATTGGGGAATACCAGATTTCCCGTGCCGCCCAAACGAAGAAAGTGCATGTTGATGCATCATCTTCGAGTGTGTTCGTTACATAGAACTGTTTCTCAGTATCCTTTACGTCCTGAGTATGTAATACCGGATCAGGATCTCGCATATGTAATCTGTTACATGGGCTACAGATAGGTAGAGAACTGAGAACGGGTGATAAGTTTCATGAGACAGAAAACGGTGCAAGTGTTGCAGCCAAGTCTGTTGGTCACTGTCACCCTGTATGACCAGTACATTGATTCTGAACGAATGTTATTAGATACTGAACCTGATATACAAAATCATATCAGTCTCTTTATTAGTAAAGAAATGATAAAATTTTGTATTGTTGGATAATGTTTTGAACATTTCCTATATCAAAAGTTGATCGGTTCAGGTACGTTATCTAAAAGCATTGATGTTCGAAATCAAACTACAGTTCTTAGTATACAGAACACACACGAGAGGAAGAGTTCAGAAATGAACAAATCCTTCCTGAGGCATTGTAGACTAGGTCATATCAATGCGACCCGACTAGCTGAAGTTACATTAAGATGCATATTTAAATCAGTTTGAATTTACATCTTGTGAAACTTGCTAGTCATGTTACAAAGATAAGATGACCATAGCTCCGTTTACTGGAAACAGAGAAAGAGTTAATGAACTCTTGGGATGACACATGTTGATGTATGTAGGTCCCCTGTCTATACATGCCAAAACCGGTTCTTTGTACTTCATTACATTCTCTGAAGATCTCTCAAGATTCAGACATATATTCTTGTTGAAATACAAGTCCGAACCCTTTGAGATATTCACAGAATATAAGTTAGAAGTAATGAACCAAAACGGGTATAAGTATTATGTCCTTTGATGTGATCAAGGAGGAGAATACTTGAGCACGAAATTCCTGGATTATTCTAAAAGAGAATGAGATTCTCTCTCAGCATTACTCCTCCGTATACACCACAACACCTCGGTGTATCGGGGCGGAGCAGTCACACCCTATATGATATGGTGCGCTCTATGATGAGTACTACTGAGTTACCTATTTCTTTTTGGGGGTTATGAACTTGAGTAGCTGCATACCTATTGAATTGGGTTCGAATCAAATCAGTGCCTACCACTCCATATAAGATATGGTATGGGATGAACCTATCTCTTAAGTAAGTTAAGATTAGGGATTGTCCGGCCTATGTCAAAAGCAAAATTCGGACAAGATCATGGCAAGCTCAGTTCTGTACAACTGGAAAGGTTCCAGCTATATAAACTACAGACTGATGATTTGACAGAACCAAAGGATTCAATAGTCCCCGACAAACCTCAGCCTCTCCGCCGATCTGTTAGGGTTCCTCATCCGCCTGAGAGATACTTCGGTTTGTCGATGACAGTAGGAGCGAGGAATGCATCATGAGATGATGACCCAACTAGTTTCGAGCAGGCCATCGAGAGTAGGGACTCTGTAAGAATTGCTGGATGCTTAGCGATCTGAGATGGAATTCTTGTACACCAGTAAAGTATGGACTTTGGCTGCTATATCTGAAGGGTTAAATCCCCATTAGGAGCAAGTATATCTTGAGAAGATTACTTGGTATAGATGGAAAAGTTGAGACTTTCAAAGCTAGACTTGTTAAAAGTTTGCATCACTGACCAGGTATGTATTATGATGAAAACTTTTCCAGTAGCTAAGCTTAAGTCCATCCAGATCCTACTTGCCACGGCTACATACCATGACTACGATATCTGGCGGTTGGGAGTCATGACTGCTTTTCTAAATGATGTTTTAGAAAAGCGCGTCTATAAGTACACAGCCAGAGGGCTTCGTAGACTGTGGGAGCAGCTGAAACGTGAGAAAGATGTTTTATGTGATAAAGAAGGCATCGCGGAGTTGGAACGTCTATTTTGATGTGTTAGTAAAAGAGTTTGACTTCATCAAAATGGTAGATGAACATTGTATATACAAAAAGGTAGTAGAGAGTATGGTGGTGATCCTCATAGAGTACATGGATGACATACTCTTGATAGGGAAGGAGTTTCCTATGCTACGCTCGGTCAATCTCCGCTTATCACAAGGATTCTCCATATAGGATCAAGATGATATCTCCTAAATCCTGGGTTTTTGATCTATGAGATAGATCTAATTGGATGTTAGGATTCTCACTAGATGTAGTGAGATGGAATCAATCGATCATGGGGAGAATCACTGGAATGGTTCCAGGGTGATAAGGACGACTGAATGTCAGTCACAGGCATTGTCTTTACCCTCAGTGGAGGGACGGTATGTTGGAAGAGTTCAAAGCTAGATACCGTGACATACTAAACGATAAAGGCTGGATTTATCGCTATTTAAGTTGCTACCAAAGAGGCAGTCTAGATGTATATTAGTTCCTGAGATGAACTTCGTTCCAACCATTGTGAGACAATGGAGTTGTGGCTTATGCCTAGGAACGCCGGTCCCATCAGTGATCCAGACATATTCTGAAGCAGCATCACCTGATCATGGAGATGGTTGATCTCCAGGGTGATCGAGGTTTGAAGAGTAGACTCAGAGGACAACGCGGCGGATCCACTCACAAAGGCCTTTTCCCAGAGAGAGACTTTCATGGGATGGTTGAGTATTAGATACTGCAACCACAGCTACAGATGGCCCTAGTGCAAGTAGGAGAATGTTAGTTATATGTATGCCCTAGAGGCCATTACTATACATAGGATGTATATTGTAGTGGATGTATGGACATATATAGGGAGGACTTTCTTGCTTGACATGATAGTATGCTATCTGGTTGCTCTTTATCATAACGTGTATACTGATTGTCTCTCTGTTACATGTTGGTAAATCCCTTAGGATGTGTACTTTACTACCTGGACTATGATGCGGATCATACTAGTGGGGTCATGGTAGTCCATAAGTACATCCGTCAAGGTCCCTAGTCATGGGTGTATCGAGACGGGGCATCGATATACCAGAGTAGACTAGCGTATACCTTGTCGACCCATACAGATGGGCGATGGATGATCCCATATCCATTGGTGTTTGACATCAGAGATGATATACGGGTGCTCAGTGGAGACTGGGTACACTGGACGGACTCGCCGAGAACTCGCAGATGGTATTATACCTTACGTCAGATGGCAGTTCTCTGGTGACACTGGTACAGGTTAGTCTGTAGACCCGAGATCGTCATAGAGTCTAGTGTGATTCCCACTGTGCTTTGATTTCCACCTTACCACGTCCAAGAGGGCGTGCAAAACGGTGGTTTTTGGGTACTATCCCGAATCACATGGAGGCAATGAGCGATAGGAGGGGATTCGTCTCTCCCGGTATAGGGAGTTGATGTTGCGCTGTGTTCGATTGGCTATAACCAGAAATCCCTTGCCAGGGTTTCTGAGATTTACTGGTAAGTGTTATCGGTAGTATCTTGAACTGTTATAGACCAAATATCGACACGACTTATCAAGCTACTGGGGTCTGACGTTTACTACCCTTAGGCGAGATATGCGACATATCAAATGGACAGACCGGACTTTACGGTAAGTGTTACTGGTTGGATTCACAGGAGTGTGAGCGGGCCTGCTCGTTGATCTTCTGATCGCTCAATACCCGGGTGGCCGTTACGTTTAGCAGACCGCATGCTGCTTGTGGGTGTTTGATATGATCATCACCTACTGCCGGCGTATTGACGAGTCTTTAGAGTCCTACACAGAGGTTTCCTGGCTTAAGGGAAACGAAATAGGAGCGCATATGAGATATGTTCGGGACAGAGAATAATACCAGTATGTGATACAGAATTATATTCTCACGATTTGTATCATCGGACGGTTATATAAGATATAGCCGGGTTACCGAATCAAATGTTGATTCGATACATTGATGCACTTGATATTAGTCGGTTATATGCGGTATGACCGGATCATTAAATCAAGAGTTGATTTAATAATTTAATGTATAATTATATATTTGATATATTACTTTAGATTAACTAGTATTTGTTCACTTAAGATTGATTTTTCTCACTTGATTGTGCACATTGTATATATGATATATGTTTGTGCACTAGTTTGTATCATGTTTGATGATACATGCAAACTTGGGTGTGTGTTTACATTAAACCATGTTTAGGTTACTGGTTAGGGTTTTAACTTAATTATTTATTTTATTCATTTATTTTTGGGCAAGAAATAAAATGGTGGCTTCTTTTGTTTTTTACTTGAAGCTTCATGAAGCTTTGACCATTTTGTTTCTTTCCTTCACCTAACCATTCACATAAACCCTAGTTTATTCTTTACATGTGTTAAGCTCACCCATGGTTGCATTATGATAAGACTTCACTTGATTTTATATTTTTGATAATTCTTTTCCATTCTTTTCTTCTTCATCTTCTTCATGAAAAGAAAAAAGCTTGCTAGAAAATTTCAAGTGTTCAAATCAAGTGAGAAATCCAATTCTAAAGTGAACCCAATTCCTATTTCTTCATCCTCTACCACTTGCCATGTAGTATAGGGTGTTTTCTTCACAAGTTTCATGACTTAGTGAAGGTGGAGCTTGAGCTTGAGTTGCCTCGACGTAGATCATCTTCGGCATCGAAGTCAACGACCTAGCCCGCCCATTTCTCCGATGAAACCGACGCTAGAGTCCGGGATTCCGATGATCGCAGCGGAGGGACGTCAACTCGGAGCTAGAGAAATGGTGGAACGGATCTACAAAGGTTGTATTTCCATTCACTTAGTAGTTAAGTTGTTAACTTGCTTGTAGTTTCGCCTATCCTCTAGTTAACGATCGCATTAGGGTTTCTCGGCACATAGAAAATTTTGAATTGGCCATATTTGATCAGTTGTAGAACCTCATGGGTATGCCTAGGAACCCTACAGAAATAAAACTAAACTGTACTAACATTGCACCCAAGCTATCAACCACGACGAATCCGCAACAACACAGCACAACACAGAACATCAACGTGAATGTTACGTTCGCAAACCCGTCTAAAATAACTATAGCAATTAGGCAAGATGTATCGCTCTAATGGCATTCACGGTCGAAGATAGAAATGTATGTACTATAAACATTAAACTGTGTTAGAAATATCGAGTTCGAAATAACCCCAAACTTGAGAATAAAACATATCCAAACTGGGATAAACTAGCAATACCACTGAACTAATATTCCGGAGACTAAAGCATAGTACAAAATGCAAGCGCCAACTCCAATCCCGGACCGTCCAAACCGATTTTTAGACCAATGTGGCCGGGTCAATAATTGAATCTGGGGCTCGTGTTTGGTGTGTGCTCTAGTGGTCATACAAGTAATCTTCTGTAGTTACTAAAATATTTTTAGAAGACCAAAAAAAATTCGACAGAAACTGGAATGTGTAGGGTATTGATTTGGAGTCGTTTCGGTTTCAATACTTTAACATCATCTAAACAAACTAGTATGCGGTTAATGGGTTGGCTCTGATAGAATTTTGGGTTACAGCAGCGCCCCGGCCATCAATTGGTGGTGAAATGCGGAACAAAAACTTTTAGAAACCTGCGCTAACGGATCCCTAATCGACGGATCGTGCCATTAACCCTATACTGGTTCTACAAAAGGAGTTTAGAGAGGTTATACCGATTGATCCGTGTCCTTCGGTCTTCAACCTCTGTCCTAAGCTCCTCGCATCTTCCCCGATAAAGTTTGATCTCCGGTCTCCCTCCATCGATGAAGATCCACGTCGAGGGTTCTTTATACGGGCTCCTGCCTCTAAACCGAAGCAACTCGAGCATCCAGTTTGCTAGACTAGATGCCCAAGATGAAGTAGAGAGTGTGTGTGAATACTTTTTCTCAAAACACCCAAGGATTCTCAACTCATGAGAGGGATGGGTGGAGGTTGAAGAAGATGCCCATGAGAGGAAAGTGTGAGCTCAAGATAGAAGCAAGTGATGAAAATGGATTAAGTATTGCGTGTTATATTTTGTGAGCACATTTCCAACTAATGAAAAAACCCAAGGCTAGAAAAGTATCTGCCTCTCCACACTAAAAATATCCTAGACAAAAATTATATCCCCAAAAATAATCTATGTAACAACAAACGATCACAAGACCCAAAACCATGAGTTACCAAGTGCATGCACCATTAATAAATACACAAGGCCAAGACTTGCACTCATACTTTCCACCAATTAAACATTTAAACTAAATGTTTAATCCAACAAAAAGAAATGGCATCAACTAAAGAAACCTTATAACGAATTACAAGAATACCCCTCATCCGTTTATACATACCCGTATCCGTTTTCCGACTGAATACGAATACAACGAGACGAAAGTAATCCAATAATATAATACTAGGATCCTTCTTAAAGCAAAGCCCGCTAGTATTATCCGACCGATCATGATCCGTGCACTAGTGCAGGTATATGATCGAACCCTGCCATAAAACCATACGGCCTCTACAACGTTTTGTCCGAACCAAGGAAACCCTCTGTGTGGGAGTCTAAAGACTCATCAATACGCTGGCAGTGGGTTTAACCACAAGCACGTTAGTGGCAATAGCTGTACGTAACGGCAGCCCAGGTATTGAGCAAAAGGGAGGCCAACGAGAAAACTCATTCTGAAACCCTACTGAGCCTGACAGTGACAATATCTGTACAGTCTGGTCCGTTCTTCTATGAGTATCGTATATCGAGTCTAAGGGGTAGATAAAGTCAGACCCCTAATAACATGTCATTTAGTGTCGGCATGAATCATATCACCAACTGAGAAACTACCGATCCTAGATCGGTAATTCTCGTCTACCCCGGCCGAGGATTTCCGGTGATGGCCACCCGTACACTCCGCGACCTCAACCCCCAATATCGGGAGAAACGAATCCCCTAACGATCCACTCATTGCCTCCATGTGGCTCGGGACTGTACCAAATTAGAACTGTTGGCCAACACTTTTGAGCCGTGGTAGGATAGTAATCAAAGCACAGTGGGAACTCACACGAGACAAATGACGATCTCAGTTCGATAGACTAACCTGTACTCATGTCACCAGGGAACTGCTATCTGACAATAGGTATAATACCAACTAGCATGTTCCCGGCAAGTCCGTCCGGTGTACTCATAACCTAATGAGTACATGTATACATCTTAGGTGAACCAACTAACACCAATGGCTTGTGAGACAGGCCACCTCCCCTCGTTGGGGTCTCTATCCGTATACACCAGTCTACTCTTGGAGTATCGATGCCCAGTCTCGAAACTCCCATGACTAGGGACACTTTAAAGATGTGCTTATAGGCCATCCAACTCTCACGTATATGATCGACATCATACTGCTGGTAGTCAAGCAAGAATCCTATGGGCTCTATCAACATGTAATAGTGACCTGTAATGTCACCTGAAGCATCAACAAGAATCCTATGGGCTCTATCAACATGTAATAGTGATCCGTAATGTCACCTGAAGCATGTACACGATGATAAAAACAAACCAGATAGCATACTATCATCTTAAGTAAGACTGTTCTACCGATATAGGTGCTCCCTCAATCATTGCAATCACGTGCCTGCGATCCAATAATTGACTTGAGGGCACTATAGCCAACAATTGCTATGTCACGAACACTATAGAACTTGCTTAGGATCGGTATCTGTGCATTGCATCATATATGATCGGTAGACTTGTACTTGTATAGTCATTTCATCAAGATGGATACGTAAGATTGTTAGTCATATATACATACCTCATAGCATCATGATTCATGCATAGTTTCTGGCCGTACTTCGCATGGTATATACTATCGTATCATCGACCTCCATCATCACTGACATGTTTACATATTCTGATTCTTCTCAAGGATTTCAGTATATATGAGATTTATGGATTTTGGGGAAACCGCAAGTATTTTAATAACGTATTACCATTTTAAAATGTAAGTTGTTGTTTTCTCATGATATGATGTGTGTAGCATCCACCATGTGTTTCTCGGTTCTTGAGCAGTATCATATACCCGATTCGAGGAGGGGGATGCACCGTCTGCGGGTATATGGTGGACCCGGTGCGTTACCTCGGGGCAAGAAGATCGCATAGATGACTTTGAGCCCGGCAGGGGTGCACCACCGACCGGTTATTTTTTATGCAGCAGATATCCGTAGGATAAGGACATAGTCGTGGGATTTGAAGATATGGGTCAATCCGGACTGACGGAGCCCGAGATATTGGGATATTGAGACATTGAGATATTGAGATGTTGAGACATTGAGATATAAAGATATTGAGACAATATGATGTTGGGATATATATATATTGTGTCGATGTTTGACACGGATTTTCTGTTGATTTAATTGATGATACTTCAGTTTATTGCACAGAGGTTTTTCTAAGATAAGAACAAAGATTTTCTCATAGGAGACTTGTTCAGGTTTAGTGTTTGATTATGCATTCATGTTAGTATATCGTATCGTATCGATATGCGTAGGTTGAGACGCATTTGCGTGTATGCTTACGATATCCTTAATAGATGTTACTTACTACTCACGAGTTGGCAACTCACCCCCGTTGTGCTACAGTATCTTGCAGGTTCGACTCGTCAGCGCAGTAGCGGCGGGCGTACTTCCTCTTTTTGCTTCATTGCATCGATTTGAAGCTTTGCTCATAGGTGGGTTGCGAGGATACTTTTGTTCCATCTTGTATTATTATTTGTATCTAGTATACTCCATCTACCCTTGTATATTGGACTAGACGGTGAGACTCGTGAGACTTGTAATTGTGGTATTTGGTGTCGATGCTCACTTGAGCCGAAGTGGTGTTTCTCATTTCTTGCTTTCAGATGCTTATTTCGCACTTTGATAAACATATTACATGTGGTTTTGATTCCGCCATTGGCGAAGAGCTAGCTCCCGTTTAGAGATGCCTTTACTCATTATTTATATGTATTTTCATGTGTTGTACCCGTTTGAGGGCCAGTTTTTACAAAGGTGTCACGTCCCGAAAGTACGGAATATGACCGGCACTTAAACTACGAACGTCTCAAGGCGTACGTATTCTAAGTAAGCCGAAAACCCAGAAATCCAAACCAAGAAAAGTAGTAGAAAGTAGGAAAACCAATTTAAATCAAGAAGTTTTAATAGCATAAGCCGAATTATGCGTTTTATAAAAAGATCAAATATTTCCTGGAAATTTCGGCAGAGTATTCTTTGTAAATACAGGCCCCCAAACGGAATACAACATGAATAGTATACGAAATCAAATAAAGGCATCCCTAAGCGGGAGCTAGCACTTCATCAAACGACGGCCACAACCACACAACAATATAATATACAACGCCGAAAGGCGAGGATAACAACAGAAAAGGAAACTCAAAACAACATGGAATTCGTATAAATACAACGCGCGACTCTAAGGTCGATAGAATAAACAACACTGGTCTTTATCTCTGAAATAATTACATGTTTGGTTGATGGAACTTCTAGATATAACAGAATAAGAATATACAAGATATATAATGGGGATACGATACAAGTAAACCCACCTACTAGCAAATCACCCGAAGGAAACTATGTCCGCAAGCCGTAAAGAAACCTGTACGGCAAACCTGCAAGAAACTAGGGCACAACGGGGGTGAGTTGCCAACTCGTGAATAGAAAAACATCTACGAATAGTGTAAGTCCACGTTGCGACCCCCGGTTCTTACAGGGAGGCGGAAACGGTATAAAATCAAAATTTTAACGCAAGAGGCAACATGGACTAAGCTAGGTCGGGATCTTTACCTAAACTAAAACTAGCATACTAAGCTAAAGATATTTAGCTACTCGGATGAAGATGGTTATACCTAAACTTGAACTCCTTCTCTTCAAGCTCCGATGGTGGTTCGATGGCTCCTTCTCGTTGTCTCCGTACGCCGAAGATAGATCCACTTGAAAGCTCCAACCTTTAGCTCCTTCTTCGTTCTTTGAACAAACTAGTTCACTTGGTTTGCTAAACCTAGTGAACTAGAATGAGTAGAGATGATTTAGAATGGGATTTTATCTATGGTTCTTGATTCTCAACTCATGAGACAAGAGAACCATAGATCAATAGAGGGAGCAAGAGGTTGAGGGTGAGAGCAAGAGGAGAGCTCAAGAACAAGAGAGAGAATGAGCAAGAAAGAATGAGCAACTCTTTTGTCTTTCACCCTCTCATAATCCAAAGTGATCATAACTCATCATATCAAAAAAGTCTTATGTGATGGTTTGAAGCAACCATAAGCTTATCATGTCATGCACTCATTTTACTCAAATGAGCAAGCAAGAAAAAGTCTTTGGCATGAAATGATAACCATGGTTATCATGATGGTCAACTAGTCAAGCCTAGTCAACCGGTCAACAAGTCAACAAAAGTCAACAAGTCACCAAAGTCAACAAGTCAACAAAAGTCAACAAGTCAACAACCATATCATCATAATACTTAATTAATATAATAGTTAATCACATATCATATTCTCATTAGGGTTGAGCATAAAGTCAAAAAGTCAACGGTCAACTGTCAACAACCCTAATGAGAATCCGCTGCCTCTGCCTTCCTGTCAACTGTGCATACACACCCGCATCCGCGTTCCGAGGAACACGAATGCAAACAGGATAAATCCAATCCCAAAAGGTACACTAGGATCTGGCTTAAACCAAAGCCCGCTAGTGTAAACTGTCCGGACACTGTACGTGCACAAGTGCACGGATGTGACCGAACCCTGTCGCAAAACCATGCGACCTGTCGCAATACCATGCGACCTCTACTCTTTTGCCTAAAGGCGAAAAGCTTTCTGCGTGGGACTCTAAAGACTCGACACTACGCTGGCAGTGGGTTTAACCACAGACCGCAAGCGGCACTAGCTGTGCGTAACGGTCCCCAGGTAATGCCGACAAGAAGACGGACGAGGCGAAACCCATCTGAACTCCTACTGAGCCTGAGTGTGACATTCTCCGTACAGTCCGGTCTGTTCGTCTGATACATCGCATGGCGGGCCTAGGGGGCGATAAACGTCAGTCCCCCAATAGCGGTACAAGTCGTGCCGGAGTGAAGCCCAATACACCCTGAGATAACACTGGAAACCTACCAGTATATCTCGTTTGCCCTGGCCAGGGACTACTCGTGTAATGGCTCTCCTAGACACAGCGCGATGTCAACCCCCAATACCGGGAGAGACGAATCCTGTATAACCGTCACTGCCTCCAAGTGCTTCGGGACTGCACCCAACCACCACCTGTTTGCACGACTCCTTTGAGCCGTGGTAGGGTAGTGATCAAAGTACAGTGGGAACACACCCGAAGCGAAGTGACAGTGTCAAGTCAGCGGACTAAGCTGTACTCATGTCACCTGGGAACTGATAACTGACGATAGGTATAATACCAACTAGTCAGTTCCCGACGAGTCCTGTCCAGTGTACCCGTAACCTAACGAGCACCCGCATACTATCTCAAGTACGACGTACTGACGGCTGTGGGACAGACCGTCTCCCACACTGGGATGAGAAGCGCATGCGCTGGTCTACTCCGGAGTATCGATGCCCTGTCTCGATAGTCCTGCGACCAGGGACCTGCATAAGGATGTGCTTATAGATTACCCAGCCCCACTAGTGTGACGGCCATCACATCGCTGGTAATCAAGCAAAGATCCTAAGGGCTCTACTAATGTGTATAGGCGATATACAAAAATAAACACATGTACACATTGAAGTAGAAACAAACCAAGTAGCATACTACTATTTTGAGCAAGATTGTATATACAAGGTGAATATCCCAAGCATCCATTAAGTAATATACAAACTAGTATGATACAGTAATGGCCTCTAGGGCATATACACTAACAATCTCCCACTTGCACTAAGGCCATGTACTGGCGTATCTAAGACCTATCATCTCGATCAGCCGCTCGAACTGAGTCTGGGGCAAGGCCTTGGTGAATGGATCTGCAGTGTTGTCTTCTGAAGCGACTCTCCGAACCTCGATCTCCTGGCGATCCACGATCTCCCTGATCAGGTGATACCGCCTCAAGATGTGCCTGGATCTCTGATGGGACCTGGGTTCCTTCGCTAAAGCTATAGCCCCGTTGTTGTCGCAATACAGAGGTATTGGATCAACAATGGACGGAACCACCTGAAGTTCTTTCAAGAACTTCCTCATCCAAACAACTTCTTTTGCGGCATCAGATGCAGCGATGTATTCCGCTTCCATCGTCGAGTCTGCAACGGTTTCCTGTTTGGAACTCTTCCAACACACCGCCCCTCCATTGAGGGTAAAGACAAAACCCGACATGGACTTGGAATCATCCTTGTCACTCTGGAAGCTGGAGTCAGCAAAGGCCTCGATCTGGAGGTCTTTTCCGCCATACACCAAGAACATCTCCTTAGTCCTTCTCAGGTACTTGAGAATGTTCTTTACCGCTATGCAGTGTTTCTCCCCAGGGTTAGACTGATACCGGCTTACCACACTCAGTGCATAAGCTACATCCGGTCTGGTACACAACATCGCATACATTATAGAGCCTACCGCAGAAGCGTAGGGTATAATAGACATGCGATCCCTCTCTAAATCAGTCTTGGGAGACATCTCTTTAGAGAGGGTGATCCCGTGACAAGCCGGTAGGTTACCGCGCTTGGAATCTTCCATACTGAACCTCTTCAGTATGGTGTCGATGTACCTGGACTGCGAAAGTCCTAATATCCTCTTGGATCTATCACGGTAGATCCAGATACCCAGAATGTATGAGGCATCACCCAGGTCTTTCATGGAGAACCTGTGTGACAAGAACCCCTTGACAGATTGTAGCATAGGAATGTCATTTCCTATTAAGAGAATGTCGTCCACGTATAAAACGAGGAATACTACAGTTCTCGCTACAAATCTACTATAGATGCATGGTTCATCTGGATTTATGATAAAGCCAAATTCTTTGACCGTCTCATCAAAACAGATGTTCCAACTCCGCGATGCCTGCTTTAGTCCATAGATGGACTTAAGCAACTTGCACACCTTTCCGCTGCTCCCACTCTGAATGAAACCCTCTGGCTGGTCCATATAGACACACTCCTCTAAATTTCCATTTAGAAAAGCTGTCTTTACGTCCATTTGCCAGATCTCATAATCGTGGAAGGCAGCAATGGCAAGAAGGATCCGAATGGATTTCAGCATGGCTACTGGAGAAAAGGTTTCGTCGTAGTCCAAGCCAGGTCTTTGACGAAAACCCTTTGCTACCAGCCTAGCTTTATAGGTCTCAACCTGTCCATCTACACCAATCTTCCTTTTGAAGATCCACTTGCATCCTACGGGTTTTACCCCGTCTGGAGCAATGTCCAACGTCCATACCTTGTTGGTGTACATGGACTCCATTTCGGTCCGCATTGCATCCAGCCATTTCACTGAGTCAACGCTCTGAACGGCCTGCTGGAAGCTAGTAGGCTCATCATAATCTATGATGCAATCCTCTCTATCCCCGTCTATGAGAAAACCGTAGTATCTCTCGGGCGAATGAGACTGCCTACTACTCCTGCGGAGCGGCGTAGGAATGTCCTGTTCTGTTGAACCCTCTGGTTCCACCAAGCTTTCAGTAACAGTCTGTGGTTCTGGAATTTCTTCCAGTTCTACTGCGCTCCCACTTATTTCTTTTTCTATGAACTGGTGTTCTAGAAAGTGGGCATGACGAGAAACAAGAACTTTTTGTTCCTCTTCACAGTAGAAGAAATATCCCTTGGAATTCTTTGGATATCCCACAAACTTGCACAGTACTGAGCGTGCCTCGAGCTTGTCCGCATGCTGCTTTTTGACAAAAGCTGGACTTCCCCATATCTTAATGTGATTAAGATGGGGTCTCTTCCCACACCACATCTCAAATGGCGTGGTAGGCACAGTCTTAGTGGGAACTCGGTTCAAAAGGTATGCGGCTGATTCTAGTGCATACCCCCAGAATGATCGCGGTAACTCAGCGTTACTCATCATGGACCGCACCATATCCAATAGGGTGCGGTTCCGTATCTCCGATACACCGTTATGTTGCGGGGTGTATGGAGGAGTAAGCTGAGAGAGAATTCTGTTCTCTTTTAAATAGTCCAGGAACTCGGCACTTAAGTATTCTCCACCTCGATCCGATCTTAGAATCTTAATACTTTTGCCGGTCTGTTTCTCTACTTCATTCTTATACTCCTGGAATTTTCCAAAGGCCTCGGACTTATGTTTCATTAAGAAGACATAACCGTACCTTGAGAAGTCATCCGTAAAAGTAATGAAGTAAGAATGTCCGCTTCGGGCATGTGTAGACATTGGACCGCACACGTCACTGTGTACGAGTCCCAAGAGCTCGCTCGCTCTTACTCCATGTCCAGTAAACGGAGTCTTTGTCATCTTTCCTTTGAGACAAGATTGACAAGTGGCATATGATTGATATTCGAACGCATTCAAATATCCTTCTGTATGTAACTTAGTCAACCTTCTCTCATTGATGTGACCCAATCTACAATGCCATAAGAAAGTCTGATTTAGTTCTGGAGACTTTCTTTTGTGTGTATTCTGGACGTTGAAAATCTGTGGTTGGTTTAACACGTATATACCATTACTCAATGTACCTGACCCAATCAAAACTTGATTAAGGTGAATGTTTACAACATTACTTACAAACGCAAATTCATAACCTTCTTTAGAAACTAAAGATACAGAAATGATATTACAAGTTGCGTTGGGTACAAAAAAGCAATTACGCAAAACCAAAACATGTCCATCTGACATTCCCAGGTGATAGTCCCCCACGGCTTTAGCATCCATGCTAGCTCCGTTCGCAACTCTGAGGGTCATGTCACCTGCCTTCAAAACCCTACGGTTTCTCAACGCCTGCAAAGAATTACAGATATGAGATCCTGATCCGGTATCCAATACCCAGGAAGTAGAGTTTATTGAAAGACAGTTTTCAATAACATACACACCTGAAGCTGAAGCTGCAACCTGCTTCAATTCCTGTGTTCTGGCCTTCCAGGCCCTGCAATCATTCTTCCAGTGTCCTTTCTTATGACAATAGAAGCATTCTTCCTTATCCACAAGCTTCCCCGCTATCTTTGTTGCTTTACCTTTTCCCTTCGTATCCACTTTACTAACACCGCCCCTTGGTTTGGCGGAGGCCTTCTTCTTCTTTCCCTTGGCTTTCGCCTTGGACCTAGAAGAAGATGATCCTCCTACAAACAAAGTGGATGTTTCCCTACCTTTCTGTAGGGTGCCCTCTGCGCTCCTCAGCATGTTGAGGAGCTCTGATAGTTCAACCTCTTTTTCTTGTAGGTTGAAGTTCAGTATAAACTGGGCGTAAGTGGAAGGAAGGGACTGGAGAACTATATCCGTATATAGCTCACTCTCCAATGTGATCCCTAGGTCAGCGAGCTCCTCAATGTAGCCGATCATCTTTAGCACGTGCTCGGCTACTGATGATCCGACGGCCATTCTTGTCGAAAATAACTTTTTCGACGCTTCGTATCTTGCGATACGTGATTGCTTTCCATACAGTTCTTTTGTATGGAGCAATATGGACTCCATGTCCATATTCTCATGCCTCCTCTGATGTTCGTTGTCCATCGAGGCAAGCAGGAGGCATTTGGCCTTCGCGCTATCAATCTCCCAAGTCTTACGGATTTCCTTATCCGCGACGCTGGAAGTTGGACCAGGGACAGGGGGAGCTTTGGTGGTAAGAAGATACCCCAGCTTGTCATAAGTGATTGCTATCTTGACATTCCTGAGCCAATCTTTGTAGTTTGGCCCTGTCAGTTTGTTTTTATCTAGAAGTAACTTAAGTCCAGTCATGTTGATTGGTCGCTGCAATTAGGAGAGAGAAGAAGAAACACTCAGCATGATGCTCTTGCAAGTTTAGAGTGGTTTTTAGTTTGTCTAAACAGGATGGCTTCCACTGTTTCTCGAATCCCTCCTCAAACCATAAAGGAAGAATTAGTCAGGATCAATCCCACCGTACAATACTTGCTTAACCGTTCAGCCAGGCCGGTGTCGGTACTTCGAGGGAGGTTTTCCAACGCTTTCGCGAAGTTCCTTAATTAAAGAACCTCTTTTCCCTGGGGGCGTAGCCCCGCTAACACCTTTCTAGGCACCTACTAGGTTTATAGCATTGATCGTTAAGTGAGAAATTTCCCGAGGAGTAGCATATACTCACAGTAGGATCGGGATCCAAATATCATTGCATGACGAAACTGAAGGAATCCTACCAGAATCATCACACTCCAAATGGTATGCAAATCTAGCAAGTTTCAGTACTTATGAAACTCCCGATGTGGATTTTTGCCCCATGCTCTTATGACCTTGACTTTGGCAAAAATATCATAAGTCACATGTCAAGTTCTACCCGTCATTATCCAGGTTAATTTGGATCCATCCGTACCTACCCTTGACTTTGGCCAAAATGGCAGTACGACTGTCCCAAACCAACGCATCTATCTATGCTACACATGAACACCCAATAGCTACCAATCACTGTGCGTTGACTTTGGCCAACATACACAGCTTGAATACTATTGACTATTCATGCAAAACGACGGAGGGCTACGGATGGTTTTGGCAAAACCGTGAACGTAGTGAACTTGATTTGGTCGATGGAACGAGATAGCTTTTAAAAGGAGTGGCTCAAGCTCCGCATTTAAAAGTTGTTTTTGAAAAGAACCGAGTGGTTTTTCGAAAGTGTTCCAACGACTTTAACTTGGTTTATTATCTTGCATTAGTTCTTTTAATGCGTGATATTCTTGCATTAGTTCTTTTAATGCGTCCCATCATTTAATCCTACCATTGCAGAAAACAACCAAAATATGACGTACGCTTATGCCATTCGCATTCGCCACGGGGCCCCGTCATTACCCGTTAGGTTACTTAACTAACGACAGAGCGGGGGCTGGGCTAGCGCGTCTGTAAAACATAAGTAACGCCTAAATAATATCATATATAGATATACTGCAATGATAAACATTTCAGATCACAGATAAATACATTGGATATACTAGGAATCTGTAATTTGTACGAGCCTGTAACAAAAACAGATTACACGGTCGCGGTGAATAACCAAAACCCCACCCAAGACCCCTACGGGTGCGGCAAACTACCCGCCAAGTACCCGAAGCGTAGCAACCTCCCTCATCTCCATGAGTAGGCCACTCGACACTTCGGCATACCCGGTAGTTTGTGCACCCCTCCATGGGTCTATCCTAGGAGCAAAAACAGTAAAAAGAAATTATACAATGACGGCTACAACCCCTTCCCGGTTGTGCGGCCATACAAATAATTATTACATCAATTTACAAATTTACATGAATTGCAAGAAAAGAAAACTCTCGTCTCACAACCCCCGGCTATTCACCCGCGACAATCCAACATATTTATATACACATTCCAGCACATTACAGATCATGTATAACCCCGACCAATCGACTTATAGCGATTAGCCGACGTTCAATACATGCAAACATCACAGATATAACCATCATAGTCAAAGTGCAGTGAAGTTCGGAAAAATACGGAATTATAGGACCCCAAAAGGAAATTTCTTTTCTGGAAAATCTGGGCACATATAATATATTCCAAAAATCCCAAAACCAACACAGACACACACTGCACGAAAAACGATGCACAGAAGACGACAAAGTGCGGCGGTTCCGCGGCGGCTACCTAGCTCGCGCGGCGGAAGGGCGGCGGTTTCGACGAATTACTGTATCGTTTTTCTTGGGTGTTCACACAAAACCCTGAGCCGAATTTAGGAGTATAAAGTTTTTCATTTTGACCAGAAAAAATTTCAACAGAAACTCAGATTTTGTAAAAGTTTGGTTTTTGGATTTTTTTCGGTTCCGAACTTCGTTACACTTCACTACCAAGCTAGTTTAAGTTTAGTTAGTCTCTGATACCACTGTAAGTCCACGTTGCGACCCCCGGTTCTTACGGGGAGGCGGAAACGGTATAAAATCAAAATTTTAACGCAAGAGGCAACATGGACTAAGCTAGGTCGGGATCTTTACCTAAACTAAAACTAGCATACTAAGCTAAAGATATTTAGCTACTCGGATGAAGATGGTTATACCTAAACTTGAACTCCTTCTCTTCAAGCTCCGATGGTGGTTCGATGGCTCCTTCTCGTTGTCTCCGTACGCCGAAGATAGATCCACTTGAAAGCTCCAACCTTTAGCTCCTTCTTCGTTCTTTGAAGAAACTAGTTCACTTGGTTTGCTAAACCTAGTGAACTAGAATGAGTAGAGATGATTTAGAATGGGATTTTATCTATGGTTCTTGATTCTCAACTCATGAGACAAGAGAACCATAGATCAAGAGAGGGAGCAAGAGGTTGAGGGTGAGAGCAAGAGGAGAGCTCAAGAACAAGAGAGAGAATGAGCAAGAAAGAATGAGCAACTCTTTTGTCTTTCACCCTCTCATAATCCAAAGTGATCATAACTCATCATATCAAAAAAGTCTTATGTGATGGTTTGAAGCAACCATAAGCTTATCATGTCATGCACTCATTTTACTCAAATGAGTAAGCAAGAAAAAGTCTTTGGCATGAAATGATAACCATGGTTATCATGATGGTCAACTAGTCAAGCCTAGTCAACCGGTCAACAAGTCAACAAAAGTCAACAAGTCACCAAAGTCAACAAGTCAACAAAAGTCAACAAGTCAACAACCATATCATCATAATACTTAATTAATATAATAGTTAATCACATATCATATTCTCATTAGGGTTGAGCATAAAGTCAAAAAGTCAACGGTCAACTGTCAACAACCCTAATGAGAATCCGCTGCCTCTGCCTCCCTGTCAACTGTGCATACACACCCGCATCCGCGTTCCGAGGAACACGAATGCAAACTGGATAAATCCAATCCCAAAAGGTACACTAGGATCTGGCTTAAACCAAAGCCCGCTAGTGTAAACTGTCCGGACACTGTACGTGCACAAGTGCACGGATGTGACCGAACCCTGTCGCAAAACCATGCAACCTGTCGCAATACCATGCGACCTCTACTCTTTTGCCTAAAGGCGAAAAGCTTTCTGCGTGGGACTCTAAAGACTCGACACTACGCTGGCAGTGGGTTTAACCACAGACCGCAAGCGGCACTAGCTGTGCGTAACGGTCCCCAGGTAATGCCGACAAGAAGACGGACGAGGCGAAACCCATCTGAACTCCTACTGAGCCTGAGTGTGACATTCTCCGTACAGTCCGGTCTGTTCGTCTGATACATCGCATGGCGGGCCTAGGGGGCGGTAAACGTCAGTCCCCCAATAGCGGTACAAGTCGTGCCGGAGTGAAGCCCAATACACCCTGAGATAACACTGGAAACCTACCAGTATATCTCGTTTGCCCTGGCCAGGGACTACTCGTGTAATGGCTCTCCTAGACACAGCGCGATGTCAACCCCCAATACCGGGAGAGACGAATCCTGTATAACCGTCACTGCCTCCAAGTGCTTCGGGACTGCACCCAACCACCACCTGTTTGCACGACTCCTTTGAGCCGTGGTAGGGTAGTGATCAAAGTACAGTGGGAACACACCCGAGGCGAAGTGACAGTGTCAAGTCAGCGGACTAAGCTGTACTCATGTCACCTAGGAACTGATAACTGACGATAGGTATAATACCAACTAGTCAGTTCCCGACGAGTCCTGTCCAGTGTACCCGTAACCTAACGAGCACCCGCATACTATCTCAAGTACGACGTACTGACGGCTGTGGGACAGACCGTCTCCCACACTGGGATGAGAAGCGCATGCGCTGGTCTACTCCGGAGTATCGATGCCCTGTCTCGATAGTCCTGCGACCAGGGACCTGCATAAGGATGTGCTTATAGATTACCCAGCCCTACTAGTGTGACGGCCATCACATCGCTGGTAATCAAGCAAAGATCCTAAGGGCTCTACTAATGTGTATAGGCGATATACAAAAATAAACACATGTACACATTGAAGTAGAAACAAACCAAGTAGCATACTACTATTTTGAGCAAGATTGTATATACAAGGTGAATATCCCAAGCATCCATTAAGTAATATACAAACTAGTATGATACAGTAATGGCCTCTAGGGCATATACACTAACAAATAGAAATCGAATGTATGACGCAATCCTAGGTCATACGATCAATATGCATCCTTAAATATATAAAACCAGCAGCCTATAACAAGGCTAGGGTAAATATCTAACCCGAGTGTAATCTCATGTGCCCGTGTCAGTGCCCAAGGGTAGCAATATATCATATGAATGAGATATGAATGCATGAAAATAGAATACATGTAAATGAAGAACTGTTTTCATAATTTAGTGAGATTTCCTTTGTAATTTTTAAAATGAGGTATCATAATGAAATCAGCATAAAACAGTGCCTAGTATCGGCACAAAACGTAATCCCAATATCTCGATATCTCTGTATCACAGTCTCTGTACCTCAAAATCTCGAAATCTCAATGTCTCAATCATAATATCTAGGGCGCCGTTAGTCCAGACCGGCCCCTACCATCCATCTCAAGACCACGACGGTATCCTCCGGATATCCGACGCGTCGGGTAAAATCACCGGTAGGTAGTGCTCCCCTGCCAGGCTCACATCGTCATCATCACGCGCTTCTTGCCCCGGGGTACCTTACCGGGTCTACCATGTACCCGAAACGGTTCATCCGCCTCCTCGAATCGGGTCTCGAAATCCATCAGCAAACTCAAGGTGGACGACTCATACATCATGGGAAAACCGCACTTTATATTTTAAAGAGAGAAAGAAGTTTATACAAGTTTTACGGTTTTCCCCCAAATCCAGAAAATCTCATGGAAATCTGAATCCAATCCTCAATAGCATGTAAACAGTGCATATCGGCATAAAAATCCATGAATGCGGCATAACAATGATTATTAACACGCATGAAGTAACAAGTAATATCTACAATGTCTAATCTAGCATATAAGGCGAGTACACTAATATCATGTCTAAATTATTAGCTAACAACCTATGTCAATGCAATAGTATTTCTAAAGTGTACGTGGCATGGTAATTACCGATGAAGATGTGTGTGAGCCGGCAAGTAAGTGTACGTGGTACATACGCATCATCGGTAATGGTGCTGGTGTCCTAACAGCATGATATCAATAATATAGTACGAAACATAATATAAGCATGCGATGTGAAGCGAACCACAATAATGAGCGGAAGCTGAATACTAGACGCAACTATAACTAATCTGCATTAATCTAATATAAGTTCTACAAATGGTGCCTTTTGAAATAACACGAATCATGGGGTTTTGAAAATAGGGGCTACGGTGTTTTTATGAAAAGATACGTCTTTTGAAATATCCGTAGGAATCCCTTGGGCTGTCTTTTAAAATACCCATGATTCGTTAGTTTTTGAAATAGGTAAGAATCGAATCTAATCTAACAACTAAACTAAACTAAAGGACTAAGCTAACAAGCTGGACTACAGGTGAGGAAACCGCCTAACATCTGAGTCGATCCATATACATACCTGTATGTATATTAGTCGGTGATCCCGCCTCAATAATATCATATCCGATACCATACCTACAATCAGACATCCCAAATCAAGAGTGCGGATCAATCATCAAGATATAGCTCGTACGTAAATCCGTCGTACGGCATCCCCAAATCTGGGTACGGGTCAAAGTCACATCAATCACACTATTCATTTGGTATCTTCTTTATCAAATATCCTGATCCGGAATAATATCCTACGTCTAGTACAATATTGATACCATCTATGTATGCATGCAGGTGTAAGAATCACTACGTCAAAAGACCAGCTAAAACATCGTGTCATATCTCAATACGAACCAAATCACATCACCGATCTCCTGGCCTTAAGCCCAATCTCATCGACTCATCTCAAACCCAAATACTATCCTCAAATCCAGTATATGAACCCATAGTCCCATACCTATGTAAACACATAAAAATACAATCCCATATACGCACTTATGAAAGAAGAATGTATGCAAGTATGGGTGTGTGTGTGTATGTGTGGTGCAACCACTACTCTAGGGTTTCATATCACTAACCAATCCAATCACACCTAGAATCCATCTTTTAACATCAATAATCTCAAAAAATATACAATCAATATCTGTGTGTATACATATTCGTATACATCACCACGAACTGCAGGGGTGCTATACGCCATCCACCCGACTTCTCCCCGTAGTTATAAATCTACTCACCTGCACTCAGTGTGTCGGTGTCGATGTCTCCATCATCTTCTGCATCGTCTCGGAATCCACATGAAGGTACCTATAATGATCAACCATAGCAATGCGTATGAAAATCAAGGCAGAAAACCGATACAGTGCACAGTGTGCTCATAGGTTTGAACCTATGGCCCAAACATGCAAATCCAACAAACAACCCCTGTTGTCGATGTACGAACACCCGACAACCAAATACAATTCCAAATATCAAGAAAGTGCATTTAAAAATACGGAAAACACTGCCTAAAACACACCAAAATGCTCCCAGATTTTCCCCAGATAACAATTAGCCAAAACTGCATATAGGGGGGTCTAATTTAGTGCAAAATGAGCCCTGGAACAAAAATTGACCGATTCACTTCTACTCTGGCCGCAAATTGCGGCCAGAATGATTAAATTTGCGGCCGTAGGTTTGAGTTAGGGGCTCGGGTCTTGGTGGTAGCTTCCTAGGTGCCAGCACGACTCACTGTCAGCTCAATTTTATTTTTGGTGCCCCCGGGTTGTCCAGATTCCAGAACACCTTCACAGATCACACAAACCGACATGAAAGTCCCGTAATTCCGTATTTTTTTTGGGTTTCAGGTTGTGCTAGGTCAGGGTTCTAGTCAATATAGGGTCTAAGGTCACCATTTAAGTCCAATTACAAAGCCACATCTCAACTTTACCCTAACCCTCTCTAAGTTGGTCCAAAATACACCAAATTAAACGATATCGATATGAAACTTGAATTTAAGCTTAAGCAAAAGCAATAACACTCTAATTGTGAAGAAATTATCTCATAATACCGTCATGAATCCTCAAAAGCGCCAAAATGACTACTTTCTTGGTCCAAAGGCATGCTTGTGAGCTTGTGTACAATTTTCGTGAAAGCGATATGGTGTTTTGGGGTGAATTTCATGGAGAAAGGGGGTTTGAAGGTGGAGGAAGAGGAGGGCAGCAGGAGCAGCAGCAGCTCATGGAAGAAGGGGGAGAAATGAGAGGAGAAAACAAGAGTGAATGGCCAAGTCAACACTCTCACCTACCCTCTCTCTCTCACCATACCTATTTCTTTAATCCCTTTTTCTTTTCTTTTCCTTTTCTTCTCACTCAAATAGTAACCCAAAAGTAACATGATAGAAAATGCACAAGTGTAGAAAAACAAGATATGTGCATGTTTTGCACAAACTTGCAAAAAACCCGATTAGCGATTTTTAATCGCGATTAGTACTAAATTAGCAAATAAATGGTCATAAAAACTTTAAAATGGCATAATTCCATAATATACCCTATTTTAGAATTTTCCATAATTTTTCCAAATTTTTTCCGTTTATCGATATTTAATTATAAATTTAATATTAAAATAATCAATAAAATAATATTAAATTATAAAAATTCCAAAAAATAATATTTTATTATTTTGGAATGTTACAATCTTCCCCCCTTAAAGAAATTCGATCCCCGAATTTATATTTAAACCCCCAATTTCTAAAACATTTCAATAAGAAGTCCAAGTTGTCGGGGCTCCGAAATCATCAATACATAAAACGCATCATAGCGCGATGCATGCGCATGAGTAATGAGAAGATAACTCAAAAACAAAACTCCGTCAAGCATCCCGCAATCATCGGAGTCATGGTAAAGACACAAATGTCAAATCCAATACAAAACCAATATGATACAACTCGAAACTATACACGTAAATATCTGAAGTAAATGCATGCCAAATCTTTTTAAGTTGCTGTACGATGCGCATAACACTGCACAGTGGCGGACGTCTTTATCAGAAAATAGCCATATACTTATATATCTTTTTTTTAGTATGCACAATCCGCCGTTTTTGAAAACAATTTGGAAGGGTTCCCAGTTTTAAACGTTTTCGTGGCATATCAGACACGTATGTAAATAATGAGACTATAGCTCGCTTTTGGAAATCCCTTTGAAATCTATCAATGCATGCAAAATATATCCAGGCACTGTCATCCGATCAGTCCTGCTCAGTACGAAAACCAATCGCAATATCATGAAAATGTACTGCTTCATAAGAAATCGGTCCCAAAAAGTGCATATGAAAACCCTGTGCGTCCGGTGCGCACGGAGATCAAAATCCATGAATGTGCACAAAAACAACATCAAGGTGCAACGGTTGTGCACACAACTTTGGTCATAGGCATCGTGTGTGCCTGACCGCAAAATCAGGTGCATCTGACATGCACGAAAATTCTGATATAGTGCATCTGGTGTGCACCAAATCGCATCTCATAGCAGGCTCCCAACTTGCGCTAAAAATCCCAACCCGGTGCATCCATCATGCATGAAATCATGAAATCCAATATCGAGTGTCGAACACGCGCAAACTCCAATCAGGTGCACAAGGTGCACAAAACAAATATCGAGTATCACAATCGAAACCGAAATCTAGTGCATCTAATTTGCACAAAAGGCGTATCACTGCACTGCAAGCATATATAAACTATACAGAGTGCAGGAACCAATCGTGTGCGTACATACACACAAAATCAACTCAAATGTCTAAAACCGTAAAATCACAAGCATGTGAAACAAAAGCATGAAAACGATATCAAGTGCAACACCGTGCAAAGATCGTAAATCCTCAATCATCAAAATCAAATCATGCGAATAAATCACTCAAAACATCGAAATCAATAATGGCGGAATAGTACCGCTCAAGCGCATCCTCCAAGAATCTCGGGCCAACTGTCGCGGTCACTAGTGGGACGTCTCGTCGATGATCATGAACTCTGGCATGCTGGTGTGCGTAACAATGACCACTCCTGGGTCAAGGCCTTCACTGTGAATTACCAATCTCTCGGTCCATCGGCTCATCGGCCCTGTCAGGTGTGCTAATGGGGATGATCCCGTTCTGGCACTTCTCTGGTCATCTATCGGTCAATCATCGCGACCACTCGTCAAGCAACATGTCACTGGCGTCGGCCTCTGGCTCTCTGAATGCACATGACACATCTAATCCTGGGTGCAAATATCATTGCAGCAGTATCTTGGAAGGAATCCTGCTCAAGGTCTCTTCCAAGTCTCGTCTCTGCCTAACTGTCTGAAAGTCATCGTCCTTTACTATATCTTTTTCTTGTTCTGGAACAGCTGCATACTCACCGCGACTCCTTCTGGAAGGTATATCCAAGTACAATGCCTCGGCATTCGTATCGCATCTCTGATGTCGGCGGAGTAGAACGTCATCTTATCAAGATCTCGTACGAACCGCTTACTCCACCTTTCTCTAAGGTCGACCGCTTCGGACTCGTCTCATCGTGGCTGCATGGACTGAGCTCCAACGGCTATCCTCATATCGGAAGTCTCCCAAGAAATGCATCTCACCACCTAGCATCCGAATTAAGTCAAGCCATCCAATCGAGTCGTCAAAACCTCATAATCCCCCAAGAGCTCAACATCTTGGGCATAGTTTAATAGTATCGAGTACATACCACAGCATCGGTGGTCCAGCCGTAGAAGGGCAAACCCAAGCCTCACTAATGGCGCCGTAGAATTGCCGCAAACCCGAAGGTTCAAAGGCTTTCACACGGTCATTAAGTCGAGTTAGGGTTTCATTCTTCTAGAGGGACCATAGAATTGCCTGCATGTCTTTTCGACTACTTTAAACTTGGAATAATAGGTTTCTGACATTCGATCGTCTCTGTCGACTCCCAACGACTCCGCGTGAAGTCGTCTCTAGCTGGAATCAATCTATCTGATGACCTCGCATCGGGGTAGGCGAACGATCCACATGTCCTAGTCATTCATTCTCGATGACTAGCGACCATCTATCATCTCTTAGTATAACTTGTACTGCAATAGCTCCAACATCTAGGGCGATATCTCGTCGTTCGCAGCAATAACTGGCTCACTCATCTGCATGCTGAACCGTGTCTCAATCATCATGAATAAGCCACACATCAACGGTCATCAAAGTCTGGCTCGCCTCTGTCCGTAGCTCAATCCTCTGGTGCGAATCTGCACGTCCGAGAAGTCTCATACAGCGATCCATCCAACGCTCGTGGTGTAAAAATACAATCCAAAAGACACATCTCTACAATCGTGTGTCGCCCGAATCACGCCATGGTCAGTACTCGTTTCGTAACGAGCTCATGCTGACCGCAACTCTAGCCGTAGCTCTCCTTGCCCATAATCATGGCGGCAAAACCATAACTGGTACCGATGTAGCTAGATCAGGAATGAATATGATACCGAGCAAAGAAATGTACATCCTAAGGCTCCTTAAGTGGAGTGGCGTGTCGTAAATATGCCGCGGAACATACTCACGGTACGTCACTCTACTTTAGTCACCTATTCCATCAACCAGGGGTCATCCTACGCTCCGAAGGTAAAACCTAACGCTTTGATACCAACTTTATCACGTCCCGAAAGTACGGAATATGACCGGCACTTAAACTACGAACGTCTCAAGGCGTACGTATTCTAAGTAAGCCGAAAACCCAGAAATCCAAACCAAGAAAAGTAGTAGAGAGTAGGAAAACCAATTTAAATCAAGAAGTTTTAATAGCATAAGCCGAATTATGCGTTTTATAAAAACATCAAATATTTTCTGGAAATTTCGGCAGAGTCTTCTTTGTAAATACAGGCCCCTAAACGGAATACAACATGAATAGTATACGAAATCAAATAAAGGCATCCCCAAGCGGGAGCTAGCTCTTCGTCAAACGACGGCCACAACCACACAACAATATAATATACAACGCCGAAAGGCGAGGATCACAACAGAAAAGAAAACTCAAAACAGCATGAAATTCGTATAAATACAACGCGCGACTCTAAGGTCGATAGAATAAACAACACTGGTCTCTATCTCTGTAATAATTACATGTTTGGTTGATGGAACTTCTAGATACAACAGAATAAAAATATACAAGATATATAATGGGGGTACGATACAAGTAAAACCACCTACTAGCAAATCACCCGAAAGAACTATGCCCGCAAGCCGTAAAGAAACCTGTACGGCAAACCTGCAAGAAACTGGGGCACAACGGGGTGAGTTGCCAACTCGTGAATAGAAAAACATCTACGAATAGAAATCGCATGTATGACGTAATCCTAGGTCATACGATCAATATACATCCTCAAATATATAAAACCAGCAGCCTATAACAAGGCTAGGGTAAATATCTAACCCGAGTGTAATCTCATGTGCCCGTGTCAGTGCCCAAGGGTAGCAATATATCATATGAATGAGGTATGAATGCATGAAAACAGAATACATGTAAATGAAGAACTGTTTTCATAATTTAGTGAGATTTCCTTTGTAATTTTTAAAATGAGGTATCATAATGAAATCAACATAAAACAGTGCCCAGCATCGGCACAAAACGTAATCCCAATATCTCGATATCTCTGTATCACAGTCTCTGTACCTCAAAATCTCGAAATCTCAATCATAATATCTAGGGCGCCGTCAGTCCAGACAGGCCCCTACCATCCATCTCAAGACCACGACGGTATCCTCCGGATATCCGACACGTCGGGTAAAATCACCGGTAGGTAGTGCTCCCCTGCCAGGCTCACATCGTCATCATCACGCACTTCTTGCCCCGGGGTACCTTACCGGGTCCACCATGTACCCGAAACGGTTCATCCGCCTCCTCGAATCGGGTCTCGAAATCCATCAGCAAAATCATGGTGGACGACTCATACATCATGGGAAAACCGCACTTTTTATTTTAAAGAGAGAAAGAAGTTTATATAAGTTTTGCGGTTTTCCCCCAAATCCAGAAAATCTCATGGAAATCTAAATCCAATCCTCAATAGCATGTAAACAGTGCATATCGGCATAAAAATCCATGAATGCGGCATAACAATGAATATTAACATGCATAAAGTAACAAGTAATATCTACAATGTCTAATCTAGCATATAAGGCGAGTACACTAATATCATGTCTAAATTATTAGCTAACAACCTATGTCAGTGCAATAGTATTTCTAAAGTGTACGTGGCATGGCAATTACCGAAGAAGATGTGTGTGAGCCGGCAAGTAAGTGTACGTGGTACATACGTATCATCGGTAATGGTGCTGGTGTCCTAAGAGCATGATATCAATAATGTAGTACGAAACATAATATAAGCATGCGATGCGAAGCGAACCACAATAATGAGCGTAAGCTGAATACTAGACGCAACTATAACTAATCTGCATTAATCTAATATAAGTTCTACAAATGGTGCCTTTTGAAATAACACGAATAATGGGGTTTTGAAAATAGGGGCTACGGTGTTTTTATGAAAAGATACGTCTTTTGAAATATCCGTAGGAATCCCTTGGGCTGTGTTTTAAAATACCCACGATTCGTTAGTTTTTGAAATAGGTAAGAATCGAATCTAATTTAACAACTAAACTAAACTAAAGGACTAAGCTAACAAGCTGGACTACAGGTGAGGAAACCGCCTAACATCTGAGTCGATCCATATACATACCTGTATGTATATTAGTCGGTGATCCCGCCTCAATAATATCATATCTGATACCATATCTACAATCAGACATCCCAAATCAAGAGTGCGGATCAATCATCAAGATATAGCTCGTACGTAAATCCGTCGTACGGCATCCCCAAATCTGGGTACGGGTCAAAGTCACATCAATCACACTATTCATTTGGTATCTTCTTTATCAAATATCCTGATCCGGAATAATATCCTACGTCTAGTACAATATTGATACCATCTATGTAGCATGCAGGTGTAAGAATCACTACATCAAAAGACCAGCTAAAACATCGTGTCGTATCTCAATACGAACCAAATCACATCACCGATCTCCTGGCCTCAAGCCCAATCTCATCGACTCATCTCAAACCCAAATACTATCCTCAAATCCAGTATATGAACCCATAGTCCCATACCTATGTAAACACATAAAAATACAATCCCATATACGCACTTATGAAAGAAGAATGTATGCAAGTATGGGTGTGTGTGTGTATGTGTGGTGCAACCACTACTCTAGGGTTTCACATCACTAACCAATCCAATCACACCTAGAATCCATCTTTTAACATCAATAATCTCAAACAATATACAATCAATATCTGTGTGTATACGTATTCGTATACATCACCTCGAACTGCAGGGGTGCTATACGCTATCCACCCGACTTCTCCCCGTAGATATGAATCTACTCACCTGCACTCAGTGTGTCGGTGTCGATGTCTCCATCATCTTCTGCATCGTCTCGGAATCCACATGAAGGTACCTACAATGATCAACCATAGCAATGTGTTTGAAAATCAAGGCAGAAAACCGATACAGTGCACAGTGTGCTCGTAGGTTTGAACCTATGGCCCAAACATGCAAATCCAACAAACAACCCCTGTTGTCGATGTACGAACACCCGACAACCAAATACAAATCCAAATATCAAGAAAGTCCATTTAAAAATACGGAAAACACTGCCTAAAACACACCAAAATGCTCCCAGATTTTCCCCAGATAACAATTAACCAAAACTGCATATAGGGGGGTCTAATTTAGTGCAAAATGAGCCCTGGAACAAAAATTGACCGATTCACTTCTACTCTGGCCGCAAATTGCGGCCAGAATGATTAAATTTGCGGCCGTAGGTTTGAGTTGGGGGCTCGGGTCTTGGTGGTAGCTTCCTAGGTGCCTGCACGACTCACTGTCAGCTCAATTTTATTTTTGGTGCCCCCGGGTTGCTCCAGATTCCAGAACACCTTCACAGATCACACAAACCGACATGAAAGTCCCGTAATTCCGTATTTTTTTTGGGTTTCAGGTTGTGCTAGGTCAGGATTCTAGTCAATATAGGGTCTAAGGTCACCATTTAAGTCCAATTACAAAGCCACATCTCAACTTTACCCTAACCCTCTCTAAGTTGGTCCAAAATACACCAAATTACACGATATCGATATGAAACTTGAATTGAATCTTAAGCACAAGCAATAACACTCTAATTGTGAAGAAATTACCTCATAATACCCTCATGAATCCTCAACAGCGCCAAAATGACTACTTTCTTGGTCCAAAGGCATGCTTGTGAGCTTGTGTACAATTTTCGTGAAAGCAATATGGGGTTTTGGGGTGAATTTCATGGAGAAATGGGGGTTTGAAGGTGGAGGAAGAGGAGGGCAGCAGGAGTAGCAGCAGCTCATGGAAGAGGGGGGAGAAATGAGAGGAGAAAACAAGAGTGAATGGCCATGTCAACACTCTCACCTACCCTCTCTCTCTCACCATACCTATTTCTTTAATCCCTTTTTCTTTTCTTTTCCTTTTCTTCTCACTCAAATAGTAACCCAAAAGTAACATGATAGAAAATGCACAAGTGTAGAAAAACAAGATATGTGCATGTTTTGCACAAACTTGAAAAAAACCCGATTAGCGATTTTTAATCGCGATTAGTACTAAATTAGTAAATAAATGCTCATAAAAACTTTAAAATGGCATAATTCCATAAAATACCCTATTTTAGAATTTTCCATAATTTTTCCAAATTTTTTCCATTTATCGATATTTAATTATAAATTTAATATTAAAATAATCAATAAAATAATATTAAATTATAAAAATTCCTAAAAATAATATTTTATTATTTTGGAATGTTACAAAAGGAGACACTGCCGAAATTTTCGGGTAACTTGATGTATTAAAATGTTCTAAGGTGACATTATTTTACAAAAATCATCTTTTTAAATTAAGTTTTCCTTCACTTTATTTCTTTAATGGTTTAGATTTCTGGTCTTTGTCTTACTTAGATTACGTCCGCCTTGAGATATTTCGTAATTTAAATGCCAGTCACGTTCCGTACCTTCGGGTTGTGAAAAAATTGGTATCAAAGAGATAGGTTTTACCTTTCTGAGTGTAGGATGACCCTTGATAGATGGAGTAGGAGACTTAATTAGAGTGGCGTAGCGTGGGTATGTTCCGCGACATACTTACGATACGGTACTCCACCTATCTGACCTTAGGACATATAATTGCTTGTATTTCCTTCCTTGATTCCGGAAATCCTTTGATTCGATTGCACTGTTCATATCAATCATGTCTCTTGTTCGAGCCACTATACCGCCGGAGACTGCGAGGGCCAGAGGGCTGCCGCCAGAGATGAGATTAGAGCAGGCTCTTTTGAGACGAGGACCGATCAGGGCGGTACGCCTACCCCTCAGGGACAGAGTGATCCGCCTTCTCCAGGATGGATGGCTAGGCTGGAGTCGAGTATTCAGGACTTGTGATAGATGGTTAGATTGTTAGTTGAGGCTAGCCGAGCTCCGAGAGCCGATCTTGTCCCTCCTATTGTAGGGACTGTGATTGTACCTGCTGCTCAGGCAGCTGTTTCTGTTGTTACCGAGATTATTTCCGTATCTTTACAGGAGTTTTGAGGCTGAAGCCTCCAGTTTTCACCGGCACATATACGGCGGAGGAATCCGCAGATATTCCTCGACAGGATGGCTTGGATTTGTCGTTCACTGAGATGTTCTGACGAGATATGGATTGAGTTTGCGATTTTTCGTCTAGAGAGGTCTTGCTCAGACGTAGTGCTAGTCAATTGAGAGAGGCCGAGCTGTAGATCAACTTCCAATAACTTGGGATGAGTTCACAGCTGTATTTCTTGCTTGTTTCTTTCCGGAGAGCATTCTAGATTCCTGGGCTCATAGTTTTGAGTCTTTGTGCAAGACTTCAGGGATGACAGTGTCAGAGTATGACATTCATTTTACTTAGTGGTCCGATATGCTTCTTACCTGGTGGACACTGAAGAGAATGGATAAAGAGGTTTGTGTGGAGATTGGACATGCAGTTATTTCTTGCCTTCGCCACCCAACATTTTGACACTTACGCCGCAGCTATGGACACGACCTTACAGTTGTATGAGCGCATTTCTGAGACTTCAGTCGTCTCTGGACAGAAGCGGGTTTGTACCGGTATGCCAGCTCAGAGGCGGTTAGGTAGACGCCGCTGTGATAAGTATTCTTTGGTGTTTTCTTCCGATGCGTATTTTTTCTGGTGTTGTTTGAAATGGTATCCACATATATTGTAGCGAAGTCTGGCCGATGGTAGTCCTTGCTAAATCAGCCGCTTGTTGTGATTTCTTCCGTAGGCTAATCTTTTGTCGCCCGAAATGTTTTCGTTCATGTTTGTTTTGTTAGTATCGGAGATAGGGATTATTCTGTCAATTTGATTATTCTCGATATATTTGACTTCAAAGTTCTTCTTACCATGGATTGGTTAGCCACGTGTCACACATCCGTAGACTGCCGTAAAAAGGCAGACAGATTTAGTTTTCCGGGTGAGCCAGTTCTTTTTTTCAGCGAGACCGTAGCGTCGCCTTTCCCAGTTTGATTTCTTCTCTTCGCGCTGGTTAGCTTTTAAGAATAGGATGTCAGGAATTTTTGGCATATGTTTGTGATGTTAAGCCGCAGAGGTCCCGTTGGACCTGGTCCTTATTGTGAGGGAATTTCAAGATGTCCTTACTGACAAGTTACTTGGTTTGTCTCCAAAACGCGTTATTGAGTTCTGCTTTGATTTGATTCCTGGCACGGAGCCTTTTTCTATACCACCATATCGGATGGACCCGGCGGAGCGTAAAGAACTGAAGGATCAGTTACAAGATTTGTTGGATAAAGGGCTTGATCGTCTGAGTGCGTCGCCTTGGGGAGCACCTGTCCTGTTCGTCAAGAAGAAAGACGGCAGCTTGTGTTGATGCATTGATTATCGTCAGTTGAATCGGGTTACTTTGCAGAATAGATATCCCCTACTTCATATCGACGATTTATTTGATTAGCTCCACGGTGCGGGACATTTCTCGGAGATTGACTTGCGATCAAGTTACCATTAGTTGCGGGTTCGAGATGATGATATTCCGAAGACTGCTTTTCACACACGTTACGGGCATTATGAGTTCTTGGTGATGTCGTTCGAGCTCACTAATGCCCCAGCAGCGTTTATGGATTGGATGAACCGCATATTCAGGTCGTTTCTTGATCAGTCTATCATTGTTTTCATTGAGGACATCCTAGTATACTTTAGGAGCCGAGTGGAGCCTGGGCAGTAATTGAGGATTTCGTTGCAGACATTGAGGGAGAGCCAACTATTCGCTAAATTATCCAAGTTTGTTTTCTGGTTGGATGGTGTTGTCACGACCCAAAAAATTAGCTCATGACCGGCACTTAAATTACGCAACGTCTACAGGCGTAACGTAACCTAAGTAAGCCGAAACCCAGAAATCTAAACCTTACAATAGAAGTAAGTAAAGAAAACATTTACAACATTAAGAAACATAAGTAAAAATCCTTAAAACTTCACTGAACTCTTTTTCTTGGTTTTCATAAAAATTTCGGCAGCACCTCCTTTGTAAAAACTAGCCCTGAAAACGGGTACAACAAAGAATATAATGAAAGCATCCTAAACGGGAGCAAAATATGCCCAACGGCGGAAACAACACCACAAGTATAAATAACAAGTATACGACGCCCAACGGCAAAGATCCACAATAAGAAATAAAGTAAAGCAAGACATGAACCCCAAAGGCGAACATAAAATCCCATCGCTCAAGTCTCGCAACTATAAGTCTTATAAGTCAGCAACATATATAATTACTAGTTTCTGATTTGATGGAGTGACTAGATACAATATGAACAACAAGTACAAGAGGGGCACGATCCAACATGTACCACCTACCAAAACAAATCACCCGAAAGCAAGATGTGTGCCAGCGATGCCGCTACTGATCCAAGCGGACAACCTGCAAGAACTGTGGTACAACGAGAGTGAGTTGCCAACTCGTGAGTAGAAACATCAACATGTAGAAATCTAAAGAAACAATGATTCCTAGGTCAACTATATCATAAAGGTAATACTATGATATCTAGGGTGACCGTATCTTCATATGTGCCAACACAATATAAATGCCTAACAGCAAGTGTATATCACCCAACAATGAATCAATGCATGTATGCAGGTGGATCTCGTCCAACAATAAACTCAATGCATGTATGCAGTGGATCTCGTCCACGTGTCAACCACTGACACAACAACTCCTGCATGTAAATATCATAAAAGCATATGCAGGTAAATATGAGAATATCAAAGAATGTGTTTCCATCAATGCCACATCACATTCATGGAAACCTGGGTGTCTATCACCGACACCCGAAACATCATGAATACCCGTGTCTAGCATCGACACGTAAATCCTCATAACTCAGGCGCTGTCACCACGACAGGCCCTGACGTCATGTCCGTACATCACTCCGGTCGGTATCCCCACGATAACCGCCGAGTCCAAATACTATCACCGTTAGGTACTTGCCCGCCTTCCAGGATCATCGCCTATCATCTGCGATCACCTTGCCGAGGGGAACCGTACCTGGCTCCACCATGTACCCGCACACGGCCCACTACACTCCTCGCATCGGGTATATATCACAAATCACAGAACTGAGAAATCTCATGGTAGACGCATCAAAATATCATATCAAGAGAAACCGGGTTTTCAAACAATACATAGTTTCTTGAAATACTCTCATGGTTCTCAAATCCATAAATCACATGAAATCCATATCTCAATGTGTAAATCCATGAAAACTAACATATGCAACATAAAACAGCAATATGAGCATATTAAGGGAAAACCGCTCTTTTAAATGAATCCAGTTTTAAAATATATCATGCGGTCCCCAAATCCTCTGAAATCAAGTGCATCATCATATAAGTTGTACATGTAACTGAAGCAAGGTATAAGTATCTACATGTAAGCAAGTATGTAGGATGCAATTCATAAGCGCAATAGCACAATAATCAACATCTCAAAACCACATGTCAATATAAAACCACTTAGGGGTATATGCAGCTTTAGTAAGATATGTGAGTGTATACGTCAATATGTATGCATGATGTACATATAGCTGTTACAAGGTATGTCGGTGTACATGGCAGTATATCATGCAACCTAGCATAGTGATATAAATATGGCAAATACATGAAAGCATGATGTAGCAATTCTACTGTGTAAGTGACATAGCAATTATCGATGATGAAGTGTGTGAGCCGGCAATGGTGTAAGTGTGTAACATACGCATCATCGATAATGTTGTAGGTGTACTAGCACAAGTATAAGAAATGCAATGAGAATAGCATGAATATAGAACAATGCATATAGTGAATCAAATGCTATAAGGTATACATATCAACAAGGCTGAGTCGGTGAATCTATCAATCAGCAACCAGCCTTACAACATTACGTACGGTATCCTCTAATCAGGGGTATGGATAAATCAACAAGTAAAAATCATCGCGTACGGTAATCTAACGTACGGCGGCTTTAACCAAAATAGGGATTCTATCATCGGATACAACATCGGGGGTACGGATCTATGTCCCGTACGGCATATCACTCATTATGCAATCATTATCCATATAAATATATATACCTATCTCTCAGGTCACATCCATGTCAAACTCGTATCAGGGGACCTACAAAGTTATCAACAATCTCATATCGGCTCGAATCCATAAAATGACATATCACACTAAGTCATTATATCACATCGTATACTCGTTCATCACATTAAATAAACATCACACTTGTTCTCTTTAAAATCGTACTTATCATGATTCACTTATCATTTCATTTTCTCCTAAGTCAATTGTTCATTAGGATCAACTTCACACCTATTATCGTTTGCAAATCCTACAATCTTGTCCGTCGCATATCATTATCAAGATATAATAATCAAACGATAATCCATATCAGTGGTTGCGGGGGTGCTATACGCCATCCACCCAACTTCCCCCGTAGATATAAATCTACTCACCTGCAAAACTCCTCGCTTAGCCGTAGTCGATGCGCTTCGTCATCTCAGAATCCACACGAAGGTAGCTACAATCAATATAAAATCGCAATGATATTAACATCAAATTCTGAAATCCAAAAACGGCACGCGGTGCGCTCATAGGTTAGAACCTATAGCCTACGCATGCAAACAACCAAACAACCCTCGTCGCTGACGTACAAAAATCCAACGACCAAATACGACATCAAAAACTCAAAACAAAGAATCCAAATACCGGAAAACATAGCCGATACCGTAAATATGGTCGCTATACATGAAAACTGCCACATTAAAAACCCAATAGTACCAATACGCATTTACAACTCAATATATATCGTAGGTATTAAGATGTACGCACCTCCACTTTCATTTAAAACCTACGTCTAATTTTACCGAAAAGCTAGTAAGCAGTTTACATCATTTTAGCTCATTTTAACACAAAGCTAGAAATTTAATAATTCTAGCAATCGCAAACCTTGCCAATTAGTATAACTAAGTTATCCAAACCATATCCATAATTTTAATCTTAAGCAAAAATGATTTAGAAAAACCTAGTTTTCTAATTATCTGAATAAGACAAATAGGAATTTAACAAATATCGCTCTCACAAATGATTAGGTTATCCAAGTCTACACTTCAAGATTAACCACATTAACCATTCAAAACACTAACTAGTAAACTGTAAAGCGGTTTAAGAAATTATACCGATCGATCCGTGTCCTTCGATCTTTAGCTATCATTCCACGCTCCTCGCAGCATCTCCGATCTCCGGTCTCTTCGTCGAAGTGGCACCACGTCAACGAATCCTTGAATTAGGGATCCACGATCGATTCGTGAATTTACTAGAGGCTAGAATGTGAATGAAATCAACGAAAGGATAAGGGATAGATGATGAAACCCTAGTTTCCGCAAGAAATCCCTAATTCTCGTTCATCATTATCGATCTAGCATCAAATCATCGATGGATAAGAAAACGTAATCAATAGATGTCAACACGTCTATAGATTTGATCGATTCCTACGAGTCTCACTTCAATTCTTGATTACTATTTGGATTGGATATCATCAATTCTTCATTCTTGATTTTAAATATTTTCTTGATTTTAGATTTAGATCTAGATAATTCTTGAACTTCAATTTTATAAATCTTGAATTGAATTTTCTTTTCTTTCTTTAATTTTTAATTCATCTAAATCAATTACGAAAGAATCTCACTTTCCCAGTGGACGATCCGCACTCACTAACGCGCTATAATCGACACCGTTATTGATTGTGGTTTACAAATTTCTTTGATTGTGATCTTTACACATTTTCAAAACACGACACACAAAGAATCAAACAATCATGTAACATACGCATCATCGATAATGGTGTAGGTGTACTAGCACAAGTATAAGAAATGCAATGAGAATAGCATAAATGTAGCACAATGCATATAGTGAATCAAATGCTATAAGGTATACATATCAAGAAGACCGAGTCGGTGAATCTATCAATCGAAAACCAGCCTCACAACATCACGTACGGTACAATCCATCGTACGGTATCCTCTAATCAGGGGTATGGATAAATCAAAAAGTAAAACTCATCGCGTATGGTAATCTAACGTACGGCTGCATTATCCAAAATAGGGATTCTATCATCCTATACAACATCGGCGGTACGGATATATGTCTCGAACGGCATATCAATCATTTTGCAATCATTATCCATATAAATATATATACCTATCTCTCAGGTCACATCCATGTCAAACTCGTATCAGGGGACCTACAAAGTTTTCAATAATCTCATATCGACTCGAATCCATAAAATGACACATCACACTAAGTCATCATATCACATCGTATACTCGTTCATCACATTAAATAAACGTCACACTTGTTCTCTTTAAAATCGTACTTATCATGATTCACTTATCATTTCATTTTCTCCTAAGTCAATTGTTCATTAGCATCAACTTCATACCTATTATCGTTTGCAAATCCTACAATCATGTCCGTCGCATATCATTATCAAGATATAATAATCAAACGGTAATCCATATTAATGGTTGCGGGGGTGCTATACGCCATCCATCCGACTTCCCCCATAGATATAAATCTACTCATTTGCTAAACTCCTCGCATAGCCGTAGTCGATGCGCTTCTTCGTCTCGGAATCCACGCGAAGGTACATACAATCAATATGAAATCGCAATGCTATTAACATCAAATTCCGAAATCCAAAAACGGCACACGGTGCGCTCATAGGTTAGAACGTATAGCCTACACATGCAAACAACCAAAAAACCCTCGTCGCTGATATACAAACATCCAACGACCAAATACAACATCAAAAATTCAAAATCAAGAATCCAAATACCAGAAAACATAGCCGAAACCCTAAATATGGTCGCTATACATGAAAACTGCCACATTAAAAACCCAATATTACCAATACGCATTTACAACTCAATAAATATCGTAGGAATTAATATGTACGCACCTCCACTTTCATTTAAAACCCATGTCTAATTTTACCGAAAAGCTAGTAAGCAGTTTACATCATTTTAGCTCATTTTAACAAAACGCTAGAAAGCTAACAATTCTAGCAACCGCAAACCTAGCCAATTTGCATAAATAAGTTATCCAAACCATATCCAAAATTTTAATCTTAACCAAAAAGGTTTTAGAAAAACCTAGTTTGCTAATTATCTCAATTTGACAAATAGGAATTTAACAAATATCGCTCTGACAAATGATTAGGTTATCCAAGTCTACACTTCAAGATTAACCACATTAACCATTCAAAAGCCTAACTAGTAAACTGTAAAGTGGTTTAAGAAATTATACCGATCGATCCGTGTCCTTTGATCTTTAGCTATCATTCCATGCTCCTCACGGCTTCTCCGATCTCCGCTCTCCTCATCGAAGTGGCACCACGTCAACGAATCCTTATACGGGCTCCCGCTTGAAATTGAAGCAACTCGGATATGAAATTTGCTAGCCGACATGTCTAAGGATGAAGTAGAGAGAGAGTAGGATACTTTATCTCAAGCCACCCAAAGAATTTGGTGAAGGTAAATTGAAGTTGCCAAGGATGTGAGCTAAGGAATTTTGGTAGGAAAAAAAATTCAAAAACACACTGCTACTTGTTGTGCTCGGCCACTTAGCTCTCTGGGGATTTTTTTTCCTTTTGCTTGTAAGGATCCTAGGCACACTCAAGAGCTTCCACAAGGCATCTACCATGCCAAATTCAAATTTTACATGTGCCGAGAAACCCTAATACTAGATCGTTAACTATAGGTAAGGCGAAACATGCAAGTAAACAACTTTATTGCTAAATGAAAGAGACTACAATCTTTGTAGATCCGGTCCTCCACTTCTCTAGCTCCGTGTTGACGTCCCTTGACTGCGATCACCGGGATCCCAGACTCTAGCGATGGTTTCGTCAGAGAAATGAGCGGGCTAGGTCGTTGACTTCGATACCGAAGATGATCTACGTCGAGGCAACTCTAACTCAAGCTCCATCTTCACTAACTCATGAAACTTGTGAAGAAAATACCCTATACAACATGGCAAGTGGTAGAGGATGAAGAAATAAGGAGTGGGTTCACTTTGGATTTGGATTTCTCACTTGATTTCATAACTTGAAATTTATCAAGAATGTTTTCTTCTCTTCATGAAGAAGATGAAGAAGAAGAAGAAAGAAAATGAATTAATTTTCAAAATAATAATTCAATTGAATACTTATCATAATGCAACCATGGGGTAAGTAAACTCATGTAGAGATTAAACTAGGGTTTCGGTGTAATGGTTAGGTTAAAGGAAAAAACAAAATGGTAGACTTTTGCATGAAGCATCATGAAGCTTCTTGCATAAAACAAAGAAAGCCACTACCATTTTATTTTTGCCAAAAAAGAATAAAATAAATAAATAAGTAAATCAAGCACTAACCATTAACCTAATCATAGTTTAAAGCATACACACACCCAAGTTTGCATGTATCATCAAACATGACACAAACAAGTGCACAAAAATATATCATATATACAATGTGCACAATCGAGTGAGAAAATAATCTTAAGTGAACCAATACTAGTTAATGTAAAGTAATATATCAAATATATAATTATACATTAAATCATTAAATCAACACTTGATTTAATGATCCGGTCATACTGCATATAACCGACTAATATTAAGTGTATCAATATATCGAATCAATATTTGATTCGGTAACCCGGCTATATCTCATATAACCGTCCGATGATACAAATCGCGAGAATAGAATTCAGTATCACATACTGGTATTATTCTCGGTCCCGCAAATATCTCATATGCACTCCTATTTCGTTTCGCTTGAGCCAGGAAACCTCTGTGTAGGACTCTAAAGACTCGTCAATACGCCGACAGCAGGTGATGATCATATCAAACACCTACAAGCCGCAAGCGGTCTGCTAAACGTAACGGCCACCCGGGTATTGAGCGATCAGAAGATCAACAAGCAAGCCCGCTCATACTCCTATGAATCCAACCAGCAACACTTACCGTGCAGTCCGGTCTGTTCGTCTGATATGTCGCATATCTTGCCTAGGGGTGGTAAACGTCAGACCCCAGTAGCTCGATAAGTCGTGTCGATATGAGGTCTATAACAGTTCGAGAAACTACTGGTAACACTTACCAGTAAATCTCAGCAACCCTGGCCCGGGATTTCTTGTTATAGCCAATCGAACACAGCGCAACATCAACTCCCTATACCAGGAGAGACGAATCCCCTCCTATCGCTCATTGTCTCCATGTGATTCGGGACTGTACCCAAAAACCACCGTTTTTCATGCCCTCTTGGACGTGGTAAGGTGGAAATCAAAGCACAGTGGGAATCACACAAGACTCTATGACGATCTCGGGTCTACAGACTAACATGTACCAGTGTCACCAGAGAACAGCCATCTGACGTAAGGTATAATACCATCTGGGAGTTCTCGGCGAGTCCGTCCAGTGTACCCAGTCTCCACTGAGCACCCGTATATCATCTCCGATGTCAAACACCAATGGATATGGGATCATCCATCGCCGATCTGTATGGGTCGAGATAGTATACGCTAGTCTACTCTGGTATATCGATGCCCCGTCTCGATACACCCACGACTAGGGTCCTTGAAGGATGTACTTATGGACTACCATGTCCCTACTATTATGATCTGCATCATAGTCCAGGTAGTCAAGTACACATCCTAAGAGCTTTACTAACATGTAACAAAGAGACAATCAGTGTACACGTTAAGGTAAAGAGCAACCAGATAGCATACTATCATGTCGAGCAAGAAAGTCCTCCCTATATATGTCCAAGCATCCACTACAATATACATCCTATGTATTGTAATGGCCTTTAGGGCATACATATAACTAACAATCTCCCACTTGCACTAGGGCCATCTGTAGCAGTGGTTGCAGTTTCTCATACTCAACCATCCCATAATCGTCTCTCTCTGGGAAAAGGCCTTTGTGAGTGGATCCGCCGTGTTGTCCTCTGAGTCTGCTCTCCTAACCTCGATCCCCTGGAGATCAACCATCTCCATGATCAGGTGACACTGCCTTAGAATATATCTGGATCATTGATGGGACGGGCGTTCCTTGGCATAAGCCACAACTCCATTATCACACAATGGGAGGAACGAAGTTCATCTCATGAACTAATATACATCCAGACTGCCTCCTTGGTAGCATCTTTAGTAGCGATGTATCCAACCTTTATCGTCTAGTATGCCACGGTATCTTGCTTGGAACTCTTTCAACATACCGTCCCTTTACTGAGGGTAAAGACAATGCCTGTGACTGACATTCAGTCGTCCTTATCACCCTGGAAACTTTCCAGTGATTCTTCCCAGGATCGATTGATACCATCTCACTACATCTAGTGAGAATACTAACATCCATTTAGATCTATCTCATAGATCCAAAACCCAGGATTTAGGAGGTATCATCTTATCCTATATGGAGAATCCTTATGATAAGCGGAGATTGACCGAGCGTAGCATAGGAAACTCCTTCCCTATCAAGAGTATGTCATCAACGTACTCTACGAGGATCACCACCATATTCTCTACTACCTTTTTGTATATACTAGGTCCATCTACCATTTTGATGAAGTCAAACTCTTTGACTACCACATCAAAACAGATGTTCCAACTCCGCGATGCCTGCTTTATCACATAAAAAATCTTTCTCACGTTTCCGCTGCTCCCACTATCTATGAAGCCCTCTGGCTGTGTACTTATAGACGCTCTTTTCTAAAAAATCATTTAGAAAAGCAGTCATAACACCCAACCGCCAGATATCGTAGTCATGGTATGTAGCCGTGGCAAGTAGGATCTGGATGGACATAAGCTTAGCTCCTTAGAAAAGGTTTCATCATAATCCATACCTGGTCAATGATGCAAACTTTTAACAAGTCTAGCTTTGAAAATCTCAACTTTTCCATGTGCACCAAGTAATCTCCTCAAGATATTCTTGCTCCTGATGGGGATTTAACCCTTCACATAAAGCAACCAAAGTCCATACTTTGTTGGTGTATAAGGATTCCATCTCAGATCGCTAAGCATCCAGCCATTCTTATAGTGTCCCACTCCTGATGGCCAGTTCGAAATTAGTTGGGTCATCATCTCATGATGCAATCCTCGCTCCCACTGTCATAGAGAAACGGAAGTATCTCTCAGGTGGGTGAGGAACCCTACTAGATTGGTGGAGAGGCTGAGGTTCGTTGGTAACTATTGAATCCTTTGGTTCTTCCAAATCATCAGCTGCAGTATAGCTGGAACATTTCCAGTTCTACATAACAGATCTTGCCTCGAGCTTGTCCGGATTTTGCCTTTTAGACATAGGCTGGACAACCCCAAATCTTAAGTAACTTAAGATATGGGCTCTTCCCTTTCCATATCACATATGAAGTGGTAGGCAACTGATTTGATTAGAACCCTATTCAATAGGTATGCAGCTTCTCAAGTGCATAACTCCCTAAAGGTAATAGGTAACTCAGTAGTAGTCATCATAGAGCACACCATATCATATAGGGTGTGACTGCCCCGCCCCGATACACCGACGTGCTGTGGTGTATACGGAGGAGTAATGCTGAGAGAGAATCTCATTCTCCTTTGGAAAAGTCCAAGAATTCCGAGCTCAAGTGTTCTCCTCCTTGATCACATCAAAGGACATAATACTTATACCCGTTTTGGTTCTCTACTTCTAACTTATATTCTATAAATATCTCAAAAGGTTCGGACTTGTGTTCCAACAGGAACATATGTCTGAATCTAAAGAGATCATCAGAGAATGTAATGAAGTACAAAGAACCAGTCTTGGCATGTGTAGACAGGGGACCTTCATACATCAACATGTATCATCCCAAGAGTACACTAACTCTTTCTCTGCTTCGAATAAACAGTGCTGTGGTCATCTAATCTTTGGGGCATGACTGGCAAGTTTCACAAGATGTAAATTCAAACTAATTTAAATATACATCTAAATATAAGTTCAGCTAGTCGGGTCGCATTGATATGACCTAGTCTACAATGCTTCAAGAAGGATTCGTTCATTTCTGAACTCTTCCTCTTGTGTGTGTTCCGTATACTAAGAACTGTAGTTTGATTTAGAACATCAATGCTTTTAGATATCGTGCCTGAACCGATCAACTTTTGATATAGGAAATGTTCAAAACATTATCCAACAATACAAAATTTTATCATTTCTTTACTAATAAAGAGACTGATATGATTTTGTATATCAGGTTCGGTATCTAATAACATTCGTTCAGAATCAATGAACTGGTCATACTGGGTGATAGTGACCAACAGACTTGGCTGCAACACTTGCACCGTTTTCTGTCTCATGAAACTTATCACCCGTTCTCAGTTCTTTACCTATCTGTAGCCTATGTAACAGATTACATATGCGGGATCCTGATCCGGTATCACATACCCAGGACGTAAAGGATACTGAGAAACAGTTCTATGTAGCGACACACCCGAAGATGATGCATCATATGCACTTTCTTCGTTTGGGCGGCACGGGAAATCTGGTATTCCCCAATTTCCTGCTCTGTCTTATAACAATTATAAGTAGGAGCGGGACCAACGTTCCCCATCTCAGTATAACAAGCAGGTTTGGTCAATACATCCATATTATTATCTTGATTAAGGCGTGACATGGTCGCTACTTGGAGAGAGAGAGAAGAAAACACTCTGCGTATGCTCTTGCAAGATCAGATTGGTTATTATTTTATCTAATCAGGATGGCTCCCACTGTTTTTATCAAATCTTCCTTCAAACCATAAAAGGAATGACTAGCCGGGATTAATTACACGCTACAAGTTCGCCAATCTTTCAGCTAGGCCAGTGTCGATACTTTGAGGGAGGTTCCCCGTGCTTTCGCACGGACCTAATTAAAGTAAACCTCGTTTTCCCAGAGGCATAACCCCGTTGACACCTTTCTAGACACCTACTAGATCGGCTAATTCTAATGTGTAAAACTCTCCCAGGAGTAATCCTTACTCGCAGCGGGTATTGGGATCCAACTATCTCATAGAATGTATGCAATCTCATTGCAAATTTCAACACTTGAAATTCCCGATAATTTTGCCCCTAACGTGCTATGACCTTGACGAAAGCCAACAAACCATAGCCCGCTAGTCAAGTTCAACCCGTCATTTCTTGATTGAATTAAACCTACCCGCACGACCCTTGATGAAACCCAACAAAGCCGTACGACTAGCCTAATCCAATCGCATCATATGCAGCACATAAGCAGCATATAGCTACCGCACACTGCACCTTGACGAAAGCCGACAAATGCAGCACGAATACAATATACAACTTATCTGAAATGACGGAGGGCTACGACAGGTTTTTCTGAAAACCTATTGCGTAGTGAACTTGATATCGTTGTAGAATCGAATGAATTTTGAAATGGAGTGTTTTTTAGGCTTTTCTAGTTTTGCTAAAGGGGTCACTCCCGGTGAAGGGATCGTCGGCCCATTCCTTATCGAATAAGGTGCAGGATATATCATATATACCGCTATGCAAAGCAAAAACTATAGAAGCAATCAAAAGACAAATCGAGGGGTATAGCATTTGCCAGTTATTGCTAAAGGGGTCACTCCCGGTGAAGGGATCTCGGCCCTTTCCTTATCGAATAAGGTGCAGGATGTTCTACAAGGAACACCGCGATGCAAAGCAAGAACTGTAGCTACCTGTTTTTGAAAATTCGATTCCACAAAATCTTTTAGGTTTCTTTTCTTTCATTAATCATATTAATGAAGTCCCAACATTTAAGTTACCTGAACATCACAGATAAATACGACGTACACTTATGCCATCCGCATTCGCCTCGATGTCCCCTCGTGCACCATTAGGTTAGGTAACTAACGGCAGAACGGGGCAGGGCTAGCGCGGGTGTAAAACATAAGAAACGTCTATATAATATATCGTATATACCATATACAGTATTATCACAACATATCAAATGATCACATCACAGATATCGCAGCAGAAGAAACATATGAAACATTGGATATACTAGGACGTCCGTGTTTTCAATACGAGCCAGTATAAAACACGGACGGTCGCGATGAATAGCCAAACCCACACCCCTAGACTCCTACGAGAGCGGCAAGCAACCCTTCCAATTCTAGAGTTAGGAGACCCGGACTCGACTCCTCGAATTGGTCTCCCACTGGACTCTAGAACCCGGTTACTTGTGCTCCCCTCTTTAGGTCTATCCTATTGCGGAAAAGTAAATAATATACATCAACGGTGACATCTTCCGCAACATGGAAGTGCCCTAATAAAAGAATATTACATACAAGTTTTTACATGAATGAAAATGAAAAACACTCATCTCACATGAAAAACTCCCGGCTATTCAAACACGACGATCTAATATAACATATCCAGCAACATATAACATCACATGTCGTTAACGTAAGTAAACATGCGTATCCCAATTGTCGTTGACATGTAGCAACGAAACCGGCGATATCACATATTACACTTACAGTCGAAGAAAAGAAAGTGTAAAACTACAACAGTTGGAATCCGCAACCTCCTTAGACTCCGCATGCCTAACCATCTGAATTCCTTAGACAACGCATGCCTAACAATTATAAACTCCGCATTTTAGTCTCATTATCGAAAACACTTTTCAATATCAAGTCGGGCAATTCAACAGGATTCCCGACATCCTGATCGAATGCTCGTCTCAAACTTTAGTAGACGGCTGCACCCCCGATACCGTCGATGAAGTGCACCAAGGCGGAACACCGCTACCGCGAGCACCTAAACGGATGCTTTCGGCGACGGGGTTCTCCTACAGTCACTTGGTCGGGGCTAAGGGATGTAGCTGTCTATTAAGTTTATCCGGCGAGTATCCGCGTACGCTACGTGATTGCAACGGACTTTTGATCGCATCAAAATTCCGTGGCACCGATCAAGTGAGACTAAAGTGCTATGTTTATAACATTCATATTAGTTATCTCATAACTATATGTGGATTCCAAATATTGTATCACATTCCAGATAAATAGAAAATGTTAAACTTTCCGATCGAACTATCAAACACTCAATGTTTCCCGAAATAGCTAAACTCTTGAAATAAGTTTAAAAACATCCACTTCATGCCACAGTACCAACAGTCCAGCCGTAGAAGGGTGAAGCCAACGCCTCACATGTGGCACGCCGTACAGCCCCAAACCCTAAGGTTCAAAGGGTAGTTCAAGACGGTCACATAATCGAGTTAAGGTTTATTGTCTTCTAGAGGGTCCATCACGTTACTTGCATTACTTCGAACGTTCTTAAACTACGGAAAGATCCAACACTTGGAAATTTCCCGACAGGGGAAAAATTAGGTATTTATATCCGGTCGAGCTTTTCAACATTTTCTAAAATTATCCGGAAAAACACAGACGAAATTAAACTTCCTGATCGAAACACCGAGTCCCCAATACAACCCAGAAAACTCAACTCTTGAGTAAATATTAAAAATTCCCAGAAAATACAGCACATACAGAAACTAATTACTGTGCAAACTACTTGCATTGATTCATCACTTTGGCCGCGGAACCGCCGCGCAAGCCAGGGTGGGCCGCGGTTCCGCGGCGCTTCTATCGAATCAAGGTCACGTGCTGCTCAGTAACTCATAAAAAACCCTGCTGAATTTTTTGGATATTTTTAATCTGGAAAAAACCACAGTTTTGAAAAAAGGACAGAGAGGGCTATAATTTAGGGTTTCGGGGTTCGATCGGATTTCTAAGTTCGTTTACGCATCGCCTAAAGCTCTAGCGAGGCTCTGATACCACTGTAGGGATCCTAGGTACACTCAAGAGGTTCCACAAGGCATCTACCATGCCAAATTCAAATTTTACATGTGCCGAGAAACCCTAATGCTAGATCGTTAACTAGAGGTAAGGCGAAACATGCAAGTAAACAACTTTATTGCTAAATGAAAGAGACTACAATCTTTGTAGATCCGATCCTCCACTTCTCTAGCTCCGTGTTGACGTCCCTTCGCTGCGATCACCGGGATCCCGGACTCTAGCGATGGTTTCGTCGGAGAAATGAGCGGGCTAGGTCGTTGACTTCGATGCCGAAGATGATCTACGTCGAGGCAACTCTAACTCAAGCTCCATTTTCACTAGCTCATGAAACTTGTGAAGAAAACACCCTATACAACATGGCAAGTGGTAGAGGATGAAGAAATAGGAAGTGGGTTCACTTTGGATTTGGATTTCTCACTTAATTTCATCACTTGAAATTTTTCAACAAAGTTTTCTTCTTTTCATGAAGAAGATGAAGAAGAAGAAGAAAGAAAATGAATTAATTTTCAAAATAATAATTCAAGTGAATACTTATCATAATGAAACCATGGGTAAGTAAACTAATGTAGAGATTAAACTAGGGTTTAGGTGTAATGGTTAGGTTAAAGGAAAAAACAAAATGGTAGACTTTTGCATGAAGCATCATGAAGCTTCTTGCATAAAACAAAGAAAGGCACTACCATTTTATTTTTGCCAAAAAAGAATAAAATAAATAAATAAGTAAATCAAACCCTAACCATTAACCTAATCATAGTTTAAAGCATACACACACCCAAGTTTGCATGTATCATCAAACATGATACAAACAAGTGCACAAAAATATATCATATATACAATGTGCACAATCTAGTGAGAAAATAATCTTAAGTGAACCAATACTAGTTAATGTAAAGTAATATATCAAATATATAATTATACATTAAATCATTAAATCAACACTTGATTTAATGATCCGGTCATACTGCATATAACCGACTAATATCAAGTGTATCAATCTATCGAATCAACATTTGATTCGGTAACCCGGCTATATCACATATAACCGTCCGATAATACAAATCGTGAGAATAGAATTCAGTACCACATACTGCTATTATTCTCTGTCCCGTACATATCTCATATGCGCTCCTATTTCGTTTCGCTTGAGCCAGGAAACCTCTGTTTAGGACTCTAAAGACTCGTCAATACGCCGGCAGCAGGTGATAATCATATCAAACACCCACAAGCCGCAAGCGGCCTGCTAAACGTAACGGCCATCCGGGATTTGAGCGATCAGAAGATCAATAAGCAAGCCCGCTCACACTCCTGTGAATCCAACCAGCAACACTTACCGTACAGTCCGGTCTGTTCGTCTGATATGTCGCATATCTTGCCTAGGGGTGGTAAACGTCACACCCAGTAGCTCGATAAGTCATGTCGATATGAGGTCTATAACAGTTCGAGAAACTACTGGTAACACTTACCAGTAAATCTCAGCAACCCTGGCAAGGGATTTCCGGTTATAGCCAATCAAACACAGCGCAACAACAACTCCCTATACCGGGAGAGACGGATCCCCTCCTATCGCTCATTGCCTCCATGTGATTCGGGACTGTACCCAAAAACCACCGTTTTGCACGCCCTCATAGACGTGGTAAGCTGGAAATCAAAGCACATTGGGATTCACATAAGACTCTATGTCGATCTCGGGTCTACAGACTAACCTGTACCAGTGTCACCAGAGATCTGCCATCTGACGTAAGGTATAATACCATTTGGGAGTTCTCCGCGAGTCCGTCCAGTGTACCCAGTCTCCACGGAGCACCCGTATATCATCTCCGATGTCAAACACCAATGGATATAGGATCATCCATCTCCGATCTGTATGGGTCGAGAAGGTATATGCTAGTCTACTCTGGTATATCGATGCCCCGTCTCGATACACCCACGACTAAGGACCTTGAAGGATGTACTTATGGACTACCATGTCCCTACTAGTATGATCCGCATCATAGTCCAGGTTGTCAAATACACATCCTAAGGGCTTTACCAACATGTAACAGAAAGACAATCAATGTACACGTTAAGGTAAAGAGCAACCAGATAGTGTACTATCATGTCGAGCAAGAAAGTCCTCCCTATATATGTCCAAGCATCCACTACAATATACATCCTATCTATAGTAAAGGCCTCTAGGGCATACATATAACTAACATTGCTGAAGTGGTGTATTCATCAATAATGCAAGAAATGAATCCATCAATTAATCCCAAAATTTCCAGCACAAACACAACTAAGTTGGGCCAGCCACTAAAGAAAAGCAAACAGCGGATTTGTGATTGGGGGAGGTGATTAGTCTCAAAAATATATTACGTTAACCGTAATCAGAAACGGCGTCGCTTCGAAGCTAGTCGGTGAATACGGGTCGATCCACAGAGATGTGTAATTTCCTTAATGTGTTTTTACGAGTTGATTCCAAATGTTGTTTGGATTGATTTATTAAATCTAAAAAAACTAGATCAATCAATAAACTAAATTAATCTAAATTAAAGTCTTGCTAGGGTTAGGCTTAGGGGAAGTTGGGAGATTAAAGGTTTCCTCACCGCTTTCAATGCCTTATTTTAGATCTATTAGATGTTATGGTAATTATCAATGTAGTTGATTAGAAACTTTTGGGAAGATGTTTCATCCTCTAGATTCTTGTCCTTCCTTTATCGATCCTTACCCTAACCTTCATGGAAAACGCGCGCAACCGGGCCTTTATACTACGGTGTCATCGTTACCTCGAGGGGTAGGATGCCGTAGGTTGCGGTGTGTGCGCGTATGCATGGAGTTCTAATTCTTAGTTGTGAAAGGGCATGAAAGGGGTGAGAAATCTCATCTCTCAAACCTTTCCCTACGGCTAATCCTAACAAGCAAGGAGATTACTCGCTCATTAGGGGATTAAAAGACACTCTAAATTAAAAGAGAATTAAAAATAACTTACTAATTTTATTGATGGCTCCCTCCAAACAATAATGCAGAACAGATCTGAATTTGTGAAATGAAAAGAGGCATAGCCTTTACAATTTTGTGATTACAATTTATAAGCAAACAGGGGAATTTAGGGTTACGGGATTCGCACATGTGCAATTACAGATTTGCCCATGAAATATCCCAACTCTCGCACCGACGCACCGACCCAGAAATTTTGCACCGACACGAGCACAGAATGGCCGCGGAACCGCTGCGCCAGCCTAGGTTTGGCCGCCGTTCCGCGGCCAAACTATGGATTTAGTGCATGAAACTTTTGGGCTTCCTTCTATGCTTCCTGGGCTTTCTACTTTTATACTTCTTTTCTCTATTTGATATCTGGGTCTTCTGTAGATCTTCAGTGAAAACTTGTAAGGATCTTTTGACCGTTCACTTTGACATTTAGGACTGCATTGCCGTTTACAATTGTGAATTGTTCTTCGTCTAGGCTTGACTAGGATCCATCTACTTGTTGGTCAAAAGTCCCTTTTCTGTATCAACTTTCGTCTTTTTCACTGTATTCGCTCCAAGAACCTGTATCCTGTAACATGCAGCAGACATGCGTCAAAAGTACCTGTTTATTTATAAAACGAATAAGAATTGGGGAATGTAAACTGCAATATTATGATATGAACAAATACCCCCAAACTTATCTTTTGCTCGTCCTTGAGCAAACTTATTTTTTATTCACTAAAATCCTAACAACACTTTCGCAGGGAAACGTGATTGCACTGAGCATGTGCAACAAGCCGTTAAACCTCTAGGTGTCTCTAGTAGGAGGAGTGTTGTCTCCTGAGGGTTTTCAGCGGATACTACCCACAAAATCCTATCACTTCAGCCCATTAACTTTTGTTTTCCAATTAGGTCTTCTAACAAGGAATTCTATTATCTTCTCCTTGTAAATTATCCACCCATATTCTTCACGCTTCCTCATTATTTAACTTAAAATTATATATGTTATGTAGACCTACTTAGCTTTCGGCATCTCTTAAGTCTTCCTTCTAGGGTTTCATCTCTACTTAGGAATTTCTATCAACTCTATTAAAGATACAAGTTCTATCTTTCATTCCTCTCTCTTATCTAAATTCCAATCACATACCCCTACGTGTGTGTATAGATCATTCCTGTACTTGGAAATTCAAATCAAGCAATCATGACCTTGTCCGTTGTCCAAAGTACTTATTAATACGTGAATTTTTAATTGAATTTTGCTTACACATCCTTCATGCGACTGTTAATACTTCTTGAAGTACCAACGACCGATTACAAAATGTGTTTGCACTTTTAAAGCGTACTTCCTAGTTTTGCAACACCCAAGGCTCTAGCAGTGACTCCCAAACCAGTTGGTCTAAGGCACTAGGTGATGAAGCACCCTCGCTAAATATTTTTCTATTTTTACAGCCTTAAGTAATCACAAAAACCAGTGTCCATTTTTTCTTTATTCACTTTTTTTCTTTTATTTTCATTATACTAAGGACTTTAGACAAGAGCATTTCAAGGTCTCTTCTACTATTCCAAATTTCAAGGTGCGTGAATGTGCAAATTGTAGGGTATACGTTTTCAGAATCTAGACTTAAGCTAGGAACTATTTTTCAAACTTATACTCTAATAAGAACTTCAATATTCTTCTCTTGTTTCGACTTAGCCCAAGAAGTGAACCCAAAATTTGCCTATTTCTAAATAAACTACAAGGCATATAATTTCTAGCGTTAAACTTTAAGGAATGTTATTTTTATGGTTTTTTATTCACTAAGTCTAAGATCTAATTGCTCCTAGCTAGTTAACCTATCTTTCAAACTCTAGTCAAATAAACCAAAATTGAATACAACAATTTTTATAATTTTTGAAAAATTTCAAATTTTTGAAAAATTTCAATTTTTTATGGTTTTTTCATATAAATATGCAAATGCAAAAAAATATATACAAATGAATGCGAAGCAAGAAGACGTACCGAGCATACCCCCAAACTTGAACTTGACAGTGTCCTCACTGTCATGCTAAACTAAGAGGGTCAAAATACCGGCACTTCCCTGTTTATTTATTTATAATTTTTTTATTGTTAAGAAAAACAAAAATATATACAAAAAGGCTGTCACGACCCGAAAGTACGGAACATGACCGGCACTTAAACTACGAACGTCTCAAGGCGTACGTATTCTAAGTAAGCCGAAAACCCAGAAATCCAAACCAAGAAAAGTAGTAGAGTGAAGGAAAACCAATTTAAAACAAGAAGTTTTAATAGCATAAGCTGAATTATGCGGTTTTTAAAAACATCAAGTATTTTCTAAAAATTTCGGCAGAGTCTCCTTTGTAAATACTGGCTCCCAAACGGAATACAACATGAATAGTATACGAAATCAATAAAAAGGCATCCCCAAGCGGGAGCTAGCTCTTCGTCAATCGACGGTCACAACCACACAAGCAATATAATATACAACGCCAACGGCGAGGATCAAAACTCAAAAGGAAACTCAAAACCACCAGAAATATAACGAGCGACTCTAAGGTCGAAAGAATAAACAACACTGGTCTCTATCTCAAAAAAATACATGTTTGGTTGATGGAACCTCTTGATACAACTGAATAATAATATACAATGTATAGTGATGGGTACGATACAAATAAACCTACCTACTAGCAAGTCACCCGAACGAAACTGTACCCGCAAAGCCGTAAAGAAACCTGTACGGCGAAACCTGCAAGAAACTGGGGCACAACGGGGGTGAGTTGCCAACTCGTGAATAGAAAAAAACATCTACGAATAGAAATCGCATGTATGACGCAATCCTAGGTCATACGATCATAATATATCCTCAAAATATACATAACAAGCAGCCTATAACAATGGCTAGGGTAATATCTAACCGAGTGAAATCTCATATGCCCGTGTCAGTGCCTCAGGTAGCAATATATCATATGAATGAGGTATGAATGCATGAAACAGAATACATGTAAATGAAAAAAACTGTTTCCATAAATTAGTGAGATTTCCTTCGTATTTTTAAACTGAGGTATCATAAATGAAATCAGCATCAACAGTGTCTAGCATCGACACAAAACATAAATCTCACTGTCTCGAAATATCAATGTCTCAATCTCAATATCTAGGGCGCCGTCAGTCCAGACCGGCCCATACCATCCATCTCAAGACCACGACGGTATCCTCCGGATATCCGACGCGTCGGGTAATATCACCGGTAGGTAGTGCTCCCCAGCCAGGCTCAACGTCAACACCACATTCATCTTGCCCCGGGGTACCATACCGGGCCCACCATGTACCCGTGACGGTTCCTCCACTCCTCGACACGGATTTCCAAAACCACAGCAAACTCATGGTGGACGACACTTTACATCACTAGAAAACCGCAACATTTTATATTTTAAAAGATCATAAGTTGTAAATTTTGCGGCTTTCCCCGAAATCCAGAAATATCATAAATCTCAAGAAATCATCACAAGTGCATATGTCAATGATAATGAACTAGGCATGAACAACTGAATAACAGTATGCATGAAGTGGTAGGTAATAACTACAATGTCTAATATGGTATATAAGGGAAGTACACTAATATCATGTCAAAACTACCAGCTAACAATCTAAGTCAAGCAATTATATTCTCTAAAGTGTACGTGACATGGCAATTACCGATGAAGATGTGTGTGAGCCGGCAAGTAAGTGTACGTGGTACATACGCATCATCGGTAATGGTGCTGGTGTCCTAACAATAAGATATCAACATTTCAATAAGAATTTATAACATAAGTATGCGATGCAAAGCGAACCACAATAATAAGCGGGAGCTGAATACTAGACGCAACTATAACTAATCTGCATTAATCTAATATAAGTTCTACAAATGGTGCCTTTTGAAATAACACAAATCATGGGGTTTTGAAAATAGGGGCTACGGTGTTTTTATGAAAAGATAAGTCTTTTGAAATATCCGTAGGATCCCTTGGGCTGTCTTTTAAAATACCCACGATTCGTTAGTTTTTGAAATAGGTAGGAGTCTAATCTAATCTAACAACTACACTAAACTATACGGCTGAACTAACAAGCTGAACTACAGGTAAGGAAACCGCCTATCATCTGAGTCGATACATATACCTACCTGTATATGTATAGTCGGTGATCCCGCCTCAATAATATCATATCCGATACCATATCTATAATCAGACATCCCAAGTCAAGAGTGCGGATCAATCATCAAAATATAGCTCGTACGTAAATCCGTCGTACGGCATCCCAATCTGGGTACGGGTCAAAATCACATTCATCATACTATTCACCTGGTATCCTCTTTATCAAATATCATGATCAGGGTACTGATCTACGTCTAGTACCATACTGATACCGCCTACGTATGCATGGACGTATGTGAAACACTACGTCAAGGACCCGCTACAACGTCATGTCGTATATAAGATACGAACCCTGCTATATCACCGATCTCACGGCCTCAAATCAAATCTCATCGACTCAGCTCAATCCCAAGTATCATCCTCAATCCGTATGTGAACACATAGTCCCATACCCATGTGAACACATAACTATAAAGAATCCCATGAGCACATATCAATAGGAATGTATGCAAGTATGTATGTGTGTATGTGTGTGTGTAACACTACCCTAGGGTTCGCAACAACAAGGTAATCCAACACACTAATATCCATCCTAACATCATTATTAATCCCAAATAACATATAACAATTGTTGGTGTGTATACGCATCCGTATACAGTTCCACGGACTGCGGGGGTGCTATACGCCATCCACCCGACTTCTCCCCGTAGATATAACTCTACTCACCTGGTCCTCGCTCGCCGGTGCCGACGTCGCCACGCGTTTGCTTGTCGTCTCGAAGTCCGCATGGGGTACCTATATATCATAACGCACCGTATCGCATTAAAACTAAATTCGAAATCGAAACAGCATACGAAAATCAAATCGGCACGCCTATCACGCATAGGTCCAAACCTATCACCTACGCATGCAAGAATAGTCAAACCAACTCTCGATGTCGATGTACAAACGTCAAACCATCGATAAAAATCCAATCACACTCATTTCCACATTCACGAACACTAATTTTAATATAAAATAGGTTAAAACTCACAAAAACCCAAAATTCACTCTAAAACCCGTTTTTCCGAAAAACTAGCAAGCAAAATTACCCGTTTTAGTACAAAACTCGATGTTTAAACAATTATAGCGGCCATAATACTTATTAAATAACTTAAATAAGTCAATAAAACCATTTCCATAATTTAATCACATAAATTTGCATAATTTCCAAAATCCTAGTTTGCAAAAATATCAATTTTAACACTTTTTAATGTAAAATTCATAATTTTACAATTAAACTTGGTTTTGCATATTTTAAATGGTTAAACCACTCATGGAAACCTTAATGATGTGCTAAAAATCCTAACTAGATTTTAATCCCACATTTTAATAAAATTTCTAAAACCTAGTTAGCAATTTTGCATAATTATCACAATTTGGGCAAATTAAATATAACAATTTGCAAATTAGCTACAAGATTAGGTTTTGCATATCTTTAAGATGCTAAAATACATCACACTACCATGAACAAATTATCACAACCATAACTTTAATTTAACCCTTCTCTTGAATTTAAACTTGCAATTTAAAACCTAAATAAAACACCTAATTAAGTTGATTTAAAGTATTTAACATCAAATTAAGCAAAAGGGTTAGAGTTATACCTTCACAAACCATGAAATCAAATATGGAACTTGACCTCCAAATTGAGATCTTTGCACCAAGATCCATGCTATAAAGGCTAAGGAAAAATGGGTAGGGCTTTGATTTTGATTTTGTGGGATTTTTGGTGGATTTTTGATGCAAATTGTAATGTTTTTGATGAGGAAATGAGAGGGGGAAAAATTGGGGCTGCACTTGAAGAGGCTCGGCCAGAATTATGAGGGAGTGGGAGAGAGGTTTGGGATTTAGGGAAAGTTCACACAAGGTCAAAGACAACCATATACTTAGCCAAATTAATATATTTTATACCATTCCTCAAAGCATTTTTTCACATGAGTTCAAGAAAATTTGAGGGGAGGAAATATGGGCTGTTTTTAGGTGTGAGGCCGGCCATGATGAGGTGGGGATGAGTGTGGGAAATTTTACAAAGAATTTCTATGCAAAAAGACCCCCCACAAGCTCAAAATTGCAAGTTTTAGTTCAAAATAATTATATTTTTGTTTTCCATAATAAAAACCCATTAAAACTTGAAATAAAATACTAAATATTTATATTACAACTAGATTTTAATTAACATGATTTTAAAGATTAAAATTATCCCATTTAAATTTGTATTTATCGCTAATTTAATGTATTTTCTTACCGGCTTAAAATAATATTAAAATAATATTTCTTTCAGAAAATTTGAAATTTCACCAGTGGCTCAATAAACACCAAATACTAGTAATTAAATAGCCAGAATTTGTATATTTAATTTTATAATAAAGATATTTGCATTTTGACTTTTTACAGAAAACCCCCTTATTTTACCGTTTTTTCGAAGTTTCACCGAAACGATTTTCAAAACGTTACAATCTTCCCCCCTTAAAGAAATTCGGTCCCCGAATTTAAATTAAAACTCCCCCCAAATACTAAAACATCTAAGACAAAACCATCAAATCGCCGGGGCTCCGAAATCATAAATACATAAAACAATCGTAGCGCAACGCATGCGCATGAAAAATGAGCATATAACTCAAATCAGAACTCCGTCAAGCATCCCGCAATCATCGGAGTCATAGGGAAGACATCAATACCAAATCAAAATCAAAAGCAATATGATATAACTCGAAACTATACATGTAAAATATATTCAGGTACTGTCCTCTGACTAGTCCTGCTCAGTACGAAAACACATAGCAATATCATAAAAACGTACTGCTCTATAAGAAAAATCAATCCCAAAATACGCGTATGAATACTACGTGTGTCTTGTGCGCACGGAAATCAACATCAAAACATGTGCCATACATATGCACAGAACCAACATATAAGTGCATCGGGTGTGCACGAGACATCTGTCGTAGGCAACAGGTGTGCCTGACAGCAAAATCAGGTGCATCTGACATGCACGAAAAATCTCGATTTAGTGCATCTGGTGTGCACCAAATCGCATCTCATAACATGCGCCCAACATGTGCTAAAATCCAATCAGGTGCACAAGGTGCACAAAACAATATCGAGTATCCCAATCGAAATCGAAATCCAGTGCATCTAAGTGCACAACATACGTAACACTGCACTGCAAGCATATATGAACTATACCGCGTGCAAAAACCAAATGCGTATATACGCACAAAATCAACTCAAATGTCTAAAACCGTAACATCACAAACATGTGAAATCCAAGCACGAAAACGATATCAAGTGCAACACTGTGTAAGGATCGTAAATCCTCAATCATCAAAATCAAATCATGCGAATAAATCACCCAAAATATTGAAATCAATAATGGCGGAATAGTACCGCTCAAGTGCATCCTCTAAGAATCTCGGTCCAACTGTCGCGGTCACTAGTGGGACGTCTCGTCGACGATCATGAACTCTGGCCTGCTAGTGTGCGTAACAATGACCACTCCTGGGTCAAGGTCTTCACTGTGAATTACCAATCTCTCGGTCCATCGGCTCATCGGCCCTGTCAGGTGTGCTAACGGGGATGATCCCATTCTGGTACTTCCCTGGTCATCTCTCGGTCAATCATCGCGACCACTCGTAGGACAGCATATCACTGGCGTCGGCCTCTGGCTCTCTGAATGTACGTGACACATCTGATCCTGGGTGCAAGTATCATTGCAGCAGCGTCCTGGAAGGAATCCTGCTCACGGTATCTTCCATGTCTCGTCGCTGTCAACTGTCCGGAAGTCATCGTCCTTTACTATATCTGCGTCTTGCTCTAGAACGACTGCACTCTCATCGCGACTCCTCGGGAAGGTATATCCAAGCACAATGCCTCGTCATGCGCATCGCATCTTTGATGTAGGCGGAGTGGAACGTCGTCTTATCCATATATTGTACTGACCTTTTTACTCCAATTTCTCAAATGTCGACTGCTTCGGACTCGTCTCATCGTGGCTACATGGACTGAGCTCCAACGGCTATCCTCATATCGGGAGTCTCCCAAGAAATGCATCTCACCACCTAGCATCCGAATTAAGTCGAGCCATCCAATCGAGTTGTCAAAACCTCATAATCCCCCAAGAGCTCAACATCTTGGGTATAGTATAAGAGTATCGAGTACATACCTCAGCATCGGTGGTCCAGCCGTAGAAGGGCAAGCCCAAGCCTCACTAATGGCGCCGCGGAACTGCCGCAAACCCTAAGGTTCAAAGGCTTTCACACGGTCATTAAGTCGAGTTAGGGTTTCATTCTTCTAGAGGGACCATAGAATTGCCTGCATGTCTTTCCGACTACCTTAAACTTGGAATAATAGGTTTCTCACATTCGATCATCTCTGTCGACTCCCAACGTCTCCGCGTGAAGTCGTCTCTAGCTGGAATCAATCTATCTGATGACCTCGCATCTGGGTAGCGAACGATCCACATGTCCCAGTCATTCATCCTCGATGACTAGCGACCTTCTATCATCTCTTAGTACAACTTATACTGCAATAGCTCCAACATCTGGGGCGATATCTCGTCGTTCGCAGCAATAACTGGCTCACTCGTCTGCATGCTGAACCGTGCCTCAATCATCAGGAGTAAGCAACACACCAACGGTCATCAAAATCTGGCTGGCCTCCATCATTGGCTCAATTCTCTAGTTTCGATCAGCACCTCCGAGTAACCTCATAAAGGCGATCCGCCAAACGCTCGTGGCGCGGAAACACAGTAAAAAGACACATCTCTGCAATCGTGTGTCGCCGGAATTTCGCCCTGGTCAGTCCTCGTTCGTGACGAGCTCGTGCAGACCGCAACTCTAGCTGTAGCTTTCCCTGCCCGTAATCGTGGCAGCAAAACCATAACTGGTACCGATGAGGCTAGATCAGGAATGAATATAATACTGAGCAAAGAAATGTACATCCTAAGGCTTCTTAAGTGGAGTAGCGTATCGTAAATATGCCGCGGAACATACCAACGGTACGTCACTCTACTTTAGTCACCTATTCCATCAACCAAAGGTCATCCTACGCTCCAAAGGTAAAACCTAACGCTCTGATACCAACTTTGCCACGACCCGAAAGTACGGAACATGACCGGCACTTAAACTACGAACGTCTCAAGGCGTACGTATTCTAAGTAAGCCGAAAACCCAGAAATCCAAACCAAGAAAAGTAGTAGAGTGAAGGAAAACCAATTTAAAACAAGAAGTTTTAATAGCATAAGCCGAATTATGCGGTTTTTAAAAACATCAAGTATTTTCTAAAAATTTCGGCAGAGTCTCCTTTGTAAATACTGGCTCCCAAACGGAATACAACATGAATAGTATACGAAATCAATAAAAAGGCATCCCCAATCGGGAGCTAGCTCTTCGTCAATCGACGGTCACAACCACATAAGCAATATAATATACAACGCCAACGGCGAGGATCAAAACTCAAAAGGAAACTCAAAACCACCAGAAATATAACGAGCGACTCTAAGGTCGAAAGAATAAACAACACTGGTCTCTATCTCAAAAAAATACATGTTTGGTTGATGGAACCTCTAGATACAACTGAATAATAATATACAATGTATAGTGATGGGTACGATACAAATAAACCTACCTACTAGCAAGTCACCCGAACGAAACTGTACCCGCAAAGCCGTAAAGAAACCTGTACGGCGAAACCTGCAAGAAACTGGGGCACAACGGGGGTGAGTTGCCAACTCGTGAATAGAAAAAACATCTACGAATAGAAATCGCATGTATGACGCAATCCTAGGTCATACGATCATAATATATCCTCAAAATATACATAACAAGCAGCCTATAACAATGGCTAGGGTAATATCTAACCGAGTGAAATCTCATATGCCCGTGTCAGTGCCTCAGGTAGCAATATATCATATGAATGAGGTATGAATGCATGAAACAGAATACATGTAAATGAAAAAAACTGTTTCCATAAATTAGTGAGATTTCCTTCGTATTTTTAAACTGAGGTATCATAAATGAAATCAGCATCAACATTGTCTAGCATCGACACAAAACATAAATCTCACTGTCTCGAAATATCAATGTCTCAATCTCAATATCTAGGGCGCCGTCAGTCCAGACCGGCCCCTACCATCCATCTCAAGACCACGACGGTATCCTCCGGATATCCGACGCGTCGGGTAATATCACCGGTAGGTAGTGCGCCCCAGCCAGGCTCAACGTCAACACCACATTCATCTTGCCCCGGGGTACCATACCGGGCCCACCATGTACCCGTGACGGTTCCTCCACTCCTCGACACGGATTTCCAAAACCACAGCAAACTCATGGTGGACGACACTTTACATCACTAGAAAACCGCAACATTTTATATTTTAAAAGATCATAAGTTGTAAATTTTGCGGCTTTCCCCGAAATCCAGAAATATCATAAATCTCAAGAAATCATCACAAGTGCATATGTCAATGATAATGAACTAGGCATGAACAACTGAATAACAGTATGCATGAAGTGGTAGGTAATAACTACAATGTCTAATATGGCATATAAGGGAAGTACACTAATATCATGTCAAAACTACCAGCTAACAATCTAAGTCAAGCAATTATATTCTCTAAAGTGTACGTGACATGGCAATTACCGATGAAGATGTGTGTGAGCCGGCAAGTAAGTGTACGTGGTACATACGCATCATCGGTAATGGTGCTGGTGTCCTAACAATAAGATATCAACATTTCAATAAGAATTTATAACATAAGTATGCGATGCGAAGCGAACCACAATAATAAGCGGGAGCTGAATACTAGACGCAACTATAACTAATCTGCATTAATCTAATATAAGTTCTACAAATCGTGCCTTTTGAAATAACACAAATCATGGGGTTTTGAAAATAGGGGCTACGGTGTTTTTATGAAAAGATAAGTCTTTTGAAATATCCGTAGGATCCCTTGGGCTGTCTTTTAAAATACCCACGATTCGTTAGTTTTTGAAATAGGTAGGAGTCTAATCTAATCTAACAACTACACTAAACTATACGGCTGAACTAACAAGCTGAACTACAGGTAAGGAAACCGCCTATCATCTGAGTCGATACATATACCTACCTGTATATGTATAGTCGGTGATCCCGCCTCAATAATATCATATCCGATACCATATCTATAATCAGACATCCCAAGTCAAGAGTGCGGAACAATCATCAAAATATAGCTCGTACGTAAATCCGTCGTACGGCATCCCAATCTGGGTACGGGTCAAAATCACATTCATCATACTATTCACCTGGTATCCTCTTTATCAAATATCATGATCGGGGTACTGATCTACGTCTAGTACCATACTGATACCGCCTACGTATGCATGGACGTGTGTGAAACACTACGTCAAGGACCCGCTACAACGTCATGTCGTATATAAGATACGAACCCTGCTATATCACCGATCTCACGGCCTCAAATCAAATCTCATCGACTCAGCTGAATCCCAAGTATCATCCTCAATCCGTATGTGAACACATAGTCCCATACCCATGTGAACACATAACTATAAAGAATCCCACGAGCACATATCAATAGGAATGTATGCAAGTATGTATGTGTGTATGTGTGTGTGTAACACTACCCTAGGGTTCGCAACAACAAGGTAATCCAACACACCAATATCCATCCTAACATCATTATTAATCCCAAATAACATATAACAATTGTTGGTGTGTATACGCATCCGTATACAGTTCCACGGACTGCGGGGGTGCTATACGCCATCCACCCGACTTCTCCCCGTAGATATAAATCTACTCACCTGGTCCTCGCTCGCCGGTGCCGACGTCGCCACGCGCTTGCTTGTCGTCTCGAAGTCCGCATGGGGTACCTACATATCATAACGTACCGTATCGCATTAAAACTAAATTCGAAATCGAAACAGCATACGAAAATCAAATCGGCACGCCTATCACGCATAGGTCCAAACCTATCGCCTACGCATGCAAGAATAGTCAAACCAACTCTCGATGTCGATGTACAAACGTCAAACCATCGATAAAAATCCAATCACACTCATTTCCACATTCACGAACACTAATTTTAATATAAAATAGGTTAAAACTCACAAAAACCCCAAATTCACTCTAAAACCCGTTTTTCCGAAAAACTAGCAAGCAAAATTACCCGTTTTAGTACAAAACTCGATGTTTAAATAATTATAGCGGCTATAATACTTATTAAATAACTTAAATAAGTCAATAAAACCATTTCCATAATTTAATCACATAAATTTGCATAATTTCCAAAATCCTAGTTTGCAAAAATATCAATTTTAACACTTTTTAATGTAAAATTCACAATTTTACAATTAAACTTGGTTTTGCATATTTTAAATGGTTAAACCACTCATGGAAACCTTAATGATGTGCTAAAAATCCTAACTAGATTTTAATCCCACATTTTAATAAAATTTCTAAAACCTAGTTAGCAATTTAGCATAATTATCACAATTTGGGCAAATTAAATATAACATTTGCAAATTAGCTACAAGATTAGGTTTTGCATATCTTTAAGATGCTAAAATACATCACACTACCATGAACAAATTATCACAACCATAACTTTAATTTAACCCTTCTCTTGAATTTAAACTTGCAATTTAAAACCTAAATAAAACACCTAATTAAGTTGATTTAAAGTATTTAATATCAAATTAAGCAAAAGGGTTAGAGTTATACCTTCACAAACCATGAAATCAAATATGGAACTTGACCTCCAAATTGAGATCTTTGCACCAAGATCCACGCTATAAGGGCTAAGGAAAAATGGGTAGGGCTTTGATTTTGATTTTGTGGGATTTTTGGTGGATTTTTGATGCAAATTGTAATGTTTTTGATGAGGAAATGAGAGGGGGAAAAATTGGGGCTGCACTTGAAGAGGCTCGGCCAGAATTGTGAGGGAGTGGGAGAGAGGTTTGGGATTTGGGGAAAGTTCACACAAGGTCAAAGACAACCATATACTTAGTCAAATTAATATATTTTATACCATTCCTCAAAGCATTTCTTCACATGAGTTCAAGAAAATTTGAGGGGAGGAAATATGGGCTGTTTTTAGGTGTGGGGCCGGCCATGATGAGGTGGGGAGGAGTGTGGGAAATTTTACAAAGAATTTCTATGCAAAAAGACCCCCCACAAGCTCAAAATTGCAAGTTTTACTTCAAAATAATTATATTTTTGTTTTCCATAATAAAAACCCATTAAAACTTGAAATAAAATACTAAATATTTATATTACAACTAGATTTTAATTAACATGATTTTAAAGATTAAAATTAGCCCTTTTAAATTTGTATTTATTGCTAATTTAATGTATTTTCTTACCGGCTTAAAATAATATTAAAATAATATTTTTTTCAGAAAATTTGAAATTTCACCAGTGGCTCAATATATACCAAATACTAGTAATTAAATAGCTAGAATTTGTATATTTAATTTTATAATAAAGATATTTGCATTTTGACTTTTTACAGAAAACCCCCTTATTTTACCGTTTTTTCGAAGTTTCACCGAAACGATTTTCAAAACGTTACAAAGGCCCTTCCCCAAACTTCATTTAAACTATGTTAGACATTACTGCCAAACTTTGCATAGACCAAACGTCAACACCAACCAGTTGAAAAATTTATCAGTAAAGAGTATTGGTTGGTGGAAGAATAAGTTGTAGCGATCCAAAAAGAATTGGGGAAGATAGAAGTGGTGGTATGGAAGGTGTGGAGGTGAATATACAGGAGGTGGTGATGCATCAAAATGAGAATGTGAATGATCAGCAATCAGTGGAATATTGGCATTCTCGTAGCTTATTAAAAGAAATGGGGGTGGTTCAACTTCTAAAGGAGGAGGTTGACTCACCACAATACCCCCAAAATGTTTCTGTGGGTCCTCTATTGACTTGGCATCATCCATCAATTGCATATGATATTCAATTATAAGGGAACTGATCTCCTCGATGTCCGCCATAGTCCAACCGAAAACTTGCCGCCTATCTTGTAAGACCTTTAAAATAGCGTTCTCTCGCTCGAAGGCTAGAGAGGCTGATATTATAATGGGAAAAGTCTCATTCTCACCTATGTAAGCATAATTAAGGTGAGGCGGTAAGGACATGAGTTCGAGTTTCGGAGGCGAAAGAATCATTGCGGAATCTACCTCGAATTCAAAGGACTCCAACACAGGTTCGAAATCACTGCAAACAACCGATTCGGATGGTTCGACTAACTCATCCAAAAATTCAAAAGACTCATATTCGGGATGTGAGTCGTCATCATCTGAAAAAGTGAAACATTCATAATCCATATTGGTTGTGTCAATGGTGGTAGGCTCAAGGAAGGACGCACTAGTGGCGTCAAAACTGTTTTCATCAAATAGAAATCTTTCAAGCTCGCAGTCCTCCTGCGTGATTTCGTGAATAGAGCAAACTTCTCGTGTACTAGTTTTAGGTACGGGGGGAAGACTTCCCATCTTATAAATATTAAACTCACTAGACGTCTTCCCGAAGGAAAGAGTCATGGAGCCATTGCGACAGTTTATCACAGCATTGGAAGTGGCCAAAAATGGTCGACCGAGAATCACCGAAATTTGGTTCCGTGGGTTAGCAACAGGTTGTGTATCCATAACAATAAAATCAACGGGGAATATGAACTCCCCAACTTTGATCAACACATCCTCTAGCTCACCCCTTGGATGGGTGATTGATCGATCAGCCATTTGGAGAGTACAACGAGTGGGTTTCAACTCTCCAACCCCTAATTGTTCGTACACGGAGTAGGAAAGCAGGTTAACACTAGACCCAAGATCTAAAAGTGCTCGATTAATTTTCTTATCCCCAATTGTGATTGAAATCGTAGGACAGCCGGGGTCCTTTCGTTTTTGGGGTAAGGTTTGAGGGTGGTTAATAGCATTGCTACCTGCACTAGCCACTAGCACTTTCTTGGGTACTTAAGATGACTTTCTCTTCGAGGTGCATAAGCCCTTTAAGATTTTCGCGTATGAAGGGACTTGTTGGATTGCATCCAAGAGAGATATATTTATGCTAACCTGCTTAAATAACTCCACAATCTTCTCCATTTGTGCAGTTGGTTTATTGGGACTCAACCTGTTTAGAAATGGAGCATTTTGAAGATTTGTTGAGTCAAATGTCTGTGGAGTAGAATGTGGAGTAGGAACGGTACCTTGTGTAGATGTGTTCGTGTTGTGAGAAATGGGTCCATTCGAGTTAGAAAAAGTAGAGCCGTGTGAAGGGTGGAGAATAGGCTCTTAAGAAAAAGGTGAAGAAGAAGGTGAAGAAAATGAAGAAGGGGAAGATGACGATGGAGAAGAAGAAGAAGAAGAACCACCGGCGGGGTTGTCATCACTAATACCCACATTATTCTGCAACACTCTTCCGGATCTCAACGTGGTCACAGCATTTACATTGTGATTGTGATATGCATTTTGTGAGTGACCGGGATTTGGCAATGGTTGAGATGGAAGGTTTCCCTTTTCTCTCTCGCTCAACGCAGCAGTTAATTGTGCAATTTGTGCCTCAATAGATTGTTACTTTGATCGTGTGAAGCATTGTTATGCATCAAAGAGTGAACATAATTTTCAAATCTTGCTGCGGATTTTGTAGATTGCTTGAGAAAAGCATCTAGACTTTTTTCTAGCGAGATAACCTTATCATCATTTGGTTGAACCAAATTGTTCGTTTGATTTGTATAAGGTTGTTGTTGGAAAGGTTGCTGGTTTTGAGTTTGCGAAGGTGCTTGTTGTTGTTGTGGAGGAGGTCTTTGAAAATTGTTATTTCCCTGGAATTGTTGATTTTGGTTCCAAGCGAAATTTGGATGACTCCTCCACCCCGGATTGTATGTCGATGAGTACGGATCGTTTCTTTGTCGTTGCTGAAATGCAGCATTGACTTGATCCTGTCCTTGAGTAGATGCATTATAAGGACACTCTTTGGTTATATGTGATGGATCCGCACAACAAGCACAAACAGTTCGTGGTGGCAAAGCAGGGGCAGGAGAAGACGATGAGATTTTGGTCTCAATGGCTTCTAGCTTTTTCATAAGTGCGGCCATCTCGGTCTTCATAGCAATAGACATATCTACTTGATGTATGCATGTCCTAGATTGACCAATAGAAGAAGATGATGTGGTCTTGGTACTCTCCCACTGAATTGTTTGCTCACTAAGATCCTCAAGAAACTGCCACACTTCGTCGCTAGACTTGGAGAGAAAATGACCTTGACATATGGTTTCTAGCAACTGCTTCGTTGCTGGGTTCAATCCCTCGTATAATGTTTGGAAAAGTTGCCAACTTTTGATCCCATGATGAGGGCATTGAACAAGTAGGTCTTTAAATCTCTCGAAGCACTTCCAAAATGGTTCGGAAGGAAGCTGTGAAAATTGTATAATCTCGTTACTGATTCTAGCAGTTTTGTGATGAGGATAGAACTTTTTCAGAAAAGCTCTCACAAACTCGTCCCAATTTCTAATGGAATGTGATGCGGTGCTGTATAGCCACTTCTCGGCTAGGTCACATAAGGTAAAAGGAATGACCCTTAGCCTTATAGCGTCATCACTTAATTGGGTCGTTTTCATCATAGCGCACACATTTTGGAATTTATTAATAAAAATATACGCATCTTCCGATTCCAAACCATGAAATTTTGGCAGCATATTGATGAAATGTGGTTTTATTTCAAAATTGACCCCATTTGCCGGTGGGGGTGAAAGACAGGTAGGTAAAGAAGTGCGGACGGGGTAGAAGAGATCCTGGAGCGCGATTCGTTGGGATGCTACAACAGGCGGAAGATTCGGGTTATTCGCACCTAACGGAGGTGGAATCATTCCCGTCGGTAAGGTATCGTTGGGGTTGGATCCCGACATACCTTCGAAAGAAGAATTTGAAGGTGGAGGTAAGGAAATGGAGGGAATTTCGACTTCGGTGTCGAAAGGTTCGTCGGTCGGTACCAACGAAACACGGACTAATCGGGCGTTAGTATCCCTAGTCCAAAGTGACATACACTAAAAGGGGTAGTGTAGTCAGAAAAAAAAAATCAGAATGCGGAGGTAAGATAACGTCAATGAGAAGAAGTGGTGTAAGTGAGTTGCAAGATTTCTTTAGCGACAAGTTGCAAGTTTTGAAAATTCTTTTTTTTTATTTATGTGAAAGTTCTGCAAAGAGGTTTTTGAAAAGGGACTTGTGACAAATGTATCAACCACACATGCACAATCAGGCCTAGATCTATGGTCACCTAGGTCTGATAGACAGCTCCTAACTAGGGCTAGAAATAGGACCTCAAACTGCCTCTTCACCGACACTTGCGGCCAAGTAAGTGTCAGGTAAGTGGGAAGGAAGCACAACAGTGGGCCTAATTAATAACCACTAGCCTAGACACACTTGCCTAGACAACGCAAAGTCAGGTTAGGATAAACGGCCGATGCCTATACTAGTCCTTTCCCTATTGAGCTCTATATCCTTAGGGCCGAGTCTAGTATTTTTTAATTAATTGTGGTCAATGCAAATGCTTTAGGTGTTTTCTGGGGTCCTGGGAAGGGTGATGAAATCCCCACCCAATCTGAGTTTGGTCAATTAGCCCCTTAAAGTCCAATTAAATTATGCAAAACATTAAATTCACATGCAATCAATTTTTTAAGCGCGGCGCAAAGAAACCTGCAGAAAATCTGTTATTTAGAAGGGGGAGAAAAAAATTTTAGCACAAAGAAACCATGCAAAAAGTTTTTACAGAAAGATATATGGAGGTTGCAGAGGGGAGAAGGAAAGATCAAACCATGTAAAATTGAGGAGCTGACGTGGCCAAGGCACGGCGGAACCGCGGTCTAGGGCCCCCTTATGCGGCGGAAACGCGGCGGAAAGAGGAGATCACCGTCTGGAAAAAATTGTGTGGGTCCTGTTCTCCAATTCTCCTCTGTTCTGATGTGATTTTTCCTGATTTGCCCTCTGTAAATCTTCAGATCTGCGATTCTTTGCTGTTCCTGCAAGATTCGAGAGATACACCCTTCAAACAGATAAAAATTGATAAATTTTTTTAATTTTTATTATTTTCAGATTTTTATAATTTTTGAAATTTATATCAACCCGAAATCACTCAAAAGAAATTTTACGCCATCCCCAGCAACGGCGCCATTTGATTAGTCTCAAAAATATATTATGTTAACCGTAATCAGTAACGGCGTCGCTTCGCAGCTAGCCGGTGAATACGGGTCGACCCACAGAGATGTGTAATTTTCTTAATGTGTTTTTACCAGTTGATTCCAAATGTTGTTTGGATTGATTTATTAAATCTAAAAAAAACTAGATCTATCGATAAACTAAATTAATCTAAATTAAAGTCTTGCTAGGGTTAGGCTTAGGGGAAGTTGGGAGATTAAAGGTTTCCTCACCGCTATCAATGCCTTATTTTAGATCTATTAGATGTTATGGTAATTATCAATGCAGTGGATTAGAAACTTTTGGGAAGATGTTTCTTCCTCTAGATTCTTGTCCTTCCTTTATCGATCCTTACCCTAACCTTCATGGAAAACGCACGCAACCGGGCCTTTATACTACGGTGTCATCGTTACCTTGAGGGGTAGGATGCCGTAGGGCGCGGTGTGTGTGCGTATGCATGGAGTTCTAATTCTTAGTTGTGAAAGGGCATGAAAGGGGTGAGAGATCTCATCTCTCAAACCTTTCCCTAAGGCTAACCCTAACAAGCGAGGAGATTACTCGCTCATTAGGGGATTAAAAGACATTATAAATTAAAAGAGAATTAAAACAAATATTTAAAAATAACTTACTAATTTTATTGATGGCTCTCTCCAAACAATAATGCAGAACAGATCTGAATTTGTGAAATGAAAAGAGGCATAGCTTTTACAATTTTGTGATTACAATTTATAAGCAAACAGGAGAATTTAGGGTTACGGGAATCGCACATGTGCAATTATAGATTTGAACATGAAATATCCCAACTCTCGCACCGACGCACCGACCCAGAAATTTTTCACCGACACGAGCACTGAATGGCCGCGGAACCGCGGCGCCAGCCTAGGTTTGGCCGCGGTTCCGTGGCCAAACTATGGATTTAGTGCATGAAACTTTTAGGCTTCCTTCTATGCATCTTGGGCTTTCTACTTTTATACTTCTTTTCTCCATTTGATATTTGGGTCTTCTCCAGATCTTCAGTGAAAACTTGTAAGGATCTTTTGACCGTTCACTTTGACATTTAGGACTGAATTGCCTTATACAATTGTGAATTGTTCTTCGTCTAGGCTTGACTAGGATCCATCTACTTGTTGGTCAAAAGTCCCTTTTCTGTATCAACTTTCGTCTTTTTCACTGTATTCGCTCCAAGAACCTGTATCTTGTAACATGCAGCAGACATGCGTCAAAAGCACCTGTTTATTTATAAAAGGAATAAGAATTGAGGAATATAAACTACAATATTACGATATGAACAGGAGGTGACCACAAAAAAAAAAAGAAAAGTGGTGAGTATAAACTATATTGAAAACAAATATCCTTCACCAAATATCCTAAGCTATTACAAAAGTAATTAATGAAGCCATGACTCACAAGTGAAGCCCATGCCCATTAATTGCAAGAAAAAGCCACCTCACCAAAAACAAAAACCCAAATTCCAAAATTGTAATTACCACTAATTAAGTACATAATTAACACATTAAAATAATATTTTATTACGGAAAAATTCTATGTGAACCAAAACTTCCCATTGACCGCCAAAGCTTGCGCACTAGCTTTATTTTAGCTAAACTAGGTGCCGACAAGTTTATACGGATGTTTTATCAAAATCGGTTAAGACGGAAAATACCGACTATTTTAACCTAAAACGGAAAAATTCGTATAACGATTTCAGAAACGTTACAATCTCCCCCCCTTAAAGAAATTCGATCCCTGAATTTAAATTAAAATTTAAACTCCCAAATGCTAAAATATTGCAATAAACAGCTAAATCAACGAGGCTCCAAAATAACGGAAGAAACAGAAAACCACAGCGCATCTTGCGCGCCGGAAAAACGAGTACTAAACTCAAAACCGAGCTCCGTAAAGCGTCACGCAAATCAAAGGACTTGCACGCATATTATCGAAGTCATAATAGAGATACAGATCTCGAAATCCACTACCGAAATACCATATGCACTAATCAGATACCATAATAAATATATAATATTCATCCTCTTTGAAAAAAAATCACCAAAAACCGAATAAATCATATACATAATCTTTTCTGAATTGACACGTAATGCGTAACTCACGGCACAAGTGGCGGATGCTCAATGTTAAAGTAATAATATACTAGCATATATGTTTTGCCAAAATATGCGTCCCGCCTTTTTGAAATATCCCAAAAGGCTTTATTTGTAAACTTTTGTGTCACACGCAGACACGTAAGAAATAGAGAGACTATAGCACCTTTTTGAAACCTCTTGATAAATTTTTTATGCATGCAAAAGTACATAGGTACCATCCTCGGATCAGTCCTGTTAGGGTACTACAAAGTATAGGGCCTCATCATGAAAAAAAGTGCTCAAAAGCAAAATCAGGCTCAAAAGGCGTATCCAACAATCACATGCGTCCGGCGTGCACCGAAATCAAATCCAAATACAAGTGCCAATATGCACGAAAGAAAAACTAAGTGCAACTGGTGTGCACAAAAGAATCTGTCCGGTGCAACAGGTGTGCATAACAACAACATCGAGTGCATCTATAGTGCATGAAAATCTCGACCAGTGCAACTGTCATGCACGAACGAAAATCCCAATCGAGTGCATCCTGTGTGCACAAATCATATCTCATATCATGAGCTCAACATGCGTGAAAATCCAACTCAAGTGCATCCGTCATGCACAAATACAATCTGAATCAAGTGCATCCCATATGCAAGAATAAAAATCTAAATCAAGCGTCTAATATGCGCAAAATCCGACCCAAGCGCGTCAGGTCCGTAATAAGCATCAAGTGCAGTAGCATGCACGAAAATGAACATCAAGTATGCACGCGCACGAAAACACAAGTCCGGTAAAATGAATGCTCAAAAGCATCAATCGAGTGCAACCAATGCACGAAATACAAATCCTGTGCATCCAGTAAACGAAATATCAAATATTGTGCATCCCGTGCATGAAATATCATCAATAACTCAAATGCGTATGAAAACCACACGAGCGTACCAAGGTGTATAAAATTCATAAGAGTGTGCAACTGCGTGCACAAAACACGTATCAATGCACTGCAAGCACATATGAGCTATACCGAGTGCTAAAATCAAATTGAGTGTGTACCACACGCACATATCAAATCAACTGTATGAAATCCACGAAATCATAAACATGTGCAGCTAAGGCACAAAATCAATATCAAGTGCAAATAGATATGCACAAATCGCGAACCAATAAAACAGTGTGTAAAACGTATATCCAATGCAACAACTATGCATAAAATGTAAATACCCAGTAGGTGCAGCTATGGTGCAAAAAATATCTTGAAACACAAAATCCAAGCGATATAAGAGTGATACTCGGATCACAACGCAAATCGCAACAAATGACATTGAGGTACACCTCCTACAATGTCGAAGAAAAAGTTGGTGTGCCCAAACTGGCAGAGCAAGAACATCCGCTCGCCCCCTGCCCACGGTCTGGTGTCCTCTGTCTCTGGGTCTTCAGAATACACGTAACACATCCGATCCTCGATGCAAATCTTATTGCTGCAGTGTCATGGAAGGAACCGGCTCAAGGTCACTTCCGATCTCGCCTATGCCGAACTATATGGAGGCTGGTACTGTTACATAATCCTTTTCGTTCTCTGGACATCTGTTTTCTCAGCACAACTTTTCCTCAGAAACTGGCTGTATCTCAACGCCTCTGTACATATATCCGATTTCTAATCTCAACGGGGAGTAACAACAGCTCGTTAACGTCTCGCACGAACCTCTTGCTCCACTCGTCTTCATTATCGTCCACATGACGTCGCATCATGCTATCTGCGTTCCATAAATGTTCTCGGCTACAGTCCATCTGGAGTCTCTCACACGGACTCGAACTACGAACACGGTATCTTCATCACTCTATCGAAGATATCTAGCCGAACACGTCCGCGGAAACCCGTCCTAACAATCGGAGGAATACTCAATACTCGTCCGTTCTCAATCAACTCATAACACACCTCGTTGTGGTCCACTATCCGAAGCAGGTCTTGTTGCTGATCTCCTATCACAGAATATCCGGACGGCGTTAAACTTTTCGATCGAGTCATTAAAAGTCCCAAAATTTTACGAGAACTTAACACCTGAGCACGGTTTAATAATATTCGGTATATGCCACAGTACCTATGGACCAACCGTAGAAGGGCATACCCCAGCCTCACTGATGGCATCGCTAAATTGCCGTAAACCCTAAGGTTCAAAAGCAGTTTCATGGTCATCACGTCGAGTTAGGGTTTCTTTCTTCTAGAGGGTCCACAGAAGCACTAGCATGTCCTTCCGAATACTTTAAACTTGGAAAAATGGGTTTTTTGACATTCGTTTGAACCTTTCAACTCCGCCCAGACGACATGTGAACACCCTTCGTCCGCATGCTAAACAATGCCCCTAATCCTCAAGGATAGAGGATACATCAACGGTTATCTCTAGGTCGGTCTACTCTAGAACTGAGTAATGTAAGTGCACGGCGGCGCCCCGGCCGTCAATCCGACGCCGGAATGCGGAAGCGGTGATAAACTTAAATTTTGCGGACTTTGCAAACCGGCACCACCGCGCACTAAACACCGGATCGAACCATTAACTAGTCTAACTATCTACAAGAATGGGAATAGAGATATATACCGACGATCCAAGTCCTCCGGTCTTCATCTCCACTCCGATCTCCTCGCGGGATCTCCGTCCGTCTCCTCCTCGTCGGAAAGGGCACCACATCGCCTTCGTCTTTTACGGGCTCCCGCCTCAATACCGAGGCAACTCGAGCATGAAGCCGGCAACTCGACATGCTCAAGATGTGCTGTAGGAAGTGTAGGGTCTATGTCTCATTGGGGTTTTGGTTGCCTTTTGAAGATGGAGGAATGAAGGTATGAAAAATGGTGCTTTCATTTTTCTTGGCATGAAAAGAGATCAAGAATCACTCTCAAGGATGAAGCTCTCTCCTTCTCTTTTCTTCTCACTACCATGAAAGACTTATTCATCAAGTGAGAATAAAGGGTGGAGGATTGAATATGAAGCATAACAAAAGAAGGAAGGTGAGTGTAGGAGAATGGTGGAGGTAACCACATCAAGAGACAAATAAACAAACAACCATGCTTCACACTATTCAACCCATAACCTTTCAAATCTCTCAATTCAAAAGCATGGAGCAAAAGAAACAAAACTATCATAATCAATACAATTGCAAGAAACCCCCCCACAAAGTGTTATTTGCAAAACTGCAAATAACCCCCTCCATCGGAAAAGTCCGGCCGGGAAAGAACAAAGGAAAACCGGCCGGAACGGAATGCAAACTGGCAACTCCAGAAAACTGGTCCCGTAATAAATTACAGGAAAACCCCGATACTGTGCATACACACCCGCATCTGTATTCCGTCCGGATACAAATGCAAAGAGACAAAATCTACACTGTACTAAACTAGGACCGGCTTAAACCAAAGCCGGCTAGTAATATCCGTTCGATCCTGATCCGTGCAATACCGCACGTATCTGATCGAACCCTGCCATAAACCTATACGGCAACTAGTACAAACCGTCCGATCCTGATCCGTGCAATACCGCACGTATCTGATCAGACCCTGCCATATCTCCATACGGCCTCTACAGCGTTTCGCCCGAAAGCTGAGTAACTGAAAGTGTGGTGGACTCTAAAGACTCGTCAATACTATGGCTGTGGATTTAACCACTAGCACGTCAGAGGTATAAGCCAATACGTGACGGGCCACCAGCTATTGACTAAATGGGACGTCGATGAGGAAGCTCACCCCGACACCCAACTGAGCCTGTCAGTGACAATATCCGTGCAGTCCGGTCCGTTCGTCTATGAGTATCGCATGGCGGGCCTAGGGGGTTGGTAAAAGTCAGACCCCCAAAAGCGGTACAAGTCGTGTCGGAGTGTAGCCCAGAACACCCTGAGATACTACTGGAATACCTACCAGTAAATCTCCTTGCCTTGGCCAAGGACTTTGTGTAATGGCTCTCCTAGACACAGCACGACCTCACCCCCAATACCGGGAGAGACGAACCCCTGAAGATACGCTCACTGCCTCCATGTGGCTCGGGACTGTACCCAACTAAAACCTGTTTGCACGACTCCTTTGAGCCGTGGTAGGGTAGTAATCAAAGTACAGTGGGAACTCACACGAGACAAATGACGATCCCCAGGTCGATGAACTAACCTGCACACATGTCACCAGGGAACTGCCATCTGACGTCTGGTATATGACCAACTAGCATGTTCCCGGCGAGTCCTGTCCGGTGTACTCATAACCCAATGAGCACCTGTATACATCTTAGGTGATCCAACTGACACCAGTGGCTTGTGAGACCGGCCACCGCCCCTCGTCGGGGTCTCGACTGTATACACTAGTCTACTAATGGAGTATCGATGCCCAGTCTCGAAACTCCCACGACTAGGGACCTTTTTAGGATATGCTTGTAGACCCCCAGCTCCCACTTATATGATCGCCCTCATACTGCTGGTGGTCAAGCAAGAATCCTAGGGGCTCTATCAACGTGTAATAGCGACGTGTCATGTCACCTAAAGCAGTACACGATGATAAAGGTAAACCAGATAGCATACTATCATCTCGAGTAAGACTGTCCTACCGGGATAGGTCCTCCCTCAATCATTACAATCACGTACCTGTGACCTAATAATTGACTTTGAGGGCACTATCTCCAACAATCTCCCACTTGCACTCAAGGCTAATTATTGCGATGTCGCATACTCACAGCCCGTGTGATACCGAACATCCAACTCCTCTACTAGTCAGTCTCACAAAGCTCGTTTGCGGAACTATTGCGTTCGAGGAATAGCCTCAGCGAGCGGATCCGCTTAGTTGTTTCTTTCCATGTCTCTCTATATCTCAAGTTCGCGGAGAAAGCCATCTCCCGAAATGAGCAAAATCAGTCTTAGAATGTGTCTGGATGTCTGATGGGACATAGCTCATAAATGAACTCCAAATCCAAACTTCTTAGACTGTATCGTCAACTGAACTTAATCAGTATCCTGCGCGCCATGCCTCCCTCAGTATTGCCTTGGACCACCTGTCCAAAATACTGCCCCTCATCAGAAGGAAAACTATAACTCTGACAACCTCCTTGCCGTCCACGTCACCTTGGAAGCCTGGAATGATAACTGTCTCCTAAATGAGGCTGTCGTTATCATCTCCCTAGAACATTTGCTTATGTTCTAAAACTGCTTCCGACTGTTTCTCCAGGATTGGATCAATGTCAGCTTATTGCATCTGGTGCAAGAACAACATCTGGTGTGGTTCTTGACATCTCACGATTGACTCAATTGCCTGAGCAAGTGATCTGCCAATCATGCACGTCCCTCTCCTCTTTAGTCTGTAAGACACCTTTGGAGAGGGTGACTCCATTACCTGCAGGTACACTACCGTGCCAGGAGTCGTCCATTCTAAATACTCTTAGAATGCTGTCAAGTACCCTGATTGGGAAACCACCCAAATCTAGATCTAAAACCATAGATCTAGTAACCAGTATGTCTGATATAAAATCCATGTCCTTTGTGGAGAAACCACTGTGTGACGACCAAAGTATAACCGATCGTAGTGTAGGAGTTTCTTTTCCTACTCTGTGTATATCATTCAAATACCAGGATATCACACCCTACTACCTTCTCAACAGATCCATCCACTATTCTGATGAAGTCAAACTTATGACTGTCACGTCAGAAATAGATGATCTATCTCCGCTACATCTGCTTTAGTCTATAAATAGACATAAGCTACCTGTCCACCAATGCTTCCGCTGCTCCCACTGACTACGACAACCCTCTGGCAGAGTCATATACACGTACACTTCTAAAACTAGTTTTAGAACGACGCTATACTCATCCTCCCGCCGGGTCTCGTAACCTGGAACAACAGCAATGGCAATTGTGGGTAAACAAGAACTTCCCTGTCACCGTCCTTGAGGCCACCGTAGTGCCTCTCGGGTGCCTGAAGTTACCCACCTTATCTGCGGAGTGGCCAATGGAATGTCAATCCAGATTGAATCTTTAGGTTCCTTATCAAATCTTCAGTAATCGTTTGTGGTTCTGGAATCACTTCCAGTTCTACCATACTCCCACTACTGTTTTCTAAAAAAATCCATTTTTAATAAAATTGTGGCGAGTCTAGAACAATATCGCTATTGTTCATCCAGATGGTAGAAAATCAACCCTCGTCATAGCCTGGGTCAACCCATAAACAGCCATTACAGAAACGTGCCTTGAGTTGTCCAATGTCTGGTTTTAAGCATAAACCGGACAACTTCCCGTACCTTAACATTGTTAAGATACGAACTGTTCTATATCCCATATAGGACCAGAGGCACTGATTTAATTGAACCAGATTCAAATCATGCAGCTGTCTCCAGTGCATGTCAACTAAATGGAAGGAGGCCAATCAGCGTTACTCAACTTAGGAATGCTTCCAATTATGAGTAACCTGAAAGAGAAGCAAGATCTCTTTATCATCACTATCAACTGAATACCATACACAAGTATCTACATCTTCGATCTCTTTGAAGAATCCCGATACTTGCTACACCTGGTTCTCTACTCTATTCAAATACCAATAACTTCTCCAAATTCGGACCCTGCGTTTCCACGAAACACCTGTCTAAAAACTAGAGAAGTCATAAGTAAAATGAATGTAGTACGAGGACCAACCCCTCTGTCCTGATGGACCCTGGACAACATACAATACTCTGTATAAGTCCCTTGAGTCTGAAAACTCATTCACTGTGTGTCGTAGGTTGAAAACTGTACTTATGGTTAAGAAGAATTACACCGCTGTTCAATGCTCCTTACCTAACCATCCACTGATATAGGTAAATATCGTAGACATAATTTCAGAAAGGTATATCTCACTCTATGAAAATAGACGTACAGATATATCAATTTGAAATTGGTGCATAACAGCGGATATTCAAAACCAAATATTTGCCGACCGGCAAACAGCCCAGGTGATTTCCTCAAATATCACTGATTGCAACGAATCCCGATATAATGAGGATGATCACCCAATTCCCAATAACTTACTCCCACTCATCATCTGTAAAACCATACAGATGTGAGAATCATACCTGGTAAATACATACCCTGGAGTAAGTGTCTAATCGGGAAATCAGTTCTCTTTTAACATTACACAGTGAAACTGAAACATTGAAATGTTTCGATGGGGTATCCTGGTATTCCTAGTAATGCCTCTTCCATCATCACGTCTGTAACCTTGTAATTCTTTGCCACCTCTCCAAATCCCTTCATCTGTCTTTAGTCTTTACCTTCTGCACACCCCTTTAGGCCAAATGGTTTTCTTCCTTCCCTACCGTTCGGCACCAGCCTATGGTTTGGAAGAAGACTATCCAATAAGCATAATGGGTGTACTGTCCCTATCCTAGGAACACTCGCAACACGAGAGAAGGTGAAGATAAAAGACACCTGAATGTACTTTATTCCTATTTCTCCTGGACCAGGATCCATCCCCGAACTGGAACAAGTTCCTTTCGAGTTCGTATATAACCATACGATGGATTATCCAATAAAATGGGATCTTCGTAGTGATACGGAGTGTCCTGGAGAAATACAAAGGTGATTTAGGATTGGCGAAGAAATACTTGGTTCGGTCGTGAATAGCAGTCGCAATTTACTTTGCCCTCTTACTAATCCCTTGTTTTGTCTGAACTTAATACCTTCTGTACACCGTTTAGGCTAACTGGTTTTCTTCATTCCCTACCGGACGGCACCAGCCTATGGTTTGGAAGAAGACTATCCAATTTGCGTAATAGGTGTACTACTCCTAAACCAAGGAGTACTCGCAACCTGAGAGAAGGTGAAAAAGAAAAGACAACTGAATAATCCTATCCGTTTTCTCCAGAACCGGAAACCATCCTCGAATTCCTTCGAGTTCGTATCTAACCATACGATGGTTTTGTCCAATGGAAGTGGACGTTTGTAGTAATACGGGGTGTCCCGGAGAAATGGGTAAAAGTAGGAGTGGCAATGAGGTCTGCAACCCTGACAATCCAAAAGCCAGTGTTAAGAAGGTTCGGTCAACTTGGTCACTGAGTCATAGTCTTAGGGTCGGGTCAAATGGTCGCTGCCAGAGAGAGAGAGAAAAGAAACACTCAGCGTGCACTCTATCCTAGATCAGAATGGTTATCACTTTTTCTAATCAGGAAACCTCCCACTGTACCTCAAATTCTCCTCCAAACCTGAAAGAAGAATTAGTCGGGGTTACCCGAGGAGTAAACTAACTCATCAGTGGGAATCGGGATCCAACTATCATCGCATGATAACGTGACGGAATCCGCTCACGGTATCACACTCCAGAAGGTATGCGCATATCTGGCAAGTTTCAGTACTTTTGAAACTCCCGATGTGATTTCTGCCCCATGCTCTTATGACCTTGACTTTGGCCAACATATCATAAGTCACATGTCAAGTTCTACCCGTCATTCTCCAGGTTAATTTGAATCCACCCGTACATACCCTTGACTTTGGCCAAAATGGCAGCACGACTGTCCCAAACCAACGCATCTATCTATGCTGCATATGAATACCCCAATAGCTACCAATCACTGTGCCTTGACTTTGGCCAACATACACAGCTTGAATACTATTGACCACCCATATGAAACGACGGAGGGCTACGAATGGTTTCTGGCGAAAACCTTTAACGTAATGAACTTGATATCGTCGAAGGAACGGATAGCTTTTTGAAAATATAGTGACGAAAACCGTTGCTAAAGAGGTCACTCCCGGTGAAGGGATCTCGGCTCTTTCCCCGTAGAATGGGGTGCAGGATATTCCAAATGAATACCGCGATGCAAAGCAAAAGCAATCGGCTATAGTGAAGTTAATGCCCTGACGCAAACTTTTTGTCCAAGGGGTCACTCCCGGTGAAGGGATCTCGGCCCTTGCCTCGTCGACTGAGGAGCAGGATATTCTAAATGAATACCGCGATGCAAAACAAAAGTGAACGTCCTTGCAATAACAGCTTTTTGAAAAGTGTTCCAACAACATCAGATTAGGTTTGTTTTTAACTTTGCATTGATTCGAATCAATGCAGTCCCATCAATTGATCACACCAAAAAGAACGAAAATATACTGATGTACGTATATGCCATCCGCATTCGCCACTGGGTCCCGTCATTACCCGTTAGGTTAGCTAACTAACGACAGAGCGGGGACTGGACTAGCGCGGATGTAAAACATATACAACATCTACTAATATATATACCAATATATTATATTTCGCTCAAGGCGTGAATAAAATGCAACATCACAGATAATGAACAGCATCACAGAAACAATACAGATATCTGGGATCCCCGGGTTTCACAGAGCCGCTGAAACCCGACGTTCCCCTGGTCGTGTGGATAGCCTGTGCAATGAAATCCTAGACCCCTACGGGCGCGGCAAGTTACCCGCCAAAACCTGAAGCGAGGCAGCCCCCTTCAGCAACGTGAATGGACCACCCAGCACTTCACGGAATCCGGTAACTTGGGCACCCCTCCTGGGTCAACCTGTACCCCCTACGAGTGCGGCGAATAGCCCGCCAATTCTAGAGTGAAGCCCCCTCCGTCTCAATGCCATGAGATGCGGGCTTGTTGCCCTCTAGAACCCGGCTATCCGTGCACCCCTCCGCGGGGCAATCCTAGTACAAAAAGTAAAATATACATACACCGAGTACATCGACCGCAACCAGGTCGTGCCCCAAAAGAATAATACAATCAGGCAGTGACGGCAGTCCACATGTCGGACGCTCGCCCCGCAATATCAAATGTACATAATACAACAAAACTGTACTAGCATTGCATCCAGGCTATCCCCCACGACCAATCCGCAACATCACAGCAAATACATAGAACATCAACGTGAAAGTCACGTTCGCAAATCCGTCTAACCGGGCTATAGCAGTTAGACCGGATTTACCGATCGAGTGACATTCACGGTCGCAGATATAATGTAAATACTGTGAAAAATGTGTTTAAAATTTTCCGATTGATCAAACATTAACAAGTGGGCCCCCAAACAAAACTGTAGCAACCACAGAAAACCTGGGCCCAATTTTAATACTCCAGAAAACACATTTATCATACAGGAACATACTACAAAAAGTTGGGAGCATGAACAGTTAAAAGCGCCGCGGAAGCGCGGCCTAAGCAGGGGTTTGGCCGCCCTTCCGCCGCGGAACAGTGAGATCATGGTACCAATTTTTTACAGAATGCTTAGATTTCCCTGCACATCATTCTGAGACAACCTGAAAAATTTTTGGACTCAAAAAAAATTCGACAGAAACTGATGTGCTTGAAATACGTGTTTTCGGGATTTTGTTCGATCGGAAACGTTAAACACATTACACAAAAGCTAGACGAAGTTAATGGCGAGGCTCTGATACCACTGTAAGTGCACGGCGGCGCCCCGGCCGTCAATCCGACGCCGGAATGCGGAAGCGGTGATAAACTTAAATTTTGCGGACTTTGCAAACCGGCACCACCGCGCACTAAACACCGGATCGAACCATTAACTAGTCTAACTATCTACAAGAATGGGAATAGAGATATATACCGACGATCCAAGTCCTCCGGTCTTCATCTCCACTCCGATCTCCTCGCGGGATCTCCGTCCGTCTCCTCCTCGTCGGAAAGGGCACCACATCGCCTTCGTCTTTTACGGGCTCCCGCCTCAATACCGAGGCAACTCGAGCATGAAGCCGGCAACTCGACATGCTCAAGATGTGCTGTAGGAAGTGTAGGGTCTATGTCTCATTGGGGTTTTGGTTGCCTTTTGAAGATGGAGGAATGAAGGTATGAAAAATGGTGCTTTCATTTTTCTTGGCATGAAAAGAGATCAAGAATCACTCTCAAGGATGAAGCTCTCTCCTTCTCTTTTCTTCTCACTACCATGAAAGACTTATTCATCAAGTGAGAATAAAGGGTGGAGGATTGAATATGAAGCATAACAAAAGAAGGAAGGTGAGTGTAGGAGAATGGTGGAGGTAACCACATCAAGAGACAAATAAACAAACAACCATGCTTCACACTATTCAACCCATAACCTTTCAAATCTCTCAATTCAAAAGCATGGAGCAAAAGAAACAAAACTATCATAATCAATACAATTGCAAGAAACCCCCCCACAAAGTGTTATTTGCAAAACTGCAAATAACCCCCTCCATCGGAAAAGTCCGGCCGGGAAAGAACAAAGGAAAACCGGCCGGAACGGAATGCAAACTGGCAACTCCAGAAAACTGGTCCCGTAATAAATTACAGGAAAACCCCGATACTGTGCATACACACCCGCATCTGTATTCCGTCCGGATACAAATGCAAAGAGACAAAATCTACACTGTACTAAACTAGGACCGGCTTAAACCAAAGCCGGCTAGTAATATCCGTTCGATCCTGATCCGTGCAATACCGCACGTATCTGATCGAACCCTGCCATAAACCTATACGGCAACTAGTACAAACCGTCCGATCCTGATCCGTGCAATACCCCACGTATCTGATCAGACCCTGCCATATCTCCATACGGCCTCTACAGCGTTTCGCCCGAAAGCTGAGTAACTGAAAGTGTGGTGGACTCTAAAGACTCGTCAATACTATGGCTGTGGATTTAACCACTAGCACGTCAGAGGTATAAGCCAATACGTGACGGGCCACCAGCTATTGACTAAATGGGACGTCGATGAGGAAGCTCACCCCGACACCCAACTGAGCCTGTCAGTGACAATATCCGTGCAGTCCGGTCCGTTCGTCTATGAGTATCGCATGGCGGGCCTAGGGGGTTGGTAAAAGTCAGACCCCCAAAAGCGGTACAAGTCGTGTCGGAGTGTAGCCCAGAACACCCTGAGATACTACTGGAATACCTACCAGTAAATCTCCTTGCCTTGGCCAAGGACTTTGTGTAATGGCTCTCCTAGACACAGCACGACCTCACCCCCAATACCGGGAGAGACGAACCCCTGAAGATACGCTCACTGCCTCCATGTGGCTCGGGACTGTACCCAACTAAAACCTGTTTGCACGACTCCTTTGAGCCGTGGTAGGGTAGTAATCAAAGTACAGTGGGAACTCACACGAGACAAATGACGATCCCCAGGTCGATGAACTAACCTGCACACATGTCACCAGGGAACTGCCATCTGACGTCTGGTATATGACCAACTAGCATGTTCCCGGCGAGTCCTGTCCGGTGTACTCATAACCCAATGAGCACCTGTATACATCTTAGGTGATCCAACTGACACCAGTGGCTTGTGAGACCGGCCACCGCCCCTCGTCGGGGTCTCGACTGTATACACTAGTCTACTAATGGAGTATCGATGCCCAGTCTCGAAACTCCCACGACTAGGGACCTTTTTAGGATATGCTTGTAGACCCCCAGCTCCCACTTATATGATCGCCCTCATACTGCTGGTGGTCAAGCAAGAATCCTAGGGGCTCTATCAACGTGTAATAGCGACGTGTCATGTCACCTAAAGCAGTACACGATGATAAAGGTAAACCAGATAGCATACTATCATCTCGAGTAAGACTGTCCTACCGGGATAGGTCCTCCCTCAATCATTACAATCACGTACCTGTGACCTAATAATTGACTTTGAGGGCACTATCTCCAACAAGTAAGACTCTCCATACTGGCAATCTTCAACTCAACTGGGCCTGCGTCGGCGCATCAATCAGAAGAATCACCTTCTTCTCACAACTCAAGATAGACAAGCTATCACCTGTAGCCTTTCTGCCTGAAAGCTCCAGCGATCTCGGCTCGAAAGCTCTGGAAGCGGCCTCACATCAATCTCAGCAATGGCTGGGTCATCTGTCTGCATGGTAGATGACATCACAATCTCTGAGGTAGGCTGTACATCAACAGTACTCTCCCAACAGGCAGCCTCTAAAAAAGGCCCGATCATCCGGTACACAACCGCACACTCGTCTAACACGAGGGGTCACAACAATACAACACTACATCGATACGATCTCATGTCACCAGAAACACGATGGTCAGTCCTCGTCCATGAAGAGCTCACCCTGACCGCATCACCAGCAGCAGCTCAATCTGCGCTCAAACCATGGTGACAGGAACCTTAATGAAGTATCAACAAAAAAGATCAAACGGATGAAAGAGTCAACAAATCCCAAAATGGCTACATGATCATATGGAGGAGTCAAATCACTGAGAGTATGATCATGGAAGCGAATAAAATCAAGTATCTCAATGGATGAATAATCAAAGGAACAAAGAGAATCACCGGTCTCAAGATATGTACATCCTAAGGTCACAAAAGTGGAGCATCGTATCGTAAATATGCCGCGGAACATACGTACGGTACGTCACTCTACTCAAGCTACCTACTCCATCAATCAGGGTCAGCCTATGAAACGGAAGCTCGGGTCTAACACCCCCTTGTTCAAGTCTAAGTTCCGTAAGATCAAGCCTAGGTTCCAATTATATCCGCCCTAGACCCCACATAGTCAAACCTAGACTCGAACTAAGGTTAAACCTAGCGCTTTGATACCAACTTTGTCATTACCCAAAATATTAGCTCGTGACCGGCACTTAAATCACGCAACGTCTACAGGCGTAACGTAACCTAAGTAAGCCGAAACCCAGAAATCTAAACCTTACAATAGAAGTAAGTAAAGAAAACATTTACAACATTTAGAAACTGAAGTAAAAATCCTTAAAACTTCACCGAAGTCTTTTTCTTGGTTTTCATAAAAATTTCGGCAGCACCTCCTTTGTAAAAACTAGCACCGAAAACGGTTACAACAAAGAATATAATGAAAGCATGCCAAACGGGAGCAAAACACACCCAACGGCGGAAACAACACCACAAGTATAAATAACAAGTATACGACGCCCAACGGCGAAGATCTACAATATGAAATAAAGTAAAGCAAGACATCAACCCCAAAAGAGAACATAAAACCCATCGCTCAAGTCTCGCAACTACAAGTCTTCTAAGTCTGCAACATATACAATTACTAGTTTCTGATTTAATAGAGTGACTAGATAGAATATGAACAACAAGTACAAGAGGGGCACGATCCAACATGTACCACTTACCAAAACAAATCACCCGAAAGCAAGCTTTGTGCCAGCGATGCCGCTACTGATCCAACTTGACAACCTGCAAGAACTGCGACACAACGAGGGTGAGTTGACAACTCGTGAGTGGAAAACATCAACAGGTAGAAATTGAAATAAACAACGATTCCTAGGTCAACTATATAATAAAGGTAATACTATGATATCTAGGGTGTCCGTATCTGCATTTGTGCCAACACAATATAAATGCCTAACAGCAAGTGTATATCACACAATAATGAATCAATGCATGTTTGCTGGTGGATCTTGTCCAACAATAAAATCAATGCATGTATGCAGTGGATCTCGTCCACGTGTCAACCACTGACACACCAACTCCTGCATGTAAATATCAGAAAAGCATATGCATGCAGGTAAATATGAGAATATCAAAGGATGTGCGTCCATCAATGCCACATCACAATCATGGAAACCTGGGTGTCTATCACCGACACCCGAAACATCATGAATACCCGTGCCTACCATCGACACGTAAATCCTCATAACTCAGGCGCTGTCACCACGACTGGCCCTGACGTCATGTCCGTACATCACTCCGGTCGGTATCCACACGATAACCGCCGAGTCCAAATACTATCACCGGTAGGTACATGCCCGCCTTAAAGGCTCATCGCCTATCATCTGCGATCATCTTGCCGAGGGGAACCGTACCGGGCTCCACCTTGTACCCGCACACGGCCCACTACACTCCGCGCATCGGGTATATATCACAAATCTCAGAACCGAGAAATCTCATGGTGGACGCATCAAAATATCATATCAAGAGAAACCGGGTTTTCAAACAATACATAGTTTCTTGAAATACTCCTACAGTTTTCAAATCCATAAATCACATGAAATCCATATCTCAATGTGTAAATCCATAAAAACTAACATATGCAGCATAAAACAATAATATGAGCATATTATGGGAAAACCACTCTTTTAAATGAATCCAGTTTTAAAATATATCATGTGGTCCCCAAATCCTCCGAAATCAAGTGCAGCATCATACAAGGTGTACATGTAACTGAAGCAAGGTATAAGTCTACATATAAGCAAGTATGTAGGATGCAATTCATAAGCGCAATAGCACAATAATCAACGTCTCAAAATCACATGTCAATATAAAACCATTTAGGGGTATATGCAGCTATAGTAAGATATGTGAGTGTATACGTCAATATGTATGCATGATGTACATATAGCGATAACAAGGTATGTGGGTGTACATAGGAGTATATCATGCAACCTAGCATAGTGATATAAACCTGGCAAGTACATGATAGCTTGATGTAGCAATTCTACTGTGTAAGTGATATAGCAATTATCGATGATGAAGTGTGTGAGCCAGCAATCGTGTAAGTGTGTAATGATCAGTCGAAAATATTGCATTTTTAACACGTCAATTTCCCTGCCATTTGCACTCATCTATAAGTGTTCGGTATAAGTATATCACATATTAGCAAAACATCCATAAAATACCAAATAACTTGTGTTGTATATTAAAACCGACATTTTGAGGGAAATCGAGTGTTTATCATTGCATCGCATTATCTTTGTGTAGCGCAACACTTGTCTCGAGAATCTGTGCAGGAAATTCCAGGAGAAAAGCCAAAACTGTTAAAAGTGCTGATAAAAATACGCCAAGTCCAAGACTGGAGATCTGGCAGAAATCAAGAAAGAAAAATGAGATTCTACATATTTTACAAAGGCCACAAAGTCAGCCCAATAACAGCCCAGAAGTTCCATGCCACAAGGCTAATAAAGCGCCGCGGATCCACGGCCAGAAAGCCCTTAGCGCCGCCGATCCATGGCGCATTGATGATATCATCTCCTCAGTTTTTCACACGTGGCTTCCTTGTAACAGACAAGCTTCCAGAAGACTCCAGAAAGACCACGTGGCTTCATCCAGAAGGCTCGGTCTAACAAACTCAACATAGAATATGTCTTATTCTAGAATATTCCCTCCAACAAACTTCCTCTGGAAGGCTCTCTCTAACAAACTTTTGGAGGGAAATTTGAATTCTAAATCTAAGGTTGAGATGGTTATAAAAGGAAACCTAGATCTAGGGTTTTAGGTTGTTCAAAAAGTTCATTAATCATTACACGCACAAGTTGAGTGACACAACTTGTGCATTCAAAACCCTAACCCTAATCCAATCACCAAGCCAAAAATCAAGAACGCCGAGTACAGTTCAAGTAAGAAGCCTTCAACCTTTTTGGAGCGAAGCCGATCATCATTCGAGCAAGTGATCCAAGACGATCCACGACTCATGAAGACGAGGGAATCCAAATCGACGATCGAGTTCTTTCCTCATTGTAGATCTTGAGAGAATTGTAACAAAATTGTTGATAAATAAAAGGTGAAATTCTTTAATCTTGCTTTCTTTACATTCTTGCATCATGATTCGATCTCAATTCTTGATTATGTTTCTTGTTATGATGTTTAAGTAAAACTCCGCTCGTGAAGGAGTCGAGAGAATCAATAGATGATGATGTGACAAATCTTGAAACGATTCTTATGTCCTATGAGTTTTGTAAACCTTAGTAAATTGAAGAATCGACGACCTAATTTCGAGCGAATCTTTTTTATTGTGTTAGCTCTTAATTAGGGATCCACGATCGATTCTTGAATTTACTAGAGGCTAGAATGTGAATGAAATCAACGAAAGGACAAGGGATAGATGATGAAACCCTATTTTCCGCAAGAAATCCCTAATTCTCATTGATCATCATCGATCTAGAATCAAATCATCGATGGATAAGAAAACGTAATCAATAGATTTCATCACGTCTATAGATTCGATCGATTCCTATGAGCCTCACTTTGATTCTTGATTACTATTTGGTTTGGATATCATCAATTATTCATTCATGATTTTAAATGTTTTCTTGATTTCAGATTTAGATCTAGATAATTCTTGAACTTCAATTTTATAAATCTTGAATTGAATTTTCTTTTCTTTCTTTAATTTTTAATTCATCTAAATCAATTACGAACGAATCTCACTTTCCCTGTGGACGATCCGCACTCGCTAACGCGCTACAATTGACACCGTTATTGATTGCGGTTTACAAATTTCTTTGATTATGATCTTTACACATTTTCAAAACACGACATACAAAGAATCAAACAATCAAATGGCGCTGTTGCCAAGGATAATGTGCAAATTTTTTGTTTTATCAAATTTGAGTTGAAAAGTTTATTCCATCAAAAATTTTAGATCTAAATTCACACAAACACTAAACGATTCGTTGTGATTTGTTGCGAGGAAATCTGGAATCTGTGGAGCTTGTGGAAAATTTTTCTGAATATTCCAGAGTGCTCAGGAGGTGAACAGAGGCATTCTGTAAGAGTTTTTTTTGCAGAGATCTGATAGAACCGCGACAGATCTGCGGTTTGAGCATGCTCATTGCGGCGGATCCATGGTGGTCCTAGGGCATCACTATTCCAAAACTTCTCAGGTCCTCTCTGACTTTCTTATCTCCTCCTCAATTTGCTCCAATAACAAATTTGCTGCAGGTTTCTTTGCAAAAATTCGCAGCGCCGCAAAAATAAAAACTGTGCGTGTTTGATCTTATTTGTTTGCATTCTTAATACGGAAATTAAGGGGCAAAGACCAAATTCAGATTATGTGGGGAGTTCAGTACCCTTCCTCAGCCCCGAAAATCACAAAACTGCATCCGCATTACCCTCATTAATAAAAAAATATCTAGACTTGACTCGAAGGACCGTCGCGCTCACTTAGGACAGGAGAAGGTCGTGGGTAATCTATTACTTAGCCGCGTTTCATTTGTGGTGTCTAAGGCAACTGTATCTAAGGCAAGTGGTTACTTAATTAGGCCCACTACTTACGTAGTGGAGAAGCTCCCACTTACCTGGAACTTACCTGGCCACAGGAGAGACAAAGAGGTAGTAGAGGATTGATCCTGCGATTTGTCTTCTGGAAGTTACGAGCGGTCTAGAGACTTGACCTAGGTGACCACTAGACTTAGGGTTTTGCTTGTGCATTTGTTGTGATTTGCATCATTTTTTTTAAAAATCCGTATTCTTTTTCAAAACAAACACCACTTTATTCATTTCCCCTAATTATCATAACGCTGCCACTTATACTAAACCCTTTAGTGCAAGATAGGCTGGACATGGGATTCTAGTGCTCATTTAGTTCGCGTTCCACCGATCGACTCCAAAGTCGGTATTTCTACATTTACCTCTTCTTTACCCACCACCACACCCACATTGATGGACGGTTCTCCGTTGAACTTCTTTACCACTACTCTGCCGACGTCCGCAGGTGCGCAAAATCCACCCCGCATCTCTCTCCAAGAGAGGTGATATCCTATGCGAGGTCCTCTTTCGACCTGTCTCTCCATTCCACCAGCCAACGAGGACAATTTTGAGATTAAACCCCAATACATGAACCTTCTACCTAAATATCACGGTCTCGAGTCTGAAGACGCATATGTATTTATTACCAAATTTGAAAATGTATGCACAATGATGGGTACTTCACAGCTTTCTGTGGATGCTATGCGTCTTCGTCTTCTCCTATTCACCTTGTGCGATATAGCCGAGAAGTGGCTGTATAACACTACCGCACATTCTATTTCGAACTGGGAAGAATTCGTAAAAGCATTACTAAAGAAATTCTACCCCAATCATAAGACAGCTCGAGTCCGTAGCGAAATAAATCAATTCATCTAGCTTCCAAATGAAACATTCTCAAAATGTTTTGAACGCTTTAAGGATCTGTTAGTTCAATGTCCATATCACGGAATCCCCAGATGGGATCTGTGCTGATTATATATGAGGGCATTAACCCTAACACAAAATAGGCCCATGAATACATGTGTTAAGGCAACTTCATGACCAAAGATGATGGGGAAGCCTGGAAATTCCTAGAAGATTTCGCTGAAAAATCCTAACAGTGGGAGGCTGTGAGTCAATCGTCTAGGGGTAACAATAACCAATCTGATGTTTCCATAGGAGCTAGAGCTGACATTTTAGCTATGTAAAAGAAGCTGGAGACTGTGGAAAATAAATTTTTAGCCGCCGTCCTAAATCAAATGTCACTCTCCAAAACTGTATGTGGATGCTGTTCTGGTCCTTCTCATTTGACGGAAGAATGTCCACTAAATTCTCCGTTTCAAGGTCATGAGCATATCAATTCTGCTTTCCAACAACGACCTAGGAACGATCCATTTTCTTCCACATATAATCAGGGTTTGAGGAATCACCCTAACTTTGTTTGGAACCAATCAAAAAATCAAAACACGGTTCCAAATCAAAACAATTTCCAAAGGGTTCTTCCACCACAACAGCAACCACTTCAATTGAGTCAGCACCCCTTCCAAGCTCAAAACTTCCAAAATCCGGTCAACAAACCTCCACTGTCTAATCCTTTGCAGTTGACCGAGACTGATGAATCCTCTTCATTCATGAACTTGCTTTGGACAATAAAGTCTTCCGTCGATAAAATCAAGAAAAACTCTACGTCCCAAAGAGAGACTATAAAATCGATGGAAGAAGAAATTGCACGATTAAAAGCTGAAATGAGTGCAAGAGAGAAAGGGAAACTTCCAGCTCAACCTTTACCCAATCCTGGCTATTCACATCATGTGAGTACAATCACCACGTTGAGATCTGGAAGAGTGCTTGACAATCACGTTGGGGAAGAGATTGATGACATTGAAAAATCTATCGATGATACCCCGGCTGAGACTTTTCCTTCCACATCTGCTTCTAATTCTGACCCCAGTTCTTGTACCCCACCACCTTCTTCCGAGCCTATTCTCCGTTTTCCCCAAGGCTCGACACCTCAGCACAGCTCTTCTACTCCACCGAAAACGATCCCCACTCCTATTCTTAGATCGTTTCCACCAACACGATCTTCTCCAGTGTTGGACCCCGACCTTATTGCTTAAGCTCCTTATCCAAATCGGTTAAGGAGAAACACACTGAGTCCACAAATAGAGAAGATCACTGAAATCTTGAAACAGGTTAACATCAACATCCCTCTTCTAGATGCAATCCAACAAGTCCCTGCTTATGCGAATGTTCTTAAAAACTTGTGCACTAGAAAGAGGAAGACTCAAATGCCTACGAAGATATTCATGGCAGAGACAGTAGACACAGCTTTTCCCCAGCAATTACCGAGGAAACGTAAGGATCTTGGCTATCCTACTATTTCCATTTCTATGGGGGAGAAACACATTAACCGTGCTCTACTCGACCTTGGCGCAAGTGCTAACCTGCTTCCGTTATTTGTCTATGAGCAGTTAGGGATCGGAGAGTTGAAACCAGCCCATTGCACTCTCCAGATGGCTGACCGATCATGCACCAAACCTAGGGGTGAACTAGAGGATGTGTTAAAAAAAATCTGGGAATTTGTATTCCTTATGGAAATTGTTAGTGTATATGCCCTAGAGGCCATTACTGTATCATACTAGTATGTATATTACTTAATGGAAGTTTGGGATATTCACCTTGTATAGCAATCTTGCTCAAAATAGTAGTATGCTACTTGGTTTGTTTCTACTTCAATGTGTACAAGTGTTTATTTTAGTATATCACCTATACACATTAGTGGAGCCCTTAGGATCTTTGCTTGATTACAAGCGTTGTGATGGAAGTCACACTAGTAGGGGCTGGGTAATCTATAAGCACATCCTTATGCAGGTCCCTAGTCGCAGGACTATCGAGACAGGGCATCGATACTCCGCAGTAGACTAGCGTATGCGCTTCTCATCCCAGAGTGGGAGATGGTCTGTCCCACAGCCATCAGTACGTCGTACTGGAAATAGTATGCGAATGCTCGTTAGGTTACGAGTACACTGGACATGACTCGTCGGGAACTGATTGGTTGGTATTATACCTATCGTCAGATATCAGTTCCCAGGTGACATGAGTACAGCTTAGTCCGCTGACTTGACACTGTCACTTCGCCTCGAGTGTGTTCCCACTGTATTTTGATTATTATCCTACCACGGCTCAAAGGAGTCGTGCAAACAAGTAGTAGTTGGGTGCAGTCTTGAAGCACTTGGAGGCAGTGACGGTTAGACAAGATTCGTCTCTCCCGGTATTGGGGGTTGACATCGCGCTGTGTCTAGGAGAGCCATTACACGAGTAGTCCCTGGCTAGGGCAAGCGAGATATACTGGTAGGCTTCCAGTGTTATCTCAGGGTGTTCTGGGCTTCACTCCGTCACGACTTGTACCGCTATTAGGGGACTCACGTTCACCACCCCTAGGCCCGCCATGCGATGTTTCAGACGAACTGACCGCACTGTACGGAGACTGTCACATTCAGGCTTAGTAGGAGTTCAGATGGGTTTCACCTCGTCTGTCTTCTTGTCGGCATCTACCTGGGGGCCGTTACGCACAGCTAGTGCCGCTTGCGGTCTGTGGTTAAACCCACTGCAAGCGTAGTGTCGAGTCATTAGAGTCCCACACAGAAAGATATTCGCCTTTAGGCAAAAGAGTAGAGATCGCATGGTTTTGCGACAGGTCGCATGGCTTTGCGACAGGGTTCGGTGACATCCGTGCACTTGTGCACGTTTAGTGTCCGGACAGTTAACACTAGCGGGCTTTGATTTAAGCCAGATCCTAGTGTACGTTTTGGGATTGCTTTTATCTAGTTTGTATTCGTGTTCCTCGGAACGCGGATGCGGGTGTGTATGCACAGTTGACGGAGAGATAGAGGCAGAGGATTCTCATTAGGGTTGTTGACTGTTGACTGTTGACTATTGAGTTTTTGCTAAACCCTAATGAGAATATGAAATATAATTAACAATAATATTAATTAAGTATTATAGTGACATGGTTGTTGAGGGGTTGACTTTGTTGACTTGTTGACTTTTTTGACCGGTTGACTAGGTTGGACTAGTTGACCATCATCATGACAATAGCTATCATTTCATGGCAAAGACTTTTACTTGCTTGTTTATCTTGTGCAAAATGAGTGCATGAAATGATATGGCTATTTTGACTTAAACCATCACATAATACTTGATTGTATTTTTGTTATGATGACTTTGGATTATGAGAGCCAAAGGGAAAAAAGTCTTACTCATTCTCTCATTTCCTTTCTCTCTCTTGTTTTTGAGTTCTCACCCTCTTCCTCTTGCTCTCCCTCTCTCTAGTCTATGGTTCACTTGTCTCATGTGTTTAGAAGCAAGAACCATAGAGAAAAATCCCAACACACTCTTCTCTACTCACTCTAGTTCACAAGGTTTAGCAAACCGAGTGAACTAGTTTCTTCAAAGTCCGAAGAAGAAGCCAAAGGTAGAAGCTTTCGGGTGGATCGATCTTCGGCGCAAGGAGACGACGGGGTGAAGCCGATCCGTACACCATCGAGAGTTGAAGACGAAAGAGTTCAAGAAAGAAAGGTATAACCCCCTAACCGAGTAGTTAACAACTCCTAGTTAGGTTGTTAGGTAGATAGTTTAACAAAGATCCGTTTTGAGTCCATGTTACCTCCTCTAGAAAAATCGTTTTTCGTCATTTCCGCAAGCCAGTAAGTACCGGAAGCGGTAGCATGGACTTACAGTGGTATCATAGCCTAGTTAAACACTACCTAACATGTTAATATAGTAACTAGAAATTCGATCGGAGAAAAAGTCGCGAAATACACCCCGAAATCAAACTTGCTGTCAATTTTTAAAGTGCTGTAAAAATAATAAATCATACTTTAAAAATCGACTCAGGGTTTTTATAGTCTACTGTAGAAAAACGGTCCAGAGAACCTATCAAACCGCCGCGGAAACGCGGCAATAGCTTGCTATTGCCGCGGTTCCGCGGCCGATTTAACTCGGCTGTGGATCGTCTTCTCTGCAGAACACTCAGTGGGGTATTTTGGGATTTTTGGTATATGTTTTTTCAGCCCAGATTTTCCAGAAAGAAAAATTTGTTTTTGCGGCTTTTAAAACCGTATTTTGATCGAGTTTCTAATGACTTAAGCTGACGGATATTTATCTGTGATGTGATATTTGTATTGAACGTCTACTAATCGCTATATGTCGATTAGTGGGGGTTATACAAATCTGTGATCTGTGATGATGTTGGTATGTGTATATGAATTCATTGGATTGTCGCGGGTGAATAGCCGGGGGGTTCTGAGACGAGACTTTTCTTTTCTTTCAATTCATGTAAATTTGTAAATTGATATAATATTATTTGTATGACCGCACAACCGGGTCGGGGTTGTAGCCGTCATTGTATAATTTTTTTTACTGTTTTTGCTCCTAGGATAGACCCATGGAGGGGGTGCACAAACTACCGGGTATCTCGAAGTGCCGAGTGGCTTACTCACGGTGTTTAGGGACGTTGCTCCGCTTCGGGTACTTGGCGGGTAGTTTGCCGCACCCGTATGGGTCTTGGGTGGGGTATTGGCTATTCCCCGCGACCGTGTAATCTGCTTTTCGTTACAGGCTCGTATGAATTGCGGATTCCTAGTATATCCAATGTGTTCATCTTTGATCTGAAATGGCTATCATTGCAATATATCTATATATGATATTATTTAGGCGTTGCTTATGTTTTGCAGCCACGCTAGCCAAGCCCCCGCTCTGTCGTTAGTTAAGTAACCTAACGGGTAATGACGGGGCCCCGTGGCGAATGGGAATGGCATAAGCGTACGTCATATTTTGGTTGTTTTCTGCAACGGTAGGATTAAATGATGGGACGCATTAAAAGAACTAATGCAAGAAAAACACGGATTAAAAGAACAAATGCAAGAAAAATAAACCAAGTAAAAGTCGTTGGAACACTTTGAAAACCACTCGGTTCTTTTCAAAACCAAACTTTTAAATGCGGAGCATGAACCACTCCTTTTGAAAGATATCTCGTTCCATCGATTATATCAAGTTCACTACGTTCACGGTTTTGCCAAAACCATTCGTAGCCCTCCGTCGTTTCACATGAATAGTCAATAAGTATTCAAGCTATGTATGTTGGCCAAAGTCAAGGCATAGTGATTGGTAGCTATTGGGTATTCATATGTAGCATAGATAGATGTGTTGGTTTGGGGCAGTCGTTCTACCATTTTGGCCAAAGTCAAGGGTATGTGCGGGTGGGATCAAATTAACCTGGAGAATGACGGGTACAACTTGACATGTGACTTATGATATTTTGGCCAAAGTTATGGTCATAAGAGCATGGGGCAAAAACCCACATCTGGAGTTTCAAAAGAACTAAAACTTGCTAGTGTTGCATACCATTTGGAGTGTGATGATTCTGGTAGGATTCCTTCAGTTTTGTCACGCAATGATATTTGGATCCCGATCCTACTGTGAGTATATGCTACTCCTCGGGAAATTTCTCACTTAACGATCAATGCTATAAACCAAGTAGGTATCTAGAAAGGTGTTAGCGGGGCTACGCCCACAGGGAAAAGAGGTTATTTAATTAAGGAACTTCGCGAAAGCGTTGGAAAACCTCCCTCGAAGTACCGACACAAGCCTGGCCGAACGGTTAAGCAAGTATTGTATGGTGAGATTGATCCTGACTAATTCTTTCTTTATGGTTTGAGGAGGGATTCGAGAGACAGTGGGAGCCATCCTGTTTAGAGAAACTAAAAACCACTCTAAACTTGCAAGAGCATCGTGCTAAAGTGTTTCTTCTCTCTCTCCTAATTGCAGCGACCAATCGACATGACCGGACTTAAGTTAATCCTAGATAAAAACATACTGACAGGGCCAAACTATAAAGATTGGCTCAGGAATGTCAAAATGGCAATCACTTATGACAAGTTGGGGTATCTCCTTACCACCAAAGCTCCCCCTGTCCCAGGTCCCACCTCCAGCGTCGCGGATAAGGAAATCCGTAAGACTTGGGAGATCGATTGGGCAAAGGCCAGGTACCTCGTGCTTGCCTCTATGGACAACGAACATCAGAGAAGGCACGAGAATATGGACCATGAATCCATATTTCTCCATACAAAAGAACTGTATGGAGAGCAATCTCGTATCGCAAGATACGAAGTGTCGAAGAAGTTATTTTCGGCAAAGTTGGCCGTCGGATCATCGGTAGCGGAACACGTGCTTAAGATGATTGGCTATATAGAGGAGCTCACGGATCATGGGACCACGTTGGAGAATTACCTCTATACGGACTTGATCCTCTAGTCCCTTCCTTCCACTTACGCCCAGTTTATCCTGAACTTCAACTTGCAAGAAAAGGAAGTTGAACTTTCAGAACTCCTCAACATGGTGAGGAGCGCAGAGGGCACCCTATAGAAAGGTAGGGAAACATTAACTTTGTTTGTAGGAGGATCTTCCTCTTCTAGGTCCAAGGCGAAAGCCAAGGGAAAGAAGAAGAAAGCCCCTGCCAAACCAAGGGGTGGTGTTACTAAAGTGGATACGATGGGAAGGCAAAATCAACAAAGAAAGTAGGGAAGCATGTGGATAAGGAAGAATGCTTTTTCTGTCATAAGAGTGGATACTGGAAGAAAGATTGCAGGGCTTGGAAGGCCAGAACACAGGATCTGAAACAAGTTGCGGCTTCAGCTTCAGGTGTGTATGTTATTGATAACTGTCTATCAATAAACTCTACTTCCTGGGTATTGGATCCCGGATCAGGATCTCATATATGTAATTCTTTGCAGGCATTGAGAAACCGTTGGTTTTTGAAGGCAGGTGACATGACCCTCAAAGTTGCAAACGGAGCTAGCATAGATGCTAAGGCCGTGGGGGACTATCACCTGGGAATGTCAGATGGACATGTTTTGGTTTTACGTAATTGATTTTTTGTACCCAACGCAACTTGTAATATCATTTCTGTATCTTTGACTTCTAAAGAAGGTTATGAATTTACGTTTGTAAGTAATGTTGTAAACATTCACCTTAATCAAGTTCTGATTGGGCCAGGTACATTAAGTAATGGTATATGCATATTAAACCAACCACAGATTTTCAATGTCCAGAATACACACAAAAGAAAGTCTCCGGAAATAAATCAGACTTTCTTATAGCATTGTAGACTGGGTCACATCAATGAGAGAAGGTTGACGAAGTTACATACAGAAGGATATTTGGATCCGTTCGAATATCAATCGTATTCCACTTGTCAATCCTGTCTCAAAGGAAAGATGACAAAGACTCCGTTCACTGGACACGGAGTAAGGGCGAGCGAGCTCTTGGGACTCGTACACAGCGACGTGTGCGGTCCAATGTCTACACATGCACAAAGCGGTTATTCTTACTTCATTACTTATACGGATGACTTTTCAAGGTACGGTTATGTCTTCTTAATGAAACATAAGTCCGAAGCCTTTGGAAAATTCCAGGAATATAAGAATGAAGTAGAAAAACAAACCGGCAAAAGTATCAAGATTCTAAGATCGGATCGAGTTGGTGAATACTTGAGTGCCGAGTTCCTGGACTATTTAAATGAGAATGGAATTCTCTCTCAGCTTACTCCTCCATACACTCCGCAACATAACGGTGTATCGGAGAGACGGAACCGAACCCTATTGGATATGGTACGGTCCATGATGAGTAACGCTGAGTTACCGCGATCATTCTGGGGATATGCACTAGAATCAGCTGCATACCTTTTGAACCGAGTTCCCACTAAGACTGTGCCTACCACACCATATAAGATGTGGTGTGGAAAGAGTCCCCATCTTAATCACATTAAGACATGGGGAAGTCCAGCTTTTGTCAAAAAGCAGCATGTGGACAAACTCAAGGCACGCTCAATACAGTATAAGTTTGTGGGATATCCAAAGAACTCCAAGGGATATTTCTTCTACTGCGAAGAGGAACAAAAGGTTTTTGTTTCTGGTCATGCCCATTTTCTGGAACACCAGTTCTTAGAAAAGGAAATTAGTGGGAGCGCAGTAGAACTGGAAGAAATTCCAGAACCACAGACTATTACTGAAAGCTTAGTAGAACCAGAGCGTTCAAAAGAACAGGACATTCCTACGCCGCTCCGCAGGAGTAGTAGGCAGTCTCATTCGCCCGAGAGATACTACGGTTTTCTCATAGACGGGGATAGAGAGGATTGCATCATAGATTATGATGAGCCTACTAGCTTCCAGCAGGCCGTTCAGAGCGTTGACTCGGTGAAATGGCTGGATGCAATGCGGACCAAAATGGAGTCCATTTACACCAACAAAGTATGGACGTTGGACATTGCTCCAGATGGGGTAAAACCCGTAGGATGCAAGTGGATCTTCAAAAGGATGATTGGTGTAGATGGACAGGTTGAGACCTATAAAACTAGACTTGTTGCAAAGGGTTTTCGTCAAAGACCTGGTTTGGACTATGACGAAACCTTTTCTCCAGTGTCTATGCTGAAATCCATTCGGATCCTTCTTGCCATTGCTGCCTTCCACGATTATGAGATCTTGCAAATGGACGTAAAGACCGCTTTTCTAAATGGAAATTTAGAGGAGTGTGTCTATATGGACCAGCCAGAGGGTTTCATTCAGAGTGGGAGCAGCGGAAAAGTGTGCAAGTTGCTTAAGTCCATCTATGGACTAAAGCAGGCATCGCAGAGTTGGAACATCTGTTTTGAAGAGACGGTCAAGGAATTTGGCTTTATCAAAAATCCAGATGAACCATGCATCTACAGTAGATTTGTAGCGAGAACTGTAGTATTCTTCGTTTTATACGTGGATGACATTCTCTTAATAGGAAATGACATTCCTATGCTACAATCTGTCAAAGGCTTCTTGTCACACAGGTTCTCCATGAAAGACCTGGGTGATGCCTCATACATTCTGGGGATCCGGATCTATCGTGACAGTTCCAAGAGGATATTAGGACTTTCACAGTCCAGGTACATCGACACCATACTGAAAAGATTCAGTAAGCGTGGTAATCTACCGGCATGTCACGGGATCACACTCTCCAAAGAGATGTCTCCCAAGACTGATTTGGAAAGGGATCGCATGTCTATTATACCCTACGCTTCTGCGGTAGGCTCTATAATGTATGCGATGTTGTGTACCAAACAGGATGTAGCTTATGCACTGAGTGTAGTAAGCTGATATCAGTCAAACCCTGGGGAGAAACACTGGATAGCGGTAAAGAACATTCTCAAGTACCTGAGAAGGACTAAGGAGATGTTCTTGGTGTACGGCGGAAAAGACCTCCAGATCGAGGCCTTTGCTGACTCCAGCTTCTAGAGTGACAAGGATGATTCTAAGTCCTTGTCGGGTTTTGTCTTTACCCTCAATGGAGGGGCGGTGTATTGGAAGAGTTCCAAACAGGAAACCGTTGCTGACTCGACTATGGAAGCGGAATACATCGCTGCATCTGATGCCGCAAAAGAAGCCGTCTGGATAAGGAAGTTCTTGAAAGAACTTCAGGTGGTTCCGTCCATTGTTGATCCAATACCTCTGTATTGCGACAACAACGGGGCTATAGCTTTAGCAAAGGAACCCATGTCCCATCAGAAATCCAGACACATCTTGAGGCGGTATCACCTGATCAGGGAGATCGTGGATCGCCAGGAGATCGAGGTTCGGAGGGTTGCTTCAGAAGATAACACTGCAGATCCATTCACCAAGGCCTTGCCCAGACTCTGTTCGAGCGGCTGATCGAGATGATAGTTCTTCGATACGCCAATACATGGCCTTAGTGCAAGTGGGAGATTGTTAGTGTATATGCCCCAGAGGCCATTACTGTATCATACTAGTATGTATATTACTTAATGGAAGCTTGGGATATTCACCTTGTATAGGAAATCTTGCTTAAAATAGTAGTATGCTTCTTGATTTGTTTCTACTTCAATGTGTACAAGTGTTTATTTTAGTATATCACCTATACACATTAGTTGAGCCCTTAGGATCTTTACTTGATTACCAGTGTTGTGATGGCAGTCACACTAGTGGGGGCTGGGTAATCTATAAGCACATCCTTATGGAGGTCCCTAGTGTCACGACCCAAGTTTGGATGTGACCGGTACTTGGATTGTATCATATCTAAAGATATGCACAAGTCCAAGTAAGCCGAAAACCAAGATCTAAATACCTTATTGCTGAATTATTTATGAAAATTTAGTTTTTAAGTAAAAATCCAAATTTATGAAGTTAATTTATTAAAAAATAATAAGGGTTAAGTTTAGTTGTATTCCTAGTTGGAATCATCAATATTAACAATGAACATGAAAATAAACATATAGAACATCACTATGAATCTCATAAAGAAAGAAACTAAGATATACTGACCAAAAGATCTCAACTGTCCATATATATATAATCTCTCATTCTAAGTCAAAATACAGGTTTGATAAAGACTTTCTAGATACAAAATACAAAATCAAAAAGGAAGGTTACTACACATATAACCGAACTATCAAAAGATGAAATACACTGCAAAAGTAGCTCTGCCTCGCAGCTACCCGTCCGCTTTCTCCCTGCAAGGAACTGTGGCACAACGGGGGTGAGTTGCAAACTCAGTGAATATGACTAACATATAACGGTGAATAAAGTAAATATGACCATCATACTACTGAAATATAAATCAATATGAAGTATGAGTATATGTGAAGTTCAACAATAAATCTCATGATACTACGGAAATCTCAACTCAATAAAATCAGTTCTCAGTGCCCATCAACGACACAAAACTTCCATTTCGTATAGGCATCATTCCCCGAATGATCCTAAATCAATTATACCGGTCGTTATCATCTAGATACACGCCGTATATTTATCACTAACTCCGGTATCGAGTAACCTCGCTAGGCTCCCCCGTCTCAATACGGCTATCCTGCCCCTCGGTCTCGACCGGGTCCACCATGTATCCAACTGTATATCTCCCCCACTCAGTATGGATAACGTAAAATCCGTGACCGTATATCTCCCCCACTCGGTCCGGAATAAAACCAAAACAGAAAACATCTCATGGTGGACATGACACATCAATCATGAAAACTCTGGATTTATGTAATAGTATTCAAAACTCAAAACCATAAATCCTCAATTCTGCATTTACCTCATATGTAACACAGAAAACGCATATTGCAGCATGATGTAAACGATGCAATTTACTACTATTAATGATATGTGACATACGATATAAATTTATGTTAACAAACATGACGTTTAAGTGTAAAGTGACATAGCAATATCGACGAGGTGTGTGTAGCATATATGATGTGCACGTGGCATGACTCGTCGATAATTGTGAAGTGTTCTAACAATTAAGCAATTTATATGTGTATATGATGAATGCAAATTATCAATTGGGCACAACAATATCTAACATTAAGTTAAGTAAAATTACGGGCGAAACACGCCATCTTTACAAAATTCCCCGGTAGATGTTTAGTCTACTCACCGGAAAGGTCGAATCTACTCCGGAATTGCTAATCCTTTCCCTTTCCTTGCTGCTTCCGTAATTCTTGTATCCGAATCTAAATTTACAATTTAACTTACATAAGAAAAATGGCTATTCCGATATGACGGAAATGAAGAACACCCTTTCCCACTTACAAGTTACATACTATTCAATTATATCAAGTTTTTAAACACTTAATCTTGCTGGATTTTAACCTAAATCTGTACTGTTACAGAATATAAAACGCTACGTGATTTAGTCGTGTCGTATTTAGTGTTTTAAATGAAAGGTTCCTAGGCACTCTATAGAGGTCTCACAAGGCATCGAACATGCCAATTTCAAAAATTATGGGTGCCGCGAAACCCTAACGCGGATCTTGGACTAGAATTCTAGGCGAAATACAAAACTAGTTAACTACTTAACTAGAAGTGAGAAGCTACAACCTTTGTAGATCCGGATTTCCACTTCCTTAGCTCCACGTGGGTGTCCTCTCGCTGTCCATCATGAATCCCGAACCCAATCGTCGGCTTCATCGGAGAAACGGGCGAGCTAGGTCGTCGGCTTCGTGTCAAAGACGATCTACGTCGAGGTTGCACTAGTTCAAGCTCCGACTTCACAAAGTTGTGAAACTTGTGAAGAAAACACCCAAAACAACTTGGCAAGAGGTAGAGGGTGAAGAAATAGGAGGTGGGTTCACTTTAGAATTGGATTTCTCTCACTAGAACTCAAGTTGCCATTAAAGTAGCAAGCTTTTTCTTTTTTGGAAGAAGAAGATGATGAAGCTAGTTATGATAAGTTCTCTTTTTAAAATGAAAAGAAAATACAAACTTATTATAACTTTAACTAAGGTTAAGTGTAGAGAATAAACCATGGTCATTTGAGTGGGTTAGGGTTAAGCATGAAGAAAAGAATGGTTAGCAAAGTCAAAGCTTCATGAAGCTTCAATATGAAACAAAAATTGCCACCATTTTCATCTTAAAGTTTATCCAAATAAATGAATAAACAAATAAATGAATAAATGCATAATCAAAACCCTAATCTCAAGTTAACTATGGTTTAATTCTATACACTTAACCATATGATCAAGTATCATCAAACATGATACAAAAATATGCACAAAAGTATATCACATATACAATGTGTAAATCAAGTGAGAAAAATCCGTTTAAAATGAACCAATACTAGTTAATGCAAAGTAATATATCAAATATATAATTATACATTAAATCATTAAATCAACACTTGATTCAATGATCCGGTCATGTCGCACATAACCCACTAGTATTCAATGTATCGATTTATCGAATCAATGATTCGATAACTAGGTCATATCTCATACAACCAATCGAAACATTAATCGCGAGAATCAAATACGGTATCACATACACGCATTATTCTCGGTCCCGCACATATCTCATATGCACTCCTATTTCGTTTCGCTTGAGTTAGGAAACCTCTGTGTAGGACTCTAATGACTCGTCAATATGCCGGTAGCAGATGATGATCATATCAAGCACCCACAAGCTGCAAGCGGTCTGCTAAACGTAACGGCCACCCGGGTATTGAGCGATCAGAAGATCGACGAGCTAGCCCGCTCACACTCCTACGAATCCGACCAGTAACACTTACCATACAGTCCGGTCTCTTCGTCTGATATGTCGCATATCAAGTCTAGCGGTGGTAAACGTCAGACCCCAATAACCCGATAAGTCACGCCGATGTGAGGCTCATAACGGGTCGAGAAACTACTGGTAACACTTACCAGCAAATCTCTGATCAGCCCTGGCCAGGGACATCCCTGCTACGGCCAATCGAGCACTGCGCAACATCAACCCCCAATACCGGGAGAGACGAAACCCCTCCTATCGCTCATTGCCTCCATGTGACTCGGGACTGTGCCCAAAGACCGCCGTTTTGCATGCCCTCATGGACGTGGTAAGGTGGAGATCAAAGCACAGTGGGAATCACACAAGACTCTATGACGATCTCGGGTCTACAGACTAACCTGTATAAGTGTCACCTGAGAACTGCCATCTGACGTGAGGTATAATACCATCTGGGAGTTCTCGGCGAGTCCGTCCAGTGTACCCAGTCTCCACTGAGCACCCGTATACCATCTCTGATGTCAAACACCAATAGATATGGGATCATCCATTGCCCATCACATGGGTCGAGAAGCGTATACGCTAGTCTACACTGGTATATCGATGCCCCGTCTCGATACACCCATGACTAGGGACCTTGAAGGATGTACTTATGGACTACCATGTCCCCACTAGTATGATATGCATCATAGTCCAGGTAGTCAAGTACACATCCTAAGGGCTTTACCAACATGTAACTATAAGACAGTATAAAGAGACTAGTGTACATGTTAAGATAAAGAGTAACCAGATAGCATACTATCATATCGAGCAAGAAAGTCATCTCTATATATGTCCAAGCATCCAATATAATATACATCATCTGTACAATACTGGCCTCTAGGGCATACATACAACTAACAATCTCCCACTTGCACTAGGGCCAGCTGCTGTAGTATCGCATACCGAGCATCCCGAAGAGTCTCTCAAACTGTATCTGGGGAATGGCCTTCGTGAGTGGATCCGCGGTGTTGTTCTTCGTGTCAACCCTCCTGACCTCGATCTCCCGGCGATCAACTATTTCCCGGATCAGGTGATACCGCCTCAGAATATGCCTGGATCGCTGATGGGACCTGGGTTCCTTAGCCAAAGCCACCGCTCCATTGTTATCGCAATACAAAGGTATTGGACGCTCAATGGATGGAACCACTCCAAGTTCAGTAATGAACTTCTTGATCCAGACAGCCTCTTTGGCAGCATCGTTGGCAGCGATGTATTCAGTCTCCATCGTCGAGTCTGCCACGGTTTCCTGCTTGGAACTCTTCCAGCTAACCGCCCCTCCGTAAAGGGTAAAGACAAAGCCCGACTGCGACTTAGAGTCGTCCTTATCACTCTGGAAGCTCGAATCGGTAAAGGACTCCACTTGGAGCTCTCCGTTACCATACACCAAGAACATATCTCTAGTCCTTCGCAAGTACTTGAGAATGCTCTTCACAGCTGTCCAGTGACTCTCTCCAGGATCAGCTTGTTACCTGCTCACTACACTTAGTGAGTATGCTACATCGGGTCTGGTACATAGCATCGCATACATGATAGAGCCTACTGCCGAAGCATAGGGTATCCCTTGCATGCGAGCTCTCTCCAAATCAGTCTTGGGAGACATCTCTTTGGAGAGAGTGACTCCAGAGATCGTGGGCAAGTTCCCACGCTTGGACTCTTCCATACTAAACCTCTTTAGTATGGTGTCAATGTACCTGGATTGGGACAATCCCAAAATCCGTTTGGATCTATCTCTATAGATCCTAATTCCCAATATGCAGGAGGCATCACCAAGATCTTTCATTGAGAATCTTTGTGATAAGAAGAGCTTGACCGCTTGCAGCATAGGAATATCATTTCCTATCAAGAGTATGTCGTCCACGTACAATACGAGGAAGACAACCTTACTCTCTGCCACCTTCTTGTAGATACAAGGTTCATCTGGATTTTTGACGAAATCAAACTCTTTGATAATGACGTCAAAGCAGATGTTCCAACTCCGCGATGCTTGCTTTAATCCATAAATGGATTTAAGCAGCTTGCACACCTTCCCGCTGCTCCCACTATCTACGAAGCCCTCTAGCTGAATCATGTACACGCACTCTTCTAAATCACCATTTAGAAAGGCGGTCTTAACATCCATTTGCCAGATTTCGTAGTCATGATATGAAGCGATGGCAAGCATGATTCGGATGGATTTAAGCATAGCCACTGGAGAAAAGGTTTCTTCATAGTCCACACCTGGTCTTTGACGAAAACCCTTTGCTACAAGTCTAGCTTTGAAAGTCTCCACTTTCCCATCTACACCAAGTTTCTTCTTGAAGATCCACTTGCTCCCAATGGGTTTTACCCCTTCAGGAGCAACTTCCAAAGTCCATACTTTGTTGGTGTACATGGATTCCATCTCGGACCGCATTGCATCCAGCCATTTCACTGAGTCCCTACTCGTGATGGCCTGCTCGAAGCTAGTTGGGTCATCATCTTCCATGATGCAATCCTCGCTCCCACCATCCATGAGAAAACCGTAGTATCTCTCAGGTTGGCGAGGAACCCTACTAGATCGGCGGAGAGGCTGGGGTTCATTGGGAGCTACTGAATCCTCTTGTTCCACTAAATCTTCAGTTTGAGTTTGTGTATCTGGAACCTCTTCCAGCTCTACCACTTTACCACTAATTTCTTTTTCAAGAAATTCCTTTTCTAAAAAGGTGGCATGTTGAGCAACAAACACTTTTTGTTCCTCACTGTGGTAGAAAAAATACCCATATGAGTTCTTTGGATATCCCACAAACTTGCAAAGAACTGACCGTGCCTCGAGCTTGTCCGGATTTTGTCTTTTGACATAAGCTGGACAACCCCATATTTTAACTCGTTTAAAATATGGTCTCTTCCCACTCCATATCTCATATGGTGTGGTAGGTACAGATTTAGATGGAACTTGATTCAACAGGTATGCTGCTGTCTCCAGCGCATATCCTCAAAAGGAAATAGGTAACTCAGCTGTGCTCATCATAGAGCGCACCATATCTAGTAGGGTGCGGTTCCTCCGTTCTGATACACTGTTGTGCTGTGGTGTATATGGAGGAGTCAGCTGAGAGAGAATCCCATTCTCTTTTAGGAAGTCTAGGAATTCTCCGCTTAAGTATTCTCCTCCTCGATCAGATCGTAGGATTTTAATACTTTTTCCGGTTTGGTTCTCAACTTCTTGTTTATATTCTCTAAATTTCTCAAAAGCTTCTGATTTGTGTTTCATCAGGAACACAAATCCGAATCTAGAGAGATCGTCAGTGAATGTAATGAAGTATGAAGAACCATCCCTGGCATTTGTAGACATGGGACCACATACATCACTATGTATAAGTCCCAAGAGTTCGGTAACTCTTTCTCCGTGTCCCGTAAACGGAGTTTTGGTCATCTTGCCTTTGAGACATGACTGGCAAGTGTCATAAGATGAAAATTCAAACGGATTTAAATATCCATCTTTATGCAACTTAGCTAGTCGTGTCGCATTGATGTGACCCAGTCTACAATGCCACAAGAAGGATTCATTCAGTTCTGAACTCTTCCTCTTGTGTGTGTTAGTTATGCTCAGAACTGTTGATTGATTTAGAACATAAATGCCATTGCACAGCGTGCCTGATCCAACCAACTTTTGGTTATGGAAAATGTTCATAACATTGTCCTGTAATACAAAATTATATCCCTCTTTACTTAATAAAGAAACCGATATAATGTTGCATATCAGGTTCGGCATGTAATAGCATTCGTTCAGAATCAATGTATTACCAGTTGGTAATTCAAGGTGATATTCCCCGATAGTCTTAGCTGCAACAATTGCACCATTTCCAACTCTAATGTCTTTATCACCTTCTCCAAGTTCTCTACCTTTCTTAAGCCCATGTAACTGATTACATATATGGGATCCTGACCCGGTATCCAATACCCAGGACGTAGAGCAAATGGAGAAACAGTTCTCAGTAACGAACACACCCGAAGAAAATGCATCAACATGTACTTTCTTCATTCGGGTGGCATGGGAATCCTGGTATTCCCCTATATCCTGTTCAGTCCTATAACTCTTATAGGAAAGAACGGAACCAACGTTTCCCAGCACAGTATAACATGCGGGTTCAGTCAATACATCCATATTATTATCTTTATTAAGGCATGAAATGGTCGCTACCTGGAGAGAGAGAGAAGAAAACACTTTAGCGTAAGCTCGTGCAAGATCAGAATTGTTATTATCTTATCTAATCAGGATGGCTCCCACTGTTTTTTATCAAATCTTTCTTCAAACCCTAAAAGGAAAGACTAGCCGGGATTAATTACACCCTACAACTTCGTCGATCTTTCAGCCAGGCCAGTGTCGGTACTTTGAGGGAGGTCCCCCGTGCTTTCGCACGAACCTAATTAATGTAAACCTCATTTTCACAGAGGCGTAACCCCGTTGACACCTTTCTAGACACCTACTTGATCGGCTAATTGTAGTGTGTAAAACTCTCCCAGGAGTAACTCTTACTCGCAGTGGGTATCGGGATCCAACTATCTCATAGAAGGTATGCAATCTCATTGCAAATTTCAACACTTGAAATTCCCGATAATCTTTTTCCCCAAACGATCTATGACCTTGACAAGGTCAACAAACCATAGACCGTAAGTCAAGTTCAACCCGTCATTTCTTGATTGAATTAAACCCATCCGCACGACCCTTGACAAGGTCAACAAGGCCGTACGACTACCCTAACTCAATCTGCTTCATATGCATAAGCAGATAAATACTGGTTAGCTACCGCACACTGCGCCTTGACAAGGTCAACAAACGCAGCACGAATACTAAACAGGACTTATCTGAAATGACGGAGGGCTACGACAGGTTTTTCTGAAAACCTATTGCGCAATGAACTTGATATCGTTGTAGAATCAAATGAAGTTTTGAAATGGAGTGATTTTGAGGCTTTTCTAGTTTTGCTAAAGGGGTCACTCCCGGTGAAGGGATCGTCGGCCCTTTCCTCGTCGAATGAGGTGCGGGATATATCATATATATCACTGTGCAAAGCAAAACTCAAAAACAATCAAAAGCAAACCGAGTGTGTAGCATCTGCCAATTATTGCTAAAGGAGTCACTCCCGGTGAAGGGATCTCGGTCCTTTCCTTATCGAATAAGGTGCAGGGTATAACATATATACCGCTATGCAAAGCAAGAACTGTAGCTACCTGTTTTATTTTAAAATTCGATTCCACAACATCTTAGGTTTCTTATCTTTCATTAATCACATTAATGAAGTCCCATCATTTAAATACCTAAACATCACAGATAGATATGACGTACACTTATGCCATCCGCATTCGCCTCGATGTCCCCTCGTGCACCGTTAGGTTAGGTAACTAACGACAGAGCAGGGCAGGGCTAGCGCGGGTGTAAAACATAAGTAACGTCTATATAATGTATCATATATACTATATACTATATCCATCACAGAGTCACAACACAGATATCGCAGCAGAATAAACATATGAAATATTAGATATACTAGGACGTCCGTGTTTTCAATACGAGCCGGTATAAAACACGGATTCCACGGTCGTGATGAATAGCCAATCCCACACCCCTAGACCCCTACGAGAGCGGCAAGCAACCCTGCCAATTCTAGGGTTAGGAGACCCGGACTCGACTCCTCGAGTTGGTCTCCCACTGGACCCCAGAACCCGGTTACTTGTGCTCCCCTCCTTGGGTCTATCCTAATGCGGAAAAGTAAATAATATACAAAGGGTGACAACTTCCGCTACCTGGAAGTGCCCCGAATAAAAGAATATTACATACAAGTTTTTACATGAATGAAAATGAAAAACACTCATCTCACATAAAAAAAACCCCGGCTATTCGAACACGACGATCCAATATAACATATCCAGCAACACATAACATCACATGTCATCAACGTAAGTAAGTATGCATACCCCAATTGTCGTTGACGTATAGCAACGAAACCGGCGATATGAACATACTACACTTACGGTCACAGAAAAGAAAGTGTAAAACTACAACAACTGGAATCCGCAACTACTTTAGACATCGCATGCCTAATCAAATGAAATACTTAGACATCACATGCCTAACAGATATAAATCCCGCATTTTAGTCTCATTATCGAAAACTCTTTTCAATATCATATGGGACTAAACTGCTAAATTTATAACATTCATTCAGTTATCTCATAACTGTTTGTGAATTCCAATTATTGTATCACATTCCAGATAAATAGAAAATGTTAAACTTTCCGATCGAACAGTCGAATACCCAAGTTTTCCCGATACAGCTCAACACATGAAATAAGTCTAACAACATTCAGTTCTTGCCTCAGTAGCAACGGTCCAGCCGTAGAAGGGTCAAGCCAACGCCTCACATGTGGCACGCCGTACTGCCCCAAACCCGAAGGTTCAAAGGGCAGTTTAAGACGGTCACATAATCGAGTTAAGGTTTGTTGTCTTCTAGAGGGTCCATCGCGTTACTTGCACTACTTAGAATGTCGTTAAACTACGGAAAAATCCAACACTTGGAAATTTCCCGACAGGGCAAAAGTTGGGTCTTTATATCCGGTCGAACTTTTTAACATATTCTATAAATTATCCGGAAGTACACAAAGACGAAATTTGATAATCCGGTCGAAACACTGATTCCCAATAGTACCCCAGAATACTCTTCTGTAGAGTCACAATAAAAATATCCCAGATAATATAGCATTTTGTTATATGAGTTACTGTGCAGAAATCATCAGCCAAAAGAATAGTACGGCCGCGGAACCGCCGCATCATGCATAGCACGTGCCGCGGTTCCGCGGTGGAAAAGTTGACTTAGGCCCTCGTATTTCACAGTAATTCAAATAACACCCTGCTTGATTTTCTGCATATTTTTAATTGACAAAAATCCTATTTTTTAGAAAAAGTCCAGAGAGCTATTTTGGGGTTAGGTTTTCGGTTCGTCCGGCTTTCAAACTCCGTCTAGACTTCGCCTAAGGCTCTAGCTAGGCTCTGATACCAGTGAAAGGTTTCTAGGTACCCTATAGAGGTCTCACAAGGCATCGAACATGCCAATTTCAAAAATTATGGGTGCCGCGAAACCCTAACGCGGATCTTGGACTAGAATTCTAGGCGAAATACAAAACTAGTTAAATACTTAACTAGAAGTGAGAAGCTACAACCTTTGTAGATCCGGATTTCCACTTCCTTAGCTCCACGTGGGTGTCCTCTCGCTATCCATCATGAATCCCGAACCCAATTGTCGGCTTCATCGGAGAAACGGGCGAGCTAGGTCGTCGGCTTCGTGTCAAAGACGATCTACGTCGAGGTTGCACTAGTTCAAGCTCCGACTTCACAAAGTTGTGAAACTTGTGAAGAAAACACCCAAAACAACTTGGCAAGAGGTAGAGGGTGAAGAAATAGGAAGTGGGTTCACTTTAGAATTGGATTTCTCTCACTAGAACTCAAGTTGCCATTAAAGTAGCAAGCTTTTTCTTTTTTGGAAGAAGAAGATGATGAAGCTAGTTATGATAAGTTCTCTTTTTAAAATGAAAAGAAAATACAAACTTATCATAACTTTAACTAGGGTTAAGTGCAGAGAATAAACCATGGTCATTTGAGTGGGTTAGGGTTAAGCATGAAGACAAGAATGGTTAGCAAAGTCAAAGCTTCATGAAGCTTCAATATGAAACAAAAATTGCCACCATTTTCATCTTAAAGTTTATCCAAATAAATGAATAAACAAATAAATGAATAAATGCATAATCAAAACCCTAATCTCAAGTTAACTATGGTTTAATTCTATACACTTAACCATATGATCAAGTATCATCAAACATGATAAAAAAATATGCACAAAAGTATATCACATATACAATGTGTAAATCAAGTGAGAAAAATCCGTTTAAAATGAACCAATACTAGTTAATGCAAAGTAATATATCAAATATATAATTGTACATTAAATCATTAAATCAACACTTGATTCAATGATCCGGTCATGTCGCACATAACCGACTAGTATTCAATGCATCGATTTATCGAATCAATGATTCGATAACTAGGTCATATCTCATACAACCAATCGAAACATTAATCGCGAGAATCAAATACGGTATCACATACACGCATTATTCTCGGTCCCGCACATATCTCATATGCACTCCTATTTCGTTTCGCTTGAGCTAGGAAACCTCTGTGTAGGACTCTAAAGACTCGTCAATACGCCGGTAGCAGATGATGATCATATCAAGCACCCACAAGCCGCAAGCGATCTGCTAAACATAACGGCCACCCATGTATTGAGCGATCAGAAGATCGACGAGCAAGCCCGCTCACACTCCTGCGAATCCGACCAGTAACACTTACCATACAGTCCGGTCTCTTCGTCTCATATGTCGCATATCAAGTCTAGGGGTGGTAAACGTCAGACCCCAATAACCCGATAAGTCGCGCCGATGTGTGGCTCATAACGGGTCGAGAAACTACTGGTAACACTTACCAGCAAATCTCTGATCAACCCTGGCCAGGGACTTCCCTGCTACGGCCAATCGAGCACTGCGCAACATCAACCCCCAATACCGGGAGAGACGAAACCCCTCCTATCGCTCATTGCCTCCATGTGACTCGGGACTATGCCCAAAGACCACCGTTTTGCACGCCCTTATGGACGTGGTAAGGTGGAGATCAAAGCACAGTGGGAATCACACAAGACTCTATGACGATCTCGGGTCTACAGACTAACCTGTATAAGTGTCACCTGAGAACTGCCATCTGACGTGAGGTATAATACCATCTGGGAGTTCTCGGCGAGTCCGTCCAGTGTACCCAGTCTCCACTGAGCACCCGTATACCATCTCTGATGTCAAACACCAATAGATATGGGATCATCCATTGCCCATCACATGGGTCGAGAAGCGTATACGCTAGTCTACACTGGTATATCGATGCCCCGTCTCGATACACCCACGACTAGGGACCTTGAAGGATGTACTTATGGACTACCATGTCCACACTAGTATGATCTGCATCATAGTCCAGGTAGTCAAGTACACATCCTAAGGGCTTTACCAACATGTAACTATAAGACAGTATAAAGAGACTAGTGTACATGTTAAGATAAAGAGTAACCAGATAGCATACTATCATATCGAACAAGAAAGTCATCTCTATATCTGTCCAAGCATCCAATATAATATACATCGTCTGTACAATACTGGCCTCTAGGGCATACATACAACTAACATTAAATTACCAATTCCGATATAAGTTTCCAGATTCATTTTACAGTGGAACTAATTTAAATAAACAGTACCAAAATAACCAAGATAACAAACTGGAACATACCCAACAGAGCAAACCAACCTAGCTCCTAACATGGCCGGCGACGCCGGATTTTCCTATATGGCAGCCGACCCAAAACCGGCCCCCTGGGTTCATGGTTCTATGGTTTGTTCTAGTTGATTCCTACATCATTTTAACTCTGTTCAATTAAGTTAATTATCTTCCAAACATTAGCAGATTTTAACATAGATTAATTTTAACTAAAATACGATATTATGTGACTTGATTAACTCTAAACTAAATAAGCTACAGGCTTTAATCCCTACTGTGTTTAAAAGTTTTACTGTAACGTTTTGAAAAATCGTTTCGGTGAAATTTCGGAAAATCGGTAAAATAAGGGGGTTTTCTGTAAAAATTCAAAATGCAAATATCTTATTATAAAAATTAAATATACATATTCTAGCTATGTAATTGCTAGTATTTGGTGTTTATTGAGCCACTGGTGAAATTTCAAATTTTCTGAAAAAAAATTATTTTTTTATTATTTTAAGCCGTCACTAATACATTTAATTAGGGAAAATTACAAATTGGAATGAGTTAAAACAAATTTTGTGCATCATAAAACTTTAAAAAAAATTGTATCATGTGGTTTTTGAAACGAAATCGTTGGCCAAAACGGTTTAAAAATTATTGAAGAAAAAAGGCTTTTTTTGTGTAAAAGGATGTTTGGGGTATAGTATTTATCATATTCCATCACCCCACACCCACACACCCCCATTTTTCTTCCCCCTTGGCTGAATTCAGCAGCCCCCCTCTCTTGTCCCCACTTGTTTTGCAAAAGAAAAGAAAAGAGAATGATAGAAGTAAAAGGTGGACTTTGACTTTTCTTCTCACTTTCTACACCTCACTCTCTCTCCTCCCTCACCCCCCCCCCCCACAATTTCTGGACGAAATTCCATAGGCCCAACAGCAGCCCCCCCCTTCCTTCTTCTCCTCTCTTTTCCATCAAAAAAATTTGTCAAAAAAAATCAATTAAAACCTCACCGAAATCAAAATCCAACTCCTACCCATTTTCCCTCATCTCCTTTAGCATGGATCTTCGTGCAAGGATTTCAAAATGGAGGTCTAGAATTCAAGTTTGATCATGGTTTGTGAGGTATAACTTTTGACCCATTATTCATTTTTTTTATTTAAATTCCTTAATGAAACTAGTTAGGTGCTTAATTGCGGTTTAATTGAAAGATGTGGGTTTGCAAGAGAAGCTTTAGATTAGGGTTTGTGAAAAATCTAGTTAGGGTTTTGTGTTGTGAGACTATGGTTGTGGGATGTATTTGACATATCAATGTTTTGCTAAATCAATTTAAGTTGCTAGTAGTTGCATATCTGTTGATTTAAAAGTGATAATTATATAATTGGTAAACTAGTTTTTTTAAATAATTATATTCTTATGAGATAAAATTCAAATTTAGGTTTCATGTCATTATAAAGATTATATTGAGTGGTTTAATGCTTTTTGTTCATGAAAATTCAAGCTAGATTGTAGTTTGTGCATTTTTGCTATAAAATTGTTAAAATTTAGGTATTTTGTGAACTAGAATTTTAAGGTTTAGGGAAATTTATGAGATTAAATTATGGGAATTGTTTTTATGACTTAATTAAAATATTTAGTGAATATTGTGGCCACTAGATTCGTTTATACATCGAGTTTTGTACTGAAACGGCGAATTGTGCTTGCTAGATTTTCGGAAAAATGATTTTTTAAGTGAAATTGGGGTTTTTGTGAGTTTTAACCTATTTTATATTAAAATTAGTGTTCGTGAATGTGCAAATGAGTGTATTTGGGTTTTTCTCGATGGTTTGATGTTTGTACGCCGTCGTCGAGGGTTTTTGGGTTGATTTGTGAAAGCAACCATAGGTTTTGACCTATGTGGGATTCACGTGTCGTTTTTGGGTCTTGAGTCGGATTTTAATGCGATACAGTGCGTTATGATATGTAGGTATCCCATGTGGACTTCGAGACGACAAGCAAGCGCGTGGCGACGTCGGCACCGGCGAGTGAGGACCAGGTGAGTAGATTTATATCTACGGGGAGAAGTCGGGTGGATGGCGTATAGCACCCCCGTAGTCCGTGGTGGTGTATACGGATGCGTATACACACCAACAATTATTATATGTTATTTGGTATTAATAACGATGTTTAGGATGGATATTGATGTGTTGGATTATTTTAGTGTTGCGAACCTTAGGGTAGTGTTGCACTACACATACACACATACATACTTGCATACATTCCTATTTATATGTGCTCATGGGATTCTTTATAGTTATGTGTTCACATGGGTATGGGACTATGTGTTCACGTACTGATTTGAGGATGATACTTGGGATTGAGCTGAGTCGATGAGATTTGTTTTGTGGTTGTGATATCGGTGATATGGCAGGATTCGTACTTGAGGTACGTCCTGGTGTTATAGCGGATCTTGGGACGGCGATACGGGTGAATAGTGTTATAAATAAAATGGTCGACATGTGATCGTGATAAGAGGCATGATATGCTAGGATATTGATATTTGGCCGTATCGGGCGATGTATACCCCTTGATGATGATATGTGCTGACGATATCGGTTTGTACGAGATTGTCGATCAGTAGTCAGATCATGAGTATATTGAGGATATTAGTATTGTACTAGACATAGGTCAGTACCCTAGACTATGATCTTGGATAAAGAGGATACCAGAGGAATAGGGTGAGGAATATGATATTGACCCGTACCCAGATTTGGGGATGCCGTACGACGGATTTACGTACGAGCTATATTTTGATGATTTATCCGCACTCTTGACTTGGGATGTCTGGTTATGGATATGATATTTTTCAGGCGGGATCACCGACTATACATATACAGGTTTGTATATGTATCGACTCAGATGATACGCGGTTTCCTTACCTATAGTTCAGCTTGTTAGTTCAGCCGTATAGTTTAGTGTAGTTGTTAGATTAGATTAGACTCCTACCTATTTCGAAACTAGCGGATCGTGGGTATTTTAAAAGACAGGTCAATGGATCTACGGATATTTCAAAAGACGTATCCTTTCTTATAAAAAAAAACCAACGTAGCCCCTATTTTCAAAACCCCGCGATTCGTGTTATTTCAAATGGCACCATTGTTTAATATTTAGCTCACGCTCATTTTGGTTGCTCGCTCCGCATCGCATATTTACATTGTTATTTCATATTGCATTGTTGACATTATGCTGTTAGGACACCAGCACCATTACCGATGATGCGTATGTACCACATACACTTACTTGCCGGCTCACACAAATCTTCATCGGTAATTACCATGTCACGTACACCTTAGAAAATATTATTGCTTAACTTAGCTTCATAGCCAGTAGTTTGACATAATATTAGTGTACATACCTTATATGCCAGCTTAGATATTGTAGTTATTACTTGTCGCTTCATGCATACTGTTATTCATTCTCATGCTTATATTCATGGTTTTACATGCTATTGATGATTCGGATTTCCATGATATTTTCTGGATTTGGAGGAAAACCGCAAAACATATATAAACTGCTTTCTCTTTTTTTAAATAAAAATGTTGTTTCCCCATGATGTATGAGTCGTCCACTATGAGTTTGCTGATGGATTTCGAGACCCGATTCGATGAGTTGGATGAACCGTTTCGGGTACATGGTGGACCCGGTAAGGTACCCCGGAGCAAGAAGCTCGTGCTGATGACGATGAGCCTGGCAGGGGGAGACTACCTACCGGTGATTTTACCCGACGCGTTTGATATCCGGAGGATACCGTCGTGGTCTTGAGATGGATGGTAGGGGCCGGTCTGGACTGACGACGCCCTAGATATTGAGATTGAGACATTGAGATTTTGAGATATTGAGGTACTGAGATTTGATGATACAGGCCAGTCCGGATAGCCGGAGCCTTAGGTTTTGAGACATTGAGATTTATGTTTTGTGTCGATGCTAGACACTGTTGATGCTGATTTCAGTTATGATACCTCATTTTAAGAATACAAAGGAAATCTCACTAATTTATGAAAACAGATTCTTCATTTACACGTATTCTGTTTTCATGCATTCATACCTCATTCATATGATATATTGCTACCTGAGGCACTGACACGGGCACATGAGATCACACTCGGGTTAGATATTACCATAGCCATTGTTATTGGCTGCATGTTATTCATATATTTGAGGATATATTATGATCTTTGACCTAGGTTGCGTTATTTATGCGATTTCTGTGCGTAGATGTTTTTCTATTCACGAGTTGGCAACTCACCCCCGTTGTGCCCCAGTTTCTTACAGGTTTCTTTACGGCTTGCGGGTATAGTTTCCTTCGGGTGATTTGCTAGTAGGTAGGTTTACTTGTATCGTACCCCCCATTATATAACTTGTATAATATTACTCTGTTGTATCTAGAAGTTCCATCAACCAAACATGTATTTATTTTTAAGATAGAGACCAGTGATGTTATTCTTTCGACCTTAGAGTAGCGCGTTTTTATTTCTGTGGTGTTCTTGTGGTTTTGAGTTTTTGTTCCTCGCCGTTGGCGTTGTATATTATATTGCTTGTGTGGTTGTGACCGTCGATTGACGAAGAGCTAGCTCCCGCTTGGGGATGCCTTTTTATTGATTTCGTATACTATTCATGTTGTATCCCGTTTGGGAGCCAGTATTTACAAAGGATACTCTGCCGAAATTTTCGGGAAATATTGATGTTTTTTTTTAAAACCGCATAATTCGGCTTATGCTATTAAAACTACTTGTTTAAATTGGTTTTCCTTCACTCTACTACTTTTCTTGGTTTGCATTTCTGGGTTTTCGGCTTACTTAGATTACGTACGCCTCGAGACGTTCGTAGTTTAAGTGCCGGTCATATTCCGTACTTTTGGGACGTGACAAAGTTGGTATCAAAGCGTTAGGTTTTACCTTCGGAGCGTAGGATGACCCTTGGTTGATGGAATAGGTGACTAAAGTAGAGTGACGTACCGTAGGTATGTTCCGCGGCATATTTACGATACACTACTTCACTCAAGAAGCCTTAGGATGTACATTTCTTTGCTCAGTATTATATTCATTCCGATCTAGCCTCACCAGTAACAGTTATGGTTTTGCTGCCACGATTACGGGCAGGGAGAGCTACAGCTAGAGTTGCCGTCAGCACGAGCTCGTCACGAACGAGGACTGACCAAGGCGAAATTCTGGTGACACACGTTTGCGGAGATATGTCTTTTTACTGTGTTTCCGCGCCACGAGCGTTTGGCGGATCGCCTTTATGAGGTTACTCGGATGTGCCGATCGACACTAGAGGATTGAGCCAATGATAGAGGCCAGCCAGATTTTGATGACCGTTGGTGTATTGCTTACTCATGATGATTGAGGCACGGTTAAGCGTGCAGATGAGTGATCCCGTTTTTGCTGCGAACGACGAGATATCGCCCCAGATGTTGGAGCTATTGCACTACGAGTTGTACTAAGAGATGATAGAAGGTCGCTAGTCACCCGGGGATGAATGACTAGGACATGTGGTTCGTTCGCTACCCCGATGCGAGGTCATCAGATAGATGGATTCCAGCTAGAGACGACTTCACGCGGAGACGTTGAGAGTCGAAAGAGACGACCGAATGTCAAAAACCTATTATTCTAAGTTTAAAGTAGTCGGAAAGACATGCAGGTAATTCCATGGCCCCTCTAGAAGAATGAAACCCTAACTCGACATAATGACCGTGTGAAAGCTTTTGAACCTTCGGGTTTGCGGCAGTTCCACGGCGCCATTAGTGAGGCTTGGGTTTGCCCTTCTACGGCTGGACCACCGATGCTGTGGTATGTACTCGATACTATTAAAATGTGCCTAAGATGTTGAGCCCTTGGAGGATTATGAGGTTTTGACAATCGATTGGATGGTTCGACTTAATTCGGATGCTAGGTGGTGAGATGCATTTCTTGGGAGACACCCGATACGAGGATAGCCGTTGGAGCTCAGTCCATGCAGCTACGACGAGACGAGTCCGAAGCGGTCGGCACTAGAGAAAAATGGAGTAAGAGGTTCGTATAAGATCTGGATATGGTGACATTCCCCTCCGCCGACATCAGAGATGCGATACGCATGCCGAGGCAGAGTACTGGATATACCTTCCAGAAGGAGTCGCGATGGGTATGCAGCCGTTCCAGAGCAAGATGCAGATATAAGAAAGGACGATGACTTCCGGACAGTTGGCAGAGACGAGACATGGAAGAGACCATGAGCAGGATTCCTTCCAGGACATTGCTGCAATGATACTTGCACCCAGGATCAGATGTGTCACGTACATTCAGAGAGCCAGAGGCCAACGCCAGTGATATGCTGTCTTACGAGTGGTCGTGATGATTGACCGGGAGATGACAAGAGACGTGCCAGAACGGGATCATCCCCGTTAGCACACCTGATAGGGCCGATGAGCCGATGGACCGAGAGATTGGTAATTCACAGTGAAGACCTTGACCCAGGAGTGGTCATTGTTACGCACACCAACAGGCCAGAGTTCAGGATCGTCGACGAGACATGCTATGAGTAACCACGACAGTTGGCCAGAGATTCTTGGAGGATGTACTTGAGCGGGACTATTTCGCCATACTTGATTTTGGTATTTTGAGCGATCTATTCGCATGATTGATTTTGATGATTGAGTTTCATGATATTTGTTTTCATGGACCATGGTTGCACCTGCTGAGTATTTACGATTTTTGCACGGTGGTTGCACTTGATATCGTTTTCGTGCCTTGGTTCTCATGTTTGTGATTATATGGATTTCAAACAGTTGAGTTGATTTGTGCGTATATACGCATACGATATGGTTCTTGCACTCGGTATAGTTCACATATGCTTGCAGTGCAGTGATTCGCATTATGCGCACTTAGATGCACTGGACTTCGATTTCAATGGTGATACTCGATATTATTTTGTGCACTTTTTGCACCTGATTGGATTTTGCGCATGTTCGACGCTTGATATTGGATTTCATGATTTCGTGCACGATGGATGCACCTGATTTGGATTTTCGCGCATGTTGGGCGCATGTTTTGAAGGGTGAATTTGGTGCACACTAGATGCACTAAATCGAGATTTTTCGTGCATGTCAGATGCACCTGATTTTGCTATCAGGCACACATGTTGCCAATGACAGATGTTTCGTGCACACCCGATGCACTTAGATGTTGTTTCTGTGCGCATGTATGGCACATTCATGGATTTTGATTTCCGTGCGCACCAGACGCACGTAGTATTCATGTGCATATTTAGGGATTGATTTCTTATGGAGCAGTACATTTTTATGATGTTATTATTGTTTTCGTACTGAGCAGGACTAGTCAGAGGACTGTACCTGAATATATTTTGCATGCTTTGATAGTTATCGAACGGATTTCCAAAAAGCGAGCTATAGTCTCAGTATTTACCTACGTGTCTGATATGACACGAGACGTTTAAACAAGGAAACCCTTCTAAATTGTTTTCCAAAACGGCGGAACGTACATTTTAAACAAAAGGTATATATGTATATGGTTATTTTCTTACAATAGACGTCCGCCACTGTGCAGTGCTGCGAGCATCGCATAGCGATTTGAAGAAGATTTGGCATGCATTGCTTCCAGATGTTTTAATGATGTATATCATATTGATTTTCATTTTGGGATTTAGACATTGTGTCTTCACCAAGACTCTGATGATTGCGGGATGCTTGACGGAGTTTTGATTTTGAGTTATATGCTCATTTTTCATGCGCATGCGCATGCGCTGCGCTACGACTTGTTTTACGTATTTATGAATTTGGAACCCGACGACTTGATGGTTTTGCTTAGATGTTTTAGTATTTAGGGGAGTTTTTAATTTAAATTCGTGGACCGAATTTCTTTAAGGGGGAAGATTGTAACGTTTTGAAAATCGTTTCGGTGAAATTTCGGAAAATCGGTAAAATAAGGGGGTTTTCTGTAAAAAGTCAAAATGCAAATATCTTATTATAAAAATTAAATATACATATTATAGATATGTAATTGCTAGTATTTGGTGTTTATTGAGCCACTGGTGAAATTTCAAATTTTATGAAAAAATTTTATTTTATTATTATTTTAAGCCGTCACTAATACATTTAATTAGGGAAAAATTACAAATTGGAATGAGTTGAAACAAATTTTGTGCATCATAAAACTTTAAATAAAATTTTATCATGTGGTTTTTGAAACGAAATCGTTTGCCAAAACGGTTTAGAAATTATTGAAGAAAAAAGGCTTTTTTTGTGTAAATGGATTTTTGGGCTATAGTATTTATCATTTTCCATCACCCCACACCCATACCCACACTCACACACCCCCATTTTTCCTCCCCCTTGGCTGAATTCAGCAGCCCCCCTCTCTTGTCCCCACTTGTTTTACAAAAGAAAAGAAAAGAGAATGATAGAAGTAAAAGGTGGACTTTGACTTTTCTTCTCACTTTCTGCACCTTACTCACTCTCCTCCCTCACCCCCCCCCCACCGCACAATTTCTGGACGAAATTACACAGGCCCAACAGCAGCCCCCCCACTTCCTTCTTCTCCTCTCTTTTCCATCAAAAAAATTTGTCAAAAAAAATCAATTAAAACCTCACCGAAATCAAAATCCGACTCCTACCCATTTTCCCTCATCTCCTTTAGCATGGATCTTGGTGCAAGGATTTCAAAATGGAGGTCTAGAATTCATGTTTGATCATGGTTTGTGAGGTATAACTTTTGACCCATTATTCATTTTTTTGATTTAAATTCCTTAATGAAGCTAGTTAGGTGCTTAATTGCTGTTTAATTGAAAGATGTGGGTTTGCAAGAGAAGCTTTAGATTAGGGTTTGTGAAAAATCTAGTTAGTGGTTTGTGTTGTGAGACTATGGTTGTGGGATCTATTTGACATATCAATGTTTTGCTAAATCAATTTAAGTTGCTAGTTTGCATATTTATTGATTTAAAAGTGATAATTATATAATTGGTAAACTAGTTTTTTTAAATAATTATATTCTTATGAGATAAAATTCAAATTTAGATTTCATGTCATTATAAAGATTATATTGAGTGGTTTAATGCTTTTAGTTCATGAAAATCCAAGCTAGATTGTAGTTTGTGCATTTTTGCTATAAAATTGTTAAAAGTTAGGTATTTTGTGAACTAGAATTTTAAGGTTTATGGAAATTTATGAGATTAAATTATGGGAATTGTTTTTATGACTTAATTAAAATATTTAGTGAATATTGTGGCCGCCAGATTCGTTTATACATCGAGTTTTGTACTAAAACGGTGAACTGTGCTTGCTAGATTTTCGGAAAAATGACTTTTTAAGTGAAATTGGGGTTTTTGTGAGTTTTAACCTATTTTATATTAAAATTAGTGTTCGTGAATGTGCAAATGAGTGTATTTGGGTTTTTCTCGATGGTTTGACGTTTGTAAGCCGACGTCGAGTGTTTTTGGGTTGATTTGTGAAAGCAACCATAGGGTTTGACCTATGTGGGATTCACGTGTCGTTTTTGGGTCATGAGTCGGATTTTAATGTGATACGGTGCGTTATGATATGTAGGTACCCCATGTGGAGTACGAGGCGACAAGCAAGTGCGTGGCGACGTCGACGCCGGCACCGGCGAGCGAGGAACAGGTGAGTAGATTTATATCTACGGGGAGAAGTTGGGTGGATGGCGTATAGCACCCCCGCAGTCCGTGGTGTTGTATACGGATGCGTATACACACCAACAATTATTATATGTTATTTGGGATTAATAACGATGTTTAGGATAGATATTGATGTGTTGGATTATTTTAGTGTTGCGAACCCTAGGGTAGTGTTGCACTACACATACACACATATATACTTGCATACATTCCTATTTATATGTGCTCATGGGATTTTTTATAGTTATGTGTTCACATGGGTATGGGACTATGTGTTCACATACGGATTTGAGGATGATACTTGGGATTGAGCTGAGTCGATGAGATTTGTTTTGTGGTTGTGATATCGGTGATATGGCAGGTTTCGTACTTGAGGTACGTCCTGGTATTATAGTGGATCTTGGGGCGACGATACGGGTGAATAGTGTTATAAATAAAATGGTCGACATTTGATCGTGATATGAGGCATGATATGCTAGGATATTGATATTAGGCCGTATCGGGCGATGTATACCCCTTGATGATGATATGTGCTGACGATATCGGTTTGTACGAGATTGTCGATCAGTAGTCAGATCATGAGTATATTGAGGATATTAGTATTGTACTAGACATAGGTCAGTACCCTAGACTATGATCTTGGATAAAGAGGATACCAAAGGAATAGGGTGAGGAATATGATATTGACCCGTACCCAGATTTGGGGATGCCGTACGACGGATTTACGTACGAACTATACTTTGATGATTGATCCGCACTCTTGACTTGGGATGTCTGGTTATGGATATGATATTACTGAGGCGGGATCACTGACAATACATATACAGGTATGTATATGTATCGACTCAGATGATAGGCGGTTTCCTTACCTGTAGTTCAGCTTGTTAGTTCAGCCGTATAGTTTAGTGTAGTTGTTAGATTAGATTAGACTCCTAGCTATTTCAAAACTAGCGGATGGTGGGTATTTTAAAAGACAGATCAAGGGATCTACGGATATTTAAAAAGACGTATCCTTTCTTATAAAAAAAAACCACCGTAGCCCCTATTTTCAAAACCCCGCGATTCGTGTTATTTCAAATGGCACCATTGTTTAATATTTAGCTCCGGCTCATTTTGGTTGCTCGCTCCGCATCGCATATTTACATTGTTATTTCATATTGCATTGTTGACATTATGTTGTTAGGACACCAGCACCATTACCGATGATGCGTATGTACCGCATACACTTACTTGCCGTCTCACACACATCTTCATCGGTAATTACCATGTCACGTACACCTTAGAAAATATTATTGCTTAACTTAGCTTGATAGCCAGTAGTTTGACATAATATTAGTGTACATACCTTATATGCCAGCTTAGATATTGTAGTTATTACTTATCGCTTCATGCATACTGTTATTCTTTCTCATGCTTATTTTCATGGTTTTACATGCTATTGATGATTCGGATTTCCATGATATTTTCTCGATTTGGAGGAAAACCGCAAAACATATATAAACTGCTTTCTCTTTTTTTAAATAAAAATACGGTTTTCCCATGATGTATGAGTCGTCCACCATGAGTTTGCTGATGGATTTCGAGACCCGATTCGAGGAATTTGATGAACCGTTTCGGGTACATGGTGGACCCGGTAAGGTACCCCGGGGCAAGAAGCTCGTGGTGATGACGATGAGCCTGGTAGGGGGAGACTACCTACCGGTGATTTTACCCGACGCGTCGGATATCCGGAGGATACCGTCGTGGTCTTGAGATTGATGGTAGGGGCCGGTCTGGACTGACGGTGCCCTAGATATTGAGATTGAGACATTGAGATTTCGAGATATTGAGGTACTGAGATTTGATGATACAGGCCAGTCCGAATAGCCAGAGCCTGAGGTTTTGAGACATTGAGATTTATGTTTTGTGTCGATGCTAAACGCTGTTGATGCTGATTTCAGTTATGATACCTCATTTTAAGAATACAAAGGAAATCTCACTAATTTATGAAAACAGTTTCTTCATTTACACGTATTCTGTTTTCATGCATTCATACCTCATTCATATGATATATTGCTACCTGAGGCACTGACACGGGCACATGAGATCACACTCGGGTTAGATATTACCCTAGCCATTGTTATTGGCTGCATGTTATTCATATATTTGAGGATATATTATGATCTTTGACCTAGGTTGCGTTATTTATGAGATTTCTGTGCGTAAATGTTTTTCTATTCATGAGTTGGCAACTCACCCCCGTTGTGTCCCAGTTTCTTGTAGGTTTGCCGTACTGGTTTCTTTACGGCTTGCGGGCATAGTTTCCTTCGGGTGATTTGCTAGTAGGTGGGTTTACTTGTATCGTACCCCCCATTATATAACTTGTATATTATTACTCTGTTGTATCTAGAAGTTCCATCAACCAAACATGTATTTATTTTTGAGATAGAGACCAGTGATGTTATTCTTTCGACCTTAGAGTCGCGCGTTTTTATTTCTGTGGTCTTCTTGTGGTTTTGAGTTTTTGATCCTCGCCGTTGGCGTTGTATATTATATTGCTTGTGTGGTTGTGACCGTCGATTGACGAAGAGCTAGCTCCCGCTTGGGGATGCCTTTTTATTGATTTCGTATACTATTCATGTTGTATCCCGTTTGGGAGCCAGTATTTACAAAGGAGACTCTGCCGAAATTTTCGGGAAATATTGATTTTTTTTTTTAAAACCGCATAATTCGGTTTATGCTATTAAAACTACTTGTTTAAATTGGTTTTCCTTCACTCTACTACTTTTCTTGGTTTGCATTTCTGGGTTTTCGGCTTACTTAGATTACGTATGCCTCGAGACGTTCGTAGTTTAAGTGCCGGTCATATTCCGTACTTTCGAGATGTGACATTTACCCTCCTCTAAAGCAGTAGGAATAACCCTCCAAATTGCTAAGTTCCTCCTAGCTTTATGATGAACAATCTCCAAGAACAAAGTTCCTTTCTTCTTCTTCTTGTTCTTTCTTTTTCTCTTTTATTTTCTTGTTTTGATTTCCGAATTTTAGAGTTTTTATTTGGACTTTGATCTGAACCAAGCCTTTATATAAGATAAGAAGGGAGGTGAGGTAGTAGGAGGAGGTGTCAAGGTTGAAGGGTGCTTAATTCATGCAAGTAGGAGGTGTAATGAAATTGTAAACATGCAAGCATGATGTGTTATTGCATTATCTTTAAATTTTTGTTTTAATTAATTATAAATTCTGAACTAAATTTATTTCCACTCCCTTCCACTTATACCCTCAACAATATCCTATTTGCATAAAAACTTAAACTTTACAATTTAACCCCTCACAACTTAACTTATTATAAAACACACATTTTATTAAAATGAAGCTAAATTTGTCACTAAAACCCTTATAACTTATTTAATTTGCATTCAAAAATTCTAATTTAATTTGTACTACATATAACTTATGAAGATTGACATATTTGATTTTAACCGTTTTGTGATTTTATCAAATTATTATTAATTTAATTACTATTATTTATTCTAAATATTCCAATTGTTACAATATCCCCCCTTAAGAAAATTCGGTCCCCGAATTTAAAATAATTACTAGACATACCAACGAAGAGATGTGGAAATTTCTTTCGCATTGCGTCCTCCGTCTCCCAAGTAATCTCCTTGCGATTCTTTCCTTGCCAGAGAACCTTTACAGATGGAAGTATTCTTGATCGTAGTTGCTTTGCCTGCCTGTCAAGAATAGCGATTGGCTGCACTGTATAGGATAAATCTTGCTCAAGCTATTAGGTCTGATGCTGGATCGCGTGAGATGGATCGTGAAGATATCTGCGAAGCATCGAAACGTGAAACACCAGATGCACGTCGGGAAAATTAGGTGGAAGTGCTAACCGATAAGCTACAGCGCCCACCCTCTCTAAAATCTCGTAAGGTCTAATATATCTGGGGATGAGCTTCCCTTTCTTCCCGAAGCGCGTCACACCTTTCATTGGAGATACTCGAAGGAACACATTATCTCCCACATCAAACTCGAGTTTACGTCGTCGTCGATCTGCGTATGACTTTTGTCTACATTGTGCCGCTTTCATTCTATCTCGTATCAATTGAATCTTCTCTGTAGTTTCATGTACTAGTTGCGGTCCCAAAATGCCACTCTCGCTATGTTCCGTCCAGCAAACGGGTGATCGACATTTCCTCCTATATAAAGCTTCAAAGGGTGCCATCTGGATCGTCTCCTGAAAACTGTTGTTGTACGAGAATTCTACCAAAGGTAGGTAACGATCCCAACTGCCACCAAAATCAAGACTACAAGCCCGAAGCATATCCTTTAGTATCTGAATGGTCCGCTCCGACTGACCATCTGTCTAGGGGTGGAAAGCCGTACTAAAACTCAGCCGTGTACCAAGAGCGTCCTGAAGTTTCTGCCATAGCCTGCTAGTGAACTGGCTACCTCGATCTGATACTATGCATGTCGGCACTCCATGTAGACGTACAATCTCATCGATATAAACCTGTGCATACTGAGCAAATCCATATGTCGTCTTTACTGGAAGAAAATGAGCGGCCTTTGTCAATCTATCTACAATCACCCAAATGGAATCATACCCTCTGCTAGTCCTGGGTAGACCCACCACGAAATCCATGGAAATCTGTTCCCATTTCCATTCTGGAATGGGTAAGGGTTGCAGCTCCCCGGCTGGCCTCTGGTGTTCTGCTTTGACTTGCTGACAAGTCAAGCATCATGAAACATAATCCGTAACATCCTTCTTCATTCCTTCCCACCAATAAATATCTCTCAAATCACGATACATTTTGGTGGAACCAGGATGAATACTGTATGCTGATCTGTGAGCATCCTCCAAAATCCCACGCCTCAATCCGTCAGAATCTGGTACACAGAGACGAGTCCTAAAACGTAATACTCCATGATCATCAATCACGAACCCCGTCTCCCTGCCCTGCCTAACCTGACCCAATATCTCCATCATACTAGCATCTGTGGGCTGCGCCTCTCGAATGCGATCTAATAACTGAGGTCTGGTGCGAACATGTGCTAGCTGGCCTCCTGCTGACGTGAATTCAAACTGCATATGACTATCACAAAAGATCTTCCAGTCTGTAGAAGACTGTCTCTGCAAAATGCTCAAATGAGATAAATTACTTCCAGGCCTCCGACTCAAGGCATCTGCTACAACATTCGCCTTGCCTGGATGGTACAAGATCTCACAATCATAATCTTTCACCAGTTCCATCCATCTACGCTGCCTGAGGTTCAAATCTCTCTGCTGTAAGATATACCTTAAGCTTTTATGATCTGTGAAGATTTGACACGATTCTCCATACAAGTAATGTCTCCAAATCTTCAATGCGAATACTACAGCAGCCATCTCTAGATCATGAGTGGGATAGTTTTGTTCATGCCTCTTCAACTGTCGAGAAGCATAAGCTATAACTCTGCCGTGTTGCATCAACACACAGCCTAAACCCACTCTAGAAGCATTGCAATACACAACGAAACCCCCTGACCCGGAAGGTAAAGATAATACAGGTGCATTCGTCAAACGCGTCTTTAACTGTTGGAAACTCTGCTCACACGGATCTGTACACTGAAATGGAACTTCCTTCCTAGTCAATCCTGTCAAAGGTGCCGCTATCCGTGAGAAATCCTGTACGAAGTGTCTGTAATAACCTGCCAGACCTAAGAAACTCCGAACCTCCGTAACTGACATAGGCCTGGGCCAGTGTTGTACCGCTTCAATTTTCTTTGGGTCCACACATATGCCCTCTCTAGTAACTATATGACCCAAGAACTCTACACTATCGAGCCAAAAAGCACACTTAGAGAATTTTGCATACAGCTGATGCTCTTTCAAGGTCTGCAATGTGATACGTAAATGCTGCTCGTGCTCCGTCTGACTCCGAGAATATACAAGAATATCATCTATGAATACTATAATAAACCGATCGATAAATGGTCTAAAGATACGGTTCATCATATCCATAAATGCTGCTGGGGCGTTGGTGAGTCCGAACGACATCACCAAAAATTCATAATTCCCATATCTCGTACGAAACGCCGTCTTCGGAATATCGTCCTTCCGAACCTTCAACTGATGATTCCCTGACCTCAAGTCAATCTTCGAGAAAAACCCAGCTCCTTGCAACTGATCGAACAAGTCATCTATACGTGGTAATGGATACCTGTTTCGTACAGTGACGCGATTCAGCTGTCGGTAGTCAATGCACATTCTCATACTACAGTCCTTCTTCTTTACAAATTAGACAGGAGCTCCCCACGGTGATACACTGGGACGAACAAGTCCTCTATCTAACAACTCTTGCAACTGGCCTTTGAGTTCCTTCAATTCCGTCGGTGCCATTCGATAGGGTGGTATAGAAATAGGCCCCGCACCCGGAATAAAGTCGATACAAAATTCGATGTCGCGATCTGGTGGCAATCCTGGTAACTCAGCAGGAAATACCTTAGGAAATTCTCTCGCGATCGGAATCTGTTCCAATGAAACTGTAAGTCCATGCTAGCTCTCCCGGTACTTTCGGGCATGCGGAATTTGGTGACAAACAATTTTCTAGAGGTGGTAACATGGACTCAAAACCGGATCTTTGTTAAACATCTAACTAACAACCTAACTAGGAGTTGTTAACTACTCGGTTAGGGGGTTATACCTTTATTTCTTGAACTCCTTCGTCTTCAAGCCTCGATGGTTGTCCGGATCGGCTTCACCCCGTCGTCTCCTTGCGTCGAAGATCGATCCACCTGAAAGCTTCTACCTTTGGCTTCTTCTTCGTACTTTGAAGAAACTAGTTCACTCGGTTTGCTAAATCTTGTGAACTAGAGTGAGTAGAGGAGAGTGTGTTGGGATTTTCTCTATGGTTCTTGGTTCTCAACACATGAGACAAGTGAACCATAGACTAAAGAGAGGGAGAGCAAGAGGAAGAAGATGAGAGCTCAAGAACACAGGAGAGAGAATGAAAATGATAGAATGAGCAAGACTTTTCTCACTTGGCTCTCATAATCCAAAACCATCATCACAAAAATAGTAATCAAGTATTGTGTAAATGGTTTAAGTCAACATGGCTATATCATTTCATGCACTCATATTGCACAAGAGAACAAGCAAGTAAAAAGACTTTGCCATGAAATGATAGCCATTGTCATCATGATGGTCAACTCGTCCAACCTAGTCAACCGGTCAACAAAGTCAACAAAGTCAACCCCTCAACAACCATGTCACCACAATACTTAATTAATATTATTGTTAATTACATATCATATTCTCAATAGGGTTGAGCAAAAAGTCAATAGTCAACAGTCAACGGTCAACAACCCTAATGAGAATTCTCTTCCTCTGTCTCTCCGTCAACTGTGCATACACACCCGCATTCGCGTTCCGAGGAACACGAATACATACTGGATAAAACCAATCCCAAAACGTACACTAGGATCTGGCTTAAACCAAAGCCCGCTAGTGTTAACTGTCCGGACACTGTACGTGCACAAGTGCACGGATGTGACCGGACCCTGTCGCAAAACCATGCGACCTGTCGCAAAACCATGAGACCTCTACTCTTTTGCCAAAAGGCGAATAGCTTTCTGTGTGGGACTCTAAAGACTCGACACTACGCTGGCAGTGGGTTTAACCACAGACCGTAAGCGGCACTAGCTGTGCGTAACGGTCTACATATAGATGCCGACAAGAAGACTGACGAGGTGAAACCCATCTGAACTCCTACTGAGCCTGAATGTGACAGTCTCCGTACAGTCCGGTCTGTTCGTCTGATACATCGCATGGCGGGCCAAGGGGGCGGTAAATGTCAGTCCCCAAATAGCGGTACAAGTCGTGTCGGAGTGAAGCCCAAAACACCCTGAGATAACACTGGAAGCCTACCAGTATATCTCGCTTTCCCTGGTCAGGGACTACTTGTGTAATGGCTCTCCTAGACACAGCGCGATGTCAACCCCCAATACCGGGAGAGACGAATCCTGTCTAACCGTCACTGCCTCCAAGTGCTTCGGGACTGCACCAAACTACTATCTGTTTGCACGACTCCTTTGAGCCGTGGTAGGGTAGTAATAAAAGTACAGTGGGAACACACTCGAAGCGAAGTGACAGTGTCAAGTCAGCGGACTAAGCTGTACTCATGTCATCTGGGAACTGATAACTGACTATAGGTATAATACCAACCGGTCAGTTCCCGACGACCCTGTCCAGTGTACTCGTAACCCAACGAGCACCCGCATACTATCTCCAGTACGACGTACTGATGGCTGTGGGACAGACCATCTCCCACTCTGGGATGAGAAGCGCATGCGCTAGTCTACACCGGAGTATCGATGCCCTGTCTCGATAGTCCTGCGACTAGGGACCTGCATAAGGATGTGCTTATAGATTACCCAGCCCTCACTAGTATGACTGCCATCACAACGCTGGTAATCAAGCAAAGATCCTAAGGGTTCCACTAATGTGTATAGGTGATATACTAAAATAAACACTTGTACACATTGAAGTAGAAGCAAACCAAGTAGCATACTACTATTTTGAGCAAGATTGTATATACAAGGTGAATATCCCAAGCTTCCATTAAGTAATATACAAACTAGTATGATACAGTAATGGCCTCTAGGGCATATACACTAACAATCTCCCACTTGCACTAAGGCCATGTACTGGCGTATCGAAGACCAATCATCTCGTTCAGCCGCTCGAACTGAGTCTGGGTCAAGGCCTTGGTGAATGGATCTGCAGTGTTATCTTCTGAAGCAACCCTCCGAACCTCGATCTCCTGGCGATCCACGATCTCCCTGATCAGGTGACACCGCCTCAAGATGTGTCTCGATCTTTGATGGGACCTGGGTTCCTTCGCTAAAGCTATAGCCCCGTTGTTGTCGCAATACAGAGGTATTGGATCAACAATGGACGGAACCACCTGAAGTTCTTTCAAGAACTTCCTTATCTAGATAGCTTCTTTTGCGGCATCAGATGCAGCGATGTATTCCGCTTCCATCGTCGAGTCTGCAACGGTTTCCTGTTTGGAACTCTTCCAACACACCGCCCCTCCATTGAGGGTAAAGACAAAACCCGACATGGACTTGGAATCATCCTTGTCACTCTGGAAGCTGGAGTCAGCAAAGGCCTCGAACTGGAGGTCTTTTCCGTCATACACCAAGAACATCTCCTTAGTCCTTCTCAGGTACTTGAGAATGTTCTTTACCGCTATCCAGTGTTTCTCCCCAGGGTTTGACTGATACCGGCTTACCACACTCAGTGCATAAGCTACATCCGGTCTGGTACACAACATCGCATACATTATAGAGACTACCGCAGAAGCGTAGGGTATAATAGACATGCGGTCCCTCTCCAAATCAGTCTTGGGAGACATCTCTTTAGAGAGGGTGATCCCGTGATAAGCCGGTAGGTTACCGCGCTTGGAATCTTCCATACTGAATCTCTTCAGTATGGTGTCGATGTACTTGGACTGTGAAAGTCCTAATATCCTCTTGGATCTATCACGATGGATCCGGATCCCCAGGATGTATGAGGCATCACCCAGGTCTTTCATGGAGAACCTGTGTGACAAGAACCCCTTGACAGATTGTAGCATAGGAATGTCATTTCATATTAAGAGAATGTCATCCACGTATAAAACGAGGAATACTACAGTTCTCGCTACAAATCTACTATAGATGCATGGTTCATCTGGATTTTTGATAAAGCCAAATTCCTTGACCGTCTCATCAAAACAGATGTTCCAACTCCGTGATGCCTGCTTTAGTCCATAGATGGACTTAAGCAACTTGTACACCTTTCCGCTGCTCCCACTCTGAATGAAACCTTCTAGTTGGTCCGTATAGACACACTCCTCTAAATTTCCATTTAGAAAAGTGGTCTTTACGTCTATCTGCCAGATCTCATAATCGTGGAAGGCAGCAATGGAAAGAAGGATCTGAATGGATTTCAGCATAGCCACTGGAGAAAAGGTTTCGTCATAGTCCAAACCAGGTCTTTGACGAAAACCCTTTGCAACAAGTCTAGCTTTATAGGTCTCAACCTGTCCATCTACACCAATCTTCCTTTTGAATATCCACTTGCATCCTACGGGTTTTACCCCGTCTGGAGCAATGTCCAACGTCCATACCTTGTTGGTGTACATGGACTCCATTTCGGTCCGCATTGCATCCAGCCATTTTACCGAGTCAACGCTCGGAACGGCCTGCTGGAAGCTAGTAGGCTCATCATAATCTATGATGCAATCCTCTCTATCCCCGTCTATAAGAAAACCGTAGTATCTCTCGGGCGGATGAGACTGCCTACTACTCCTGCGGAGCGGCGTAGGAATGTCCTGTTCTTTTGAACCCTCTGGTTCCACTAAGCTTTCAGTAATAGCTCGTGGTCCTGAAATTTCTTCCAGTTCTACTGTGCTCCCACTTATCTGGGTTTCCAAAAACTCAGTTTCCAAGAAGTAGGCATGACGAGAAACAAAAACCTTTTGTTCCTCTTCGCAGTAGAAGAAATATCCCTTGGAGTTCTTTGGATATCCCACGAACTTGCACTGTACTGAGCGTGCCTCGAGCTTGTCCACATGCTGCTTTTTTACAAAAGCTGGACATCCCCATGTCTTAATGTGCTTAAGATAGGGTCTCTTCCCACACCACATCTCATATGGTGTAGTAGGCACAGTCTTAGTCGGCACTCGGTTCAAAAGGTATGCAGCTGATTCTAGCGCATACCCCAGAATGATCGCGGTAACTCAGCGTTACTCATCATGGACCGTACCATATCTAATAAGGTTCGGTTCCGTCTCTCCGATACACCGTTATGTTGCGGAGTGTATGGAGGAGTAAGCTAAGAGAGAATTCCGTTCTCTATTAAATAGTCCAGGAACTCGGCACTCAAGTATTCTCCACCTCGATCCGATCTTAGAATCTTGATACTTTTGCCGGTTTGTTTTTCTACTTCATTCTTATATTCCTGGAATTTTCCAAAGGCTTCGGACTTATGTTTCATTAAGAAGACATAACCGTACCTTGAAAAGTCATCCGTAAAAGTAATGAAGTAAGAATAACCGTTTCGCGCATGTATAGACATTGGACCGCACACGTCGCTGTGTACGAGTCCTAAGAGCTCGCTCGCTCTTACTCCGTGTCCAGTGAACGGAGTCTTTGTCATCTTTCTTTTGAGACAGGATTGACAAGTGGCATACGATTGATATTCGAACGGATTCAAATATCCTTCTGTATGTAACTTCGTCAACCTTCTCTCATTGATGTGACCTAGTCTACAATGCCATAAGAAAGTCTGATTGATTTCCGGAGACTTTCTTTTGTGCGTATTCTGGACATTGAAAATCTGTGGTTGGTTTAATACGTATACACCATTGCTTAATGTACCTGACCCAATCAAAACTTGATTAAGGTGAATGTTTACAACATTACTTACAAACACAAATTCATAACCTTCTTTAGAAGTCAAAGATACAGAAATGATATTACAAGTTGCGTTGGGTACAAAATCGCAATTACGCAAAACCAAAACGTTTCCATCTGACAACCCCAGGTGATAGTCCCCCACGGCCTTAGCATCCATGCTAGCTCCGTTTGCAACTTTGAGGGTCATGTCACCTGCCATCAAAACCCTACGGTTTCTCAACGCCTGCAAAGAATTACAGATCTGAGATCCTGATCCGGTATCCAATACCCAGGAAGTAGAGTTTATTGAAAGACAGTTTTCAATAACATACACACCTGAAGCTGAAGCTGCAACCTGCTTCAATTCCTGTGTCCTGGCTTTCCAAGCCCTGCAATCATTCTTCCAGTGTTCCTTCTTATGACAATAAAAGCATTCTTCCTTATCCACAAGCTTTCCCACTTTCTTTGTTGCTTTTGCCTTTCCCTTCGTATCCACTTTACTAACACCGCCCCTTGGTTTAGCTGGGGCTTTCTTCTTCTTTCCCTTGGCTTTCGCCTTGGACCTAGAAGAGGAAGATCCTCCTACAAACAAAGTGGATGTTTCCCTACCTTTCTGTAGGGTGCCCTCGGCGCTCCTCAGCATGTTGAGGAGTTCTGAAAGTTCAACTTCTTTTTCTTGTAAGTTGAAGTTCAGGATAAACTGGGCGTAAGTGGAAGGAAGGGACTGGAGAATCAAGTCCGTATAGAGCTCATTCTCGAACGTGGTCCCAAGGTCCGCGAGCTCTTCTATGTAGCCAATCATCTTAAGCACGTGTTCCGCTACCGATGATCCGACGGCCAACCTTGCCGAAAATAACTTCTTCGACACTTCGTATCTTGCGATACGAGACTGCTCTCCATATAGTTCTTTTGTATGGAGAAATATGGATTCGAGGTCCATATTCTCATGCCTCCTCTGATGTTCGTTGTCCATAGAGGCAAGCACGAGGGACTTGGCCTTCGCGCAATCAATTTCCCAGGACTTACGGATTTCCTTATCCGCGACGCTGGTTTTGGGACCTGGGACAGGGGGAGCTTTGGTGGTAAGAAGATACCCCAGCTTGTCGTAAGTGATTGCCATCTTGACATTCATGAGCCAATCTTTGTAGTTTGGCCCTGTCAGTATGTTTTTATCTAGAAGTAACTTAAGTCCAGTCATGTCGATTGGTCGCTGCAATTAGGAGAGAGAAGAAACACTCAGCATGATGCTCTTGCAAGTTTAGAATGGTTTTTAGTTTGTCTAAACAGGATGGCTCCCACTGTTTCTCGAATCCCTCCTCAAACCAAAAAGGAAGAATTAGTCAAGATCAATCTCACCATACAATACTTGCTTAACCATTCAGCCAGGCCAGTGTCGGTACTTCGAGGGAGGTTTTCCAACGCTTTCGCGAAGTTCCTTAATTAAATAACCTCTTTTTCCTGGGGGCGTAGCCCCGCTAACACCTTTCTAGACACCTACTTGGTTTATAGCATTGATCGTTAAGTGAGAAATTTCCCGAGGAGCAGCATATACTCACAGTAGGATCGGGATCCAAATATCATTGCGTGACGAAACTGAAGGAATCGTACCAGAATCATCACACTCCAAATGGTATGCAACACTAGCAAGTTTCAGTTCTTTTGAAACTCCCGATGTGGATTTTTGCCCCATGCTCTTATGACCTTGACTTTGGCCAACAAATCATAAGTCACATTTCAAGTTCTACCCGTCATTCTCCAGGTTAATTTGAATCCACCCGCACCTGCCCTTGACTTTGGCCAATAAGGCAGTACGACTGTTCCAAACTAACGCATCTATCTATGCTGCACATGAATACCCAATAGCTACCAACCACTATGCCTTGACTTTGGCCAACAAACATAGCTTGAATACTATTGACCATCCATGTGAAACGACGGAGGGCTACGAATGGTTTTGGCGAAACCGTGAACGTAGTGAACTTGATATAATCGATGGAACGAGATAGCTTTTAAAAGGAGTGGCTCAAGCTCCGCATTTAAAAGTTGGTTTTGAAAAGAACTGAGTGGTTTTTCGAAAGTGTTCCAACGACTTTTACTTGGTTTATTTTTCTTGCATTAGTTCTTTTAATGCGTGATATTCTTGCATTAGTTCTTTTAAGGTGTCCCATCATTTAATCCTACCATTGCAGAAAACAACCAAAATATGACGTATGCTTATGCCATTCGCATTCGCCACGAGGCCCCGTCATTACCCGTTAGGTTACTTAACTAACGACAGAGCGGGGGCTGGGCTAGCGCGGCTGTAAAACATAAGCAACGCTTAAATAATATCATATATAGATATATTGCAATGATAGCCATTTCAGATCACAGATGAACACATTGGATATACTAGGAATCCGCAATTCGTACGAGCCTGTAACGAAAAGCAGATTACTCGGTCGCGGTGAATAGCCAATACCCCACCCAAGACCCCTACGGGTGCGGCAAACTACCGCCAAGTACCCAAAGCGAAGCAACCTCCCTCAACTCCGTGAGTAGGCCATTGGGCACTTCGGCATACCCGGTAGTTTGTGCACCCCCTCCATGGGTCTATCCTAGGAGCAAAAACAGTAAAAAGAAATTATACAATGACGGCTACAACCCCGACCCGGTTGTGCGGCCATACAAATAATTATTACATCAATTTACAAATTTACATGAATTGAAAGAAAAGAAAACTCTCGTCTCACAACCCCCGGCTATTCACCCGCGACAATCCAATGAATTCATATACACATTCCAATAACATTACAGATCACAGATTTGTATAACCCCCACTAATCGACATATAGCGATTAGCAGACGTTCAATACAAATATCACATCACAGATAAAAACCCGTCAGCTTAAGTCTTTAGAAGTTCGATCAAAAATACGGATTTTTATGCCCCAAACACAAAATTTTCGTTCTGGAAAATCTGGGCTGAAAAGACATATTCCAAAATTCCCAAAATACCCCACTGAACAAACTGCAACCAAAATTTCCCACTACCGAGTCAACTCGGCCGCGGAACCGTGGTGGGAGCACGCTCCCGCGGCGCTTTGATCGGTTCAGTGGATGAAATTTTTGCAGTTTGCTATAAAAACCCTGAGTCGATTTTTGAAGCATGATTTATTACTTTTACAGTACTTTGAAAATCAACAGCAAGCATGAATTTTTGGTATATTTCGTGACTTTTTGATTGATCGATCTTCTAGTAACTTTGCTAACATGTTAGATATAGTTTAACTAGGCTCTGATACCACTGTAAGTCTATGCTACCTCTCCCGGTACTTTCGGGCATGTGGAATTTGGTGAAAATCAATTTTCTAGAGGTGGTAAAATGGACTCAAAACCGGATCTTTGTTAAACATCTAACTAACAACCTAACTAGGAGTTGTTAACTACTCGGTAAGGGGGTTATACCTTTCTTTCTTGAACTCCTTCGTCTTCAAGCCTCGATGGTTGTCCAGATCGGCTTCACCCCGTCGTCTCCTTGCGCCGAAGATCGAACCACCTGAAAGCTTCTACCTTTGGCTTCTTCTTCGTACTTTGAAGAAACTAGTTCACTCGGTATGCTAAACCTTGTGAACTAGAGTGAGTAAAGGAGAGTGTGTTGGGATTTTCTCTACGGTTCTTGGTTCTCAACACATGAAACAAGTGAACCATAGACTAAAGAGAGGGAGAGCAAGTGGAAGAAGATGAGAGCTCAAGAACACAAGAGAGAGAATGAAAATGATAGAATGACCAAGACTTTTCTCACTTGGATCTCATAATCCAAAACCATCATCACAAAAATAGTAATCAAGTTTTGTGTAAATGGTTTAAGTCAAAATGGCTATATCATTTCATGCACTCATATTGCACAAGAGAACAAGCAAGTAAAAAGTCTTTGCCATTTAATGATAGCCATTGTCATCATGATGGTCAACTAGTCCAACCTAGTCAACCGGTCAACAAAGTCAACAAGTCAACAAAGTCAACCCCTCAAAAACCATGTCACCACAATACTTAATTAATATTATTGTTTATTACATATCATATTCTCATTAGGGTTGAGCAAAAAGTCAATAGTCAACAGTCAACGGTCAACAAGCCTAATGAGAATCCTCTGCCTCTGTCTCTCCGTCAACTAAGCATACACACCCGTATTCGCGTTTCGAGGAACACGAATACATACTGGATAAAACCAATCCCAAAACGTACACTAGGATCTGGCTTAAACCAAAGCCCCGCTAGTGTTAACTGTCCGGACACTGTACATGCACAAGTGCACGGATGTGACCGGACCCTGTCGCAAAACCATGCAACCTGTCGCAAAATCATGCGACCTCTACTCTTTTGCCAAAAGGCGAATAGCTTTCTGTGTGGGACTCTAAAGACTCGACACTACGCTGGCAGTGGGTTTAACCACAGACCGCAAGCGGCACTAGCTGTGCGTAACGGTCCCCAGGTAGATGCCGACAAGAAGACTGACGAGGTGAAACCCATCTGAACTCCTATTGAGCCTGAATGTGACAGTCTCCGCACAGTCCGGTCTGTTCATCTGATACATCGCATGGCGGGCCTAAGCGGCGGTAAACGTCAGTCCCCTAATAGCGGTACAAGTCGTGTCGGAGTGAATCCCAAAACACTCTGAGATAATACTGGAAGCCTACCAGTATATCTCGCATGCCCTGGCCAGGGACTACTCGTGTAATGGCTCTCCTAGACACAGCGCGATGTCAACCCCCAATACCGGGAGAGACGAATCCTGTCTAACCGTCACTGCCTCCATGTGCTTCGGGAGTGCACCCAACTACTACCTGTTCGCACGACTCCTTTGAGCCGTGTTAGGTTAGTAATCAAAGTACAGTGGGAACACACTCGAGGCGAAGTGACAGTGTCAAGTCAGCGGACTAAGCTGTACTCATATCACCTGGGAACTGATAACTGATGATAGGTATAATACCAACCGGTCAGTTCCCGACGAGTTCTGTCCAGTGTACTCGTAACCCAACGAGCACCCGCATACTATCTCCAGTACGACGTACTGATGGCTGTGGGACAGACCATCTCCCACTCTGGGATGAGAAGCGCATGCGCTAGTCTACTCCGTAGTATCGATACCCTGTCTCGATAGTCCTGCGACTAGGGACCTGCATATGGATGTGCTTATAGATTACCCAGCCCCCACTAGTGTGACTGCCATCATAACGCTGGTAATCAAGCAAAGATCCTAAAGGCTCCACTAATATGTATAGGCGATATACTAAAATAAACACATGTACACATTGAAGAAGAAACAAACCAAGTAGCATACTACTATTTTGAGCAAGATTGTATATACAAGGTGAATATCCCAAGCTTCCATTAAGTAATATACAAACTAGTATGATACAGTAATGGCCTCTAGGGCATTAACACTAACAGAAACTTCAGCGATCCCTAAGTCCTGAACGAAAGCCAAGAACCCATGACAACCCTTCTTCAAGAGCCGCCCCGCATAAAGAGCAAAAATCATGTTGACAGGGGTTAACTTGCAATCTTCCTGCACAACAAACACCGGTTCACCTGGAAAACAAAATCTAACCGCTTTTCCTCGACAATCTACCTAGGCATGACAAGCGGCTAACCAATCCATACCAAGAAGTATGTCAAAATCTAACATGTCTAGGAGAATCAGATCAACTAGTGAATCTCTATCACCAATGCGCACTGAACACGATCTGAATACGTGCCGAGCTATAAAAGAATCTCCAACCGGGGTAATCACTACCAATGGTAACTCTAATAATGACGACTCTTTCCCCAACTGAAGTGCAAATCGTGAAGATACATGAGAATGTGTAGAACCAGGATCAAATAAAACATGTGCCTCTAATAAGCATACTGTAAGAGAACCTGTCACGACTGCATTTGATGCCTGGGCATCCTGTGGAGTCAGCGCAAATACCCGTGCCTGGCCCCTGCCCGCATTCTGTCGTCCACTACCACTATCTCCTCGACCTCTCTGAGCACGTCCTGCAAAGCCTCGACCTCGTAGTGCAACTGCCTGGCGTATAGCGCCAACTGGGGGAGGAAGTAAAGCCATCGGCGTAGGAGGTGGAAGGGGTAGATCAACCTGTGGAGCAACGGTCCCTCCCTGAGATCCATAATCCCGTGCAAAGTGTCCGGGAAGTCCACAACTAAAACAGGTAGATGGTGATCTCTGATCATCAGGATAAGAACTGAACATATGGCCCTGTGTCCTACCTCGTCCGACACTGCGGCCTGGAGTATATCTACCTGGATATGACCTTTACCTCGGCCAAACTGTCTATTCGTCGGCACGATCGGCCTACTCCTCTTTGGCTCCGGAACGACCACTGACTCGCTCAAACGTTCCTCTACTCGAATTGCCACATCCATGGCCTGCGCATATGTATCAAAATGCTGGGAGCCTATCGCCAGATACAACTGCGTGTCTAAACTCCGTAAGAACCTCTTCACCCGCAGCTCCTCCGTAGGTACTAAGTTTGGGGCATATCGCGACAGCTGGGTGAATCGTAAGTCATAATCTGCTACTGACATACTTGCTGATTTCCTCAACGCTTCAAAACTGCTAGCTCCAGCGTCCCTCACACTCTGGGGAAGAAATCTGGCAAGAAAGACTGTAGAAAACTCGGTCCACGTCATCGGAGGAAGACTCGTAGCTCGCCCTCTCTCCATCGACTCACACCACTCCTGTGCAAGTCCTTCCAAACGAAAGCTAGTCAGCTCCACCGACCTCGCATCAGAACATCGCAATGATCTGCCAATCCTCGCCATCCTATCAAGAAAAGACTGAGGATCTTCCGCCACATCGATCCCTGTAAATACCGGGGGTCTCAATCTCATGAACTATGCAAGTGATACCTCCATCACTCTCGTATCTACTAGCGCCACCGTCTGTGTAGGCTGTACCTCGGACTCTGCTATGGTCAGTGCTGGATCTGATCTCAAAACTCGAGTTGCCTCAGCTAACTGTCCTACAACTCGCTGTAATCCCAACATACCCTCCGCAATCCTAGTCATGCGATCTGTAGGAGGAGGATCAACATGCTCATGCACCGCCGGAACGTCCGGTGTACCAGTCGTCGTCACAGGCGGACTCGCCCTAGCTGCATCTCTGGCTGCGGCTCGCCTAGCCCGCGTAGCCATAGCAACTGGAACAAGAAACGAGAGTTGATAAGGTGTAGGAACAGAAGCAATCAATCACGAAGGATCAACTGGAGAATAGATCAAGATAAACATCCTAAGGTTAGTTAGGCTGAATACGATAACGTAAATATGCCGCGGAACATACGTACGGTACTGCATTCATCCTAATTCACCAACTCCATCAAACCAAGGGTCATCCTAACTCACGGACTCATATCAACCTATTGAAATACCTTACTTAACTCCGTAAGGTTACTCCTAAGCTCTGATACCAACTTTGTGACGACCCAAGTTTGGATGTGACCGGCACTTGGATTGTATCATATCTAAAGATATGCACAAGTCCAAGTAAGCCGAAAACCAAGATCAAAATACCTTATTGCGGAATTATTTATGAAAATTTAGTTTTTAAGTAAAAATCCCAATTTATGAAGTTAATTTATTAAAAAATAAAAAGGGTTAAGTTTAGTTGTATTCCTAGTTGGAATCAACAATATTAACAATGAACATGAAAATAAACATATAGAACATCACTATGAATCTCATAAAGAAAGAAACTAAGATATACTGACCAAAAGATCTCAACTGTCCATATATATATATAATCTCTCATTCTAAGTCAAAATACAGGTTTGATGGAGACTTTCTAGATACAAAATACAAAATCAAAAAGGAAGGTTACTACACATGTAACCTACTTATCAAAAGATGAAATACACTGCAAAAGTAGCTCTGCCTCGCAGCTACCCGTCCACTCTAACCCTGCAAGGAACTGTGGCACAACGGGGGTGAGTTGCCAACTCAGTGAATATGACTAACATATAACGGTGAATAAAGTAAATATGACCATCATACTACTGAAATATAAATCAATATGAAGTATGAGTATATGTGAAGTTCAACAATAAATCACATGATACTACGGAAATCTCAACTCAATAAAATCAGTTCTCAGTGTCCATCAACGACACAAAACTTCCATTTCGTATAGGCATCATTCCCCGAATGATCCTAAATCAATTATACCGGTCGTTATCATCTAGATACACGCCGTATATTTATCACTAACTCCGGTATCGAGTAACCTCGCTAGGCTCCCCCGTCTCAATACGGCTATCCTGCCCCTCGGTCTCGACCGGGTCCACCATGTATCCAACTGTATATCTCCCTCACTCAGTATGGATAACGTAAAATCCGCGACCGTATATCTCCCCCACTCGGTCCGGAATAAAACCAAAACAGAAAACATCTCATGGTGGACATGACACATCAATCATGAAAACTCTGAATTTATGTAATAGTATTCAAATCTCAAAACCATAAATCCTCAATTCTGCATTTACCTCATATATAACACAGAAAACGCATATAGCAGCATGATGTAAACGATGCAATTTACTACTATTAATGATATGTGACATACGATATAAATTTATGTTAACAAATATGACTTTTAAGTGTAAAGTGACATAGCAATATCGACGATGTGTGTGTAGCATCTAAGATGTGCACGTGGCATGACTCGTTGATAATTGTGAAGTGTTCTAACAATTAAGCAATTTATATGTGTATATGATGAATGCAAATTATCAATTGGGCATAACAATATATAACATTAAGTTAAGTAAAATTATGGGCGAAACACGCCATCTTTACAAAATTCCCCGGTAGATGTTTAGTCTACTCACCGGAAAGGTCGAATCTACTCCGGAATTGCTAATCCTTTCCCATTCTTTGCTGCTTCCGTAATTCATGTATCCGAATCTAAATTTACAATTTAACTTATATAAGAAAAATGGCTATTCCGATATGACGGAAATGAAGAACACCCTTTCCCACTTACAAGTTACATACTATTCGATTATATCAAGTTTTTAAACACTTAATCTTGCTGGATTTTAACTAAATCTGTACTGTTACAGAATATATAACGCTACATGTTTTAGTCGTGTCGTATTTAGTGTTTTAAATTACCAATTCCGATATAAGTTTCCAGATTCATTTTACAGTGGAACTAATTTAAATAAAAAGTACCAAAATAACCAAGATAACAAACTGGAACATACCCAACAGAGCAAACCAACCTAGCTCCTAACATGGTCGGCGACGCCGGATTTTCCTATATGGCCGCCAGCCCAAAACCGGCCCCTTGGGTTCATGGTTCTATGGATTGTTCTAGTTGATTCCTACATCATTTTAACTCTGTTTAATTAAGTTAATTATCTTCCAAACATTAGCAGATTTTAACAGAGATTAATTTTAACTAAAATACGATATTATGTGACATGATTAACTCTAAACTAAATAAGCTACAGGCTTTAATCCCTACTGTGTTTAAGAGTTTTACCCTCCTCTAAAACTGTAGGAATAACCCTCCAAATTGCTAAGTTCCTCCTAGCCTGATGATGAACAATCTCCAAGAATAAAGTTCCTTTCTTCTTCTTCTTGTTCTTTCTTTTTCTCTTTTATTTTCTTGTTTTGATTTCAGAATTTTAGAGTTTTTATTTGGACTTTGATCTGAACCAAGCCTTTATATAAGATAAGAAGGGAGGTGAGGTGGTAGGAGGAGGTGTCAAGGTTGAAGGGTGCTTAGTTCATGCAAGAAGGAGGTGTAATGAAATTGTAAACATGCAAGCATGATGTGTTATTGCATTATCTTTAAATTTTTGTTTTAATTAATTATAAATTCTGAACTAAATTAATTTCCACTCACTTCCACTTATACCCTTAACAATATCCTATTTGCATAAAAACTTAAACTTTACAATTTAACCCCTCACAACTTAACTTATTATAAAACACACATTTTATTAAAATGAAGCTAAATTTGTCACTAAAACCCTTATAACTTATTTAATTTGCATTCAAAAATTCTAATTTAATTTGTACTACATATAACTTATGAAGATTGACATATTTGATTTTAACCGTTTTGTGATTTTATCAAATTATTATTAATTTAATTACTTTTATTTATTCTAAATATTCCAATTGTTACACCTAGTCGCAGGACTATCGAGACAGGGCATCGATACTCCGGAGTAGACTAGCGTATGCGCTTCTCATCCCAGAGTGGGAGATGGTCTGTCCCACCGCCATCAGTACGTCGTACTGGAGATAGTATGCGATTAGGTTACGAGTACACTGGACAGGACTCGTCGGGAACTGATTGGTTGGTATTATACCTATCATCAGTTATCAGTTCCCAGGTGACATGAGTACAGCTTAGTCCGCTGACTTGACAGTGTCACTTCGCCTCGAGTGTGTTCCCACTGTACTTTGATTACTACCCTACCACGGCTCAAAGGAGTCGTGCAAACAGGTAGTAGTTGGGTGCAGTCCCGAAGCACTTCGAGGCAGTGACGGTTAGACAGGATTCGTCTCTCCCGGTATTGGGGGTTGACATCGCGCTGTGTCTAGGAGAGCCATTACACGAGTAGTCCCTGGCCAGGGCAAGCGAGATATACTGGTAGGCTTCCAGTGTTATCTCAGGGTGTTCTGGGCTTCACTCCGACACGACTTGTACCGCTATTAGGGGACTGACGTTCACCACCCCCTAGGCCCGCCATGCGATGTATCAGACGAACTGACCGGACTGTACGGAGACTGTCACATTCAGGCTTAGTAGGAGTTCAGATGGGTTTCGCCTCGTCCGTCTTCTTGTCGGCATCTACCTGGGGGCCGTTACGCACAGCTAGTGCCGCTTACGGTCTGTGGTTAAACCCACTGCCAGCGTAGTGTCGAGTCTTTAGAGTCCCACATAGAAAGCTATTCGCCTTTAGGCAAAAGAGTAGAGGTCGCGTGGTTTTGCGACAGGTCGCATGGCTTTGCGATAGGGTTCGGTTACATCCGTGCACTTGTGCACGTTTAGTGTCCGGACAGTAAACACTAGCAGGCTTTGGTTTAAGCCAGATCCAAGTGTACGTTTTTGGATTGGTTTTATCTAGTATGTATTCGTGTTCCTCGGTACGCGGATGCGGGTGTGTATGCACAGTTGACGGAGAGATAGAGGCAGAGGATTCTCATTAGGGTTGTTGACTGTTGACTGTTGACTATTGACTTTTTGCTAAACCCTAATGAGAATATGAAATATAATTAACAATAATATTAATTAAGTATTATAGTGACATGGTTGTTGAGGGTTGACTTTGTTGACTTGTTGACTTTGTTGATCGATTGACTAGGTTGGACTAGTTGACCATCATCATGACAATAGCTATCATTTCATGGAAAAGACTTTTGCTTGCTTGTTTATCTTGTGCAAAATGAGTGCATGAAATGATATGGCTATTTTGACTTAAACCATCATATAATACTTGATTGGTATTTTTGTTATGATGACTTTGGATTATGAGAGCCAAAGGGAAAAAAGTCTTACTCATTCTCTCATTTCCTTTCTCTCTCCTGTTTTTGAGCTCTCACCCTCTTCCTCTTGCTCTCCCTCTCTCTAGTCTATGGTTCACTTATCTCATGTGTTGAGAAGCAAGAACCATAGAGAAAAATCCCAACACACTCTCCTCTACTCACTCTAGTTCACAAGGTTTAGCAAACCGAGTGAACTAGTTTCTTCAAAGTTCGAAGAAGAAGCCAAAGGTAGAAGCTTTCGGGTGGATCGATCTTCGGCGCAAGGAGACGACGGGGTGAATCCGATCCGTACACCATCGAGAGTTGAAAACGAAGGAGTTCAAGAAAGAAAGGTATAACCCCCCAACCGAGTAGTTAACAACTCCTAGTTAGCTTGTTAGGTAGATAGTTTAACAAAGATCCGTTTTGAGTCCATGTTACCTCCTATAGAAAAATCGTTTTTCGTCATTTCCGCAAGCCCGTAAGTACCGGGAGCGGTAGCATGGACTTACAGAAATTATTGTAATTGATACACAGCCTGTAGCAAACCCACGGAATCAAATTCCGGTGATTTTAGGTCGCCCCTTTTTGGCCACTTCCAATGCTATCATCAACTGTCGTAACGGCTCTATAAACCTATCTTTCGTGAATAGGTCAATTGAGCTGAATATTTATAAGTTGGGAAGTGTACCCTCCGAACATACTGCTCAGGTCTGTTCTGTCGAATTAATGGATGTCGACAGCAGCAAATTTGATCAGTTTCACGATACAAATCCAGACTTCCTTTATACGTTGTTGTTTAACCCAGATATGTATCATATACATACGGACCCTTCTTTTGAGTTGTCTGGGTCAACATCTAACGTCGATGATGAACCTTTTTCGGAGTCTGGGTATCAACCAGCACTTTTTTATGACATTATACTTCGGGATATCGATGAAAGCTTCGCTGATAGACTCGCACTCTTAACAAATACGGGTGTTGAGATGAATCATCTCCAAAACAAAGAAATTGAACCTCCACCCCTTCTTCTTGACAGTCATGAGAATGTGAGTAATCCATCACATTCACTGCATCATCTCTCCAGAACGAGACGCAAACACATTCTATTCCACCACTGACCTTTTCCGAACTTCTTATTCCACCAACCAGAGCACTACATTGATAAAATTTTCGAATGGTTGGTGTTGACCTTCGGTCTGTGCAAAGCTTGGCATCGACCAATAATCCTGACCCCCTCTTGTGATTTTCAAAGCTTAACATTGTTTAACTCAAGTTTGGGGGGGTATATTCTGGATCGTGAAAAGAAAATTTTTACTCAAAACGATGAGCCAAAAATAAGTTTTGGGGAGGAATTTCTCTTAAATATTTTTCCCCCGTTAATAAATTTCCACCCAGGCTTACAGGTTTTTGAGATCTAGCGGATGGCAACAGTGAGGACACTGTTGAAAACAACTTTGGGGGAGGTTTGTGCTTATTTTCATCATTTGCATATCACTTTGCATAAGCACAAAACATTTTTTGCAAACCTATAAAAAAATTTAAAAATTCAAAAAAAAAATAATTGTACATAAATAAGATAAATAAAAGATTAGATAGTGAAAAATTACATCCAAAAGATTGGAAAAATTTAAGAAAACCAAGAAAATTAGAAGTTTTCTTATACGAACTAGTAATAAGTAGTTATGAGCTGTTGTCCCAAGGGTTAGCAAGATGAAGGAAGTCACTAATCTGAGGATAAAAATATGTCTGAAAAATAGTTCCTATTCTGGATGCCAAACATGTTAGTTATATGTATGCCTTAGAGGCCATTACTGTACATGAGATGTATATTGTAGTGGATGCTGGGACATATATAGGTAGGACTTTCTTGCTCGACATGATAGTACACTATTTGGTTGCTCATTATCTTAACATGTATACTTACTGTCTCTCTGTTACATGTTGATAAAGTTTTGACGATGTGTACTCGACTTGCAGGATTATGATGTAGATCATACTAGTAGGGCCTGGGTAGTCCATGAGTACATCCTTCAATGTTCCTAGTCGTGGGAATATCGAGGCGGGGCATCGATATTCCAGAGTAGACTAGCGTATATCTTCTCAACCCATGTGATGGACGATGGATGACCCCATATCCATTGGTGTTTGACATCAGAGATGGTATGCGGGTGCTCGGTGGTGACTGGGTACACTGAACGGACTCGCCGAGAACTCCCGGATGGTATTAAACCTCACGTCAGATGGTAGTTCTCTGGTGACACTGGTACAGCTTAGTCCGTTGACCCGAGATCGTCATAGAGTCTTGTGTGTCTCCCACTGTGCTTTGATTTCCACCCAACCACGGCTTTACTGAGTCGTGCAAACAGGTGGTTTTTGGGTACATTCCCGATTCACATGGAGGTAATGGGCGATAGGAGGGGATTCGTCTCTCCCGGTATTGGGGGTTGATGTTGCGCTATGCTCGACTGGCCATAACTGGAAATCCCTGGCCAGGGTTGCACTGATTTACTGGTAAGTGTTATCAGTAGTTTCATGCTTGTTATGGACCTTACATCAGCATGACTTATCAAGCTACAGGGGTTTGACGTTTACCACCCCTAGGCGAGATATGCGACATATCAGACGATCAGACCAGACTGTGCGGTAAGTGTTACTGATTGGATTCGCACGAGTATGAGAAGGCTTGCTCATTGATCTTCTGATCGCTCAATACCCGGGTGGTCATTACGTTTAGCAGACCGCTTGCGGCCTGTGGGTAATTGATATGATCACCACCTACTGCCGGCATTTTGACGAGTCTATAGAGTCCTACATAGAGGTTTCCGGGCTTAAGCGAAACGAAATAGGAGCGCATATGAGATATTTTCGGGTTCGAGAATAATACCAGTATGTGATACTGTATTCTGTACTCGAGATTTGTATCATCAGTCGGTTATATGAGATATAGCCGGGTTACCGAATCCGGTGTTAATACACTAGATATTAGTCGGTTATATGAGATGTGACCGGATCATTAAATCAAGTGTTGATTTAATGATTTAATGTATAATTATATATTTGATATATTACTTTACATTAATTAGTATTGGCTCACTTAAGATTGATTTTCTCACTTGATGTGCACAAGTTGTATATGTGATATATGTTTGTGCACTAGTTTGTATCATGATTGATGATACATGCAAACTTGGGTGTGCGTATGACTTACACCATATTTAAGATAATGGTTTAGGTTTTTATTTATTTTGGTAAAACAAAATGGTGGTTTTCTTTGTCTTGGCTTCAAGCTTCATGAAGCTTTTAAGCATCTTTGACAAAGTCCACTCATTTTGTTTTGCATAAGATTTTCATTAACCAAACCATTACCTCAAACTATGGTTTAGTCTCTACAAAGGTAAACTCACCCATGGTTGTATTATGATAGACTTCACTTGATTATTCTTTTTACATAATTCATTTTATTCTTATTCTTTTCTTCTTCTTCTTCTTCAAGAAGAAGAAAAACCTTACTAGAAATTTTTCAAGTGAAGAATTAGAGTGAGAAATCCAAATCCAAAGCGAACCCATTTCCTATTTCATCATCCTCTACTACTTGCTATTTAGTTTAGGGTGTTCTCTTCACAATGTTCATGACCTAGTGAAGATGGAGCTTGAGTTTGAGTCTCCTCGACGCAGATCATCTTCGGTCTCGAAGTCAACGACCTAGCCCGCTTATTTCTCCAAGGAAACCATCGCTAGTGTATGGGATCACGATGATCGCAGCGAAAGGATGTCAACACGGAGCTTTAGAAGTGTAGGACCAGATCTACAAAGGTTGTAATCCCTTTCACTTAGTGTTAAAGTGATTAACATGCTAGTTTTGGCATAATCTCTAGTATACGATCTTGGTTAGGGTTGTTCGGCACGTCTAATTTTTGAATCGGGTATGGTTGATGCCTTGTAGAACCTTGTGGCAGTGCCTAGCAACCTTATAGTGGTATCAGAGCCAAGCTAGAGTTTTAGGGGAAGTCTGAGCGAAGTTTAAAGTCCGATCGAACCCCGAAACCCTAAGTTGAACCCTTCTCTGGTCATTTTCTGAAAATGTGATTTTTTATGAATTAAAAATTCTTTAAAAATTCAGCAGGCAATTATATGGAAAACTGTGCAAAACGACAAAGTTTAGCGCCCAAAGAGCCGCGGAACCGCGGCACGAGCATGGCTCCCACGGCGGTTCCGCGGCCATAAGATGATGTCATTCTTTCCTTTTTGCACAGTAATGTCCCTATTATATTTTCTGTTGTTTCTGGGTATTTTTAATTTATACTCAAGAGTTGAGTTTTCTGGATTGCATTGGGGACTCGTTGATTCGATCTGATAATTTAACTTTTATTAGTTTGCCCGGGTAATCTTTAGAACGTGTTAAAAAGTTCGAACGGATATCAATAACTCACTTTTTCTCCTGCCAGAAAATTTCCAAGCGTTGGATTTATTTCGTAGTTTAAGAACGTTCTAACTCGTGCAAGTAACGCGATAGACCCTCTAGAAGACAACAAACCTTAACTCGATTATATGACCGTCTTGAACTGCCTTTTGAACCTTAGGGTTTGGGGCAGTACGGCGTGTAGGGTTCCTAGGCACACTATAGAGGTCTCACAAGGCATCGAACATGCCAATATAAAATTTTATGGGTGCCGAGAAACCCTAATACGGATCGTCGGCTAGATTTCTAGGCGAAACGGTAAACTAGTTAACTACTTAACTAAAAGTTAGATGCTACAACCTTTGTAGATCCGTTCCCCACTTCCTTAGCTCCACGTGGGTGTGCTCTCACTGTCCATCACGAATCCTAGACTCATTCGTCGGCTTGATCGGAAAAACGGGCGAGCAAGGTCGTCGGCTTCGTGTCAAAGACGATCTACGTCGAGGTTGCACAAGTTCAAGCTCCGACTTCACCAAGTTGTGAAACTTGTGAAGAAAACACCCAAAACCACTTGGCAAGAGGTAGAGGATGAAGAAATAAGAGGTGGGTTCACTTTAGATTTGGATTTCTCACTCTAGAAATGAAGTTGCCATTGATGGCATCAAGCTTTTCTCTTGAAGATGAAGATGAAAAAGCAAATAGAATATGATGAGTATTATTTAAAATGAAAAGAAAAATACATACTTATCATAATCTAACAAGGGTTAAGTGTAGAGAATAAACCATGGTAAGTTGATGGGTTAGGGTTAAGCATGAAGACAAAATGGTCTCTTTGGTCAAAGCTTCATGAAGCTTCAACAAGCTTCATGACAAAAACAAACCATTTCATTTTCATTTATCCAATAAAATAAATAAAGAAATGAATAAATAAATGATAAGGCAAAACCCTAATTATCATTTAACCATGGTTTAATTCTTCACACTTAACCAAATGATCAAGTATCATCAAACATGATACATATATGTGCACAAAAATATATCACATATACAACTTGCACATCAAGTGAGAAAATCCGTATAAAGTGAACAAATACTAGTTAATGCAAAGTAATATATCAAATATATAATTATACATTAAATCATTAAATCAATACTTGATTTAACGATCCGGTCATATCGTATATAACCGACTAGTATCCAATGTATCGGCTTATCGAATCAATGATTCGATAACTAGGTCATATCGAATATAACCAATCGAAACATTTATCGCGAGAATGAAATGCGGTATCACATACACGCATTATTCTCGGTCCCGCACATATCTCATATGCGCTCCTATTTCGTTTCGCTTGAGCCAGGAAACCTCTGTGTAGGACTCTAAAGACTCGTCAATACGCCGGTGGCAGATGATGATCATATCAAGCACCCACAAGCCGCAAGCGGTCTGCTAAACGTAACGGCCATCCGGGTATTGAGCGATCAGAAGATCGACGAGCTAGCCCGCTCACACTCCTGTGAATCCAACCAGTAACACTTACCGTACAGTCCGGTCTGTTCGTCTGATACGTCGCATATTAAGTCTAGGGGTGGTAAACGTCAGACCCCAATAACCGATAAGTCGTGCCGATGTGAGGCTCATAACGGGTCGAGAAACTACTGGTAACACTTACCAGCAAATCTCTGATCAGCCCTGGCCAGGGACTTCCCTGTTACGGCCAATCGAGCACAGCGCAACATCAACCCCCAATACCGGGAGAGACGAAACCCCTCCTATCGCTCATTGCCTCCATGTGACTCGGGACTGTACCCAAAGACCACCGTTTTGCACGCCCTCATGGACGTGGTAAGGTGGAGATCAAAGCACAGTGGGAATCACACAAGGCTCTATGACGATCTCGGGTCTACAGACTAACCTGTACAAGTGTCACCTGAGAACTGCCATCTGATGTGAGGTATAATATCATCTGGGAGTTCTCGGCAAGTCCGTCCAGTGTACCCAGTCTCCACTGACACCCGTATACCATCTCTGATGTCAAACACCAATGGATATGGGATTATCCATCGCCCATCTCATGGGTCGAGAAGCATATATGCTAGTCTACTCTGGTATATCGATGCCCTGTCTCGATACACCCACGACTAGGGACCTTGAAGGATGTACTTATGGACTACCATGTCCCCACTAGTATGATCTGCATCATAGTCCAGGTAGTCAAGTACACATCCTAAGGGCTTTACCAACATGTAACTATAAGACAGTTTAAAGAGACTAGTGTACATGTTAAGATAAAGAGTAACCAGATAGCATACTATCATGTCGAGCAAGAAATTCATCTCTATATATGTCCAAGCATCCAATATAATATACATCATCTGTACAATACTGGCCTCTAGGGCATACATACAACTAACAATCTCCCACTTGCACTAGGGCCAGCTGCTGTAGTATCGCATACCGAGCATCCCGAAGAGTCTCTCAAACTGTATCTGGGGAATGGCCTTCGTGAGTGGATCCGCCGTGTTGTTCTTCATGTCAACCCTCCTGACCTCGATCTCCCGGCGATCAACTATCTCCCGGATCAGGTGATACCGCCTCAGAATATGCCTGGATCGCTGATGGGACCTGGGTTCCTTGGCCAAAGCCACCGCTCCATTGTTATCGCAATACAAAGGTATTGGACGCTCAATGGATGGAACCACTCCAAGTTCAGTAATGAACTTCTTGATCCAGACAGCCACTTTGGCAGCATCATTGGCAGCGATGTATTCAGCCTCCATCGTCGAGTCTGCCACGGTTTTCTGCTTGTAACTCTTCCAGCTAACCGCCCCTCCGTAAAGGGTAAAGACAAAGCCCGACTGCGACTTAGAGTCGTCCTTATCACTCTGGAAGTTCGAATCGGTAAAGGACTCCACTTGGAGCTCTCCGTTACCATACACCAAGAACATATCTCTAGTCCTTCGCAAGTACTTGAGAATGCTCTTCACAGCTGTCCAGTGACTCTCTCTAGGATCAGCTTGATACCTGCTCACTACACTTAGTGAGTATGCTACATCGGGTCTGGTACATAGCATCGCATACATGATAGAGCCTACTGCCGAAGCTTAGGGTATCCCTTGCATGCGAGCTCTCTCCAAATCAGTCTTGGGAGACATCTCTTTGGAGAGAGTGACTCCAGAGATCATGGGCAAGTTCCCACGCTTGGACTCTTCCATACTAAATCTCTTTAGTATGGTGTCAATGTACCTGGATTGAGACAATCCCAAAATCCGTTTGGATCTATCTCTATAGATCCTAATTCCCAATATGCAGGAGGCATCACCAAGATCTTTCCTTGAGAATCTTTGTGATAAGAAGAGCTTGACCGCTTGCAGCATAGGAATATCATTTCCTATCAAGAGTATGTCGTCCACGTACAATACGAGGAAGACAACCTTACTCTCTGCCACCTTCTTGTAGATACAAGGTTCATCTAGATTTTTGACGAAATCAAACTCTTTGATAACGACATCAAAGCAGATGTTCCAACTCCGTGATGCTTGCTTTAATCCATAAATGGATTTAAGCAGCTTGCACACCTTCCCGCTGCTCCCACTGTCTACGAAGCCCTCTGGCTGAGTCATGTACACGCACTCTTCTAAATCACCATTTAGAAAGGCGGTCTTAACATCAATTTGCCAGATTTCGTAGTCATGAAAGGCAGCAATGGCAAGCATGATCCGGATGGATTTAAGCATAGCCACTGTAGAAAAGGTTTCGTCATAGTCCACACCTGGTCTTTGACGAAAACCCTTTGCTACAAGTCTAGCTTTGAAAGTCTCCACTTTCCCATCTACAGCAAGTTTCTTCTTGAAGATCCACTTGCTCCCAATGGGTTTTACCCTTTCAGGAGCAACTTCCAAAGTCCATACTTTGTTGGTGTACATAGATTCCATCTCGGACCGCATAGCATCCAGCCATTTCACTGAGTCCCTACTCGTGATGGCCTGCTCGAAGCTAGTTGGGTCATCATCCTCCATGATGCAATCCTCGCTCCCTCCATCCATGAGAAAACCGTAGTATCTCTCAGGTTGGCGAGGAACCCTACTAGATCGGCGGAGTGGCTGGGGTTCATCGGGAACTACGGAATCCTCTGGTTTAACCAAATCTTCTGTTGTAGTCTGTGTCGCTGGAACCTCTTCCAGTTCTACCTCAATGCCACTTATCTGTTTCATAAGAAAACTTTTTTCTAAGAAAGTGGCATGTCGAGAAACAAACACCTTTTGTTCCTCGGGGTGGTAGAAGATATACCCTTGTGAATTTTTGGGATATCCTACAAACTTACATAAGACAGATCTTGCCTCGAGTTTGTCCGGATTTTGTCTTTTGACATAGGCTGGACAACCCCATATTTTAATATAATTAAGATGTGGTCTCTTCTATTTCCATATCTCATATGGAGTGGTAGGCACTGATTTGGTAGGAACTCTATTCAATAGGTCCATGGCTGTCTCAAGCGCATATCCCCAGAAGGAAATAGGTAACTCAGCTGTACTCATCATTGAGCGCACCATATCTAAAAGGGTGCGGTTTCTCCGTTAAGATACACCATTGTGCTGTGGTGTATATGGAGGAGTCAGCTGAGAGAGAATCCCATTCTCTTTTAGGAAGTCCAGGAATTCATTGCTCAAGTATTCCCCTCCTCGATCAGATCGTAGGATTTTAATACTTTTTCCGGTTTGGTTCTCGACTTCTTGTTTATATTCTCTAAATTTCTCAAAAGCTTCTGATTTGTGTTTCATCAGGAACACATATCCGAATCTAGAGAGGTCGTCAGTGAATGTAATGAAGTACGAAGAACCATCCCTGGCATGTGTAGACATGGGACCGCATACATCACTATGTATCAGTCCCAAGAGTTCGGTAACTCTTTCTCCGTGTCCCATAAACGGAGCTTTGGTCATCTTGCCTTTGAGACATGACTGGCATGTGTCATAGGATGAAAATTCAAACGGATTTAAATATCCATCCTTATGCAACTTAGCCAGTCGTGTCGCATTGATGTGACCCAGTCTACAATGCCACAAGAAGGATTCGTTCAGTTCAGAACTCTTCCTCTTGTGTGTGTTTGTTATGCTCAGAACCGTTGATTGGTTTAGAACATAAATGCCATTGCACAACGTGCCTGATCCAACCAACTTTTGGTTACGGAAAATGTTCATAACATTATCCTGTAATACAAAATTATATCCCTCTTTACTCAATAAAGAAACCGATATAATGTTGCATATCAGGTTCGGCATGTAATAGCATTCGTTCAGAACCAATGTATTACCAGTTGGTAATGCAAGGTGATATTCCCCGACAGTCTTAGCTGCAACAATTGCACCATTTCCAACTCTAATGTCTTTATCACCTTCTCCAAGTTCTCTACCTTTTCTAAGCCCATGTAACTGATTAGATATATGGGATCCTGACCCAGTATCTAATACCCAGGACGTGGAGCAAATGGAGAAACAGTTCTCTGTAACGAACACACCCGAAGAAAATGCATCAACATGTACTTTCTTCATTCGGGTGGCATGGGAATCCTGGTATTCCCCTATTTCCTGTTCATTCCTATAACTCTTATAAGAAGGAACGGAACCAACGTTCCCCAGCACAGTATAACATGCGGGTTCGGTCAATACATCCATATTATTATCTTGATTAGGGCATGAAATGGTCGCTACCTGGAGAGAGAGAGAAGAAAACACTTTAGCGTAAGCTCGTGCAAGATCAGATTGGTTATTATCTTATCTAATCAGGATGGCTCCCACTGCTTTTTATCAAATCTTCCTTCAAACCCTAAAAGGAAAGACTAGCCGGGATTAATTACACACTACAAGTTCGCCAATCTTTCAGCCAGGCCAGTGTCGGTACTTTGAGGGAGGTCCCCCGTGCTTTCGCACGAACCTAATTAATGTAAACCTCGTTTTCCCAGAGGCGTAACCTCGTTAACACCTACTTGATCGGCTAATTGTAATGTGTAAAACTCTCCCAGGAGTAACTCTTACTCGCAGTGGGTATCGGGACCCAACTATCTCATAGAAGGTATGCAATCTCATTGCAAATTTCAACACTTGAAATTCCCGATAATATTTTGCCCCTAGCGTGCTATGACCTTGACGCATGCCAAACAACCCATAGTCCGCTAGTCAAGTTCAACCCGTACATTTCTTGATTGAATTAAACCCACCCGCACGACCCTTGACGCATGCCAAACAACGCCGTGCGAATACCCTAATCCAATCGTATCGTATGCTAGCAGATAAGCACTAGTTAGCTACCGTACACTACGCCTTGACGCATGCCAAACAACCGCAGCACGAATACTAACTAGTACTTATCTGAAATGACGGAGGGCTACGACAGGTTTTTCTGAAAACCTATTGCGTAATGAACTTGATATCGTTGTAGAATCAAATGAAGTTTTGAAATGGAGTGATTTTGAGGCTTTTCTAGTTTTGCTAAAGGAGTCACTCCCGGTGAAGGGATCTCGATCCTTTCCTCGTCGAATGAGGTGCGGGATATATCATATATATCACTGTACAAAGCAAAAACTCTTAAAAGCAATCAAAACCAAACCGAGTGTGTAGCATCTGCCAGTTACTGCTAAAGGAGTCACTCCCGGTGAAGGGATCTCGGTCCTTTCCTCATAGAATAAGGTGCAGGGTATATCATATATACCGCTATGCAAAGCAAGAACTGTAGCTACCTGTTTTATTTTAAAATTCGATTCCACAACATCTTAGGTTTCTTATCTTTCATTAATCACATTAATGAAGTCCCATCATTTAAATACCTAAACATCACAGATAGATATGACGTACACTTATGCCATCCGCATTCGCCTCGATGTCCCCTCGTGCACCGTTAGGTTAGGTAACTAACGACAGAGCAGGGCAGGGCTAGCGCGGGTGTAAAACATAAGTAACGTCTATATAATATATCATATATACTATATATAGTATCTATCACAGAACATCACATGATCACATCACAGATATCGCAGCAGAAGAAACATATGAAATATTGGATATATTAGGACGTCCGTGTTTTCAATACGAGCCAGTATAAAACACGGATTCCACGGTCGTGATGAATAGCCAATCCCACACCCTTAGACCCCTACGAGAGCGGCAAGCAACCTTGCCAATTCTAGGGTTAGGAGACCCGGACTCGACTCCTCGAGTTGGTCTCCCACTGGACCCCAGAACCCGGTTACTTGTGCTCCCCTCCTTGGGTCTATCCTAATGCGGAAAAGTAAATAATATACAAAAGGTGACAACTTCCGCTACCTGGAAGTGCCCCAAATAAAAGAATATTACATACAAGTTTTTACATGAATGAAAATGAAAAACACTCATCTCACATAAAAACCCCCGGCTATTCGAACACGACGATCCAATATAACATATCCAGCAACACATAACATCACATGTCATCAACGTAAGTAAGTATGCATATCCCAATTGTCGTTGACGTATAGCAACGAAACCGGCGATATGAACATACTACACTTACGGTCACAGAAAAGAAATTGTAAAACTACAACAGTTGGAATCCGCAACCTCTTTAGACATAACATGCCTAATCAAATGAAATACTTAGACATCACATGCCTAACAGTTATAAACCCCGCATTTTAGTCTCATTATCGAAAACTCTTTTCAATATCAAGTGAAACTAAACCGCTAGATTTATAACATTCATTCAGTTATCTCATAACTGTTTGTGAATTCCAATTATTGTATCACATTCCAGATAAACAGAAAATGTTAAATTTTTCGATCGAACAGTCGAATACCCAAGTTTTCCCGATACAGCTCAACACATAAAATAAGTCTAACAACATTCAGTTCGTACCTCAGTACCAACGGTCCAGCCGTCGAAGGGTCAAGCCAACGCCTCACATGTGGCACGCCGTACTCCCCCAAACCCGAAGGTTCAAAGGGCAGTTCAAGACGGTCACATAATCGAGTTAAGGTTTGTTGTCTTCTAGAGGGTCCATCGCGTTACTTGCACTACTTAGAACGTCGTTAAACTACGGAAAAATCCAACACTTGGAAATTTCCCGACAGGGGAAAAATTGGGTATTTATATCCGGTCGAACTTTTTAACATATTCAAAAAATTATCCGGAAATACACAAAAACGAAATTTGATACCCCGATCGAAACACCGAATCCCCAAAGCAACCCCACAAAATTCAACTCTTGATTAATTATTAAAAATACCCAGGAAAATCACCACTGGAAACTAAGAATTACTGTGTAAAATTCTTTAAATATTGAGGCCGTACGACCGCGGATCCGCCGTATGAGCCATGCTCATGCCGCGGATCCGCGCCGGCTTAGTGGAATTACGCTCACGAATTTCACAGTAAACCTTAGAATTTCCTGCTGATTTTTCTGCATATTTTTAATATCGAAAAACTCCAGATTTTGGAAAAAGTCCAGAGAGCATGTTTGGTTTAGGGTTTCGGGTTCGTTCGGGCTTCAAATTGCGTCTACAATTCTCCTAAGGCTCTAGCTAGGCTCTGATACCACTGTAGGGTTCCTAGGCGCACTATAGAGGTCTCACAAGGCATCGAACATGCCAATATAAAATTTTATGTGTGCCGAGAAACCCTAATACGGATCGTCGGCTAGATTTCTAGGCGAAACGGTAAACTAGTTAAATACTTAACTAAAAGTTAGATGCTACAACCTTTGTAGATCCTGTTCCCCACTTCCTTAGCTCCACGTGGGTGTGCTCTCGCTGTCCATCATGAATCCTAGACTCATTCGTCGGCTTCATCGGAAAAACGGGCGAGCAAGGTCGTCGACTTCGTGTCAAAGACGATCTACGTCGAGGTTGCACAAGTTCAAGCTCCGACTTCACCAAGTTGTGAAACTTGTGAAGAAAACACCCAAAACCACTTGGAAAGAGGTAGAGGATGAAGAAATAGGAGGTGGGTTCACTTTAGATTTGGATTTCTCACTCTAGAAATGAAGTTGCCATTGATGGCATCAAGCTTTTCTCTTGAAGATGAAGATGAAGAAGCAAATAGAATATGATGAGTATTGTTTTAAATGAAAAGAAAAATACATACTTATCATAATCTAACAAGGGTTAAGTGTAGAGAATAAACCATGGTAAGTTGATGGGTTAGGGTTAAGCATGAAGACAAAATGGTCTCTTTGGTCAAAGCTTCATGAAGCTTCAACAAGCTTCATGACAAAAACAAACCATTTCATTTTCATTTATCCAATAAAATAAATAAAGAAATGAATAAATAAATGATAAAGCAAAACCCTAATTATCATTTAACCATGGTTTAATTCTTCACACTTAACCAAATGATCAAGTATCATCTAAACATGATACATATATATGCACAAAAGTATATCACATATACAACTTGCATATCAAGTGAGAAAATCCGTATAAAGTGAACCAATACTAGTTAATGCAAAGTAATATATCAAATATATAATTATACATTAAATCGTTAAATCAACACTTGATTTAACGATCCGGTCATATCGCATATAACCGACTAGTATCCAATGTATCGGCTTATCGAATCAATGATTCGATAACTAGGTCATATCGAATATAACCAATCGAAACATTTATCGCGAGAATGAAATGCGGTATCACATACACGCATTATTCTCGGTCCAGCACATATCTCATATGCGCTCCTATTTCGTTTCGCTTGAGCCAGGAAACCTCTGTGTAGGACTCTAAAGACTCGTCAATACGCCGGTAGCAGATGATGATCATATCAAGCACCCACAAGCCGCAAGCGGTCTGCTAAACGTAACGGCCATCCGGGTATTGAGCGATCAGAAGATCGACGAGCTAGCCCGCTCACACTCCTGTGAATCCAACCAGTAACACTTACCGTACAGTCCGGTCTGTTCGTCTGATACGTCGCATATCAAGTCTAGGGGTGGTAAACGTCAGACCCCAATAACCGATAAGTCGTGCCGATGTGAGGCTCATAACGGGTCGAGAAACTACTGGTAACACTTACCAGCAAATCTCTGATCAGCCCTGGCCAGGGACTTCCCTGTTACGGCCAATCGAGCACAGCGCAACATCAACCCCCAATACCGGGAGAGACGAAACCCCTCCTATCGCTCATTGCCTCCATGTGACTCGGGACTGTACCCAAAGACCACCGTTTTGCACGCCCTCATGGATGTGGTAAGGTGGAGATCAAAGCACAGTGGGAATCACACAAGGCTCTATGACGATCTCGGGTCTACAGACTAACCTGTACAAGTGTCACCTTAGAACTGCCATCTGACGTGAGGTATAATACCATCTGGGAGTTCTCGGCGAGTCCGTCCAGTGTACCCAGTCTCCACTGAGCACCCGTATACCATCTCTGATGTCAAACACCAATGGATATGGGATCATCCATCGCCCATCTCATGGGTCGAGAAGCATATACGCTAGTCTACTCTGGTATATCGATGCCCTGTCTCGATACACCCACGACTAGGGACCTTGAAGGATGTACTTATGGACTACCATGTCCCCACTAGTATGATCTGCATCATAGTCCAGGTAGTCAAGTACACATCCTAAGGGCTTTACCAACATGTAACTATAAGACAGTTTAAAGAGACTAGTGTACATGTTAAGATAAAGAGTAACCAGATAGCATACTATCATGTCGAGCAAGAAATTCATCTCTATATATGTCCAAGCATCCAATATAATATACATCATCTGTACAATACTGGCCTCTAGGGCATACATACAACTAACATGGCGTTGCCACATGTGAGGCGTTGGCTTGACCCTTCTACAGCTGGACCGTTGGTACTGTGGCATGAAATGGATGTTTTTAAACTTATTTCAAGTGTTGAGAACTATTTGGGAAATCTTGGGTGTTTGATCATTCGATCGGAAAGTTTAACATTGTCTATTTATCTGGAATATGATACAATATTTGGAATCCACATATAGTTATGAGATAACTAATTTGAATGTTATAAATCTAGCACTTTAGTCTTATTTGATCGGTTGCCATCGAATTTTGATGTGATCAAAAGTCCGTCGCAATCACGTAGCGTACGCGGATAGTCGCTGGGTAAACTTAATAGATAGCCACGCCCCATAACCCCGACCAAGTGACTGTAGGAGAACCCCATCGCCGAAAGCATCCGTTCGGGTGCTCGCGGCAGTGGTGGTCCGCCTTAGTGCACTTCGTCGACGGCATCTGGGGTGCGGCCGTCTACTAAAGTTTGCGACGAGCATTCGATCAGTATGTCGGGAATCTTGTTGAATTGCTCGACTTGATATTGAAAAGAGTTTTCGATAATAAGACTAAAATTCGGGGTTTATAATTGTTAGGCATGCGATGTCTAAGGAGGTTGCGGATTTCAACTGTTGTAGTTTTACGTTTTCTTTTCTGCGACCGTAAGTGTAATATGTGGAGTATCACCGGTTTCGTTGCTATACATCAAAGACAATTGGGATACGCATATTTACTTACGTTGATGACATGTGATGTTATGTGTTGCTGGATATGTTATATTGGATCGTCGTGTTTGAATATCCGGGGTATTTTATGTGAAATGAGAGTTTTTCTTTTTCATTCTTGTAAAATTCATTGTATGTAATATTCTTTTATTGGGGAACTTCCGGGATGAGGATGACGTCACCATTGTGTATTATTTACTTTTCCACATTAGGATAGACCCAAGGAGGGGAGCATAAGTAACCGGGTTCTAGGGTCCAGTGGGAGACCATCTCGAGGAGTCGAGTCCGGGTCTCCTAACTCTAGAATTGGTAGGGTTGCTTGCCGCTCTCGTAGTGGTCTAGGGGTGTGGGATTGGCTATTCATCACGACCGTGGAATCCGTGTTTTATATAGGCTCAAAATAAAACCCGGACGTGCTAGTATATCCAATATTTCATATGATATTTTCTGCTGCGTTATCTGTGATGTGATCATGTGATATGTTCAGATAGATACTGTATATAGTATATATGATATATTATATAAACGTTGCTTATGTTTTACACCCGCGCTAGCCCTGCCCCGTTCTGCCGTTAGTTACCTAAACTAACGGTGCAGACTGGACATCAAGGCGAATGCGGATGGCATAAGTGTACGTTGTATTTATCTGTGATGTTTAGATGGACTTAAATGATGGGACATTCATTAATGAGATTAATGAAAGAAAATAAACCTAAAAAATGTTGTGGAATCGAATTTCAAAAATTAGGTAGCTCTAGTTGTTGCTTTGCATAGCGGTGTTCCTTGTAGAACATCCAGCACCTTATTCGATAAGGAAAGAGCCGAGATCCCTTCCCCGGGAGTGACCTCTTTAGAAATAACTAGCAGATGCTACAACGTTAGGTTTGTCTTTTGATTGTTTTTCTAGTTTTTGCTTTTCATAGTGGTATTGTGAATATCCTGCACCTCATTCGACGAGGAAAGAGCCAAGATCCCTTCACCGGGAGTGACCTCTTTAGAGAAACTAGCAGAAGCCTCAAAAACCCTCTATTTAAAACCATTTGATTCTGCAACGAGATCAAGTTCAAAACGTTAAAGGTTTTCTTAAAAACCATCTGCAACCCTCCGTCATTTTATGAAGTAGAGTACTTAGTATTCGTGCTGCGTTTGTCGACCATAGCTGAGGCGTAGTGTACGGTAGCTAAGTGATGTCTTCCTACACAGCATATGATGCGATTAATTAGGACAGTCATGTGACTTTGTTGACCTTAGCCAAGGGTCATGTGGGTGGGTCTAATTAATCACGAAATGACGGGTAGATCTTGACTAGTGCTTATGATTTGTTGACCATAACCAAGGTCATAGGTGCTAGGGGTAAAAACCATTATCGGGAGTTTCAAGTGTTGAAATTTGCAATGAGATTGCATACCTACTATATGATAGTTGGATCCTGATACCCACTGCGAGTAATTGTTACTCCAGGGAGAGTTTTGCACTTTACAATTAGCCGATCAAGTATGTGTCTAGAAAGGTGTCAACGGGGTTACGCCCCTGGGAAAACGAGGTTTATTTTAATTAGGATCGTGCGAAAGCACGGGGAACCTCCCTCAAAGTACCGGCACTGGCCTGGCTGAAAGATTGGCGATCTTGTAGAATGTAATTAATCCGGGCTAGTCTTTCCTTTTAAGGTTTGAAGGAAGATTTGATAAAAACAGTGGAAGCCATCCTGATTAGATAAAATAAATAACCAATCTAATCTTGCAAGAGCGCACGCAGAGTGTTTACTTCTCTCTCTCTCTCTAGGTAGCGACCATGTCACGCCTTAATCAAAATAATGATATAGATGTATTAAACGAACCCGCTTGTTATACTGAGCTGGAGAACGTTGGTCCCGCTCCAACTTATAATTGTTATATGACCGAGCAGGAATTAGGGGAATACCAGGATTCCCATGCCGCCCATACGAAGAAAGTGCATGTTGATGCATCTTCTTCAGGTGTGTTCGTTACAAAGAACTGTTTCTCAGTATCCTCTACGTCCAGGGTATTTGATACCGGATAAGGATCCCAAATATGTAATCTGTTACATGGGCTACAGAAAGGTAGAGAACCGAGAATGGGTGATAAATTTCAAGAGTTGGAAACAGTGCAATTGTTGCAGCCAAAGTGTTGGCAGTTATCACCCTGTATTACCAGAATACACTGATTATGAACGAATGTTATTAGATACCGAACCTGATATACAACATCATATCAGTCTTTTTATTTACTAAAGAAGGATATAATTTTGTATTGTTGGATAATGTTTTGCACATTTCCTATATCAAGAGTTGATCGGTTCAGGCACGTTATCTAAATGCATATACATTCTAAATCAGATCACAGTTCTTAACTTGCAGAACACACACAAGAGGAAGAGTTCAGAAATGAACGATTCCTTCTTGAGGTATTGTAGACTAGGTCATATCAATGTGACCCGACTAACTGAAGTTACATATTAGATGCATATTTAAATCAGTTTGAATTTACATCTTGTGAAACTTGCCAGTCATGTCGCAAAGATAAGATGACCATAGCTCTGTTTACTCGAAACAGAGAAAAAGTTAGTGAACACTTGGGACTGATACATAGTGATGTATGAAGGTCCCCAGTCTACATATGCCAGGACTGGTTCTTTGTACTTCCTTACATTCACTGATGATCTCTCAAGATTCGGACACAGGTTCCTGTTGAAACACATGTCTGAAGATTTTAAGAAATTCAAAAAATATAAGTCAGAAGTAGAGAACCAATACAGGTATAAGTATTATGTCCTATGATGAGATCAGGGAGGAGAATACATGTGCATGGAATTCGTGGACTATTCTAAAAGAGAATGAGATTCTCTCTCGGTGTTACGCCTCTGAATACACCACCGCACAACGGTGTATCGGGGCGGAGCAATTGCACCCTATGAGATATGGTGCGCTCTATGTTGAGTAATACTGAGTTACCTATTTCCTTTTGGGGGTTGTGCACTTGAGAAGCTGCATACCTATTGAATTGGATTCCAATCAAATCAGTGCCAACCACTCCATATGAGATATGGTATGGGAAGAGCCTATCTCTTAAGTAAGTTAAGATTTGGGATTGTCCGGCCTATGTCAAAAGCAAAATCCGGACAAGATCGAGGCAAGGTCAGTTCTGTAGATCTGGAAGGAGTTCCAGCACTACAAACTACAGCTGATGGTTTGACAGAACCAAAGGATTCAATAGTTCCCGACGAACCTCAGCCTCTCCGCCGATCTGGTAGGGTTCCTCATCCTCCTAAGAGTTACTTCGGTTTCTCGATGACAGTGGGAGCGAGGAATGCATCATGAGATGATGACCCAACAAGTTTCGAGCAGGCCATCGAGAGTAGGGACTCTGTAAGAATGGCTGGATGCTTAGCGATCTGAGATGGATTCCATGTACACCAACAAAGTATGGACTATGGATGCTATATCTGAAGGGTTGAATCCCCATCAGAAGCAAGTATATCTTGAGAAGATTACTTGGTATAGATGGAAAAGTTGAGACTTTCAAAGCTAGACTTGTTAATGGTTTTCGTCATCGACCAGGCGCGGATAATGATGAAACCTTTTCGAGTGGCTATGCTTAAGACCATCCGGATCCTAGTTAACATTGCTACATACCTTGACTACGATATCTGGTGGTTGGGTGTCATGATTATTTTTCTAAATACTGATTTAGAAGAGAATGTCTATAAGTACACAGCCAGAGGGCTTCGTAAACAGTGGGAGCAGCGGAAACGTGTGCAAGTTGATTTTCAGAATAAAGCAGGCATCGCGGAGTTGGAACATCTATTTTGATGTGGTAGTCAAAGACTTTGACTTCATGAAAATAGTAGATGAACCTTGTACATAGAAAAAAGTAGTTGAAAGTAAGGTGGTCATCCTCGTATTGTACGTGGACAACATACTCTTGATAGGAAAAGAGTTTCCTTTGCTACGCATGGTCAATCTTCTCTTATCACAAAGATTCTCCAAATAAGATAAAGGTGATACCTCCTAAATCCTGGGTTTTAGATCTATGAGATAGATCTAAATGGATATTAGGATTCTTACTAGGTGTAGTGAGATGGTATCAATCGACCCTGGGGAGAATCACTGGACAGCTTCCAGGGTGGTAAGGTTGACTGAATGTCAGTCACAGGCATTGTCTTTACCCTCAGTGGAGGGACGGTATGTTGGAAGAGTTCCAGGCTAGTACCGTGGCAAACTAGACGATAAAGGATGGTGACATCGCTATCAAAGATACTACCAAAGAGGAAGTTTGGGTGTATATTGGTTCATGAGATGAACTAGGTTCCTACCATTGTGTGACAATGGAAGTGTGGCTTTGGCCCAGGAACTCCGGTCCCATCAGTGACCCAGACATATTCTGAGGCAGCATCACCTGATTATGGAGATAGCTAATCTCCAGGGTGATCGAGGTTAGGAGAGTAGACTCAGAGGACAACACGGCGGATCCACTCACAAAGGCTTTTTCCCAGAGAGAGACTTTTATAGGATGGTTGAGTATGAGATACTGCAACTACTACTATAGATGGCCCTAGTGCAAGTGGGAGATTGTTAGTTATATGTATGCCCTAGAGGCCATTGCTGTACATGGGATGTATATTGCAGTGGATGCAGGGACATATATAGGTAGGACTTTCTTGCTCGACATGATAGTACGCTATCTGGTTGCTCTTTATCTTAACATGTATACTTACTGTCTCTCTGTTACATGTTGATAAAGCCCTTAGGATGTGTACTCGACTTGTAGGACCATGATGTAGATCATACTAGTGGGGCCTGGGTAGTCCATGAGTACATCCTTCAATGTTCCTAGTCGTAGGAATATCGAGACGAGGCATCGATATTCCAGAGTAGACTAGCGTATATCTTCTCGACCCATGTGATGGGCGATGGATGATCCCATATCCATCGGTGTTTGACATCAGAGATGGTATGCAGGTGCTCAGTGATGACTGTGTACACTGAACGGACTCGCCGAGAACTCCCAGATGGTATTATACCTCACGTCAGATGGCAGTTCTATGGTGACACTGGTACAACTTAGTCTGTTGACCCAGGATCGTCATAGAGTCTTGTGTGTCTCCCACTGTGCTTTGATTTCCACCCTACCACGACTCTACTGAGTCGTGCAAACAGGTGGTTTTTAGGTACAGTCCCAATTTACAAGGAGGCAATGAGCGATAGGAGCGGATTCATCTCTCCCGGTATTGGGGGTTGTTGTTGCGCTATGCTCGACTGGCCATGACTGGAAATCCCTGGCCAGGGTTGCACTGATTTACTGGTAAGTGTTATCATAGTTTCATGCTTGTTATGGACCTTACATCGGCATGACTTATCAAGCTACTAGGGTCTGACGTTTACCACCCTTAGGCGAGATATGCGACATATCAGACGAACAGACCAGACTGTGCTGTCACGACCCGCAGGGTACGGAACGTGACTGACACTTAAGTTTACGAAACGTCTCAAGACGTCCGTAAAATAAGTAAGCCAAAGCCCAGAAATCAAAACTAAATAAGCAAAAGAGTGAAGAAAACCCAATCAATTGAAAGCGAGTTTATCGAATAAGTCATATAAAACCTTTTTAAAAACAATATCAATTTTTCCGAAAATTTCGGCAGAGTCTCCTTTGTAAATACTGGCCCCCAAAATAGGTACAACAAGAATATATATAAATCCAACAAATATGGCATCCCCAAGCGGGAGCTAGCTCTTCGCCACAAGGCGGTCACAAATCCCACGCAATATAAAACAACAACATGCAAAATAATCATAAAGAAGCATGAGAAAAATAGCACGTCGACTCAAGTGAGCTCGACCCCAAAATACAGCAAAAAGTCCACAAATCTCACAGTCTCATCTCTAGGTCAATATACAACAATACTGGTAGATACAGTAGATGGAGTACACTAGATACAAAGAATATACAAGGTGGTGCAAAAATAATAATATAACCCACCTAAGAGCAAAATCTCGAGTCCAGGCAAAAGAGGCAAAAGAAGCAAGTGCACCCACCGCTACTGTACTGACGGAGCGGACCTGCAAAAGGCTGTGGCACAACGGGGGTGAGTTGCCAACTCGTGAGTAATAAATAACATCTACACAGGCTATCGAATGCATGCACACAAGTATCCTAGCATCTAAAATACAGGTAAGGCAAGACAAAAAAGCAGGTATGTATGCAATATGAATAAACTAGCAGGTATGAATGCCATGCGAATCAACTCATGATCTGAATGTGTAAGTATAAGAATCATGTTTTTCCTTTAGGAATCTCTTTTGAAATACCAGAACAATACCAATAGAATCAACAAGAACCTGTGTCCAGCAACGACACCTCAAAACTATCACAAATCTCATATATCCATGTCATAGTATCTCTGGCCTCAGCCATCCGGCTGACCCATCTCAATATCAATATCTCATCATCTCGCGGCCACGGTCGGTATCCTCTGGATATCCACCGTCCCAAACAGTCACCGGTAGGTAATCCGCCCCCTGCCAGGCTCATCGTCAGCACCACGAGCTTCTTGCCCCGGGGTACCTTACCGGGCCCACCATGTACCCGAGATGGTTCATCCAACTCCTCGAAACGGGTCTCGAAAACCACAGCAAACTTATGGTGGACGACACTTACATCACTAGAAAACCACAATTTACATATTTTAAAAATATAATAAGCTTAGAAATTTTGCGGCTTTCCACCAAAATCCAGAAATATCACAAAATCTCAAGAAATCCTCATAAATGCATATCCAAATGATAATGAATGCATATGGTATCAATAATCAAGTTGCAATGTATGATTGATAGACTAGGCATGAACAAATAACATGATGAGGTACATGCATATGATTGGCAATCTTATGATTTCATTTTAAGGAATTAAAGGCAATAGCACAAGTTTAAGTATCAATTAGTAAAAGGTTTCAAATTATAGGTTATCTAGTGTGGTGGCATGGAAATTACCAGGGTGTGTGTGTAAGCATGAATAGTGCTCGTGCTGCATATAAAAACCCTGGCAATGGTGCAGGTGTCCTATAGAATAGTTTCGCATATGTATGTAAATATAAGGCATGGATGAAGCAATTAATCATACAAGTATTACACCCCTAAATACGAACATTACTAAGAATCTTTTTAAGCTATTAAAACTATCGGGCGGCTTACGCCATCCAACGATAGTCCCCCGTAGATGTCACATCTACTCACCGGAATACCTAGCTAGTCACGTCCAATCACCGCTTTCCCCTTTCGTGCTGCGTCTGACGTCTCCGCGACCGAACCTGGAATTTACATCAATACAAACATAAGGTTACATATCAAGAATGACGCAAATCCCAAACGAAAATACCATAGTTCACAAGCTAGGTACAACGTGCACGAGGTGCGCGGAACACACGCGAAAATCGCAAAAACTAACTAAAATCGTCGATTTGGTCGCCCGGCAAAGCTAAAACCCGATCACTCAAAAATACGCACTCACACATCCTAAATATCATAGGATATGCCAAAAATATCATCAAGATATCTCAATTAATTCATCACATAATTTTATCACAAAACTAGTAAGCACAAACATTCCAAAAAAAACGACGCAACATCGCCGTTATGCGATAAAGTGCTCACAATCCAACACAAACATCCAAACTGACCCACTAGATAGCCACTACACTAATTTTAAACCTTTTACAAAGCATCAAACCATAATTCCAACACAAACCCCTTTCTTGATTTTTGTAATTAGCAATTACAATGAAAATTTCACACAAGTTCAACTTAGATTAGCATAATATGAAGCCACTTAAGCAAAGTAACCTTATAGATTGGTTTAGTAAACAACTAGATAGCTAAATAGATTTAATTAATTAAATAATGGTTTCTAAAACCTTAGTTAACTCAAACCATTAACTTTAAAAAAAATCTAGAATGAAATTAGCACTAATATTAACACTAAAACAACTCCATTAAAGAATTCTAACCATAAGAACTTAACTTGGTGGAAATCATACCTCAAGATCTATGGATCTAGCAAGAACAAGAGGCCTCCAAAGATGGCTTCATAGCACCATGATCGAAGCAGGAGAGGCTAAGGAGAATGGGATGAAGGATGGTGTTTAATTTGTGAGGTTTAAATTGCAATTTTGGAGCAAACTTGATGAATTTTTGAAGAAGATGAAAAGAAAAATGATGAAAAGGGGAAGGGCTGCAGATTTCGGCCTGCACAAGGGAGAGGGGGATGGTGTGGGGTGTGGGAAAAGTCAAATTCAACCCATACCAATCACTAAAGACCCATACCCAAATAAAAGTCAAAATCCTTTAAAAAAACACCTCTTTTCTACACAAGAATAAAAGTCAAAGAGGCAAGGAATTTTTTTCTTGAGTTGCTGGAAATGGGCCGGCCTAGGGGTAAGGGAAGAGCGAGAGGGGTTTTACAAAAGAAATTTTATGCAAAAAGACCCCTTACAAGTCCAAAATTGCAAGTTTTAGCTTAAATTCCTTAAATTTCGTTTTCCATAATAAAAATTAGTTAAAACTTAAAATAAATTAATAAAATTTTATGTTACAACTAGATTTTAATTAACATGATTTTAAAGCTTAAATTTAGCCCATTTAAATTTGTATTTATCGCTAATTTAATGTATTTTCTTACCGGCTTAAAATAATATTAAAAAATTGAAAAATTAGGGGAAAATTTTAAACGACCAGAATTTCATAAGCAACTCATTTGCTACTAAAAACTAGCAATTACCTATCCAAATTAGGTATAATTAGTCCTAAACTGCAAAATAACAAAAAGACGGTTTACGGAAAAATACCGAATTTTCACCGATTTTCAGGAAAACACCAAAACGACTTTTCAAGGCGCTACAATCTTCCCCCCTTAAAGAAATTCGGTCCCCGAATTAAAAAAAATATAACTATGCGTACCTTCAAAGAGATGGGGATATTTCTTCCTCATCTCGCCCTCGGTCTCCCAGGTGACCTCCTTGCTGCTCGGGCCACGCCAAAGGACCTTGACGGTCGGTATAACTTTCGATCTCAACTTCTTCATCTGTCGATCCAGGATGGCCACCGGCTGCTCTGCAAAAGAAAGGTCGCGCTCTAGCGGGACTGTCGGGTGCTGAATCGCATGCGAAGGGTCGTGAAGGTACTTGCGGAGCATCGAAACATGGAAGACGGGATGAACATCGGGAAAGCCGGGTGGAAGGGCCAAACGATATGCAACTACGCCGACACGGTCGAGAATCTCGAAGGGACCCACAAATCTGGGACTAAGCTTTCCTTTCCGCCCAAATCGCATCACGCCTTTCATCGGAGAGACCCTCAGAAAAACATGATCGCCAACTGCGAACTCTAGTCTGCTACGGTGCCTGTCTGCATACGATTTCTGCCTGCTCTGAGCTACTCTCATCCGGTCTCGAATCAACTGTATCTTCGCTGTCAACTCCTCAACAAGCTGCGGCCCCAAAATACTGCTCTCGCTGAGCTCTGTCCAACAGACTGGCGATCGACATCTCCTCCCATACAATGCCTCGAAAGGTGCCATCTGAATAGTATCCTAGAAGCTGTTGTTGTAGGAGAACTCCACTAGAGGTAAATGACGATCCCAGCTACCGCCGAAGTCTAAAACGCACGCTCTGAGCATGTCCTCGAGAGTCTGAATGGTCCGCTCTGACTGTCCGTCGGCCTGCGAATGAAACGCTGTGCTGAAGCTCAAACGAGTGCCCAAAGCCTCCTGAAGTCTCTGCCAAAGTCGGTTGGTGAACTGGGTGCCTCGATCTGACACGATACAAGTCGGTACGCCATGCAACCGCACGATCTCGTCGATGTAAAGTTGGGCATACTGAGCGAAGCTGAAAGTCGTCTTCACTGGCAGGAAGTGAGCCACTTTCGTCAATCGATCTACGATCGCCCAGATGGAGTCATACCCTCGACTGGTCCTAGGTAGACCCACAACGAAATCCATCGAAATCTGCTCCCATTTCCACTCCGGAATGGGTAACGGCTGTAGCTCTCCTGCGGTCCTCCGGTGCTCGGCCTTGGCTTGCTGACAAGTCAGGCATCTCGATACAAACTCCGCAATGTCCCTCTTCATCCCGTCCCACCAGTAGGTCTCTCTCATATCATGGTACATCTTGGTGGAACCGGGGTGGACACTATACACTGATCGGTGTGCCTCCTCAAGAATGTCGTGCCGCAATCCATCAGCATCTGGTACGCACAGTCTGGATCCATAGCGTAAAATCCCCTGATCGTCAATCACGAATTCGGAAAATCTGCCCTGTCCCATCTGTGCCACGATCTCTAAGCAACGGTCGTCACTGCGCTGTGCCTTATATATACGGTCAAGCAACTCAGGGCGTGCACGAACATGCGCGAGCTGTCCCCCTGTCTGAGTGAACTCGAACTCAACTCGGCTGTCGCATAACATCTGCCAATCCGCTGACGACTGCCTCTGCACTGCGCACAAATAGGATAGACTACCCCCGGGCCTCCTGCTCAAAGCATCTGCCACCACATTCGCCTTGCCTGGGTGATAAAGGATCTCGCAGTCGTAGTCTTTCACCAACTCCATCCAACGACGCTGTCTGAGGTTCAGGTCTCGCTGCTGAAATATGTATTTTAAGCTCTTGTGGTCTGTGAATATTTGGCACGACTCGTCATATAGGTAATATCGCCAAATCTTCAGTGCAAAGACCACTGCAGCCATCTCCAAATCGTGAGTGGGGTAGTTCTGTTCATGCATCTTCAACTGCCGAGAAGCATAAGCGATCACCGGGCCATGCTGCATCAATAGCATCCTAACCCCACTCGCGAAGCATCACAGTAGACCACAAATCCACCTGATCCCGAAGGCAAAGATAATACCGGCGCTGTAGTCAAACAAGTCCGTATCTGCTGAAAACTGCGCTCGCACTCCTCTGTCAAAACGAAAGGAACTCCCTTCCGGGTCAAACCGGTCAAAGGTGCAACTATACGGGAGAAGTCCTGAACAAAATGCCTGTAGTAGCCCGCCTGGCCTAGAAAACTACGGATCTCAGTAACCGATGTAGGTCGGGGCCACTGCTGAACAGCCTCAATCTTCTTCGAGTCCACACATATGCCGTCTCTCGTAACCACGTGACCCAAGAATCCGACGCTGTCCAGCCAGAATGCACACTTGGAGAACTTTGCGAACAGCTGGTGCTCCCTCAGAGTCTTTAACGTAATCTGCAAGTGCTGCTCGTGCTCCTCTCTACTCCGGGAGTACACCAAGATATCATCGATAAACACGATGATGAACAAGTCATGATACGGCCTGAATGTACGGTTCATCAAATCCATGAATGCTGCTGGGGCGTTGGTGAGTCCGAACGACATCACCAAAAACTCATAGTGGCCGTAGCGCGTGCGGAAAGGTGTCCTCGGTATATCCTCCTATCGAACTCGCAGCTGATGGTATCCTGATCGCAAGTCGATCCTCGAAAAATACCCCGCCCCCTGATGCTGGTCAAACAAATCATCAATGCGTGGCAACGGATATCTGTTCCGAACGGTAACCTTGTTCAGCTGGCGGTAGTCGATACATAAGCGCAAACTTCCGTCCTTCTTCTTGACAAACAGGACCGGAGCAACCCACGGAGAAACACTATGTCGAATAACCCCCTTATCTAACAAATCCTGCAACTGATCCTTCAGCTCTCGAAGCTCTGCCGGGGCCATCCGAAAAGGCGGTATAGAAATAGGCCCCGAGCCGGGAATCAAATCAATGCAGAACTCAACATCGCGCTCAGGTGGTAGCCCAGGTAGCTCATCAGGGAAAACATCAGGGAACTCACAAACAACCGGGACCCGGTCCAACGGAACCTCTACAGCTCGAGTATCACAAATATACGCTAAGAATCCCTGACATCCATTCCGCAAGAGCTGACCAGCGCGAAGAGACGAAATCAAGCTGGGAAGGGTGACGCTGTGGTCTCCCTGAATAACAAGGACTGGCTCTCCCGGAAAGCTAAATATGACTGCCTTCTCACGGCAGTCCACCGAAGCATAACAAGTGGCTAGCCAATCCATGCCCAGAAGCACATCAAAGTCCAACATATCGAGGAGAATCAAATCAACCGATGAATCCCTCTCCCCGATACGAACGGAACACAATCGAAATACAAAACGAGCGACAAACGACTCGCCTACCGGAGTAACAACAACAAGCGGATGAACTAACGACGACGACTCACTGCCCAACATCGGTGAAAAGTGTGTAGAGACGTACGAATGTGTGGAACCTGGGCCGAATAATACCCGAGCGTCGAAAGAACATACGGATAAGGTACCTGTCACAACGGCATTGGATGCCTGCGCATCCTGCGGTGTCAAAGCAAATACTCGGGCCTGTCCTCCACCGATAGCGGGTTGACCTCGACCTCGGCCTCTGCCTCTTCGTCCTCTTTGAACAGGACCGCCGCGTCCACGGCCTCTATATGCACCTAACTGGCATGGAGCATCGCCTGTGGTAGGAAGTAGGGCTCTCTGAGGAGGGGGTGGTGATGGTGGTAGGGTCACATGCGGAACTGTCGCTGGTCCCTGTCGTCTCGCCGGACAGTCTCTGACAAGATGGTGCGGACTCCCGCACCCAAAACATCCTGGCGACGGCTGCTGTCCCTGGGTATATGAACCATATAACTGACCCCGTCCAAATCCCCTGCCGGGCCCATCCCTCGGAAAGAATCTGGCACGCTGCCTCTGAGACGACACCTCGGTGCGAATCCTCTTCGGCCCAGAAACGGCCGAAGTCTGTGATATGCGTGCCTCCATCCGTAATGCCGTATCCATAGCAGCTGAATAAGTGTCGTAGTGCTGGGCGCCAATGGCAAGATATAGCTGGGCATCTAGTCCCTGTACGAACCTCTTCACCATCTTCTCTTCGGTATCCACCAAATACGGAGCATATCAGGATAACTGTGTAAACTAGATGTCATACTCAGACACCGTCATCCCAGGTGTCTTGACTAAGGCCTCGAAGCTACGAGCTCTGGCGTCACGAACGCTTTCTGGGAGGAAAGGAGCTAGAAAGACCTCTGTAAACTCGGCCCAAGTCATAGGCGGTAGACCTGTAGCTCGACCTCTCAAGACTGACTCCCACCATGTCTGCGCGAGACCCTCTAGTCGGAAACTCGCAAGCTCTACCCATCGATCATCTGAACATCTCAGTGAAGGGCAGATCCTGACTAAACTGTCAAGGAACGTCTGTGGGTGCTCCGCTGCCTCGGTGCCGGTGAATACTGGAGGTCTTAGCCTCATGAAATCCTGTAGTGAAACCGGAATGGCCACGGTGGTAGTAGTAGGAGCAGGTATCTTAGTAGTCTGGGATGCAGTAGGTGCGTCATCCGTCCTCGGTGTACGACTGGCTGCAACTAGGGATCCTACCATCTGACGTAGCTCCTGCATACTCCCCATCTTCTGTCGCAACTCCTCCATACCAGTCTCAAGCCTATCCATACGGCCTGGGGAAGGTGGATCGGTCTGTCCCTGCGGCGTAGGCATACCACCCTGCTCAGTCCTAGTCTCGGACGAGCCAGCTCGAATCTCGTCTCGGGCGGAAGCCCTCTGTGCCCTCGTAGCTTTCGGCGGCATAGTGGCTGTTACAGGAAAACGGATAATAAGAACAGTGCAATAGGATCATAGGATACACGGAATTGAAGAAGGAATTTTCAAGCAAGTATATCCTAAAGTCACTTAGGCGGAGTACCGTATCGCAAGTATGCCGCGGACATACACACGCTACGTTACCCTACATAAGTTACTTACTCCATCTACCAAAGGTCATCCTACACTCAAAAAGGTACAACCGATCGCTCTGATACCAACTTTGTCACGACCCGCAGGGTACGGAACGTGACTGGCACTTAAGTTTACAAAACGTCTCAAGTCGTCCGTAAAATAAGTAAGCCAAAGCCCAGAAACCGTAACCAAATAAGCAAAAGAGTGAAGAAAACCCAATCAATTGAAAGCGAGTTTATCAAATAAGTCATATAAAACCTTTTTAAAAACAATATCAATTTTTCCGAAAATTTCGGCAGAGTCTCCTTTGTAAATACTGGCCCCCAAAATGGGTACAACAAGAATATATATAAATCCAACAAATATGGCATCCCCAAGCGGGAGCTAGCTCTTCGCCACAAGGCGGTCACAAATCCCATGCAATATAAAACAACAACATGCAAAATAATCATAAAGAAGCATGAGAAAAACAGCACGTCGACTCAAGTGAGCTCGACCCCAAAATACAGCAAAAAGTCCATAAATCTCACAGTCTCATCTCTAGGTCAATATACAACAATACTGGTAGATACAGTAGATGGAGTACACTAGATACAAAGAATATACAAGGTGGTGCAAAAATAATAATATAACCCACCTAAGAGCAAAACCTCGAGTCCAGGCAAAAGAAATAAGTGCACCCGCCGCTACTGTACTGACGGAGCGGACCTGCAAAAGGCTGTGGCACAACGGGGGTGAGTTGCCAACTCGTGAGTAATAAATAACATCTACACAGGCTATCGAATGCATGCACACAAGCATCCTAGCATCTAAAATACACGTAAGGCAGGACATAAAAGCAGGTATGTATGCAATATGAATATACTAGCAGGTATGAATGTAATGCGAATCAACTCATGATCTGAATGTGTAAGTATAAGAATCATGTTTTTACTTTAGGAATCTCTTTTGAAATACCAGCACAATACCAATAGAATCAACAAGAACCTGTGTCCAGCAACGACACCTCAAAACTATCACAAATCTCATATATCCATGTCATAGTATCTCTGGCCTCAGCCATCCGGCTGACCCATCTCAATATCAATATCTCATCATCTCCCGGCCACGGTCGGTATCCTCTGGATATCCGCCATCCCAAACAGTCACTGGTAGGTAATCCGCCCCCAGCCAGGCTCACCATCAGCACCACGAACTTCTTGCCCCGGGGTACCTTACCGGGCCCACCATGTACCCGAGACGGTTCATCCAACTCCTCGAAACGGGTCTCGAAAACCATAGCAAACTCATGGTGGACAACACTTACCTCACTAGAAAACCGCAATTTACATATTTTAAAAAAATAAAATAATAAGTTTAGAAATTTTGCGGCTTTCCCCCGAAATCCAGAAATATCACAAAATCTCAAGAAATCCTCATAAATGCATACGCCAATGATAATGAATGCATATGGTATCAATAATCAAGTTGCAATGTATGATTGCTAAACTAGGCATGAACAAATAACATGATGAGGTACATGCACATGATTGGCAATCTTATGATTTCATTTTAAAGAATTAAAGGCAATAGCACAAGTTTAAGTATCAATTAGTAAAAGGTTTCAAATTATAGGTTATCTAGTGTGGTGGCATGGCAATTACCAGGGTGTGTGTGTAAGCATGAATAGTGCTCGTGCTGCATATAAAAACACTGGCAATGGTGCAGGTGTCCTATAGAATGGTTTCGCATATGTATGTCAATATAAGGAATGGATGAAGCAATTAATCATACAAGTATTACACCCCTAATTACTAACATTACTAATAATATTTTTAAGCTACTAAAACTATCGGGAGGCTTGCGACATCCAACGATAGTCTCCCGTAGATGTCACATCTACTCACCGGAATCCCTAGCTAGTCACGTCCAATCACCGCTTTCCCCTTTCGTGCCGCGTCTGACGTCTCCGCGACCGAACCTGGAATTTACATCAATACAAACATAAGGTTACATATCAAGAACGACGCAAATCCCAAACGAAAATACCATAGTTCACAAGCTAGGTACAACGTGCACGAGGTGCGCGGAACACACGCGAAAATCGCAAAAACTAACTAAAATCGTCGATTTGGTCGCCCGGCAAAGCTAAAACTCGATCACTCAAAAATCCGCACTCACACATCCTAATTATCATAGGATATGCCAAAAATATCATCAAGATATCGCAATTAATTCATCACATAATTTTTTCACAAAACTAGTAAGCACAAACATTCCAAAAAAAACGACGCAACATCGCCGTTATGCGATAAAGTGCTCACAATCCAACACAAACATCCAAACTAACCCACTAGATAGCCACTACACTAATTTTAAACCTTTTACAAAGCATCAAACCATAATTCCAACACAAACCCCTTTCTTGATTTTTGTAATTAGCAATTACAATGAAAATTTCACACAAGTTCAACTTATATTAGCATAATATGAAGCCGCTTAAGCAAACTAACCTTATAGATTGGTTTAGTAAGCAACTAGATAGCTAAATAGATTTAATTAGCTAAATAATGGTTTCTAAAACCTTAGTTAACTCAAACCATTAACTTTAAAAAAAATCTAGAATGAAATTAGCACTAATATTAACACTAAAATAACTCCATTAAAGAATTCTAACCATAAGAACTTAACTTGGTGGAAATTATACCTCAAGATCTATGGATCTAGCAAGAACAAGAGGCCTCCAAAGATGGCTTCATAGCACCATGATCGAAGCAAGAGAGGCTAAGGAGAATGTGATGAAGGATGGGGTTTAATTTGTGAGGTTTAAATTGCAATTTTGGAGCAAACTTGAAGAATTTTTGAAGAAGATGAAAAGAAAAATGATGAAAAGGGGAGGGGCTGCAGATTTCGGCCTGCACAAGGGAGAGGGGGATGGTGTGGGGTGTGGGAAAAGTCAAATTCAGCCCATACCAATCACTAAAGACCCATACCCAAATAAAAGTCAAAATCCTTTAAAAAAACACCTCTTTTGTACACAAGAATAAAAGTCAAAGAGGCAAGGAATTTTTTTCTTGAGTTGCTGGAAATGGGCCGGCCTAGGGGTAAGGGAAGAGTGAGAGGAGTTTTACAAAAGAAATTTTATGCAAAAAGACCCTCTACAAGTCCAAAATTGCAAGTTTTAGCTTAAAATCCATAAATTTCGTTTTGCATAATAAAAATTAGTTAAAACATAAAATAAATTACTAAAATTTTATTTTACAACTAGATTTTAATTAACATGATTTTAAATCTTAAATTTAGCCCATTTAAATTTGTATTTATCGCTAATTTAATGTATTTTCTTATTGGCTTAAAATAATATTAAAAAATTGAAAAATTAGGGAAAATTTTTAAACGACCAGAATTTCATAAGTAACTCATTTGCTACTAAAAACTAGCAATTACCTATCCAAATTAGGTATAATTAGTCCTAAACTGCAAAATAACAAAAAAACGGTTTACGGAAAAATACCGAATTTTCACCGATTTTCAGGAAAACACCAAAACGACTTTTCAAGGCGCTACATGTGCGGTAAGTGTTACTGATTGGATTCGCAGGAGTGTGAGCAGGCTTGTTCGTTGATCTTCTGATCGCTCAATACCCGGGTGGCCGTTACGTTTAGCAGACCGCTTGCGGCTTGTGGGTGATTGATATGATCATCACCTACTGCCGGCGTATTGACGAGTCTTTAGAGTTCTACACAGAGCTTTCCTGGTTCAAGTGAAACGAAATAGGAGCGCATATGAGATATGTGCGGGACCGAGAATAATACCAGTATGTGATACTGTATTCTATTCTCGCGACTTGTATCATCAGTCGGTTATATGAGATATATCCGGGTTACCGAATCAAGTGTTGATTCGATATGTTGATACACTAGATATTAGTCGGTTATATGAGATATGACCGGATCATTAAATCAAATGTTGATTTAATGATTTAATGTATAATTATATATTTGATATATTACTTAATATTAACTAGTATTGGTTCACTTAAGATTGATTTTCTCACTTGATGTGCACAAGTTGTATATGTGATATATGTTTGTGCACAAGTTTGTATCATGATTGATGATACATGCAAACTTGGGTGTGTGTATGACTGACACCATATTTAAGAAAATGGTTTAGGTTTTTATTTATTTTGGTAAAACAAAATGGTGGTTTTCTTTGTCTTGGCTTCAAGCTTCTTGAAGCTTTTAAGCATCTTTGACAAAGTCCACTCATTTTATTTTGCATAAGAATTTCTTTAACCAAACCATTACCTCAAACTATGGTTTAGTCTCTACAAAGGTAAACTCACCCATGGTTGCATTATGATAGACTTCACTTGATTATTCTTTATACATAATTCATTTTATTCTTATTCTTTTCTTCTTCTTCTTCTTCTTCAAGAAGAAGAAAAAACCTTACTAGAAATTTTTCAAGTGAAGAATTAGAGTGAGAAATCCAAATCCAAAGTGAACCCATTTCCTATTTCATCATCCTCTACTACTTGCCATTTAGTTTAGGGTGTTCTCTTCACAATGTTCATGACCTAGTCAAGATGGAGCTTGAGTTTGAGTCTCCTCGACGTAGATCATCTTCGGCCTCGAAGTCAACGACCTAGACCGCTCATTTCTCCGAGGAAACTATCGCTAGAGTCCGCGATCACGATGATCGCAGCGAATGGACGTCAACACGGAGCTTTAGAAGTGAAGGACCGGATCTACAAAGGTTGTAATCCCTTTCACTTAGTGTTAAAGTGTTTAACATGCTAGTTTTCGCATAATCTCTAGTATACGATCTTGGTTAGGATTGTTCGGCACGTCTAATTTTTGAATCGGGCATGGTTGATGCCTTGTAAAACCTTGTGGCAGTGCCTAGCAACCCTACAAAACATTTGAACGTTGATACCCTACTATTCACAATTACACACGTCTTGAAACTCGGGATAGTAGAGGATACCTTGAAATGCTCTTGTCTAAAGGCTAAAGTATGAAGGAAATAATAAATGGAAAAAATGTTGAAGAAAAATGAACACTGGTTTTGTTATCGACAAGGCAGCAATAAAAAAATATAGCGAGGGTGCTTCATCACCTAGTGCCTTAGACCAACTAGTCTGGGAGTCACTGCTAAGCCTTAGGTGGTGCAAGACGAGGAAAAACACCGTATAAGCAAGCGCATGAGTAATCGGTCGGCTAGTACCTCAAGAAGTATTAACGGTCGCATGAAAGTGTGTGAGCAAATTCATCTAAATATTCATTAATTAAAAAGTGCTGAGGTTGATGGATAAGTGTATGATAGCTTGAATTGAATTCTCCGAGTGTAGGGTTATTCTTTACACACACGTAGGGTTATATGATCGATGTTTGGAAGAATGATAGGAATGAAGAATAAAGACGATGTTTTATTGAGCGATGATGTGATTTCTGACATCTTTTCATGACTATTAAGATATGGCTCATGACAATCGAAAAGCTAGCATAGTTGGAAACTCTAATTTTCAAAACTTTTCTTTTACAATTTTTATCGTTATATGTAACTTTCACGGTCTTCCTTTTATTATTGGATTTTGTGGGTGCAATCCGCTGAAAACCCTCAGGAGACAACAATCCTTCTCTTTTTTATAAAACAGTTCGCTCGAGACGACCGAAAATAACTTTGGGGGAATTTGATCAGTCAAAAATATTGCACTTTTAACACGTCAATTTCCCTGCCATTTGCACTCATCTATAAGTGTTCGGTATAATTATAACACATATTAGCAAAACATCCATAAAATACAAAATAACTTGTGTTGTATATTAGAACCAATATTTTGAGGGAAATTGAGTGTTTATCATTGCATCGCATTATCTTTGTGTAGCGCAACACTTGTCTCGATAATCTATGCAGTAAATTCCAGGAGAAAAGCCAAAACTGTTAAAAATGCTGATAAAAATACGCCAACTCCAAGACTGGAGATCTAGCAGAAATCAAGAAAGCAAAATGAGATTCCACATATTTTACAAAGGCCACAAAGTCAGCCCAATAACAGCCCAGAAGTTCCATGCCCCAAGGCTAATAAAGCGCCGCGGATCCGCGGCCAGAAGGGCCTTGGCGCCGCGGATCCGCGGCGCATTGATGACATCATCTCCTCAGTTTTTCACACGTGGCTTCCTTGTAACAGACAAGCTTCCAAAAGACTCCAGAAACACCGCGTGGCTTCATCCAGAAGGCTCGGCCTAACAAACTCAACCTAGAATATACCTTATTCTAGAATATTCCCTCCAACAAACTTCCTCTAGAAGCCTCTCTCTAACAAACTTTTGGAGGGAAATTTGAAATTTGAATTCTAGATCTAAGGTTGAGACGGTTATAAAAGGAAACCTAGATCTAGGGTTTTGGGTTGTTCAAAAAGTTCATTAATCATTACACACACAAGTTGAGTGACACAACTTGTGCATTCAAACCCTAATCCTAATCCAATCACCGAGCCAAAAATCAAGAACACCGAGTACAATTCAAGAAAGAAGCTTTCAACCTTTTAGGAGTGAAACCGATCTTCATCCGAGCAAGTGATCCAAGACGATCCGCGACTCACGAAGACGAGGGAAGCTAAATCGACGATCGAGTTCTTTCCTCATTGTAGATCTTGAGAGAATTGTAACAAAATTGTTGATAAATAAAATGTGAAATTCTTTAATCTTGCTTTCTTTACATTCTTGCATCATGATTCGATCTCAATTTTTGATTGTGTTTCTTGTTATGATGTTTGAGTAAAACTCCGCTCGTGAAGGAGTCGAGAGAATCAATGGATGATGATGTTACAAATCTTGAAACGATTCTTAAGTCCTAGTTTCGAGCGATGCTTTCTTGATTGTGTTACAAATCTTGAAACCTAGATCTAGGGTTTTGTAAACCTTAGTAAATTGAAGAATCTATGACCTAGTTTCGAGCGATGCTTTCTTGATTGTGTTACCTCTTAATTAGGGATCCACGATCGATTCTTGAATTTACTAGAGGCTAGAATGTGAATGAAATCAACGAAAGGATAAGTGATAGATGATGAAACACTAGTTTCCGTAAGAAATCCCTAATTCTCATTGATCATCATCGATCTAGCATCAAATCATTGATGGATAAGAAAACGTAATCAATAGATTTCATCACGTCTATAGATTCGATCGATTCCTACGAGCCTAATTTCGATTCTTGATTACTATTTGGATTGGATATCATCAATTCTTCATTCTTGATTTTAAATGTTTTCTTGATTTTAGATTTAGATCTAGATAATTCTTGAACTTTAATTTTATAAATCTTGAATTGAATTTTCTTTTCTTTCTTTAATTTTCAATTCATCAAAATCAATTACGAAAGAATCTCACTTTCCCTGTGGACGATCCGCACTCGCTGACGCGCTATAATCGACACCGTTATTGATTGCGGTTTACAAATTTCTTTGATTGTGATCTTTACACATTTTCAAAACACGACACACAAAGAATCAAACAATCATGTAACATACGCATCATCGATAATGGTGTAGATTTACTAGCACAAGTATAAGAAATGCAATGAGAATAGCATGAATGTAGCACAATGCATATAGTGAATCAAATGCTATAAGGTATACATATCAACAAGACCGAGTCAGTGAATCTATCAATCGAAAACCAGCTTCACAACATCACGCACGGTACAATCCATCGTACGGTATCCTCTAATCAGGGGTAAGGATAAATCAACAAGTAAAACTCATCGCGTATGGTAATCTAACGTACGGCGGCATTAACCAAAATAGGGATTCTATCATCCTATACAACATCGGCGGTACGGAAATATGTCTCGTATGGCATATCACTCATTTTGCAATCATTATCCATATAAATATATATACCTATCTCTCAGGTCATATCCATGTCAAACTCGTATCAGGGGACCTACAAAGTTTTCAACAATCTCATATCGACTCGAATCGATAAAATGACATATCACACTAAGTCATCATATCACATCGTATACTCGTTCATCACATTAAATAAACGTCACACTTGTTCTCTTTAAAATCGTACTTAACATGATTCACTTATCATTTCATTTTCTCCTAAGTCAATTGTTCATTAGCATTAATTTCACACCTATTATCGTTTGCAAATCCTACAATCTTGTCCGTCGCATATCATTATCAAGATATAATAATCAAACGATAATCCATATCAATGGTTGCGGGGTTGCTATACGCCATCCACCCGACTTCCCCCGTAGATATAAATCTACTCACCTGCTAAACTCCTCGCTTAGCCGTAGTCGATACGCTTCGTCGTCTCGGAATCCACCCGAAGGTACCTACAATCAATATGAAATCGCAATGCTATTAACATCAAATTCCGAAATCCAATAACGACACGCGGTGCACTCATAGGTTAGAACCTATAGCCTACGCATGAAAACAACCAAACAACCCTCGTCGCTGACGTACAAACATCCAACGACCAAATACGACATCAAAAACTCAAAACCAAGAATCCAAATAACGGAAAACATAGCCGAAACCGTAAATATGGTCGCTATACACGAAAACTGCCACATTAAAAACCCAATATTACCAATACGCATTTACAACTCAATATATATCGTAGGCGTTAATATGTATGCACCTCCGCTTTCATTTAAAACCCACGTCTAATTTTACCGAAAAGCTAGTAAGCAGTTTACATCATTTTAGCTCATTTTAACACAAAGCTAGAAATTTAACAATTCTAGCAATCGCAAACCTAGCCAATTAGCATAACTATGTTATCCAAACCATATCTATAATTTTAATCTTAACCAAAAATGATTTAGAAAAACCTAGTTTGCTAATTATCTGAATAAGACAAATAGGAATTTAACAAATATCGCCCTCACAAATGATTAGGTTATCCAAGTCTACACTTCAAGATTAACCACATTAACCATTCAAAACCCTAACTAGTAAACTGTAAAGTGGTTTAAGAAAGTATACCGATCGATCCGTGTCCTTCGGTCTTTAGCTATCATTCCACGCTCCTCGCGGCATCTCCGATCTCCGGTCTCCTCGTTGAGGTGGCACAACGTCAACGAATCCTTATACGGGCTCCCGCTTCAAATTGAAGCAATTCGGACATGAAGTTTGCTAGCCGACATGTCCACGGATGAAGTAAAGAGAGAGTAAGATGCTTTATCTCAAGGCACCCAAAGAATTTGCTGAAGGTAAATTGAAGTTGCCAAGGATGTGAGCAAAGGAATTTAGCTAGGAAAAAAAATTCAAAAACACACTGCTACTTGTTGTGCTCGGCCACTTAGCTCTCTGGGATTTTTTTTCCTTTTGGTGAAGTGGTGTATTCATTAATAATGCAAGAAATGAATCAATCAATTAATCCCAAAATTTCTAGAACAAACACAACCAAGTAGGTCCAGCCGCTAAAGAAAAGCACACAAGGGATTTGTGATTGGGGGAGGTGACCACAAAAAAAAAAACAAGTGGTGAGCATAAACTATATTGAACACAAATATCCTTCTCCAAATATCCTAAGCTATTACAAAAGTAATTAATGAAGCCATGACTCACAAGTGAAGCCCATGCCCATTAATTGCAAGAAAAAAGCCAGCTGACCAAAAATAAAAACCCAAACTCCAAAATTGTAATTACTACTAATTAAGTGCATAATCAACACATTAAAATAATATTTAATTAGGGAAATATTCTATGTGGACCAAAACTTCCTATTGACCCCAAAGCTCGCGCACTAGCTTTATTTTGGCTAAATTAGGTGCCGGCAAGTTTATACGGAAGTTTGATCAAAATCGGTTAAGACGGAAAATACAGACTATTTTACCCTAAAACGGAAAAATTCGTATAACGATTTCAGAAAACGTTACAGGTGTTGACTTCTTAGGTCACGTAGTTATGAGAGATAATAAGTATGGAACCGAAGAAGATCGAGGCTGTTCAGCAGTGGCCTAGACCTGTATTAGTGACGGAGGTTCACAATATTTTAGGTTTGGACGAATACTATTGATATTTCATACAGGATTTTTCTCATATAGCTGCAACCTTGACCGGATTGACCCAGAAGGGAGTTTATTTTCTTTGGACCGAGGCATGCAAATAGATCTTTCGGCAGTTAAATACTCGTTTGACTACGGCGTCAACATTATTTTTTCCTTCAGGATCAGGCGGTTTTGTTGGTTATTGCGATGCTTCTTGGCAGTTGAAGAAGCACGAGAAGAATTATCCCACTCATGACTTAGAAATGGATGCAGTGATTTTTACACCTATGATTTGGAGACACTACTTATACAACGAGTCGTGATATATATTTACGGACCACAAGAAGCTTAAAGTACAGTTTTCAGCAGTGAGATCTAAATTTAAGACAGCGCCGATGGATGGAGCTAGTGAAGACTATGACTGTGATTCTTTATCGTCCGGGAAAGGTGAATGTTATGGCAGATGCTTTGAGTCAGAAGCCCGGAGGTAGCTTATCTTTTTCGAGCAGTTCAGAGGCAGTAGGCGGCAGATTGGCAGATTCTATGTGATAGCCGAGTACATTCGAGTTTACGTCGACTGGGGGACAACTTTCCCGTGTCTGTGCACATCCACAGTTATTTGATCGTATCCGTGAAGCGTAGTTCGATGATGTTCGTTTGCTAGAGATCATGGAGCAGGTTCGACAGGGCAATGATTCATAGTTCATGATTGATGATCAGGGAATACTACGGTTTGGGACTCGACTGTGTGTAGCAGATTCCGAGGGACTGAGACGCAAGATTTTTAGAGGAGGTACATCAGTTGACATATAGTGTCCATCCGGGTTCCACCAAGATGTATTATGATTTGAGACAAGTCTATAGTATGAAGGGATGAAAAGGGATGTCACAGATTTTGTTTCGGGTTGCTGACTTGTTTGCAACTCAAGGCTGAGCAACAGAGGTCAGCAGGAGAGTTACTACCTTTGCCCATACCGGAGCGGAAATGGGGGCAGATCTCTATGGATTTTATCGTGGGTCTACTTAGGAACAGTCGAGGGTATGACTCTATTTGGGTGATCGTAGATCGATTGACGGAAGCTGCTCACTTCTGCCAGTAAGGACCATTTTTGAATTTGTTCAGTATGCTCAGATATACGTTGATGAGATTGTGCGAGTACACAGTGTTCCGACTTGTATTATATCCAAAGAGACACCCTGTTCACCAGCCGACTATTGTAGAAACTTTAAGAGACTTTGGACACCCGATTGAGTTTCAGTACAGCTTTCTATCAATAGACCGATGGTCAATCGGAGCGGACCTTTTAGATTCTTGAGGACATGCTCCGAGCTTGCGTTATAGATTTCGGTGGTGGTAGGGATCATTATTTTCCCTTGAAAAAGTTTTCTTATAATAACAGCTTCCAGAAGGAGATTCAGATGGCCCCCTCTGAGGCATTTTATTGGGAGAGATGTCGATCTGCCGTATGTTGGACAGTGCTCGGTGAGAGCAGTATTTTGGCGCCGCAGATTGTGCAGGAGATGACCGAAAGGATTCAGTTGATTCAGGATAGGATGAAAGCGACCCAGAGCAGGCAGAAATCTTAGGCTGAAAGACGCCGTCGCAACTTGAGTACGAAGTTAGCGATAATGTTTTCTTATAAGTTTCTCCGATGAGGTGCGTGTTGAGATTCGGAAAGAAAGGAAAGCTTAGTTCCAGATATGTGGGTCCCCTAGAGGGTCTCGAGCGTGTCGGCGTAGTTGTTTATCGTTTGGCTCTTCCGTCCAGCTTCCCAGATGTTCACCCTGTGTTCTATGTATCGATGCTCTGCAAGTACCTTCATGACCCCTCTCACGCGATACAGCATCAGACGATCCAGCTGGAGCGCAATCTTTCTTTTACTGAGCAGCCGATAGTCATTCCAGACCGGCAGGTGAAGAAACTGAGGTCCGGGGACATACCATCCATAAAGGTTCTTCGCCGTGGCCCGAACAGCGAAGAGGTTACGTAGGTTGCCGAGGACGTGACGAGGAAGAAATATTCCCATCTCTTCGAGCATACGTGTAGTTAGATTTTAAATTCAGGGACCGAATTTCTTTAACGGGGGAAGATTGTAACGTTCTAAAAATTCGATTAGGTTAATTGTGTATTAATTATTGATAATACGTGTTTTCCGTAAAAAAATCAAGATATAATTATTTTTCCACAGAGACTTAAATATACCTATTTTAGCTATGTAATTGCTAGTATTGGTATTTAATTAGTCACTTATTAATTGCTAGTTTACTCAAATATTTTTCTTAATTAATTATTTTTAATTGTTATTTTAATAGTACACTTATAAATTAAATTAGTGTTAATTATAAATTAGAATGGGTTAATTCAAGTTTAGTGCACCATGACAACTTAACACTCATTTTGTAACATGTTTTTTCTTCTAATTTTTTTTCTAAATGGTTCTAGTTATTTCTAAGATAAAAGAATGAAAATAAAAAGGAATAAATAAATTGATAATGGAGGTATGGTCATGTTGATGTCAAATTTTACCTCATGACCGGCACTTAAATCACGCAACGTCTAAAGGCACAACGTAAATTAAGTAAGCCAAAACCCAGAAATCTAAAAGTTTTTAGGAAAATAAAAGGGGTGAAGTTTTGAAATAAAGGTATGATGAAGTCAAAAGTTTTCTTAAATGCATAAGTAATGGAACATGAAAATGCATGTAAATTTTACTAGTTGAAAAACATGTTTCGTCTTTTAAAAATTTGAGTAGCACTTACATTATATATTTTGATCCAAAACCACATATACATGATAATATAAAAGGTATCCCCAAGTGGGAGCTAGCTCTTCGCCAATCGGCGGAATCACAACCACGCAAGACAGAATATATGTATACGACGCCTAACGGCGAAGATCAACACAAAAGGAAAAGTAAAGCAAGACATCAACCATAAGTAGCGAACAAAAACCCTCGCTGTATGTTTCACAACCACAGTCTTTCTATGTCTTTCTACTTATACAAATACTAGTTTCTGATTGATTGAGTTAACTAGATACAACAGGAATAATAAATACAAGAGTGGTACGATCCAACATATACCACCTACCAAAGCAAATCACCCGAATGCAAGCTATGTTCCAGCGTTACCGCTACCGATCCATGCGGTCAACATGCAAGAGCTGTGGCACAACGGGGGTGAGTTGCCAAATCGTGAGTAGAAAACATCATCAGGTAGAAATAAAAATAAACAACGATTCCTAGGTCAACCATACCATAAAGGTAATACTATGATATCTAGGGTGATCGTATCTGCATATGTGCCAACTATATAATCGATGCCTATCAGCATGTGGATAACATCCACGTGTCCACCAATGACACAACAACATCATGCATGTAAATATCATGAAAGGATATGCATGTAAATATTGTTAGTGTATATGCCCTAGGGGCCATTATTGTATTATACTAGTTTGTATATTACTTAATGGAAGCTTGGAATATTCACATGTATATAACAGTCTTGATAAACATTGTAGTATGCTACTTGGTTTTTCTATCTTAATATGTGAGTATACATATTGATAGAGCTCATAGGATCTTGCTTGACTACCAGCGTTGTGATGGCAGCCATACTAGTATGGGCTGTGTAGTCCACAAGCACATCCTTATTCAGGTCCCTAGTCGTAGGATTATCGAGACAGGGCATCGATACTCCGGAGTAGACTAGTGTGTATTCTTCTCATCCCAGTTGGGGAGATGGTCGGTCCCACAGCCATCAGTACGTCGTACTGGAGATAGAATTCAAGTGGTCGTTGGGTTACGGGTACACTGGACAAGACTCACAGGGAACTGTTGGTTGGTTTTATACCAGTCGTCAGTTAACAGTTCCCAGGTGACATGAGTACAGCATAGTCTGCAGACTTGACACTGCTACTTCGCCTCGAGTGTGTCCCACTGTTCTTAGATTGCTACCCTACCACGGCTCAAAAGAGTCGTGCAAACAGGTAGCAGTTAGGTGTATTCTAGAGCACTTGGAGGTAGTGGCGGGTAGACAGGATTCGTCTCCCCGGTATTGGGAGTTGATATCGCGCTGTGTCAGAGAGCCATTACGCAAAGTCCCTGACCAGGGCAAGCGAGATTTACTGGTAGGTTCCAGTAGTTTCTCTGGGTGTAATGGGCTTCACTCCGACATGACTTATGCCGCTATTAGGGGACTGACGCTTGCCGCCCCCTAGGCTCGATATGCGATAGTCTTAGACAAACAGACCGGACTGTACAGTGATTGTCACATCAGACTCAGTAGGAGTTCAGATGGGTTTCCTCATCGGCCTTCTTATCGACATCTACCTGGGGACCGTTACATACAGCTAGTGCCGCTTGCGGTCTGTGGTTAAACCCACTGCCAGCGTAGTAGTCGAGTCTCTAGAGTCCCATACAGAGAGTTTCCCTACTCCAGGCGAAACGATATAGAGGTCGATTGGTTTTACGACAAGGGTTCGGACGCATACGTGTGTTTATGCACGTACGACTTTCGGACAGTTTTTACTAGTCGGCTTTGGTTTAAGCCTGATTCTAGTATCGGGATATTGGATTTATACAGTCTAAAGTTTTTCCGTGTTTTCACGGATAGGAGGGGCGTTCTCGTAATTACGCGAGAAGCTTCTAGAAGATGGTGACTTGGGGGTTAAGGTGGCATATGCATTAAATGAGATTAGTGAGTCATTTGAGTGATTCTTCCATATCATAAATGCTTAATGACTCATGGAGATGAATCACCCTCTTGTATTTATGATGCATGATTATTCATCCTTTATTTTCTTTTATTGGATAAATGATAATGCTTGATATATATTATGATAGATCATTATCTCATCTCATTCTCTTGCTCTCTTTCTCTCTCCTCAAGCTCTCTCTCTTCAAACCCTAATCCTCCCCTCTCATGTGTTGAGACCAAGGATTAGATTAGACTACTTAATCCATAATCCAACTCTATATCACCTAGGTTACTTGGATTAGCACTTTAAGAAACCTAGTTACCTCTAGTTTGTGGTGAACCTTGAAGTATAGCTCTCGGGTGGATCGTCTACTACATAAAGAAGGCTGGAGAGGACGTGGAGAATGGAAAGACAAAGGACATGGTTCATTAGGTATAATCACTTTTTATAGTAGTTGTTAACTTCTATGATATTTGTTAGTTATCGTTTAGCAAAGATTCTCGGTTAGTCGATGTTTACGCCAAAAACAAGATCGTTTTTCATTATTCCGCCTCCCCGCAAGTCGTGGGGTATTGTACATCGACTTACAATGGTATCAGAGCCTCGCTAAACAATAATTAACTCATTAGCAAAGTCGTAAGAATTTCGAACGCAAAAAGAACCAGAATCATCAATTTATCACAGTTTCTGTCGAATTTAAAACTGGCTCTAAAAACTTTTCAGGGAGATTCAGGATAAGAAGCAGAGAATAATAGGGATACTGAAGAAATTTGGATTCCTAACTCGGCCAACTCACCGCGGAACCGCAGCGGATCCATGTGATCCGCCGCGGATCCGCGGCCGAGTTGGGGCCGAGTCAGCCGAAATTCCTTCAGTAACTCTCCTGTGTTAATAATGATATTTCTGGAATGTTTAATTTTCTGCTCAAGTCTCAGGTGCACAGAGAAATATTGGAGTAGAATCTAAAGTGTTTTGCTCGATCGAAATTTTACGATGTTTGCTAATTTGATTATATCTGTGTTTGTATAATGTGTTCGTAAACCTCCTCTAACTGCTAGTATGTCGGTTGGCAGGGGGTTGCATATTTCTGTAATGGTTTTTACTGTTTGTGGTTGTGAACTGTATTGGACTATTGTGATGATTAGCCGGGGTTTGAGATCGGTTGTTATATTCATTTATTCAATGTAATTGTAATATGTTGTAATATTATTTTGCGTGGCACATCCAGGTTGCGGTTGTGGCCACCGTTGTATTATTTCGTATAACTGTTTTTGCTCCAAGGATAGACCCAAGGTGGGGTGCACAAACTACCGGGTACTTTGAAGTGTTTAGTGGCCTACTCACTTTGTTGAGGGAGACCGCTTCACTTCGGTTACTTGGCGGGTAGTTTGCCGTACCCATAGGGGTCTAGGGTGGGGTAATTGCTATTCATCACAACTGTGTAATCCATCTTTTGTTGCAGGCTCTAAACAAACGCAGATTTCTTGCAAATCCAATAAAGTTCAAATGAAATCTGGAATGCCTATTATTGCGTTTGACGAATGTACAATATCTATATATGATAGCTATTTAGACGTCACTTATGTTTTACACCCGCGCTAGCCCAGCCCCCGCTCTGTCGTTAGTTAAGTAACCTAACGGGTGATGACGGGACCCAGTAGCGAATGCAGATGGCATAAGACGACGTTGTATTTTCGTTGTTTCTGCAATGATAGGTTAATGATGGGACGCATTATTATTAATGAAAAGAAAATAAACCAAAAGTTTAATCGTTGGAACAATTTAAAAGAAACCACTCGGTTATTTTAAAACAGAGGATATTTTTTAAATTACGGAGCTTTAACCACTCCTTTTAAAAAAAGCTATCAGGTTCCTTCGGTTATATCAAGTTTACTACGTTCACGGTTTCGCCAAAACCATTCGTAGCCCTCCATCATTTCTTATGGATAGTCTGTAGTATTCAAGCTATGTTTGTTGGCTTTCGTCATGGCATAGTGTTTGGTTGATGCTGGGGTATTCATTTGTTGCATAGATAGATGAGTTGGTTTGGGACAGTCGTATTACCTTGTTAGCTTTCATCAAGGGTATGTACGGGTGGGTTCAAATTAACAAGATAATGATGGGCAGAACTTGATTTGTGACTTATGATTTGTTGGCTTTCGTCAAGATCATAAGAACATGGGGCAAAAATCTATATCGGGAATTTCTAAAGAAACTGAAATTTTCAAAGAGATGCATACCATTTGGAGTTTGATGAATGTTGGTAGGATTCCTTCAACATTATCATACGATGATATTTGGATCCCGATCCTACTGTGAGTATATGCTATTTATCAAGAGATTCAACACTTAACGATCAATGATATAAAACAAGTAGGTGCCGAGAAAGGTGTCAGCGGGGCTACGCCCCCAGAGAAAAGAGCTTCTTTAATTAAGGAACTTCGCGAAAGCGTTGGAAAACCTCCTTCGAAGTATCGACACAAGCCTGGCTGAACGGTTAAGCAAGTATTCTACGGTGAGAATATTCCTGGCTAATTCTTCTTTTATTGTTTGAGAAATTATTCGAGAAACAGTGGGAGCCATCCAGTTTAGATAAATGAAAAAACTATCTAAACTTGCAAGAGCATCATGCTAAAGTGTTTTCTTCTCTCTTTCATTGCAGCGACCTTGTGACCATGACTAGGTTACATCTAGATAACAATTTGACCGAATCTGACTTATATGACTAGCAAAGGTCTGTCCAGATGTTCATTGCCTATGACAAGCTGGACCACCCTATTACTACTCAAGATCCCGCCGTCCCAGGTCCAGTTTCTACCGTCGCGGATATGGATATCCGTCAGACAAGGGAAAAGGATAAAGCGAAAGCCAAGTGCCTCGTGTTGGCCTCAGTTGATGGTGTATACCAGAAGAAACACGAGAAGTTGGACTCAGTTTCCATCTTTCTCCATAACAAAGATTTATATGGAGAGCAATCTCATATCTTAAGATATAAGACCTCGAACGAATTAATTCAAGCGAGGTTGGCTGTCGGGTCATCTGTAGGGGACGACGACCTTACGATGACTAGCTATATTGATGAGCTCAAGGACCTGTAGACCACGTTGAGAAACAGGTCATACTTTGACTTATTTCCACAGTCCCTACCCTCTACTTACACCCTGAAAGAAACCAGGGAGACACAAGCTCTGCTTAATGGAGGACCTTCTTCTTCCACATCCAGGAAGAAAGCAAAGGGTGAAAAGAAGAAGACCTCCACAAAACCGATATACGGTGTCAGTAAAGTAGGAGGAAAGGGAAGAGCAAAAGTTTCGGGACATGGTGTAGGTAATGAGGGATGTTCCTATTGTTATGGGAACGGAAATTGGCAGAAGGATTGCAGGGCTTTGGAAGCCAGTAGCCAGGATACGAAGCATGTTGTGGCTTCGGCCTCAAGTGTGTTTGTAATTGAGAATTGTTTGTCAATTAACTCTACTTCTTGGGTACTAGATACCGGAGCAGGATCTCATATCTGTAATTCATTACATGCTTTGAGAAACCGTAAAGTTATAAGGATAGGTGATTTGCCTCTCAGAGTTGCAAACGGAATGAGCGTTGATGCTGAATCCGTGGGAGAATATCTCCTAGGTTTGACAAGTGGGCAGATATTAATTCTTCGTAACTGTTTGTATGTACCTAGTTTGACTTGTAATATCATATTAGTGTCCTCACTTTCAAGAGAGGGATATGATTTTACATTCGTAAGCGATGTAGTTCACATCCACCTAAATCAAGTTCTGATTAGGTCCAGTACATTAGATGATGGTATATACGTATTGAATCTAGCTCAGGTTTTCAATGTCCAGAACACACTAAAAAAAAGTCTCCAGAAATAATTCAGGCTTTCTTATGGCATTGTAGACTAGGTCACATCAATGAAACACGGTTAACAAAGTTACATAGAGAAAGATATTTGAATCTGTTCGAATATCAATCTTATGCTACTTGTGAATCTTGTCTCATGGGAAAGATGACAAAGACTCCGTTTACTGGACACGGAGTAAGAGCGAGCGAGTTCTTGGGACTCATACACAGTGACGTGTGCGGTCCAATGTCTATACATGCGCGAGGTGGTTATTCCTACTTCATTACTTTTACGGATGATTTCTCTAGGTATGGACATATCTTCTTGATGAAGCATAAATCCGAGGCCTTTGAGAAATTCCAAGAATACAAGAATGAAGTGGAAAACAAAACAGGCAAGAGTATCAAGACACTGAGATCTGATCGAGGTGGTGAATACTTAAATGCCGAGTTCCTGGGTTTCTTAAAAGAGAATGGAATTCTCTCTCAGCTTACTCTTCCATACACACCATAACACAACGGTGTATCGGAAAGGAGGAATCGAACCCTATTGGATATGGTTCGTTCCATGATGAGTAAGGCTGAGTTACCGCGATCTTTCTGGGGTTATGCACTAGAATCAACTGCATATCTTTTGAACAAGGTTCCAAGAAAAACCGTGCCTACCACGCCATATCAGATATGGAGTGGGAAGAAACCCTATCTTCAGTACCTGGAGACATGGGGATGTCCAGCTTTTGTAAAAAAGTAGCTTCCGGACAAGCTCGAGGCACGCTCAGTAGAGTGTAAGTTTGTAGGATATCCAAAGAACTCCATAGGATATTGTTTCTATTACGCAGATGAACAAAAGGTTTTTGTTTCTCGTCATGCCCGCTTCTTAGAAACTGAATTTTTAGAAAATCAGAAGAGTGGGAGCACAGTAGAACTGCAAGAAATTCAAGAACCACAAGCTGTTACTGAAAGTTTGGTAGAACAAGAAGTTTCAGAAGAAAGGGACATACCAGCACCTATCCGCAGAAGTAGTAGGCGGTCTCATCCGCCCGAGAGATACTATGGTTTTCTCATAGACGGGGATCGAGAAGATTGCGTCATTGATAATGATGACCCTACTAGCATCCAGCAAGCCATTCAGAGCGGCGACTCGGTAAAATGGCTCGATGCAATACGGACCGAAATGGAGTCCATGTACACTAACAAAGTATGGACTTTGGACATTGCTCCAGATGGGGTAAAACCCGTAGGATGCAAATGGATCTTCAGAAAGAAGATTGGTGTAAATGGACAGGTTGAAACCTATAAGGCTAAACTTGTTGCAAAGGGTTTCCGTCAAAAACCTGGTTTGGACTATGACGAAACCTTTTCTCTAGTGGCTATGATCAAATCCATTCGGGTCCTTCTTGCTATTGCTGCCTTCCACGATTATGAGATATGGCAGATGGACGTAAAGACGGCCTTTCTTAATGGTAATTGGGAAGAGAGCGTCTATATGGATCAGCCAGAGGGATTCATTCAGAGTGGGAGCAGCGGTAAAGTGTGCAAGCTGCTTATGTCCATTTATGGACTAAAGCAGGCTTCGCGGAGTTGGAACATCTGTTTTGATGATACCGTCAAAGAATTCGAATTTATCAAGAATCCAGATGAACCATGCATATACAGTAAGATTGTAGGGAGAGTTGTTGTATTCCTCGTCTTATACGTGTATGACATTCTCCTAATAGGAAATGATATTCCTATGCTATAGTCAGTCAAAAGATTCTTGTCACAGAAGTTCTCCATGAAAGACCTGGGTGATGCCACCTACATTCTGGGGATCCAGATCTATCGTGATAGATCAAAGAGGATGTTGGGACTTTCGCAGTCCAGGTATATAGACACCATATTGAAAAGATTCAGTATGGATGATTCTAAGCGCGGTAACCTACCGGCATGTCACGGAATCACCCTCTCCAAAGAGATGTCTCCCAAGACTGATTTGGAAAGGGATCGCATGTCGATTATACCCTACGCTTCTGCGGTAGGCTCTATAATGTATGCGATGTTATGTACCAGACCAGATGTAGCATACGCATTGAGCGTTGTAAGCCGGTATCAGGAAAACCCAGGGGAGAAGCACTGGATAGCAGTAAAGAACATTCTCAAGTACCTGAGGAGGACTAAGGAGATGTTCTTGGTTTACGGCTGAAAAGACCTCAAGTTAGAGGCATTTGCTGATTCCGGCTTCCAGAGTGATAAAGACGATTCCAAGTCCATGTCGGGTTATGACTTTACCCTCAATGGAGGGGCGGTGTGCTGGAAGAGTTCCAAGCAGGACACCGTTGCTGACTCGACTATGGAAGCGGAGTATAGTGCTGCTTGCGATGCCGCAAAAGAAGCTGTCTGAATGAAGAAGTTCCTACCAGAACTTTAGGTGGTTCCTACAATAGTTGATCCAATACCTCTGTATTGCGACAACAAGGGAGCTATAGCTTTAGCAAAGGAACCAAGGTCCCATCAGAAGTCCAGACACATCTTAAGGCGGTATCACCTGATCCGGGAGATCATTGATCATCGGGAGATCGAGGTTCGGAGAGTTGGTACTGAAGAGAACATTGCTGATCCATTCACGAAGGCCCTACCTCAGATTCAGTTCAAGAAGCTACTCGAGATCATCGGTCTTCGATATGCTAGTACATGGGCCTAGTGCAAGTGGGAGATTGTTAGTGTATATGCCCTAGGGGCCATTATTATATCATATACTAGTTTGTATATTACTTAATGGAAGCTTGGGATATTCACATGTATATAACAGTCTTGCTAAACATGGTAGTATGCTACTTGGTTTTTCGATCTTAATATGTCAGTATACGTATTGATAGAGCTCTTAGGATCTTGCTTGACTACCAGCGTTGTGATGGCAGTCACACTAGTGGGGGCTGGGTAGTCCACAAGCACATCCTTATTCAGGTCCCTAGTCATAGGATTATCGAGACAGGGCATCAAAACTCCAGAGTAGACTAGTGCGTATGCTTTTCATCCCAGTTGGGGAGATGGTTTGTCCCACAGCCATCAGTACGTCGTACTGGTGCAAGTGCTCATTGGGTTACGGGTACACCGGACAGGACTCACAGGGAACGGTTGGTTGGTTTTATACCAATCGTTAGTTAACAGTTCCCGGGTGACATGAGTACAGCATAGTCCGCAAACTTGACACTGCTACTTCGCCTCGAGTGTGTCCCACTTGTCACGACCCGAAAGTACGGAACGCGACTGGCACTTAGATTACGAGACGTCTAAAGGCGTACCGTAACCTAAGTCAGCCAAAGCCCAAAAGAATCTAAACCAAAAACAAAAGAGAGTGAAGGAAAACCTTTAATGAAAATGGTTTTAAAAATCATTTAGGTTGCATAGAATCCCTTTTTAAAAACATCATAAATTTCTGAAAATTTCGGCAGAGTCTCCCCTGTATTTTTTATCCCCCAAAATAGGTACAACAAGATAATAAACCTGTAATCATAAAAATGGCATCCCCAAGCAAGAGCTAGCTCTTCGCCCAAGGCGGATCACAACCACATGCAATATAATAGTAATATCAAGAAAAAGAGCATAAAAGAAATACAAAATACCAGGAAACACACGTCGGCTCAAGTGAGCTCGACCCAAAAGAAACCACAAATATACAAACCTCTCAGTCTCGTCACTAGGTCGCATATACAATATAAAGTGGTAGATGGAGAATACTAGATACAATGATAAAGCAAAAGAAATAAAGTGTGCTCGCAACCCACCTACGGGCGATGTCGCGAGTCTGAGCAAAAGGAGCTGATGATAAGATAGCCGCCGCTACAAGACTGATGAGTCCGATCTGCAAGACACTGTGGCACAACGGGGGTGAGTTGCCAGCTCGTGAGTAAATATAACATCTAATAAGGCAATCGTAAGAATGCACGCAATGCGGAACAACATGTATGTCCATATGTGATATAATATCTCTATTATGCATGCACATGTATGCAATATCATTACTAAATCTTTAAGTGTTTTAAATGCTAAGGGTATTGAATTCTTAACTTTAGAAAATGAATATCTGTATAATAGCTAAGTACCATGAAGAAATCATCTGAAAACCCGTGTCAAGCATCGACACCAAATAGGAATCATATCTGTCTCAATATCGGGCTCCGTCAGTCCGGATCGGCCCATATCATAAATCTCACGACAATGGTCGGTATCCTCCGGATATCCGCCGCGCCAGACATCACCGGTAGGTAGTCTTCCCCTGCCAGGCTCATCGTCTACAACTCGATCTTCTTTCCCCGGGGTACCATACCGGGCCCACCATGTACCCGAGACGGTTCATCCACTCCTCGAATCGGGTCTCGAAATCCAACAGAAAACATGAAAACTCATGGTGGACGACACATACATCACGAGAAAACCGCAACTTTGTTTTAAAAAATGATAAATATAAGCTTTTGTTAAATTCTTGCGGTTTTCCCCAAAAATCCAGAAATCGCAGAAATACTGAAATCCTCAAGAAAATCATAATGTTCACATGTTATATATAATAAATGTCTATGATATCAATGTATATGATGTGAATTTTAGATAGAATCTATGTAAATATGATGATAATGCGAGGTATATGCATGCTATGCAATTTCATATATCATGTATGAATGCAAATGGCGATATTAAGTTAAACATGTTTTCTAGTGCACGTGGCATGGCAACTACAAAAGGCGTGTGTGTCACATGAATAGTGCGCGTGCAACAAATGCCAATGGTAATGGTGTTCGTGTCCTACGAAGTGTTATCGCATATGTGCATATGAATATCCATGCAATCTAGCATACTATTAACTATAAGGGTATGCAACGTCAATGAAGGGGTAAGCTAACTAACAACATGAATCTTACAAGAGATAAGGAAATCCTAACTAGGGGGCGCATCACGCCATCCAGACGATTCCCCCATAGATGAATACATCTACTCACCTGAAATCCCCGCTAATCCGCTCCGACCACCGCCTTGCCTTTACGTGCCGTGTCCGACGTTTCCCCGACCGATCCTATATTTGCACAATACCAAGCATAAGATTACAAAACCTAAAACAACGCAAGTCACAATATACATTTATCGACGCTCTCGAATTAAACATAGCATACACTCGGTGCGCGGGAAAACGCACGAAAATCGCTAATCGTTAACTAGAATCGTCATTTCGGGGAAAACGACAAAACTAAAACCCGACTTGACGAAACCCCGTGTTCGCGCACTCTAATAGTCCTATACGAAGCTAATTATATCGCTAACATAACGCAATTTGATTACATTCTAATTTTTGTAAAAATCTAGTAAGCAAATTCAATACCGATTCGATGCAAACATCGAAATTTAATCGATTTAGCGAGCATATCATTACACAATTAACCACTCTAATCAATTAGATAACCAAAACCCTAACTTAATTCTAACAACCATGTTTCAAACCCTAACTCAACATCAAAACCCCTTCTTGATTTTCATGAACAAGAATTTACAACTAAATTAATACTTCAAAATTAAATTCTAGCATATATAAACTACAAGTTAGCAACTAGTTTAGGATTTTACCTTACAAGTGGAAACCTAGCATGATCAAGTCACCAAGAAAGCCTCCTTTCATCAAGTTTTTGAACTAATTTGGGTTGAAGAGAGAATGGATTAGGGTTTTGCTTCGAATGGAGAAGGAAATTTGTGGATTTTAATGAATTTTGCTACGAATTTGAAGCAAGCATGAAGTGAGAAGACAGGGGATTTTCTGCAGCAAGGGTCGGCCAGCAGCTTGAGGAGGAGGTTTGTGGATTTTTGGAGAAGTTTCTAGGTCAATAAAACATCATATGTTATCATTTAATGCTTTCACATCAATATTTTCACAAAAAACCTCATTTTAATTCATTTTTTCATAAAATTTCCAACCCCAAAACCAAAAATTTGCAAGCCATGATACAATTTTATTAACACCATATTTTAGCTTATAAAGACTCCTAATTATGAAATTTACCTAATTAAATTTGTATTTATCCCTAATTTAATGTATTTAAAAAGGCTTAAAATAATAAAAAAATAATTAATTAAGAATTATTTTTATTTAACTAGATAATTATAAGTGATATTTTAGTGACAAAATTATAGTAATATCTTATCTAAATTTTGTATAATTAGGTCTACAATGAAAAATACCTATTTTGACTTTTTACGGAAAAAGCCGAAAAATTAGCCGATTACCGAAAAACTGCCTAAACGATTTTCGAAGGGTTACAATCTTCCCCCCTTAAAGAAATTCGGTCCCCGAATTTAGAATTTAACTACGCGTACCTTCAAAAAGATGGGGATATCTCTTCCTCATCTCGACCTCGGTCTCCCAGGTGACCTCCTCGCTGTTCAGGCCACGCCAAAGGACCTTGACGGACGGTATGACCTTCGACCTCAATTTCTTCACCTGCCGATCCAAAATGACAACCGGCTGCTCGGTGAAAGAAAGATCACACTCTAGCTGGATCGCCTGGTGCTGAATCGCATGGGAAGGATCATGAAGGTACTTGCGGAGCATCGAGACATGGAATACGGGGTGAACATCGGGGAAGCTGGGCGGAAGAGCTAACCGATAAGCGACTGGACCAACACGCTCTAGGATCTCGAAAGGACCAACATATCTAGGACTCAGTTTCCCTTTCCACCCAAATCTCATCACACCCTTCATCGGAGAGACCTTCAGGAAAACATGATCGCCAACAGCGAACTCGAGTCGGCGACGACGCTTGTCAGAATATGATTTCTGCCTGCTCTGTGCCGCTCTCATCCTGTCCCGAATCAGCTGTATCTTCTCGGTCGTCTCCTGTACGATCTGCGGCCCCAAAATACTGCTCTCCCTGAGCTCTGTCCAACATACAGGCGATCGACATCTCCTCCTATATAAAGCCTCAAAAGGTGCCATCAGAATCGTCTCCTGGAAGCTATTATTGTAGGAAAACTCGATCAAAGGCAAATGACGATCCCAGCTACCACCGAAATCTAAAACACAAGCTCTGAGCATGTCCTCAAGAGTCTGAATAGTACGCTCCGACTGACCGTCAGTCTGAGGATGAAAGGCTGTGCTAAAACTCAATCGGGTGCCTAATGCTTCCTGGAGTTTTTGCCATAATCGGCTGGTAAACTGGGTGCCACGGTCGGACACGATGCAAGTCGGAACACCATGCAGTCGAACTATCTCATCAATATAAACCTGGGCGTACTGAGAAAATCCAAAAGTGGTCTTCACTGACAGGAAGTGAGCCGCTTTCGTCAGTCGATCCACAATCACCCATATAGAGTCGTACCCTCGACTGGTCCTGGGTAAACCCACAACGAAGTCCATGGAGACCTGCTCCCACCTCCACTAAGGGATGGGCAAAGGCTGTAACTCGCCGGCTGGCCTCTGGTGCTCGGCCTTGACTTGCTGACAAGTCAGGCATCTCGACACAAAGTCTGTAATATTCTTTTTCATCTCGTCCCACCAGTAAACCTCTCTCAAATCACGGTACATCTTGGTGGAACCTGGATGCACGCTGTATACTGATCTATGTGCCTCCTTGAGAATATCACGCCTCAGTCCCTCTGAATCTGGCACACACAATCGAGTCCCAAATCGAAGTATCCCCTGATCATCAATCACGAACTCAGAAACTCTGCCCTGCCGAATCTGCTCAATAATCTCTAAGATACGGGCATCGCCGGACTGTGCCTCGCGGATACGGTCAAGTAACTGTGGGCGTGCTCTGAAATGGGCCAGCTGTCCCCCTGTAGGAGTAAACTCGAACTGCACTCTGCTGTCACATAACACCTGCCAATCCGCCGACGACTGCATCTGCACTGCGCTCAAACAAGATAAGCTACCTCCGGGCCTTCTACTCAAAGCATCTGCCACCACATTCGCCTTGCCCGGATGGTATAAAATCTCGCAGTCATAATCTTTCACCAACTCCATCCAACGGCGCTGTCTCAGGTTCAGGTCTCGCTGCTGGAAGATATACTTCAAACTCTTGTGGTCAGTGAATATCTGGCACGACTCACCGTATAGGTAATGTCTCCAGATCTTAAGTGCAAATACCACTGCAGCCATCTCTAAATCATGGGTGGGGTATTTCTGTTCATGTTTCCTCAGCTGCCGAGAAGCATACGCAATAACTCTGTCGTGCTGCATCAATACACATCCCAGCCCCACTCTAGAAGCATCACAATATACGACGAACCCGCCTGATCCTGAAGGCAATGCTAACACTGGTGCAGTAGTCAGACGAGTCTTCAACTGCTGGAAGCTATCCTCACATGCCTGGGTCCAATCAAAAGGAACCCCCTTCCGGGTCAACCCGGTCAATGGTGCAGCAATGCGGGAGAAATCCTGGACGAAACGTCGATAATAGCCGGCCAGACCTAGAAAACTGTGAACCTCTGTAACTGATACTGGTCTAGGCCAACGCTGAACTGCCTCGATCTTCCTCGGGTCCACACAAATACCATCTCTCGTCACCACATGACCCAAGAAGTCGACACTGTCTAACCAGAATGCGCACTTGGAGAATTTGGCGAACAGCTGATCCTCCCTCAAAGTCTGCAATGTGATACATAAGTGCTGCTCATGCTCCTCCTGGCTCCGAGAATAAACCAAGATGTCGTCAATGAACACAATAATGAACTGATCGAGATACAGCCTGAATACACGGTTCATCAAATCCATAAATGCTGCCGGGGCATTGGTGAGCCCGAACGACATCACCAAGAACTCATAATGACCATATCGAGTACGGAAGGCAGTCTTCAGAATATCCTCCTTCCGAACCGGCAACTGGTGATAACCTGATCGTAAATCAACCTTCGAGAAGAACCCTGCACCCTGGAGCTGATCAAATAAGTCATCAATGCGGGGTAGGGGATACCTGTTCCGCACTGTAACCCGGTTCAGCTGACGATAATCAATGCATAAACGCATACTTCCGTCCTTCTTCTTAACAAACAGGACGGGAGCACCCCAAGGTGACACACTCGGTTTGATAAGCCCTTTGTCCAGCAAGTCCTGTAACTGATCCTTTAGCTCTCTCAGCTCCGCCGGGGCCATCCGATAAGGAGGTATAGAAATAGGCCCCGTGCCAGGGATCAAGTCAATACAGAACTCAATCTCGCGCTCTGGTGGCAAACCAGGCAGCTCGTCAGGGAATACATCAGGAAACTCTCTCACAACAGGGACCTGGTCCAACGGAACCTCTGTGGAGCTAGTATCACAAATATAGGCTAAGAATCCCTGACACCCTTTTCTTAAGAGCTGACCAGCGCGAAGAAAAGAAATCAAGCTGGGAAGGGTAGCACTACGATCTCCCTGAATAACAAGAACCGGCTCACCAGGAAAACTGAATCTGACTGCTTTTTCACGGCAGTCCACGGATGCATAACAGGTGGCTAACCAGTCCATACCAAGAAGAACGTCGAAGTTTAGCATATCGAGGAGAATCAAATCAACTGAAGAATCTCTCTCCTCGATACGAACGGAACACGATCGATACACAAAACGGACAACAAAAGACTCGCCTACCGGGGTAATAACGACAAGCGGCTGATCTAACGGAGAAGACTCTCGGCCCAACCTCGGTGCAAAATACGTAGAAACATAGGAATGTGTGGAGCCTGGATCAAATAATACCCGTGCATCAAAAGAACATACTGGCAGAGTACCTGTCACGACGGCATTGGACGCCTGTGCATCCTGAGGAGTCAATGCGAACACTCGGGCCTGTCCACCACTAATAGCTGGCTGTCCTCTGCCTCTACCTCAGCCTCTGCCTCTGCCTATGTCGCCTCGTCCTCTCGGAACAGGACCGCCACGCCCACGGCCTCTAGAAGCATCTGACTGGCGTGAAGCATCATCAGGAGTAGGAAGTAAAGCTCTCTGAGAAGGTGGTGAGGGTGGTAAGGTCACATGCGGGACTGTCGCCATGCCCTGGCGTCCCATGGTACAGTCTCTGACACGGTGGTACTGACTCCCACACCGAAAACATCCTGGAGACGACTGCTGGGTCTGTGGATATGAACCAAATAACTGACCTCGTCTCAATCCTCTGCCTCCACCATCTCCCGGAAATAATCTATCGCGGTGTCTACCCATCTGCCGCTGAGCTGGCGTATCAGTACGGATCCTCTTCGGCCCAGAAACGACCGGAGTCTCAGAAATACGCTCCTCCAAAAGTAAGGCTGAATCCATCGCGGCTGCGTATGTATCAAAGTGCTGGGTGCCGATGGCAAGGAATAGCTGTGTATCAAGCCCTCGTACAAACCTCTTTATTCTCTTCTCTTCTATGTCGACTAGGTACGGAGCATATCGAGACAACTGGGTAAATTGTATATCATACTCCGACACTGTCATCCCAGGAGTCTTGCGCAAAGACTCAAAACTACGGGCTTGAGCATCTCGGACACTCTCCGGAAGAAAACGGGCAAGAAATGCAGATGTAAACTCATCCCAGGTCATAGAAGGTAGACCTGCAGCTCGGCCTCTCTCTACTGAATCGTAGCATGTCTGGGCAAGACCCTCCAGACGAAAACTCGCAAACTCCACCAATCTATCATCAGAACACCTCAACGAACGGCAAATCCGAGCCATCCTATCGAGAAATGCCTGTGGGTCCTCTGTCGCATCTGTACCGGTAAAAGCTGGAGGTCTCAATCTCATGAACTCCTGTAGTGAAACAGGGATAGTCTCCGTAGTAGCAGCAGGAGTGACCATCTGTGCAGCAGGTACGATCGTGGTCTGTGCGGTGGAAGGAACGTCCTCGGATCTCTGTGCCCGGCTGAACTCAACTAAAGATCCCATCATCTGTCGCAACTCTAGCATGCCGGCCTCTAGTCTGGCAATACGGTCTGGATAGGGCGGATCAGTATGACCCTGAGGGACAGGCGTATCATCCCGCTCGATCCTCGCCTCAGACGGGCCCGCCCGAATCTCATCCCTAGCGGCAGCCCGCTGAGCTCTCGTAGTCTTTGGCGGCATCGAAGCTGGAATAAGAAACAGGACTAATAAGGACATTGCAATTGAATCAAGGAATGCAAGGAATCAAGAAAGGAAATACAAGAAATTATGTCCTAAGGTCACTTAGGCGGAGTACCGTATCGCAAGTATGCCGCGGATCATACCCACGGTACGCCACTCTGCTTAAGTCACCTACTCCATCTACCAAGGTCGTCCTACACTCAGAAAGGTAAAACCAACGCTCTGATACCAACTTTGTCACGACCCGAAAGTACGGAACGCGACTGGCACTTAGATTACGAGACGTCTGAAGGCGTACCGTAACCTAAGTCAGCCAAAGCCCAAAAGAATCTAAACCAAAAACAAAAGAGAGTGAAGGAAAACCTTTAATGAAAATGGTTTTAAAAATCATTTAGGTTGCATAGAATCCCTTTTTAAAAACATCATAAATTTCTGAAAATTTCGGCAGAGTCTCCCCTGTATTTCCTATCCCCCAAAATAGGTACAACAAGATAATAAACCTGTAATCATAAAAATGGCATCCCCAAGCGGGAGCTAGCTCTTCGCCCAAGGCGGATCACAACCACATGCAATATAATAGTAATATCAAGAAAAAGAGCATAAAAGAAATGCAAAATACCAGGAAACACACGTTGGCTCAAGTGAGCTCGACCCAAAAGAAACCACAAATATACAAACCTCTCAGTCTCGTCACTAGGTCGCATATACAATATAAAGTGGTAGATGGAGAATACTAGATACAATGATAAAGCAAAAGAAATAAAGTGTGCTCGCAACCCACCTACTGGCGATGTCGCGAGTCTGAGCAAAAGGAGCTGATGATAAGATAGCCGCCGCTACAAGACTGATGAGTCCGATCTGCAAGACACTGTGGCACAACGGGGGTGAGTTGCCAGCTCGTGAGTAAATATAACATCTAATAAGGCAATCGTAAGAATGCACGCAATGCGGAACAACATGTATGTCCATATGTGATATAATATCTCTATTATGCATGCACATGTATGCAATATTGTTACTAAATTTTTAAGTGTTTTAAATGCTAAGGGTATTGAATTCTTAACTTTAGAAATTGAATATCTGTATAATAGCTAAGTACCATGAAGAAATCATCTGAAAACCCGTGTCAAGCATCGACACCAAATAGGAATCATATCTGTCTCAATATCGGGCTCCGTCAGTCCGGATCGGCCCATATCATAAATCTCACGACAACGGTCGGTATCCTCCGGATATCCGCCGCGCCAGACATCACCGGTAGGTAGTCTTCCCCTGCCAGGCTCATCGTCTACAACTCGATATTCTTGCCCCGGGGTACCATACCGGGCCCACCATGTACCCGAGACGGTTCATCCACTCCTCGAATCGGGTCTCGAAATCCAACAGAAAACATGAAAACTCATGGTGGACGACACATACATCACGAGAAAACCGCAACTTTGTTTTTAAAAATGATAAATATGAGCTTTTGTTAAATTCTTGCGGCTTTCCCCAAAAATCCAGAAATCGCAGAAATACTGAAATCCTCAAGAAAATCATAATGTTCACATGTTATATATAATAAATGTCTATGATATCAATGTATATGATGTGAATTTTTGATAGAATCTATGTAAATATGATGATAATGCGAGGTATATGCATGCTATGCAATTTCATATATCATGTATGAATGCAAATGGCGATATTAAGTTAAACAGGTTTTCTAGTGCACGTGGCATGGTAACTACCAAAGGCGTGTGTGTCACATGAATAGTGCGCGTGCAACAGATGCCAATGGTAATGGTGTTCGTGTCCTACGAAGTGTTATCGCATATGTGCATATGAATATCCATGCAATCTAGCATACTATTAACTATAAGGGTATGCAATGTCAATGAAGGGGTAAGCTAATTAACAACATGAATCTTACAAGAGATAAGGAAATCCTAACTAGGGGGCGCATCGCGCCATCCAGACGATTCCCCCATAGATGAATACATCTACTCACCTGAAATCCCCGCTAATCCGATCCGACCACCGCTTTGCCTTTACGCGCCGTGTTCGACGTTTCCCCGACCGATCCTATATTTGCACAATACCAAGCATAAGATTACAAAACCTAAAACGACACAAGTCACAATATACATTTATCGACGCTCTCGAATTAAACATAGCATACACTCGGTGCGCGGGAAAACGCACGAAAATCGCTAATCGTTAACTAGAATCGTCATTTCGGGGAAAATGACAAAACTAAAACCCTACTAGACGAAACCCCGCGTTCGCGCACTCTAATAGTCCTATACGAAGCTAATTATATCGCTAACATAACGCAATTTGATTACATTCTAATTTTTGTAAAAATCTAGTAAGCAAATTCAATACCGATTCGATGCAAACATCGAAATTTAATCGATTTAGCGAGCATATCATTACACAATTAACCACTCTAATCAATTAGATAACCAAAACCCTAACTTAATTCTAACATCCATGTTTCAAACCCTAACTCAACATCAAAACCCCTTCTTGATTTTCATGAACAAGAATTTACAACTAAATTAATACTTCAAAATTAAATTCTAGCATATATAAACTACAAGTTAGCCACTAGTTTTGGATTTTACCTTACAAGTGGAAACCTAGCATGATCAAGTCACCAAGAAAGCCTCCTTTCATCAAGTTTTTGAACTAATTTGGGTTGAAGAGAGAATGGATTAGGGTTTTGCTTCGAATGGAGAAGGAAATTTATGAATTTTAATGAATTTTGCTATGAATTTGAAGCAAGCATGAAGTGAGAAGAGAGGCGATTTTCTGCAGCAAGGGTCGGCCAGCAGCTTGAGGAGGAGGTTTGTGGATTTTTGGAGAAGTTTCTAGGTCAATAAAACATCATATGTTATCATTTAATGCTTTCACATCAATATTTTCACAAAAAGCCTCATTTTAATTCATTTTTTCATAAAATTTCCAATCCCAAAACCAAAAATTTGCAAGCCATGATACAATTTTATTAACACCATATTTTAGCTTATAAAGACTCCTAATTATGAAATTTACCTAATTAAATTTGTATTTATCCCTAATTTAATGTATTTAAAAAGGCTTAAAATAATAAAAAAATTAATTAATTACATAAATTTTTTTATTTAACTAGATAATTATAAGTGACATTTTAGTGACAAAATTATAGTAATATCTTATCTAAATTTTGTATAATTAGGTCTACAATGAAAAATACCTATTTTGACTTTTTACGGAAAAAGCCGAAAAATTAGCCGATTACCGAAAAACTGCCTAAACGATTTTCGAAGGGTTACACCACTGTTCTTAGATTGCTACCCTACCACGGCTCAAAGTAGTCGTGCAAACATGTAGCTGTTGGGTGCAGTCCCGAGCACTTGGAGGCAGTGGCGGTTAGAAAGGATTCGTCTCTCCCGGTATTGGGAGTTGATATCGCGTTGTGTCATAGAGCCATTACGCAAAGTCCCTGGCCAGGGCAAGCGAGATTTACTGGTAGGTTCCAGTAGTTTCTCAGGGTGTAATGGGCTTCACTCCGACTCGACTTATACCGCTATTAGGAGACTGACGCTTGCCGCCCCGAGGCCCGATATGCGATAGTCTTAGACGAACAGACCGGACTGTACGGAGATTGTCACATCAGACTCAGTAGGAGTTCGGATGGGTTTCCTCATCGGCCTTTTTATCGACATCTACCTAGGGACCGTTACGTACAGCTAGTGCCGCTTGCGGTCTGTGGTTAAACCAACTGCCAGCGTAGTAGTCGAGTCTCTAGAGTACCACACAGAGAGTTTCCCTACTCCAGGCAGAACGATATAGAGGTCGTATGGTTTTACGACAAGGGTTCGGACGCATACGTGTGTTTACGTACGTACGACTTTCAGACAGTTTTTACTAGTCGGCTTTGATTTAAGCCAGATTCTAGTATCAGGATATTGGATTTATACAGTCTAAAGTTTTTCCGTGTTTTCACGGATAGGAGGGGCGTTCTCATAATTACGCGAGAAGCTTCTAGAAGATGGTGACTTGGGGGTTAAGGTGGCATATGCATTAAATGAGATTAGTGAGTTATTTGAGTGATTCATCCATGTCATTATTGCATCATAAATGTTTAATGACTCATGGAGATGAATCACCCTCTTGTATTTATGAAGCATGATTATTCATCCTTTATTTTCTTTTATTGGATAAATGATAATGCTTGATATATATTATGATAGATCATTATCTCATCTCATTCTCTTGCTCACTTTATCTCTCCTCAAGCTCTCTCTTTTCAAACCCTAATCCTCCCCTTTCATGTGTTGAGACCAAGGATTAGATTAGACTACTTAATCCATAATCCAACTCTATATCACCTAGGTTACTTGGATTAGCACTTTAAGAAACCTAGTTACCTCTAGTTTGAGGTGAAGCTTGAAGTATAGCTCTCGGGTGGATCGTCTACTACATAGAGAAGGCCGGAGAGGACTTGGAGAGCGGAAAGTCGAAGGACACGGTTCATTAGGTATAATCACTTTTTATAATAGTTGTTAACTTCTATGAGATTAGTTAGTTATCGTTTAGCAAAGATTCTCGGTTAGTCGATGTTTACGCCTAAAACAAGATCGTTTTTCATTATTCCGCCTCCCCGCAAGTTGTGGGTTGTTGTACATCGACTTACAAATATGAGGATATAAATCATCATGTGTCCATCAACGACACATCAAAATCATGTAACCTGAGTGTCCAACATCGACACTCGAAACATCATGAAACTTGTGTCCAACATCGACACGTAAATACTCATATATCTTGAGTTTCGTCTGTCCGAATGGGCCCACGGGCTCCGTCTGTCTGGATCGGCCCTCTGGCTCCGACAGTACGGGTCGGCCGATATCTATCTCTCGACTCCGATCGGTATCCTCCGGATAACCGTCAGGTCCAACCAATCACCTGTAGGTAGTGCCCTCCCTGCCAGGCTCATTGTCTACACTATAAAAATATTTCTTGCCCAGGGGAACCATACCGGGTCCACCATGAACCCGTAAACGGATCATCCAGCTCTTCGAATCGGGTTTCAATCACACGTCTCAGAACCGAGAAAACGCATGGTGGACGCACTGAAATATCATATCAAGAGAAACCTGGTTTTTAAAACAATACATACTTTCTTGAAATAATACACTGGTTTTCAAATCCACAAATCACCGTATCTCAATGCGTAAATCTATGCAATATTATATATGCAACATAAAACCGTAATATGAGCATATCTAGGGAGAACCGCATCTTTTTAAATGAATCTGGTTTTTAAATATATCATGCGGTACCCAATTTCTCCAAAATCAAATCCAACATCATATATATATGTACATGTAGCTATAGCAAGTATATCGTGCAACATAGTATAATGATGTGCGCATAACCATATATATCATGGCATGATGTAGCAATTCTACTGTGTAAGTGACATAGCAATTATCGATGATGAAAGTGTGTGAGCCGGCAATCTGTGCAAGTGTAACAAACGCGTCATCCATAATTGTGTAGGTGTACTAGCACAGGTATATGTAATGCAATGAGAATGTCATGAACGTAACATAAAGTACATCATGAGCTAGAAGCTATAAGGTATACGTATCTATAACATATTCGAATCGATAAATCTATCAATCGGCATCCATCCTCACAACATCACGTACGGTATAATCCATCGTACGACATCCTCTAGTCAAGGGCATGGATCAACCATTAAATAAGACTCATCACGTACGGTATAATTCATCGTACGTCGGCATTAATCAATTAAGGATCCTATCAACCTATATGACAATGAGGGTGCGGACCTAACGTCTCGTACGACATATCACTCATGATCCACAACATTATCCATATATATATATATACATATCTCTCAGGTTACATCCGTATCAATCTCATATCAGGGGACCGACAAAGGTATCGACTATCTCATATCGACTCGCATCAATATAACGACATATCATACCAAGTCATCATATCACATCGTATACTCTTTTCATCACATTAATATCTCACATGAAGTCATCATATCACATCGTATACTTTTTTCATCACATAAATATCTCACATCAAGTCATTTTACATATACATTCTATCTTATAAATCTCATGTCATGCTACTCTAAATCTCATACTTAATCTCGTGCAACTACATAACTATATATCGTGATTCACATTCACCTTTTATATCCTTATATATCAATTCGAGATATCATTTTTATCATATCATGTCAAGAGTCATATCCCTAAAGTTTTCATTTTATATCTCGATATATATATATTCAATCATTCATATCATCTCTAACTATCTTTTTAACCATATCCATAGTTTTCTAATATAGGTTTCCCAAACCATATTCTATATATTGGTTTCCATCAAAACTTGTGGGGGTGCTATACGCCATCCGCCCGACTTTCCCCGTAGATATAAATCTACTCACCTGCGGAACTCTTTGTTCAGCCGTAGTCGATGTGCTTCGTCAACACGGAATCCATATGAAGGTACCTACAATCATTACACAGATCGCAATACCATTAAAATCAAGTTCAGAAAACTAATACGGAACACGGTACTCTCATAGGTTAGAACCTATAGCCTACGCATGCAAAAACAACCAACCAACCCTCGTCGTTGACGTACAAATAACCAATGACCCAATACAATATCAAATACCAAAACCTAAGTTTCATAATCGCAAAACCAAATTCAGCACCTAAGGAAATCTGTCCCAGATTTTACCCTAGGTCAAACCAGAACATTTTGCATATTGGGTTGCTCTAAATATCACATAACCAAGCCACTCACAAAAAATCTCCCAAATTGACTCAAATGTGGCCGCAATTTAGGCCACCATGAATTAATCTGCGGCCAGATTGTTGAGTTGGGGTCTTGGGTATTTAGGCTATGCTCTAAATCACCTGCACACCTCTCTGTAATGGCAACTTAATTTATGGTGGTCTCGGGTCGCTCCAGATTCCCATATACACTCAAAATCTGTCAAATAGCCGCTATCGTGAAATTCTAACATCGTGTTTTGGTGCTAATCTGTGGTCTTGGCCAGTAAAACACCACTATGGGTTAAGTAAACACCCATTACAAGTTATAAGTCGAGATAATCACCCAACCCTTCTCTTGAATTTTCCAAACATCACATACCCTAACCAAATCACTTTCTAAACTAAACTAGGGTGCAAGAAACTAAAACTAAACTAAATGAAACGAATTGTACCTCATGGATGTAACTTAAGAAAAACCCTAGCTTCCAAAAATCTTCAAAATCCAAACTTGCAAGGTCCAATGTGTTGAGGATGAAGTGTGGATCATTTTTAATGAATAGGGTGTAGGGTTTTGGTGAAGAAATGAAGATGATACTTGAAGGTGGAGGTGGAAGGAATTGAGGAGGAAGAAGAAGTTGAAGAAAGCTATTGGAGGAAATGAATGGCAGCCCTCACTCTCTCTCCTAACCTCACTCTCTCTTATTCTCACCCCTCACAAGTCCATGCACCACTCTCTCTCCAATCATTCTCTTTTTAACCCTTTTCCCTTTTTCTCACAATAATACCAATAAAAATAACACAAATGCTAGAACATGCAACAAAATGCAACATGACATGGTGCACTTTCATGGAAAAATGTAGAAACACGGATTTGGCTTAATCGCGATTAGTAGTGCACTAACCAATTTTTATTAAAATTGCATATAATTAATTATAAAAATGCTAAATCCGATAAATATATTTGTAAATGAATAAATCATTTTATTCTCCAATTATTTCACAATTATTGGTATATATTTATACCATTTTACGAAAACCCCAAATTCGGAAATCGGGTTGTTTTCACGAAATATATTATTTTAATATTAAATTCCAAAAATAATATTTTATATTTTCTGAAATGTTACAATCTTCCCCCACTTAAATAAATTCGGTCCCCGAATTTAAATTTAAACTCACAAATACTAAAACATTTCAACAATCAGTTCAAATCATGGGGCTCCGAAATCACGGAAAATACAGAAATACTACAGCGCATCATGTGCACCTGAAAACGAGTATGAAACTCAAAATCGAACTCCGTCAAGCGTCACGTAAATCATCGGATTTGGACGCAAATCATTAGAGTTACAAATGAGATACAGATCTCGAAATCTACTACCGAAATCCGATATACACTAGTCAAATACTATAATACGTATATAGTACGCATCCTTGAAAAATCTTCTAAATACTGAATAAAACACAGGCAAAAGATTTTCTGAATCGCCATGCGATGTGTAACACACGGCACAAGTGACAGACGCTCATTTGTAAAGTAATAAATATACATTCATACATGTGTTGCTAAATATACGTTCCGCCGTTGCTAAAATATCCCAAAATGTTTTTCTTATAAACGTTCGTGTTACTCACGGACACGTAGGAAATTGCGAGACTATATTTCCTTTTTGAAAACCTCTTGATAATCTTTTAATGCATGCAAAGTACTCAGGTATCATCCTTAGGTCAGTCCTGCTTGGATACCACATAATATAGTGCCCATCATGAAAACAAGATGCTCAAGAGCAAAATCAGCCTCAAAAGTCGTATCAAACAATCACATACGTCTGGTGCGCACAGAAATCAAATCCAAATACAAGTGCTACAATATGCACAAGGCAAAACTAAGTGGAATGGGTCTGCACGAAAGTATTTGTCCAGTGCAACGGATGTGCACGACAACAATATTTAGTGCATCTATAGTGCACGAAAATCTCAATCCTGTTTAACTAACATTCACGAATGAAAATCCCAATCGAGTGTATCTGGTGTGCACAAAATCACATCTCATATCATGCGCCCGACATGCGCAAAAATCCAAATCAAGTGCATCAGTCATGCACGAATAAAATCTAAATCAAGTGCATCCAACATGCACGAAAAAAATCGAACTCAAGTGTATCCGATGCGCACGAAATCCAATACCAAGCGCCTAATATGCGCAAAAATCCAACCCAAGCACGTCATGTCCGTAATAAGCATCTCGTGTAGTAGCATGCACGAATGCAAACGTCAAGTGCAAACGTACACAAAAACATAAATCGGGTAAAACAAATGCTCAAAGACATAAATCGGGTGCAACTAATGTACGGAGCATAAATCCAGTGCAACTAATGGACGAAATACCCATCCGGTGGTGCAACAAATGCACGAAATACGAATCCGGTGCAGCAAATGCACAAAATACAAATCGGGCACAACGAGTGCACGAAAACTCATCAATAACACAAATACGTATAAAAACAACATCGAGTGTACCAAGGTGTATAAAATCATAAACGTGTGCACTGCGTGCACAAAATACGTATCAATGCACTGCAAAAACATGCGAGCTATACCGAGTGCATAAATCTAATCGAGTGCATATCACATGCACAAAATCAAATCAACCTTATGAAATCCACGAAATCATAAACACGTGCAGCCAAGGCACAAAATTGACATCAAGTGCAATATATATGCACAAATTATAAACCAACACAACGGTGTATATAACATATATCAAGTGCAATAACTATGCACAAAATGTAAATACCCAGCAAGTGCAACCATGGTCCACGAAAACAATATCATGAAACTCAATCAACAAAACTCACATCCAAGCGAGATAAGCGTGATACTCGGATCACCAACGCAAATCGCAACAAATGACATTGAGGTACATGATTGATCATTTCTTGACATGTTAAGTAAAATGTTTCAGAACCAAAGAAATTTATACCGCAATCAATTAATGGTGTCGCTTGTAGCGATCGTTAGTGAGCACGGATCGTCCAAAGAGATGCGTGTACTTATTCGATCTTGCTTTAGATGAGTCGAAATGAAAACATAAAAGAAAATTCAAGAAAGTAATTCGAGGGATAATTGAGTTGTCATTTCAAGAAAATCAAGAATACATTCAAGAATTAGAAATTAAGAAGATGTCCAATCAATTTGAAGTATAAAGATTATGTAGAATAGCTTGTAGGAATCGATCAAATTTTTAGCAATAATGAATAATAGAATTATGAATCTTATCTATTGATGAATTGTAGCTAGATCGATGATGATCAATGAAGATTAGGGATCTATTGAAAAATCTAGGGTTTCTTCTTCACCATCGCTTGTCTTTTCATTAATTATCATTGAAATCTTGCCTCTAGCAAAGAGGATCTTCAATCGTTTGATCCCTAATTTGCAACGAAATAATCAAGAACATCATCTCGATCCAAATTAGGTCATAAAAGATTCTTTTTTCTAGAGTTCACAAATCTCATAAGACTTAATAGTAGTAAAAGGATTTCATCATCATTAGATCTACCGATTCACTCGATTTCTTTACAAGCGGAGATTTCACTCACACATCATGAAAATTAAAGAATAACAAATGAAACATTTCATAGTGCAGGAATGTAATGAAAACGAGAATTAACAATTTATCACCTTCATTGAATCTTCTTCAAATTTACACAACTCCTCAATTCGAGGTACAAGATTAAGCACTCTATCACTCCTTTGAGGTGGTGAATTTGTTGTCGATCTTTGGGAATCTCGATCGCCGTGAGTTGTGGATCGGATGCGGATCTCTTGCTCGGATGACGACCGGCGTTGCGAAGAAGGATCGTTGATTGCTTGCTTGATTTTCTTCTCAATGGATCTTGATTTTTTCTTTGGATTGGATCTCAAGTTGTGTCACTCAACTTGAATTTGAATTTTGAATTGTGGCTCCAATTGTGTAACTAACTAACCACTAATTGAACCAATTAATGAACAACCCTCAATCTTAAATCTAGATCCCCTTTTATAAAATTCAAATGAATCTTCCCTCCAAAGCTAGGTTCTTACAAGAAGCCTTCTAGAATGATCTTGTTACAAGGAGCCTTCTAGAAGAATGTTGCTATGCAGAGCCTTCCAAAAGAAGCCACGTGGTAATTAAGCATCTTGAGAAAGCAAGGTTGTTGAGAAGAAGGTTCTGGAGATTTCTCGTTCTCTGATGCCCGGACTCGGCCGCGGATCCACGGCAACTAGGTCGACTCGGCCGCGGTTCCGTGGCTATTTGATGTGTTCACTGTATCAATTTTCTGTGGGCTTCCTCTGTTATTCTCTGGATGTATAATTGATATCTGGAATCTTATTATCCCTTGTGAAATTCTGCCGGATTTGAATTCTTTGACTTGCTGTAATTTATCGGCAGTTTTGTAATTCCGGTTCTTTGACCTGAAGAATTTTCTGCACACAATCTCGATAAAATATGTTGAGCTATACAGTATCATGCGAGTAGTAATAAACACACAATTTCTTGTAAAGAATGTTGAATTTAAATATAACACGTGGTACTTAGTATTTTCCAGACAAACTGGTAATGTGTGTTATATTTATATCAACTATCCTTAGATGATTTTTATAATGTGGAAATTGATGTGATACAGATTGCATTATTTTCGACTGAACAAATTCCCCCAAACATAATTTTAATCGTCTCGAGCAAACATCTTTTATTCAAGCGAACGAGAAAATTTTATAAAGAAAAAGAAAAACTAACTAGCACACTTTCGTAGGCAACACGATTGCACTGAGCACGTGTAACAAGCCTTTAAACTTCTAGGTGTCCCTAATAGGAGGAGTGTTGTCTCCTGAGGGTTTTCAGCGGATTGCACCCACAAAATCTTATAATAAAAGGAAGGCTGTGAAATTTACATATAAAGATTGGAATTATAAAAGAAAGACTTTGAAAATCAGAGTTTCCAACTAATACTAGCTTTTCAGTTGTCATGAGCCCTATCTTAATAGTCATGAAAAGATATTAGAAATCACATCATACCTCAATAAAACATCGCCTTTATTCTTCATCCCTACCTTTCTTCCAAACACCGATCAAATACACCTACGTGTGTGTAAAGTACATCCCTACACTCGAAGAATTCAATTCAAGATATCATACTCTTGTCCATCTACCTCAGTACTTTTTTAATCGGTGAATATTTAGATGGATTTGCTTACACATTTTTCATGCGACCGTTAATACTTCTTAAGGTAGTAACCGACCGATTACTCATGTGCTTCCTTATTAGGCGTAAATAGTATTTTCCTCGTCTTGCAACACTAAAGGCTTAGCAGTGACTCCCAAACCAGTTGGTCTAAAGCACTAGGTGAAGAAGCACCCTCGCTATATTTTTTATTGCTGCCTTGGTGATTACAAAACCAGTGTTCATTTTTCTACACCATTTTATATTTTATTGCTTCATTTATAATTTTCGTACTTTTGGCTTTTAGACAAGAGCATTTCAAGGTATCCTCTACTATCCCGAGTTTCAAGACGTGTGTAAGTGCATATAGTAGGGTATCAACATTCAAATGTTTGTCTTCCAAAAAAGGAACTATTTTTCAGACTTATTTTTATCCTCAGATTTGTGACTTCCTTTATCTTACTAACCCTTGGGACAACGGCTCATAACTACTTATTACTAGTTTCGTTTAAGAAAGCTTCTAACTTTCTTGGTTTTCTTAAATTTTTCCATTCTTTTAAATGTAATTTTTGACTTTCTAATCTTTTATTATCTTATTTATATACACATTTTTTATTATTATATTTTAATATTATGTTTTGTGCTTATGCAAAGTATGATGCAAAGTGGTGCGTAAATAAGCACAAACCTCCTCCAAACTTGTTTAGAACAGTGTCCTCACTGTTGTCATCTGTTAAATCTCAAAATCCGGTATACTTGGGAGGAAAATTTTATTAACGGGGTGAAGAAATATGGACGTGAAAATCTCCCCCAAACTTATTTTCGGCTTACAATTTTGAGGACAACTTTTATTTTCAAGAGCCAAAAACAAACCCCCCCAAACTTGAGTTAAACAATATTAATCTTTTAAATTCACAAGAGGGGGTCAAAGTTATTGGTCAATGCCAAACTTTGCAAAGACCGAACGTCAACACCAACCATTCGAAGATTTTATCAGTAAAGTGCACCGGTTGGTGGAAGAACATGTTGTATAGAGCCAGGAAGAAGTGGGGAAATGATAAATGGTGTAATAGAATGTGTTTGCGTCTCGTTTTGCAGAGACGACACAATGATTTTGATGATGGATTACTCGCACTCTTGTGATTGTCAAGAAAAAGGGGTAGAGGTTCAATTTCTTTGTTTTGGAGATGGTTCATCTCAACACCCGTGTTTGCTAAAAATGCGAGTTCATCAGCGAAGCTTTCGTCGAAATCCCGAAGAATAATGTCATTGGAAAGAACGGGATGATACTCAGACTTCTTGAAGGTTCAGAATAGGCGTTCGATGTTGACCCGGAAAACTCAAATGAAGGGTCCGCTTGTGTATAATACATCTCTGGGTCAAACAACAACGTACAAAGGAATTCTGGATCAGTATCGTGAATCTGTTCAAGTTCGCTGCTGTCGACATCCATTAATTCGATAGAACAAACATGAACATAGGGTTCGGAGGCTTGACTTCCCAACTTATAAATGTTAAGCTCAATTGACCTATTCCCGAAGGATAGGATCATAGAACCGTTTCGACAATTGATTACAGCGTTGGATGTCGCAAGAAAAGGTCGACCTAGAATCACCGGAATTTGGTTCCGTAGGTTCGCTACAGGTTGTGTATCTAGAACAATAAAGTCCATAGAGAATATAAATTCCTCGACTTTTATTAACGCATCCTATAACATACCGCTTGGTTTGGTGCTAGATCGATCTGCCATCTGTAATGTGCATTGCGATGGTTTTATTTCTTCGATACCCAATTGCTCATATACAGAATATGGAAGCAAGTTAATAATAGCGCCTAAATCGAGTAAAGCACGATTGATATTTTTACCCCTAATAGAAATAGAGATTGTAGGACAACCAGGGTCCTTACGTTTCTTGGGTAATTGTTGTGTAAAAGCTGTGCTTATATTACTCGACATGAAAACTTTTTTCCGCAGTTGAGTCTTCCTCTTCCTAGTGAATAAGTTCTTAAGAATTTCCGCATAAGACGGAACTTTTTGGATAGCATCTAGGAGAGGGATATAGATGTTAACTTGCTTTAAAATGTCTACAATATTCTCCATTTGTGCATTAGGTTTGTTGGCCCTCAATCTGTTTGGAAATGGAGCTTTATCAATAAGTGTTTGGTCCAACATTTGTGGAGAAGTTTGTGGGGGTGGAAAAGATGAGATAGGTGGAAGGTTCGAGCCTTGGGGAAAACGGAGAATAGGCTTGCAAGAAGAAGGTAAACTAGACGAAATAGGGTAAGAAGTAGAAGTGGAAGCCAGGGTTTCAATTGATTCCTCGTTATTTTCAATCTGTTCACCAACATGATTGTCTATCACTCTTCCAGATCTCAACGTGGTAATAGCACTCACATCATTATAATGCGAGGATCCAGGATCAGGTAATGGTTGAGATGGAAGTTTTCCTTTCTCTCTAGCACTCATTGCAGCAGTCAGTTGTGCGATTTATGCTTTTATTGATTTAATACTCTCACCGTGGGAGATAGTATTTTACACTAACGTTTGGATAGAAGATGTTAAAATATCATTCGTTTGCATGGACTGTGCTATGTACATGTCGAGTGCAGAGGGTGTAGCAGTACCGGCAGAAGAAGGATCAAAATTGTTGGCCGATTTATGAAAATTTTGTGGTTGAAAGGGGTGCTGACTCAGTTGTGGTGGTTGCTATTGTGGAGGGACCATTTGAAAGTCATTCTGGTTTGGAACCGTGTTTTGAGTTTGATGTTGGTTCCAAGCAAAATCAGGATGATTCCTCCAACCTTGATTATATGTGGAAGAAGAAATATCAATTCTAGGTTGTTGCTGAAATGCAGCATTAGTGTGACCATGAAACGGTATATTCAAAGGACATTCTTCTTTCAAATGTGATGAGTTGGAACAACAACCACACAAAGTTTTGGGAAGTGTGTATTTGTTTAAGGAGGCTGAAGAGATTCTGTTTTCTATTGCGTCGAGTTTCCTTTGTATTACGGCCATTTCGGCTCTTATTGTGACGGAAACATCGAGCTGATGGTTACCTTCCCCAGACAATGGTGGTCTAACACTTTCCCATTGTAAAGTGTTTTGGGAAAGATTTTCCAGGTATTTCCAAGCTTCACCATCATCTTCAAATAGGAATTGAAATTGATACAAGGTTTCAAACATCTGTTTTGTCGTGAGATCAATACCCTCATAGAGAATGCGACACAGCTCCCATCTAGGGATTATGTGATGAGGACATTAGATAAGAAGATCCTTGAACCGTTCCAAGCTTTTCCAAAATGGTTCATTGGGAAGTTGGGTAAATTTGATGATTTCGCTCCGAACATGGCTGGTCTTATGATTGGGAAAAAATTTCTTAAGGAATGCTGCAACGAATTCGTCCCATATTGAGATAGAATGTGCGGGTGTGTTATAAAGCCACTTCTCGGCTAAATCACACAAAGTGAATGGGAGAAGACATAAACGCTTAGCATCCATATACAGTTGTGACGTGCCAATCATTGCACATACGTTTTCGAATTTGGAGATAAAAACGTATGCGTCTTTAGATTCAAGACCGTGAAATTTGGGCAACAGTTTGATGAAATGTGGTTTAATGCGGTATAGAAAGACAGGTGAGAAGGGGACCACGTGTAGGGTAGCATCTCTTTTGGAGTGAAATGCGCGGAGGATTCTGCGCACCTACGGGCGGTGGCACAGTGGTGTTATTGAAAGTTGATAGATATCCATCCATCGCGTTCGTGGTGGGTGGTGGGAAAGAAAATGAAGAAATACCGACTTTGGAGTCGATAGGGGAAACGCGGACAAGACGGGCACTAGAATCCCATGTCCAGCCGAGCTTGCACTAATGGTTTAGCACAAGTGGCAGCGTTTGTAATAATTAGAGAAAAATGTTGGTTTGGTGTTTGTTTTTGAAAAAAGACGGATTTTTTTAAAAATCACACAACAATGCACAAGCAACCCCAGATCTAATGGTCACCTAGGTCAAGTCACTAGACCGCTCCTAGACTTCAAGAAGACAAATCGCAGGATAAATCCTCTACTGCCTCTTTATCCTTTATGTGTCCAGGTAAGTACCAGGTAAGTGAGAGGTTCTCCGCTACGTAAGTAGTTAGCCTAATTAAGTAACCACTTGCCTTAGACACACTTGCCTTAGACACCACAAAAGAAACACGGATAAATAGTAGATTACCCATGACTTTCTTCTATCCTAATTGAGCGCGACGTTCCTTAGAGTCTTGTCTGGATATTTTTTAGTTAATGAGGGTGATGCGGATGCATGTTTTGTGATTTTTGTGGCTTAGGAAGGGTAATGAAATCCCTACCTAATTTGAATTTGGTCTTTGCCCCTTAATTTCCGTATTAAAATATGCTCAAACAACCAAATTCAAGAAACACAAAAAAAATAATTTCTTTTAGTGCGCTGCGAATTTTTGCAAAGAATTCTGCAGAAAATTGTTAATGGACAAGATCAGAGAGAAGATGAGAGAACATAGAATATAACACAGAAGTTTGAAGCAATGATTCACCAAAACGGTGGCGGAACCGCTGCAAAAACCTCACTCAAGGCGCGGATCCTGGGTGGAATGATGGGATTAGGTTTTGCAAATTCTCCTGTAACTCCCTGTACTCCTCTGGAATCTGTAGAACTTCTTTGAATCTTGATCTCACTGCTAAAATGATTCCAGATTCCCTCGTAAAATTTCAAGCACAAATCGTTAAGCACTTGAAGTGATTCTTGAATTAAAATATGATGGAATAATAATTTTTCAACTCAAATTGCAAAAACGAACAAATTACACACATCCCCGACAACGACGCCATTTGATTGATCTTTTCTTGACATGTTAAGTAAAATGTTTCACAACTAAAGATATTTATACCGCAATCAATAAACGGTGTCGCTTATAGCGATCGTTAGTGAGCACGAATCGTCCGCTGAGATGCGTGTACTTATTCGATCTTGCTTTAGATGGGTCGAAATGAAAATATAAAAGAAAATTCAACAAAGTAATTCGAGGTTTAATTGAGTTGTCATTTCAAGAAAATCAAGAGTACATTAAAGAATTAGAAATTAAGAAGAATGCCAACCAATTTGAAGTATCAAGATTATGTTGAATAGCTTGTAGGAATCGATCAAATTTGTAGCAATGATGAATACAAGAATTACGAATCTTATCTATTGATGAATTGTAGCTAGATCGATGATGATCAATGAAGATTACGGATCTGTTGAAGAAACTAGGGTTTCTCCTTCACTATCCCTTGTCTTTTCATTGATTATCATTCAAATCTAGCATCTAGCAAAGAGTATCTTCAATCGTTTGATCCCTAATTTGCAACGAAATAATCAAGAACATGATATCGATCCAAATTAGGTCATCAAAGATTCTTTTTCCTAGAGTTCACAAATCTTATAAGACTTAAGAGTAGTAAAAGGATTTCAACATCATTAGATCTACCGATTCTCTTGATTCCTTTACAAGCGGAGATTTCACTCACACATCATGAAAATTAAAGAATAACAAATGAAATATTTCATAATGCAAGAATGTAATGAAAATGAGAATTAACAATATATCACCTTCATTAAATCTTCTTCAAATTTACATAACTCCTCAATTCGAGGTACAAGATTAAGCTTTCTATCGCTCCTTTGAAGAGGTGAATTTGTCGTCGATCTTTGTGAAGCTCGATCGCCGTGAGTCGTTGATCGGATGCGGATCTCTTGCTTGGATGACGACCGACGTTACGATGAAGGATCGTTGATTGCTCGCTTGATTTTCTTCTCAATGGTTCTTGATTTTTGCTTTGGATTGGATCTCAAGTTGTGTCACTCAACTTGAATTTGAATTTTGAATTGTGGCTCAACTGAATCAATTAATGAACAACCCTTGTTAGTTATATGTATGCCCTAGAGGCTATTACTGTACATTGGATGTATGTTGTAGTGGATGCTGGGACATATATGGTTGGACTTTCTTGCTCGACATGATAGTATGCTATCTGGTTGCTCTTTATCTTAACATGTATACTTTCTGTCTCTCTGTTACATGTTGATAAAGCCCTTAGGATGTGTACTCGACTTCCAGGACTATGATGTAGATCATAATAGTGGGGCGTCGGTAGTCCATGAGTATATCCTTCAATGTTCCTAGTCATAGGAATATCGAGACGGGGCATCGATATTCGAGAGTAGACTAGCGTATATCTTCTCAACCCATGTGATGGGCAATGGATGATCCCATATCCATTGGTGTTTGACATCAGAGATGTTATGCGGGTGCTTAGTGGTGACTGGGTACGCTGAACGGACTCGCCGAGAACTCCCAGATGGTGTTATACCTCACGTCTGATGGCAGTTCACTGGTGACACTGGTAAAGCTTAGTCTGTTGACCCGAGATCGTCATAGAGTCTTGTGTGTCTCCCACTGTGCTTTGATTTCCACCCTACCACGGCTCTACTGTGTTGTGCAAACAGGTGGTTTTTGGGTACAGTCCCGATTCACATGGAGGCAATGAGCGATAGGAGGGGATTCGTTTCTCCCGGTATTGGGGGTTGATGTTGCGCTATGCTCGACTGGCCATAACTGGAAATCCCTGGCCAGGGTTGCAGTGATCTACTGGTAAGTGTTATCAGTAGTTTCATGCTAAGTTATGGACCTTACATCGGCATGACTTATCAAGCTACTAGAGTCTGACGTTTACCACACCTAGGCAAGATATGCGACATATCAGACGAACAGACCGGACTGTACGGTAAGTGTTGCTGGTTGGATTCACAGGAGTGTGAGCGGGCTTGCTCGTTGATCTTCTGATCGCTCAATACCCGGGTGGCCGTTACGTTTAGCAGACCGCTTGCGGCTTATAGGTATTTGATATGATCATCACCTGCTGCCGGCGTATTGACGAGTCTTTGGAGTCCTACATAGAGGTTTCCTGGCTCAAGCGAAACGAAATAGGAGCGCATATGAGATATGTGCGGGACCGAGAATAATACCAGTATGTTATACTGAATTCTATTCTCGCGATTTGTATCATTGGACTGTTATATAAGATATAGCCGGGTTACTGAATCAAGTGTTGATTCGATACATTGATTCACTTGATATTAGTCGGTTATATGCGATATGACCGGATCATTAAATCAAGTATCGATTTAATGATTTAATGTATAATTATATATTTGATATATTACTTTACATTAACTAGTATTGGTTCCCTTAAGATTTGTTTTCTCACTAGTTTGTGCTTAAGTGTATATATGATATATATTTGTGTACATATGTTTGTTCATGTTTGATGATATATACAAGTTGTGTGTATGAGACTTAAACCAAATTGAGCTTAAATTAGGGTTTACTAATTTCCTAATAAATAACAAAAGAAATAAGACTTTGGTCAAAGTTATCAAGCTTCATGAAGCTTGAAGAAACTTTGAGAAAGTCAATTTCTTTTGTCATTTCCTTAGGATGCTAGTTAACCCAACCCTTAGGTTAATTCTCTACACAAGTTAAGCATGAGGACTTAACTTAACCATGGTACCATAAATAAAAGGATAAGTTTCATTCTTATTTCATTATCCTTTTATTCTTTCTTCTTCATCTTCATCTTCATCAAGCTTCATGAAAGCTTGCTAGCTCCAATGGTGCCATGAGAAAAAGAGTGAGAAATCCAATTCTAAAGTGAACCCACTTTCTAATTCTTCATCCTCTACCACTTGCCATGTTGTATAGGGTGTTTTCTTCACAAAGTTTTTGACCAAGTGAAGGAATAGCTTGAGTTTGAGTCGCCTCGACGTAGATCATCTTTGGCATCGAAGTCAACGACCTAGCCCAACCATTTCTCCGATGAAACCAACGATAGAGTCCAGGATCCCAATGATTGCAGCGGAGGGACGTCATCATGGAGCTAAAGAAGTGGTGGACCGGATCTACAAAGGTTGTAATCCCTTTCACTTATAGTTAAGTTGTTAACTTGCTTAGTTTCGCCTATCCTCTAGTTAACGATCTTCCATAGGGTTTCTCGGCGCATAAATTTTTGAATTTGGCACGGTTGATCAGTTGTGGAACCTCATGAGTGTGCCAGGAACCCTACGGTGGTATCAGAGCCTAGCTAGAGCTTTAGGCGAAGTGCAGACAATGTTAGAAGTCCGATCGAACCCGAAACCCTAATTTTCAACCCTTTCTGTACATTTTTTGTAAATGTGGAATTTTGTGAATTAAAAATATGCAGAAAAATCAGCAGGCGTTTCTAAAGATTACTGTGCAGCACGTGAGCATAACTCTTCCATATCACCGCGGAACCGCGGCATGAGCATGGCTCAAGCGGCGGTTCCACGGCCGTACTATCACCTTGTTCATTTCAGTTTGCACAGTAATTCCTATCTGTTAGTGCTGTATTTTCTGGGAATTTTTAAATTCTACTCAAGAGTTGAGTTTTCTGGGTTGTATCGGGAGTTCGTAGATTCGATCGGATTGTCAAACTTTGTCTATGTGTTTTTCCGGGTAATTTTAGAATATGTTAAAAAGTTCGACCGAATATAAATACCCACTTTTTCCTCCTGCCGGGAAATTTCCAATTGTTGGATTTTTCCGTAGTTTAATGACGTTCTAAGTAGTGCAAGTAACGCGATGGTCCCTCTAGAAAACAACAAATCTTAACTCGATTATGTGACCGTCTTGAACTTCCCTTTGAACCCTAAGGTTTGGGGCAGTACGGCGTGCCACGTGTGAGGCGTTGGCTTGACCCTTCTATGGCCGGAACGCTGGTACTGAAGCATGAAATGAATGTTTTTAAACTTATTTCATGTGTTGAGATGTTTCGGGAAAACTTGGGTGTTTGACTGTTCGATCGGAAAGTTTAACATTTTCTATTTTATCTGGAATGTGATACTGCGACATTTCAAAAAAAATAAAATATTATTTTTGGGAATTTTCAGAAGTTGATATTTATTTTAATGAATATTTTAATAGTCGGCATAATTAAAATACCGATAAATGGTGAAAATTCCGGAGAAAATTTTAGAAATTCTAAAATAGCTTGTTTTGTGGAAATATGCCATTTTTCTGTTTTGATGTTGGATTATATGTTATTTTGGCATTAATCGCAATTAAAAATCGCTAAGTGGATTTTTGGCTTTTTGTGCAAAGATGTGCACATAACATTTCTACACTTGCACACTTGTCTCATATTTTGGACTCATGATAAGCCTAGGGTGAACCATGCTTAGATGACCATGGTGGATTGAACCTTTTGATTAGGTTTATTGGGGTTAATTAAGGGTTTTAGGTTATTAAGGGTGATTAGGATGGGAGTTGACCTTGTGTAGGGGAGAGAGAGAGAGAGGTGGCTAGAGTGTGCATGGTCCCTCTCAACCTTCATTATCCCTTGTGTCTTTCATACTACCTCTCACTCTCACACATTACACCATACCCCCATTATACATCAACTACATCAGCACACATACCAGCCCCTAACCCCTTAGCCAATACCTACATTCCTCCCCATCAGCTGAAACAAACCATCAGCCCCTACAACAGCCCCCAATTGCTTCAACTTCAGCCACCAAACTGCTGCAACAGCAGCCCATTACCTCAGCATCAGCAACATCATCATTTGGTGCAACAGCAGCTGATACATCAACTTCAGCCCCCCTTTTCATCCCTTCAACCCCCTTTATCACCCCATTAGCCCCCATATCAACTCATCCTTATGCTGGAACCATACATCCGCAGCAGCCTTTCAACACAACATCAGTTTCAGCCAGGAAAAACATCAGCTCAGCACACTTCAAACACAACTTCAACCCCAATTCTGCATCAGCTGAACTACTCCATTCAAAGCAAACCCACACCATCCTCATCACACAACACCACACCCCAAACACAACAACAATATACCCTCCCATAGCCACAAACTCCTGCTGCTGCAACTTCATGCCATAAAACAATTCCAAGCAGCAGCAGCAGCCAAGGCAACAGCAACAAATAGCTACAGCAGCAGCAGCTTTGCATTTTCAGCCAGAGCAGCAACTTGAAATGCTACCGGGCACCTCAGCACCCCTCCTCCTTCCATCATCCTCTCTTCTCCTTCATTCTAGGACCCCCTGAGGTATAATCTCATGACCCAACTCAGTTCTTGCTCAGTTCTGGTTAAATAGCTGAAAGTTACTGTTTTAATTGTGACATTGTGCTAGTTTAGGCAAATTTAAGTGAGACTTGACCAAGAGATGGTTTTGAACGTTAGAGTAGTCTTATTAGGGGTATGTGAGACCAGTTAACCCAAGATTGTCCCAGATTTCACCCATATACCAGATTTGTTATACCTGCCATAATTTAGCAATTTTATCGACTTTGGACCTTTCTGGAAACTGCTACAACTCGGGACCTCCTAAGATGAAATTGACTTGGCAGTAGGATATGCAGGGAGATATAAACCAACATCCAAAACCCTAGCCCAAACCACCAAACCCCGACAGCAGATTTAATCCCCCTGGCCGCAATTTGCGGCCAGACCAGGGTGGAACCTCCTCGTTTTGCGTGCACGGCCCCATTTCATGTAAACTTGACCCCCTGTATGTCTAGTTTTGACTGTTTCCTGTTAGGGTAAAATCTGGGTTGAATTTCATGAGTTGGCGTATGATTTACGACTCGTTTTCCTATGGATTTTGATATTCGATGATTCATATCTGTCGGGCGGCGTTTGGACGTCAACGACAGTGGTGATTGGCTGTTTTTGCATACAAGGTCACAGGTTTTTACCTATGGGCGTAGTGTGGACCATTTTGGTTTCCGACATGGTTTTCATGAGTTTTAGCATGTGATATCCTTGCAGGTACCCCACGTGGTGTCGAGGCGTTGGAGATGCAAATGGCGACATTGGCACCGGCACCCATGTACAAGGTGAGTACATTCATATCTACGGGGAGAAGTCGGGTGGATGGCGTATAGCACCCCCACAGTCCGTGGTGATGTATACGGATGCGTATACACACCTACAATTATTATTATATGTTGTTCGGGAAATTATTGATGTTAAATGGTTATTGGTATGTTGGAATGGTGAAATGTTACGAACCCTAGGGTAGTAGGTGCACTACACATACATACATACATACATACACACATACATACTTGCATACATCCTTGTTCATATGTGGTTATGGGATCCTATATAGATATGTGTTCACATGGGATTTGAAGATGATACTTGGGATTAAAATGAGTCGATGAGAGTTGATTTGAGATTATGATATCGGAGATATGGTAGAATTCATATTTGAGATACGTCATGAAGCTTTAGCGGATTTCGGGATCATGGTGTCATAGGAATAGTGACATATGTAAATGATCGACATGTTATTATGATACAAGATAGGATATGATATGATATGACATTACATGATAAGATGTTTATGATAGGCCGCTAGGGCGATGTATACCTCTTCATGCTGATGCGCTGATGATATCGATTTTGCTAGAGGCTGTCAATCGGAAGTCGGATTATGAATATATTGACGATATATGATGATGATATCGATTCATACGAGACTGTTGATCAGTAATCAGATCATGATTATAGTGTTGATATTAGCATCCTACTAGACATAGGTCAGTACCCCAGATGATGATCTTGATAAAAAGAATACTAGATGAATGATATGACGTATGTGATATTGACCCGTACCCAGATTTAGGGGTGCCGTACGACGGATTTACGTACGAGCTATAATTTGATGTTTGATCCGCACTCTTGATCTGGGATAACCGATTATCGAGATATGGTATCGGATGGGATATTATCGAGGCGGGATCACCGACTATATATGTATATGTGTATCGACTCAGAGGTTAGGCGGTTTACCTTACTTGTAGTTAGCATATTAGCTCAACCTTATAGTTGGTGTAGCTATAGGACTCTTATGACATTAGATGCAGTTTAGCTATCATCATGTTCAGTATTCAGCTCCCGAACTTTATTATTGTTGCTCTGCATCGCATACTGTTGTGATTCGTTTTTCATTATTGACATACTGCTGTTAGGACACCAGCACTATTACCAATGATGCGTATGTTCCACATACACTTATTTGCCAGCGCACACACATCTTCATCGGTAATTGCCATGCCACGCACACTTAGAGAATATTATTGCTTGATTTATCTTGATAGCTAGCGGTGACATGATATTAGTGTACTTGCCAAATATACCAGCTTGACATTATAGTTATTACTTGTCACTTCATGCATACTGTTATTCATTATATGCTGCATTCATGGATTCTCATGCTTATATTCATGATTTCACATGCTATTGATGATTTGGGTTCGGGTTTCCATGAGATTTTCTGGATTTGGGGGAAAACCGCAAAACATACATATAAACTGCTTTCCCTTTTTAATAAAAATGCTGTTTTCCCATGATGTATGAGTCGTCCACCATGAGTTTTGCTAATGGATTTCGAGACCCGATTCGAGGAGGCGGATGAACCGTTTCGGGTACATGGTGGACCCGGTGCGGTACCCCGGGGCAAGAAGATCGCAGGAGATGGCGTTGAGCCTGGCTGGGGAGCACGACCGAACGGTGATATTACCCGGCACGTCGGATATCCAGAGGATACCGTCGTAGTCATGAGATGGATGGTAGGGGCCGATCTGGACTGACGGCGCCCTAGATATTATGATTGAGATATTGAAATTTTGAGATATTGAGGTACAGAGATTGTGATACAGAGATATCGAGATATTGAGATTTATGTTTTGTGCCGATGCTAGGCACTGTTTTATGCTGATTTCATTATGAAAACTCATTTTAAAATACAGAAATCTCATAAATTTATGAAAGAAGTTTTCTTCAGTACATGCATTCTGTTTCATGCATTCTTACATCATTCATATGATATATTGCCACCTGATGCACCGACACGGGCACATGGGTTTACACTTGGGTTAGATATTTACCCTAGACATGGTTAGAGATTGCTGGTTATATATTTGAGGATTATTTATATTGATCGTATGACCTAGGATTGCGTCATACATGCGATTTTCTGTTCGTAGATCTTTTTCTACTCACGAGTTGGCAACTCACCCCCGTTGTGCCCCAGTTTCTTCCAGTTGTTGCCGTACGGATTTCATTACGGCTTTGCGGGCACTGTACCTTTCGGGTGGCTTGCTAGTAGGTGGGTTTATTGTATCTTACCCATCATTATACCTTCTATATTATATTTCAGTTGTATCTAGAAGTTCCATCAACCAAACAGGTATTTATTGAGATAGAGACCAGTGCTGTTTATTCTCTCGAACTTAGAGTCGCGCATTATATTTCCTTGGGTTTCAGGCTGGTTGAGTTTCCTTTTTCGTTGTAATCCTCGCCTTTAGGCGTTGTATATTATGTTGCATACAGGTTGATTTGATATGGTTCTTCCTATTCTCTACTACTTCTCTTGGTTTGGATTTCTGGGTTTCGGCTTACTTAGCATACGTACGCCTTGAGACGTTCGTAGTCTAAGTGCCGGTCATGTTCCGTACTTTCGGGTCGTGACAAAGATGGTATCAGAGCGTTAGGTTTTACCTTCGGAGCGTAGATGACCCTTGGTTGATGGAATAGGTGACTAAAGTAGAGTGACGTACCGTGGTATGTCCGCGACATATTTACGATACGCCACTCCACTTAAGAAGCCTTAGGATGTACATTTCTTTGTTCAATATCATATTCCTTCCTGATCTAGCCTCATCGATACTAGTTATGGTTTTGGTACCACGATTGTGGGCAGGGAGAGCTACGGCTAGAGTTGCGGTCAGCATGAGCTCGTTACGAACGAAGACTGACCAGGGTATAATTCCGGAGACACGTTTGCAGAGATGTGTCTTGATTGTGTTTTCGCCACGAGCGTTGGACGGAGCGCTGCATGAGATTACTCGAACGTGCGGATTAGCACCAGAGGATTGAGCCGCTGAAGGAGGCCAGCCAGATTTCGATGATCGTCGATATATTGCTCATTCATGATGATTGGGGCACTGTTCAGCGTGCAGATGAGTGAGCCAGTTGCTACTGCGAACGACGAGATATCGCCCCAGACGTTGGAGCTATTGCAGTACGAGATTGTACTAAGAGATAATAGAGGGTCGCTAGTCACCAAGGATGAAAGACTAGGACATGTGGATCGTTCGCTACACCGATGCGAGGTCATCAGATAGATTGATTCCAGCTAGAGACGACTTCATGCGGAGACGTTGAGAGTCGACAGAGACGATCGAATGTCACTAACCTATTATTCCAAGTTTAAAGTATTCGGAAAGACATGCAGGCAATTCTATGGTCCCTCTAGTAGAATGAAACCCTAACTCGACTTAATGACCGTGTGAAAGCCTTTGAACCTTAGGGTTCACGGCAGTTCCTCGGCGCTATTAGTGAGGCTTGGGTTTGCCCTTCTACGGCTGGACCACCGATGCTGTGGTATGTACTCGATACTATTATACTGTACCCAAGATGTTGAGCTCTTAGGGGATTATGAGGTTTTGACGACTCGATCAGATGGCTCGGCTTAATTGGGTTGCTACGTGGTGAGATGCATTTCTTGGGAGACTCCAGACACAAGGATAGCCATTGGAGCTCAGTCCATGCAGCAACGACGAGGCGAGTCGGAAGCAGTCGACATTAGAGAAAAGTGGAGTAAGAGGTTCGCACCAGATCCAGATGTGATGGCGTTCCACTCCGCCGACATCGGAGATGTGATGCGCATGCCAAGGCAGAGCACTGGATATACCTTCCAGAAGCAGTCGTGATGAGTATGCAGCCGTTCCAGAGCGAGGAACAGATATAGTAAAGGACGATGACTTCCGGACAGTTGGCAGAGATGAGATTTGGAAGAGACCTTGAGCAGGATTCCTTCCTGGACACAGCTGCAAGGATAATTGCACCGAGGATCGGATATGTCACATGCTATTCAGAGAGCCAGAGGCCGACGCCAGTGATATGCTGCCTTACGAGTGGTCGTGATGATTGACCGAAAGATGACCAGAGAAGTGCCAGAACGGAATCGTCCCCATTAGCACACTTGACAGGGCCGATGAGCTGATGGATCGAGAGATTGGTAATCCACAGTGAAGACCTTGGACCCAGGAGTGGTCATGTTACGCACACCAGTAGGCCAGAGTTCAGGATCGCCGACGAGATATGCTATGAGTGAGCACGAAAGTTGGCCAGATATTCTTGGAGTATGCGCTTGAGCGGTACTATTCCGCCATACTTGATTTCGATGTTTTGGGGGATTTATTCGCATGATTTGGTTTTGATGATTAAGGATTTACGATTTTTGCACAGTTGTTGCACTTAATATCGTTTTTGTGCCTTGGTTTCACATGTTTGTGATTTTATGGGTTGTAGACATTCGAGTTGATTTTGTGCGTATGCACGCACACGATTTGTTTTTGCACTCGGTATAGTTCACATATGCTTGCAGTGCAGGGACATGTATTTTGTGCACTTGGTTGCACTGGACTTCGATTTCGATGATGATGTTCGATATTTGTTTGTTTTGTACACTTTATGCACCTGATTGGATTTTGCGCATGTTTGGCGCTTGATATTGGATTTCATGATTTCATGCATGATGGATGCACCGGATTTGGATTTTTAGCACATGTTGGGCGCCCGTTATGAGATGCGACTTGGTGCACACCAGATGCACTAAATCGGGATTTTTGTGCATGTCAGATGCACTTGTTTTGCGGTCAGGCACTCACGTTGCCAACGACCGATGTTGCGTGCACACCCGTTGCACCTTGATGTCGTTTTGTGCACCAGCTTTGCACATGTATGGATTTTGATTTCCGTGCGCAACAGACGCACGTAGTATTCATATGCATTTTTTTTGGGATTGATTCTTATGGAGCAGTACATTTTTATGATATTGCGATTTGTTTTCGTACCGAGCAGGACTAGTCAGAGGACAGTACCTGGGTATATTCAGCATGCATTGATAGATTTCGAAGGGATTTCAAAAAAAAAGGCGAGCTATAGTCTCAGTATTTACGTACATGTCCGAAGTGACACGAAATGTTTTAAACGAGGAAACCATTCTAAATTGTTTTCAAAACGGCGGATCGTGCATACTAAACAAAAAAATATATATGTATATGGCTATTTTCTTAGCAAAAAAAGTCCGCCCAGCCACTGGACAGTGTTATGCGCATTGTACATCGACTTTAAAGAAATTTGGCATGCATTTCTTTCATATATTTACATGTATAGTTTCGATTTCTAGCATATCGTTTTTGCCTTGGATTTGGCATTCGTGTTTTCACCTTGACTCCGATGATTGCGAGATGCTTGATGTAGTTTTGTTTTCGAGTTATCTTCTCGTTACCCATGCGCATGTATTGCGCTACTATGCGCTTTATGTATTGATGATTTCGGAGCCCCGTGATTTGGACATTTTATTGAAATGTTTTAGAATTTGTGGGTTTAAATTTAAATTCGGGGATCGAATTTCTTTATGAGGGGAAGACTGTAACATTTTTAAAAAAAATTAAATATTATTTTTGGGAATTTTCAGAATTTGATATTTATTTTAATGAATATTTTAATAGTCGGCATAATTAAAATACCGATAAATGGTGAAAATTCTGGAGAAAATTTTAGAAATTCTAAAATAGCTTGTTTTGTGGAAATATGCCATTTTGCAGTTTTGATGTTGGATTATATGTTATTTTGGCATTAATCGCGATTAAAAATCGCTAAGTAGATTTTTGGCTTTTTGTGCAAAGATGTGCACATAATATTTCTACACTTGCACACTTGTCTCATGTTTTGGACTCATGATAAGCCTAGGGTGAACCATGCTTAGATGACCATGATGGATTGAACCTTTTGATTAGGTTTATTGGGGTTAATTAAGGGTTTTAGGTTATTAAGGGTGATTAGGATGGGAGTTGACCTTGTGTAGGGGGGAGAGAGAGAGAGAGGTGGCTAGAGTGTGCATGGTCCCTCTCAACCTTCATTATCCCTTGTGTCTTTCATACTACCTCTCACTCTCACACATTACACCATACCCCCTTTATACATCAACTACATCAGCACACATACCAGCCCCTAACCCCTTAGCCAATACCTACATTCACCCCCATCAGCTGAAACAAACCATCAGCCCCTACAACAGCCACCAAGTGCTTCAACTTCAGCGACCAAACTGCTGCAACAGCAGCCCATTACATCAGCATCAGCAACATCATCATTTGCTGCAACAGCAGCTGATACATCAACTTCAGCCCCCCTTTTCATCACTTCAGCCCCCTTTATCACCCCATTAGCCCTCCTATCAACTCATCCTTATGCTGGAACCATACATCAGCAGCAGCCCTTCAACACAACATCAGTTTCAGCCAGGAAAAACATCAGCTCAGCAAACTTCAAACACAACTTCAACCCCAATTCTGCATCAGCTGAACTACTCCATTCAAAGCAAACCCACACCATCCTCATCACACAATACCACACCCCAAACACAACAACAATATACCCTCCCATAGCCACAAACTCCTGCTGCTGCAACCTCATGCCATAAAACAATTCCAAGCAGCAGCAGCCGCCAACGCAACAGCACCAAATAGCTACAGCAGCAGCAGCTTTGCATTTTCAGCCAGATTAGCAACTTGAAATGCTACCGGGCACCTCAGCACCCCTCCTTTTTCCATCATCCTCTCTTCTCCATCATTCTAGGACCCCCTGAGGTATAATCTCAAGACCCAACTCAGTTCTTGCTCAGTTCTGGTTAAATAGTTGAAAGTTACTGTTTTAATTGTGACATTGTGCTAGTTTAGGCAAAATTTGAGTGAGACTTGACCAAGAGGTGGTTTTGAACGTTAGAGTAGTCTTATTAGGGGTATGTGAGACCAGTTAACCCAAGATTGTCCTAGATTTCACCCATATACCAGATTTGTTATACTTGGCGTAATTTAGCAATTTTGTCGACTTTGGACCTTTCTGGAAACTGCTACAACCCGGGACCTCCTAAGATGAAATTGACTTGGCAGTAGGATATGCAGGCAGATATAAACCAACATCCAAAACCCTAGCCCAAACCACCAAACCCCGGCCGCAGATTTAATCCCCCTGGCCGCAAGTTGCGGCCAGACCAGGGTGGAACCTCCTCGTTTTGTGTGCACAGCCCCATTTCATGTAAACTTGACCCCTTGTATGTCTAGTTTTGACTGTTTCCTGTTAGGGTAAAATCTGGGTTGAATTTCATGAGTTGGCGTATGATTTACGACTCGTTTTTGTATGGATTTTGATATTCGATGATTCGTATATGTCGGATTGCGTTTGGACGTCAACGACAGCGGTGATTGGCTGTTTTTGCACACAAAGTCACAGGTTTTTACTTATGGGCTTAGTGTGCACCATTTTGGTTTCTGACATGGTTTTCCTGAGTTTTAGCGTGTGATATCCTTGCAGGTACCCCACGTGGCGTCGAGGCGTTGGAGATGCAAATGGCGACATCGGCACCGGCACCCATGAACAAGGTTAGTAGATTCATATCTACGGGGAGAATCTGGGTCGATGGCGTATAGCACCCCCGCAGTCCGTGGTGATGTATACGGATGCGTATACACACCTACTATTATTATTATATGTTGTTCGGGAAATTATTGACGCTAAATGGTTATTGGTATGTTGGAATGGTGAAATGTTACGAAACCTAGGGTAGTGGGTGCACTACACATACATACACACATACATACTTGCATACATCCTTGTTCATATGTGGTTATGGGATCATATATAAATATGTGTTCACATAGGATTTGAAGATGATACTTGGGATTAAAATGTGTCGATGAGAGTTGATTTGAGATTATGATATCAGAGATATGGTAGAAATTATATTTGAGATACGTCATGATGCTTTAGCGGATTTCGGGATCATGGTGTCATAGGAATAGTGACATATGTAAATGATTGACATGTGATTATGATACGAGATAGGATATGATATGATATGACATGACATGATAAGATGTTTATGATAGGCCGCTAGGGCGATGTATACCTCTTCATGCTGATATGTGCTGATGATATCGATTTTGCTAGAGGCTGTCAATCGGAAGTCGGATTATGAATATATTGACAATATATGATGATGATATCGATTCATACGAGACTGTTGATCAGTAGTCAGATCATGATTATAGTGTTGATATTAGCATCATACTAGACATAGGTCAGTACCCCAGATGATGATCTTGATAAAGAGAATACTAGATGAATGATATGACGGAAGTGATATTGACCCGTACCCAGATTTGGGGATGCCGTACGACGGATTTACGTACGAGCTATAATTTGATGTTTGATCCGCACTATTGACTTGGGATAACCGATTATCGAGATATGGTATCGGATGGGATATTATCGAGGCGGGATCACCGACTATATATGTATATGTGTATCGACTCAGAGGTTAAGCGGTTTACCTTACCTGCAGTTAGCCTATTAGCTCAACCTTATAGTTGTTGTAGCCATAAGACTCTTATGATATTAGATGCAGTTTAGCTATCATCATGTTCAGTATTCAGCTCCCGAACTTTATTATTGTTGCTCTGCATCGCATACTGTTGTGATTCATATTTCATTATTGACATACTGCTGTTAGGATACGAGCACCATTACCGATGAAGCGTATGTTCCACATACACTTATTTGCCAGCGCACACACATCTTCATCGGTAATTTCCATGTCACGCACACTTAGAGAATATTATTGCTTGATTTAGATTGATAGTTAGCGGTGACATGATATTAGTGTACTTGCCATATATACCAGCTTGACATTGGAGTTATTACTTGTCATTTCATGCATACTGTTATTCATTATATGCTGCATTCATGGATTCTCATGCTTATATTCATGATTTCATATGCTATTGATGATTTGGATTCGGGTTTCCATGAGATTTTCTGGATTTGGGGGAAAACCGCAAAACATACATATAAACTGCTTTCTCTTTTTAATAAAAATGCGGTTTTCTCATGATGTATGAGTCGTCCACCATGAGTTTTGCTGATGGATTTCGAGACCCGATTCGAGGAGGCGGATGAACCATTTCGGGTACATGGTGGACCCGGTGCGGTACCTCTGGGCAAGAAGATCGCAGGAGATGGCGTTGAGCCTGGCAGGGGAGCACGACCGACCGGTGATATTACCCGACACGTCGGATATCCGGAGGATACCGTCGTAGTCATGAGATGGATGGTAGGGGCCGATCTGGACTGACGGCGCCCTAGATATTATGATTGAGATATTGAGATTTTGAGATATTGAGGTACAGAGATTGTGATACAGAGATATCGAGATATTGAGATTTATGTTTTGTGCCGATACTAGGCACTGTTTTATGCTGATTTCATTATGATACCTCATTTTAAAATACAGAAATCTCATAAATTTATGAAACCAGCTTTCTTCAGTACATGCATTCTGTTTCATGCATTCTTACATCATTCATATGATATATTGCCACCTGATGCACCGACACGGGCATATGGGTTTACACTTGGGTTAGATATTTACCCTAGACATGGTTAGAGATTGCTGGTTATATATTTGAGGATTATTTATATTGATCGTATGACCTAGGATTGCGTCATACATGCGATTTTCTGTTCGTAGATCTTTTTCTACTCACGAGTTGGCAACTCACCCCCGTTGTGCCCCAGTTTCTTGCAGGTGTTGCCGTACGGATTTCATTACGGCTTTGCGGGCACTGTACCTTTCGGGCGGCTTGCTAGTAGGTGGGTTTATTGTATCTTACCCATCATTATACCTTGTATATTATATTTCAGTTGTATCTAGAAGTTCCATCAACCAAACAGGTATTTATTGAGATAGAGACCAGTGCTGTTTATTCTCTCGACCATAGAGTCGCGCATTATATTTCCTTGGGTTTCAGGCTGGTTGAGTTTCCTTTTCTGTTGTGATCCTCGCCTTAAGGTGTTGTATATTATGTTGCATACAGGTTGATTTGATATGGTTCTTCCTATTCTCTACTACTTCTCTTGGTTTGGATTTCTGGGTTTCGTCTTACTTAGCATACGTACGCCTTGAGACGTTCGTAATCTAAGTGCCGGTCATGTTCCGTACTTTCGGGTCGTGACAGATACAGTATTTGGAATCCATAAGTAGTTATGAGATAACTGATTTGGATTTTATAAACATAGCATTTTAGTCTCACTTGATCGGTTGCCACGGGATTTTGATGTGATCAAAACTCCGTCGCAATCACGTTGATTACACGGATACTCGCCGATAAACTTAATCGACAGCTACACCCCATAGCCCCGACCAAGTGAATGTAGGAGAACCCCGTCGCCAAAAAGCATCCGTTCGGGTGCTCGCGGCAGCGGTGTTCCGCCTTAGTGCACTTCGTCGACGGTATCGGCGGTGTGGCCATCCACAAAAGTTTGCGACGAGCAATCGTTCTGGATGTCGGGAATCTTGTTGAATTACCCGACTTTATATTGAAAAGTGTTTTCGATATTGAGACTAAAATGCGGGGTTTATAATTGTTAGGCATGCGATGTCTAAGGAATTCATTTGGTTAGGCATGCGATGTCTATGCAGGTTGCGGATTCCAACTGTTGTAGTTTTACACTTTCTTTTCTGCGACCATAAGTGTAATATGTAATATCACCGGTTTCGTTGCTATATGTCAACGACAATTGGGATGGGCATATTTACTTACGTTGATGACATGTGATGTTATGTGTTGCTGGATATGTTATATTGGATCATCGTATTTGAATAGCCGGGTTTTTTTTATGTGAGATGAGTGTTTTTCTTTTTCATTCATTTAAAAACTTGTCTGTAATATTCTTTTACTGGGGCACTTCCAGGTTGCGGAAGATGTCACCATTGTATATTATTTACTTTTCCGTACTAGGATAGACCCAAAGAGGGGAGCACAAGTAACCGGGTTCTAGGGTCCAGTGGGAGACTATCTCGAGGAGTCGAGTCCGGGTCTCCTAGCCCTAGAATTGGTAGGGTTTCTTGCCGCTCTCGTAAGGGTCTAGGGGTGTGGGATTGGCTATTCATCACGACCGTGGAATCCGTGTTTTATACTGGCTCGTATTGAAAACACGGACGTCCTAGTATATCCAATATTTCATATGATATTTTCTGCTGCGTTATCTGTGATGTGATCATGTGATTTGTTCAGATAGATATTGTATATAGTATATATGATATATTATATAGACGTTGCTTATGTTTTACACCCGCGCTAGCCCTGCCTCGCTCTGGCGTTAGTTACCTAACCTAACGGTGCAGACGGGACATCGAGGCGAATGCGGATGGCATAAGCGTACATTATATTTATCTGTGATGTTTAGGTGGACTTAAATGATGGGACTTCATTAATGTGATTAATGAAAGAAAATAAACCTAAAATATGTTGTGGAATCGAATTTCAAAAATAAAACAGGTAGCTACAGTTCTTGCTTTGCATCGCGGTGTTCCTTGTAGAACATCCTGCACCTTATTCGATCGGGAAAGGGCCGAGATCCCTTCACCGGGAGTGACCCCTTTAGCAATAATTGGTAGATGCTACAACCCTCGGTATGTCTTTTGATTGCTTCTATAGTTTTTGCTTTGCACAGCATTATATATGATATATCCTGCACCTTATTCGATGAGGAAAGGGCCGACGATCCCTTCACCGGGAGTGACCCCTTTAGCAAAACTAGAAAAGCCTAAAAAACACTCCATTTAAAAACCATTTGATTCCGCAACGAGATCAGGTTCAAAGCGTTAAAGGTTTTCATAAAAACCATTCGCAACCCTCCATCATTTTAAGAAGTAGAGTACTTAGTATTCGTGCTGTGTTTGTTGACCATAGTCGAGGCACAGTGTACGATAGCTAAGTGATGTCTTCCTACACCGCATATGATGCGATTATTTAGGACTGTCATGTGGCTTTGTTGACCTTAGCCAAGGGTCATGTGGGTGGGTCTAATTAATCACTAAATGACGGGTAGAACTTGACTAGTGCTTATGATTTGTTGACCATAGCCAAGGTCATAGGTGCTAGGGGTAAAAACCTTTATCGGGAGTTTCAAGTGTTGAAATTTGCAATGAGATTGCATACCTTCCATATGATAGTTGGATCCCGATACCCACTGTGAGTAATTGTTACTCCTGGGAGAGTTTTGCACTTTACAATTAGCCGATCAAGTAGGTGTCTAGAAAGGTGTCAACGGGGTTACGCCCCTGGGAAAACGAGGTTTACTTTAATTAGGTCCGCGCGAAAGCACGAGGAACCTCCCTCAAAGTAACGACACTGGCCTGGCTGAAACATTGGCGAACTTGTAGAGTGTAATTAATCACGGCTAGTCTTCCCTTTTAAGGTTTGAAGAAAGATTTGATAAAAACAGTGGGAGCCATCCTGATTAGATAAAATATATAACCAATCTAATCTTGCAAGAGCGCACGCAGAGTGTTTTGTTCTCTTTCTCTCCAGGTAGCGACCATATCACGCTTTAATCAAGATAATAATATGGTTGTATTGACCGGACCCGCTTGTTATACTGAGCTGGGGAACGTTGGTCCCGCTCCAACTTATAATTGTTATAAGACCGAGCAGGAAATAGGGGATTACCAAGATTCCCATGCCGCCCAAACGAAGAAAGTGCATATGATGCATCTTCTTCGGGTGTGTTCGTTACACAGAACTGTTTCTCAATATCCTCTGCGTCCTGGGTATCTGATACCGGATCAGGATTCCAGATATGTAATCTGTTACATAGGGCTACAGAAAGGCAGAGAACTGAGAACGGGTGATAAGTTTCATGAGACAGAAAACGGGGCAAGTGTTGCAGCCAAGTCTGTTGGTCACTGTCACCCTGTATTACCAGTACATTGATTCTGAACGAATGTTATTAGATACCGAACCTGATCTACAAAATCATATCAGTCTCTTTATTAGTAAAGAAGGATATAATTTTGTATTGTTGGATATTGTTTTGAACATTTCCAATATCAAAAGCTGATCGGTTCAGGCACGTTATCTAAAAGCATTGACGTTCTAAATCAAACAAAAGTTTCTAGTATACAGAACACACACAAGAGGAAGAGTTCAGAAATGAACGAATCCTTCTTGAGGCATTATAGACCAGGTCATATCAATGCGACCCGACTGGTTGAAGTTACATTTAGATGCATATTTAAATCAGTTTGAATTTACATCTTGTGAAACTTGCCAGTCATGTCACAAAGATTAGATGACCATAGCTCTGTTTATTGGAAACAAAGATAGAGTTAGTAAACTCTTGGGACTGATACATGATGATGTATGTAAGGTCCCCTGTCTACACATGCCAGGACCGGTTATTTGTACTTCATTACATTCTCTGATGATCTCTCAAGATTCAGTCACATGTTCCTGCTGAAACATAAGCCCGAATCTTTTGAGATATTCACAGAATATAAGTTAGAAGTAGAGAACCAAAGACCGGGTATAAGTATTATGTCCAATGATAAGATCAGGGAGGAGAATACTTGTGCATAGAATTCCAGGACTATTCTAAAGGAGAATAAGATTCTCTCTCACTATTACTCCTCTGAATATACCACAGCACAACGGTGTATCGAGGCGGAGCAATCGCACCATATTAGATACGGTGTGCTCTATGATGAGTACTACTGAGTTGCCTATTTCCTTTAGGGGGTTATGCACTTGAGAAGCTACATACCCATTGAATTGGGTTCGAATCAAATCAATGCCTACCACTCCATACAAGATATGGTATGGGAAGAGCCCATCTCTTAAGTAAGTTATGATTTGGGATTGTCCGACCTATGTACAAAGCAAAATTCGGACAAGATCGAGGCAAGGTCAGTTCTGTAGAACTGGAAAGGTTCCAGCTATACAAAACTGCAGCTGATGATTTGACGGAACCAAAGGATTCAATAGTCCCCAACGAAGCTCAGCCTCTCCGCCGATCTAGCAGGGTTCCTCACCTGCCTGAGAGATATTTCGGTTTCTCGATGACAGTAGGAGTGAGGATTGCATCATGAGATGATGACCCAACTAGTTTCGAGCTGGCCATCGAGAGTAGGGACTCTATAAGAATGATTGGATGCTTAGCGATCTGAGATGGAATCCATGTACAACAACAAAGTATGGACTTTGGTTGCTATATCAGAAGGGTTAAATCCCCATCAGGAGCAAATATATGTTGAGAAGATTACTTGGTGTAGATGGAAAAGTTGAGTATTTCAAAACTAGACTTGCTAAAGGTTTTCGTCATCGACCAGGCGTGGATAATGATGAAACCTTTTCAAGGGGCTATGCTTAAGTCCATCCGGATCCTACTTAACATTGCTACATACCATGACTACGATATCTGGTGGTTGGGTGCCATGACTGCTTTTCTAAATACTAATTTAGAAGAGAACGTCTATAAGAACATGGCCAGAGGGCTTCGTAAACAGTGGGAGCAGCGGAAACGTGTGCATGTTGCTTTACAGAATAAAGCAGGCATCGCGGAGTTAGAACGTCTATTTTTATGTGGTCGTCAAAGTGTTTGACTTCATCAAAATGGTAGATGAACCTTGAATATACAAAACGGTAGTAGAGAGTAAGGTGGTCATCCTCGTATTGTACGTAGACAACATACTCTTGATAGAAAAAAAGTTTCCTATGCTGCGCACGGTCAATCTCCTCTTATCACAAGAATTCTCCATATAGGATCTATGTGATACCTCCTAAATCCTGGGATTTGGGTCTATGAGATAGATCTAAATGGATGTTAGGAATCTCACTAGCTGTAGTAAGATAGTATCAATCGATCCTGGGGAGAATCACTGGAAAGGTTCCAGGGTGATAAGGACAACTGAATGTCAGTCGCAGGCAATGTTTTTACCCTCAGTAAAGGGACAGTATGTTGGAAGAGTTCCAAGCTAGATACCGTGGCAAACTAGACGACAAAGGCTGGTAACATCGCTATTAAAGATACTACCATAGTGGAGTTTGGGTGTATATTGGTTCATGAGATGAACTAGGTTCCTACCATTGTATGACAATTGAAGTGTGGCTTTGGCCCAAGAACCCTGGTCCCATCAGTGACCCAGACATATTCTGAGGCAGCATCAACTGATCATGGAGATAGTTGATCTCCAGGGAGATCGAGGTTAGGAGAGTAGACTCGGAGGACAACACGGCAGATCCACACACAAAGGCCTTTTCCTAGAGAGAGACTTATATGGGATGGTTGAGTATTAGATACTGCAACCACTGCTACAGATGGCCCTAGTGCAAGTGGGAGATTGTTAGTTATATGTATGCCCTAGAGGCCATTACTGTACATTGGATATATGTTGTAGTGGCTGCTGGGACATATATAGGTAGGACTTTCTTGCTCGACAAGATAGTAGGCTATCTGGTTGCTTTTTATCTTAATATGTATACTTTCTGTCTCTCTGTTACATGTTGATAAAGCCTTTAGGATGTGTACTCGACTTCCATGACTATGATGTAGATCATACTAGTAGGCCTGTGTAGTCCATGAGTACATCCTTCAGTGTTCCTAGTCGTGGGAATATCGAGACGGGGCATCGATATTCCAGAGTAGACTAGCGTATATCTTCTCGACCCATGTGATGGGCGATGGATGATCCCATATCCATTGGTGTTTGATATCAGAGATGGTATGCGGGTGCGCAGTGGTGACTGGGTACACTGAACGGACTCGCCGAGAACTCCCAGATGGTATTATACTTCACGTCAGATGGTAGTTCTCTGGTGACACTGGTATAGCTTAGTCTGTTGACCCGAGATCGTCATAGTGACTTGTGTGTCTCCCACTGTGCTTTGATTTCCATCCTACCACGGCTCTACGGAGTTGTGCAAAAAGGTGGTTTTTGGGTACACTCCCGATTCACATGGAGGCAATGAGCGATAGGAGGGGATTCGTCTTTCCCGGTATTGGGGGTTGATGTTGCGCTATGCTCGACTGGCCATAACTGGAAATTCCAGGCCAGGGTTGCAGTGATCTACTGGTAAGTGTTATCAGTAGTTTCATGCTAAGTTATGGACCTTACATCGGCATGACTTATCAAGCTACTAGGGTCTGACGTTTACCACCCCTAGGCGAGATATGCGACATATTAGACGAACAAACCGGACTGTACGGTAAGTGTTGCTGGCTGAATTCACAGGAGTGTGAGCGGGCTTGCTCGTTGATCTTCTGATCGCTCAATACCCAGGCGGCCGTTACGTTTAGCAGACCGCTTGCGGCTTGTGGGTGTTTGATATGATCATCACCTGCTGCCGGCATATTGACGAGTCTTTAGAGTCTTTCACAGAGGTTTCCTGGCTCAAGCAAAACGAAATAGGAGCGCATATGAGATATGTGCGGGACCGAGAATAATACCAGTATGTGATACTGAATTCGATTCTTGCGATTTGTATCATTGGACGGTTATATAAGATATAGCCGGGTTACCGAATCAAGTGTTGATTCGATACATTGATACACTTGATATTAGTCGGTTATATGCAATATGACCGGATCATTAAATCAAGTATCGATTTAATGATTTAATGTATAGTTATATACTTGATATATTACTTTACATTAAATAGTATTGGTTCACTTAAGATTTGTTTTCTCACTAGTTTTCGCATAAGTGTATATATGATATATATTTGTGTACATATGTTTGTATCATGTTTGATGATATATACAAGTTGTGTGTATGAGACATAAACCAAATTGAGGTTAAATTAGGGTTTACTAATTTCCTAATAAATAACAAAAGAAATAAGACTTTGGTAAAAGTTATCAAGCTTCATGAAGCTTGAAGAAACTTTGAGAAAGTCAGTTTCTTTTGTCATTTACTTAGGATGCTAGTTAAACCAACCCTTAACCCAAGACTTTGGTTAATTCTCTACACAAGTTAAGCATGAGGACTTAACTTAACCATGGTACCATAATTAAAAGGATAAGTTTCATTCTTATTTCATTATCCTTTTATTATTTCTTCTTCTTCATCTTCATCAAGCTTCATGAAAGCTTGCTAGCTCCAATGGTGCCATGAGAAAAAGAGTGAGAAATCCAATTCTAAAGTGAACCCACTTCCTGTTTCTTCATCCTCTACCACTTGCCATGTTGTATAGGGTGTTTTCTTCACAATGTTTTTGACCAAGTGAAGGAATAGCTTGAGTTTGAGTCGCCTCGACGTGGATCATCTTCGGCATCGAAGTCAACGACCTAGCCCGACCATTTCTCCGATGAAACCAACGCTAGAGTCCAGGATCCCGATGATCGCAGTGGAGGGACGTCATCATGGAGCTAAAGAAGTGGTGGACCGGATCTACAAAGGTTATAATCTCTTTCACTTGTAGTTAAGTTGTTAACTTGCTTAGTTTCGCCTATCCTCTAGTTAACGATCTTGCATAGGGTTTCTCGGTGCATAAATTTTTGAATTTGGCATGGTTGATCAGTTGTGGAACCTCATGAGTGTACCTAGGAACCCCACAACCCTCAACCTTAGATCTAGATCCCCTTTTATAAAATTCAAATGAATCTTCCCTCCAAACCTTGGTTGTTAGAGAAAGCCTTGTAGAATGAGGTTGTTACAAGAAGCCTTCTAGAATGGGGTTGTTACAAGGAGCCTACTAGAAGATGGTTGTTATGCAGAGCCTTCCAGAAGAAGCCACGTGGTAATTAAGCATCTTGAGGAAGCAAGGTTGTTGAGAAGAAGGTTCTGGAGATTTCTCGTTCTCTGATACCCTGATTCGGCCGCGGAACCGCGGCAACTAGGCCGACTCGGCTGCAGATCCGCAGCAACTAGGCCAACTCGGCCGCAGTTCCGCGGCCATTTGATGTGTTCACTGTACCTATTTTCTGTGGGCTTCCTCTGTTAGTCTCTTGGTGTATAATTGATATCTGGAATCTTATGTTAGTTATGTATATGCCCTACAGGCCATTGTTGTACATATGATGTACATTATGATGGATTCTTGGATATATACAGAGAGGACTTTCTTGCTCGTCATGATAGTACGCTATTTGGTTTCACTTTATCTTAACATGTTGACTTGTATTGGTTTAGTGTCTTTCTCTCACATGTTGATAAAGCCCTTAGGATCTGTACTCGACTGCTGGGACTATGATGAGATCGTACTAGTGGGGCCACGGTAGTCGATGAGTACATCCTATAAATGTTCCTACTCGAGGGTATATCGAGACAGGGCATCGATACACCAGAGTAGACTAGCGTATGCGCATCTTGACCCATATGATGGGCGATGGATGATCCCATATCCATCGGTGTTTAACATCAAGGATGGTGTACGGGTGCTCAGTGGAGACTGGGTACACTGGACGGACTCGCCGAGAACTCCCAGATGGTGATATACCACACGTCAGATGGCAGTTCTCCGGTGACACTTGTACAGGGTGCTCAGTAGAGTCTTGTGTGATTCCTACTGTGCTTTGATTTCCACCTTACCACATCCAAGAGGGCGTGCAAAACGGTGGCTTTTAGGTACAGTCCCGAATCACATGGAGGCAATGAGCGATAGGAGGGGATTCGTCTCTCCGGGTATAGGGAGTTGATGTTGTGCTGTGTTCGATTGGCTATAACTGGAAGTCCCTAGCCAGGGATGATATAGAGATATACAGGTAAGTGTTACCAGTAGTTTCTCGACCTGTTATGATCCTCACATCGACACGACTTATCGGTTACTGGGGTCTGACGTATACCGCCCCCAGACTTGATATGTGACATATCAGACGAACAGACCAGACTGTACGGGAGTGTTACTGATTGGATTCACAGGAGAACGGACAGGCTAGCTTGTTGATCTTCTGATCGCTCAATACCTGGGTGGCTGTTACGTTTAGCGGACCGCTTGCAGCTTGTGGGTGTTTGATATGATCATCACCTGCTACTGGCGTATTGACGATTCTTTAGAGTCCTACACAGAGGTTTCTTGGCTCAGGCAAAACGGAGTAGAGGCACATATGTGATATGTGTAGGACCGAGGATAATGCGATTTGAGATACCGTATTATATTCTCGCGATATTTAGATATGAAACGGGATATCGGATCAAGTGCTGATTCGATGAATCGGTACATGATATATTAGTCGGTTATATTCGATATAGCCGGATCGTCGGATCAAGTGTTGATTCGATGATTTAATGTATAATGATATATATGATATATTGTATTACATTATCTAATATTGGCTCGCTTTATTATTTCATTTTCTCACCGGATTAATACATTGATATATATGTGATATATGTTAATTGTATTATTTTCTTTTGTTTCAAATATATAATATATATGTGATATATATTATTGTGAGATGATATGATTTATTATGAAACATGTTTAGGGATGATAAAAAGAGATTAGGGTTTGATTAGGGTTAGCTCCTTCTTGTTCATTCTAGAAGGATTTCCTTTTGTCTTGGTTAAGATATTATGGTTGATATTTATCCATGACTCATTCTTAAGCTAACCAAACCCAACTCTAGTTTATTCTCTACAAAGGTTAAGCCTCTCATCCTTGACCATGGTTCTATAATAAATCAAATATTCTTATCTACTATTCATCACAAAAAGAATTATCTCATTATTCTTTATCTTCTTCTCTCTTGAGTTTTTGAAAGAGCTCGCTTGTGATTTCTTTTGTGATGATTTCTTGTTAGAAAATGATATAAAAAGCCCAAAATGACTAATAGAGTGAACAGCCTTGACGCGAGACAGTGCGGAAATAGGATTGGAATGGGGAAAGCATAAATACTACTCCATCATCCTCATCTAATTTAGCCCATTAGATTAGGGTGTTCACCTCTTTAGAGTGAGAGAGCTAGAGTTATAGCAATTTCGACGTAGATCATCGGAGAAGCGGAACACTACAAGCTAGCATGGATCGTTCAAGTCGTGGAGCCTCTCTTGAGTCCCGGAGATCGTGGATCGCGGCGAAGGGACTTCTACTCGGAGCTTGTGAAGCGAAGGAGCGGACTACAAAGGTTGTAATCCCTTACTCTTAGTAGTAAAGATGTTTACTTGCATGTTTAACCCTAATAATCTAGCAAAGATCCCGGTTTTAGGTTGTTCGGCACGTCTAAAATTTTATTCGGGGCATGTTTGATGCCTTATGAACCTTCACAAGAGTGCCTAGGAACCCTACATCTTATTATCCTTTCTGAATTTCTGCCAGTTTTGAATACTTTGACTTGCTGTAATTTTTCGGCACTTTTGTGATTCCGGTTCCTTGACCTCAAGAATTTTCTGCACACAATCTCGATAAAATGTGTTGAGCTATACAATATAATGCGAGTAGTAATAAACACACAATTTCTTGTAAATAATATTGAATATAACTATAACACGTGATATTTAGTATTTTCCAGACAAACTAGTAATATGTGTTATATTTATATCAACTATCCTTAGATAATTAGAATAATGAGGAAATTAATTTGTTATAGATTGCATTATTTTCGACTGAACAGTACACCTCCTACAATGTCGAAAAAATGTCGGTGCGCCCAAATTTGGCAGAGCAAGAACATCCGCTTGACTCATGCTCACGATCTGGCGTCCTCTGTCTCTAGGTCCTTATTTTCTCTGTGGATCACCAATCTTGCAATCCATGGGCGCGTCGGCTCGGTCAGATGTACTAACGGAAATGATTTGCGCTCTGACACTCTTCTGGTCATCTCTCGGCCAATTAGTATGACCACTCGTAAAACAGCACGTCACTGGCGTCGGCTACTGGCCCTCTGAATACACATGACACAACTGATCTTCCGTGCAAATCTTATCGCAGCGGTGTCCTGGAAGGCACCTGCTCAAGGTTTCTTCCGATCTCACCTATGCCGAACTGTATGGAGGCTGGTACTCTTGCATAATCTTTTCTCGTTTTCTGGACATCTGCATTCTCAGCACAACATTTCCTCGGGAACTGGCCGTATCCCAACGCCTCTGTATGCATATCCGATCTCTAATCTCAACGGAGAGTAACAGCAGCTCGTTAACATCTCGCACGAACCTCTTGTTCCACTCGTCTTTATTTTCTTCCACTTCGACGTCACGTTATGCTATCTGCGTACTGCAATTTTTCTCGGCTACAGTCAATCCGGAGTCTCTCACGTGGACTCAAAATTACGAACTCGGTATCTTCATCACTCTATAGAAGATATCTAGCCGAATACGTCATCGGGACTTATCCTAACCATCGGAGGAATACTCCATATTCGTCCGTTCTCGATCAACTCACAACGCATCTGGGTGAGGTCCTCTATCCGAATCTGGTCCACTAACTGATCTCTCATCGGATCATCCAACGAACAACGTCATCTCTGGATCGATCTACTCTAGATCTGAATAAGACTCTCCACATTGGAAATCTTCAACTCACCTAGGCCTGCGTCGGCGCATCAAATCAGATGAAACATCCTAGTCGCTTAACTCTACACAAGATAAACTAGCTATGTACCGTTGCATCTCTTCCTGAAAGCTTCAGCATCTCAGCTCATAAGCCCTGGAAGCGACATCCCATCAATCTTAGCAACTGCTGGGTCATCTATCTGCAAGGTAGACGACATCACAACTCTGAGGTAGGCTGTACATCAACTGTCCTCTCACACTCTGGCAGCCTCTATCAGTGGCCCGATCATCCGGTGCAAAACCGAACACTCGTCTCAAACGAGAGGTCGCAACACAAACACTAAATCGATATGTTCCCATGTCACCAGAAAACACAATGGTCAGTTCTCGTCCATGACGACCTCACCCTGACCGCATCACTAGCAGCAGCTCAATCTGCGCTCAAACCATGGTGATAGGAACCTCAAGTATGTATCGATGGAAACAGATCAAAGGAATGAAACGAATCAACAGATCCAGAATGGATACATGATCATAAGAAGGAACGGAATCAGTGAGAGTATGATCATAGAAACGAATAGAATCAGGGATCTCAAATGGATGCATAATCACGAGGACGAAGAGAATCATAGATCTAAAAATATGTACATCCTAAGGTTTCTTAAGTGGAGTATCGTGTCATAAATATGCCGCGGAACATACGTACAGTACGTCACTCTACTCAAGCTACCTACTCCATCAATCAGGTCAGCCTATGTAATGACTGTTCAGGTCTAATACGCCCCTGTTCAAGTCTAAGTTCCGTAAGGTCAAGCCTAGGTTACGAAATAGATTACGCCCCAAACTCCACATAGTCAAACCTAGACTCGAACTAAGTTTAAACCTAGCACTCTGATACCAACTTTGATTGGTCCATATCCATCTCTCAACTCCGGTCGGTATTTTCCAGATAACCGCCAGGTCCAACCAATCACCGGTAGGTAGTGCCCTCCTTGCCAGGCTTATTGTCTACACCAAAAAAATCATTTCTTGCCCCGGGGAACCATACCGGGTCCACCCTGAACCCGCAAATGGATCATCCAGCTCCTCGAATCGGGTTTCTATGACACGTCTCAGAACCGAGAAAACGCATGATGGACGCACTGAAATATCATATCAAGAGAAACCGGGTTTTTAAAACAATACATGCTTTCTTGAAATAATACCATGGTTCTCAAATCCACATATCACATGAAATACGTATCTCAATGCGTAAATCCATGCAACATGATATATGCAACATAAAACCGTAAAATGAGCATATCAAGGGAAAACAACATCTTTTTAAATGAATCCAGTTTTTAAATATATCATGTGGTTCCCAAATTCTCCAAAATAAATCCAACATCATATATAGATGTACATGTAGCTATAGAAAGTATATCATGCAACATAGCATAATGATGTGAGCATAGAAATATATATCATGGCATGATATAGCAATTTTACTGTGTAAGTGACATACCAATTATCGATGATGAAAGTGAGTGAGCCGGCAATCTGTGTAAGTGTAACATACGCATCATCGATAATTGTGTTGGTATACGAGCACAGGTATATGTAATGCAATTAGAATGTCATGAACGTAACATAAAGTACATCGCGAGCTAAAAGCTATAAGTTATACGTATCTATAACATATCCGAGTCGATGAATCTATCAATCGGCATCCAGCTTCACAACATCACGTACTGTATAATCCATCATACGGCATCCTCTAGCCAAGGGTATTGATCGATCATCAAATAAGACTCATCACATACGGCATAATTCATCGTACGGCGGCATTAATCAATTAGGGATCCTATCAACCTATATGACATTGAGGGTGCGGACCTAACGTCGTGTATGACATATCACTCACGATCCACAATATTATCCATACACACACACACACACACCCCTATCTCTCAAGTCACATCCGTATCAATCTCATATCATTGGACCGACAAAGGTATCAACTATTTCATAATGACTCGCATCCATATAACGACATATCACACCAAGTCATCATATCACATCATATACTCATTTCATCACATTAATATCTCATATCAAGTCATCATATCACATTGTATAATCTTTTCATCACATTAATATCTCAAATCAAGTCATTTTACATATACATTCTATCTTATAAATCTCATGTCATGCTACTCTAAATCTCATACTTAATCTCATGCAACTACATAACTATATATCGTTATTCACATTCACCTTTTATATCCTTATATATCAATTCGAGACATCATTTCTATCATACCACGTCAAGAGTCATATCCCTAGAGTTTTCATCTCATATCTCGATATATATATTCAATCATTCATATCATCTCTAACTATCTTTTTAACCATATCCATAGTTTTCTAATACAGGTTTCGCTAACCATATTCTATATATGGGTTTCCATCAAAACTTGCGGGGGTGCTATACGCCATCCACCCGACTTCCTCCATAGATATAAATCTACTCACCTGCGGAACTCCTTGTTCAGCCGTAGTCGATGGCTTCGTCATCTCGGAATCCATGCGAAAGCACCTACAATCAATACACATATCGCAATACCATTAAATTCAAGTCCGGAAAACCAATACGGCACACAGTCCGCTCATAGGTTAGAACCTATAGCCTACACATGGAAAAACAAACAACCAACACTCGTCGTTGACGTACAAACATTCAACGACCCAATACAATATCAAATACCAAAACCGAAGTTTTAGAATCGCAAAACCAAATTTTGCACCTAAGGAAATCTGTCCCAGATTTTACCCTAGGTCAAACCAGAACATTTTGCATATTGGGTTGCTCTAAATATCACATAACCAAGCCACTCACCAAAAATCTCCCAATTTCACTCTGATGTGGCCGCAATTTGCGACCATCATGAATTAATCTGCGGCCAGATAGTTAAGTTAGGGTCTCGGGTCTTTAGGTTATGCTCTAAATCACCTGCACACCTCTCTGTAATGGCAACTTAATTTATAGTGGTCTCGGGTCGCTCCAGATTCCCATATACAATCAAAATATGTCAAATAGCCAATATCGGGAAATTCTAACTTCGTGTTTTGGGGCTAATCTATGGTCTTGGCCAGTAAAACACCACTAGGGGTTATGTAAACACCCATTACAGGTTATAAGTCCAGATAATCACCCAACCCTTCTCTTGAATTTTCCAAACATTACAATACCTTAACCAAATCACATTCTAAACTAAACTAGGGTGCAAGAAACTAAAACTAAATTAAATGAAAGGAATTATACCTCATGGATGCAACTTAAGAAAACCCCTAGCTTCCCAAAGTCTTCAAAATCCAAACTTGCTAGGTCCAATGTGTTGATGATGAAATGGGGATCATTTTTAACGAAGAGGGTGTAGGGTTTTGGTGATGAAATGGAGATGATACTTGGAGGTGGAGGTGGAGGGAAATGAGGAGGAAGAAGAAGTTGAAGAAAGCTAATGGGGGAAATGAATGGCAGCCCTCTCTCTCTCTCTCTCTCCTACCCTCACTCTCTCTTATTCTCTCCCCTCACAAGTCCTTGCCTCACTCTTTCTCTCTCACCAATCATTCTCTTTTTAACCCTTTTCCCTTTTTCTGACAATGTAATACCCAGTTCTTTTTGTACGTTTATACCCGTATTTTCTTTTTCACCTATAAAATTTTATTTATAACTATTCATTGTTCTAAATTTTTCAATCTATTTTAGTTCCCCACCCCCTATTTTATTTTCCCAGCCTATCCATGTTTCATATTAAAATCTTAATTCTGGCCGAGCCCAAATCTTTTGGACATGGAAATTCTTTTTTTTTTGCGAGCCTAGCAGCCGGCCCCCTTCCAATATTCATAATCCTTTCTTGTGATGAACTCAAACCATATTATTTTATACCCTATATTTTCTTTACCCTAAGCCCACCTATTTATCTAATTAATTCATTCAAATTTCATGGGCCATTTTCTTATTTTCTAGTATCAAGCCCTAACCTTATTTATTCCCACAGCCCAATTAATTAATACCTTTAATTTTTCCTCACACCCTCAGCCCTCAGGCCAGCCCACTCCCTTTTATTTTCCATTTAAATTTCCCTTTAAATTTCCCTTTAAACCCCATTAAACCAACGATCCTGGCCCGTTCCCATTCTCTAATTCTCTTATCAATAATTCCTTCAGCCCCGGCTCGGCCCAGCCCCATTTTCTTTATTCTTTATAAATTTGCGCAGCCCAAACTCTCCAGCCTGCTTCCCTTTTACTTTCTCGGCCTGGCCCTCCTTCCCTCTCCTTCACAATTCTTTATTTTTCTCTGGCCCAGCTCGCTCGGCCCACTCCCCGCACCCGCGCCCGCTTCGACCCCGACCCGACCCGACCACTGTTTATCTCCTTCAAAAATTCCCAACGGCTACATCCCAACATGCGCGCGCGACCCGCCTCCTCCGCCTTCGCCCACGCCCTCGTCGTGAGCCGTTACCCCATGTCGCGCACCCCCTCTAACCCCATGTCGCCTCATTCCTCATTCACTGGACCTCCCTCCTCCTCCGCTCTCGCTCCCACCTTCTCACCCACTGCATCCCACGCGACCCACGACGACTGCACCGTCGACATCGCCACCATCTCCACTCACTCCTCCTCCCCTATTTCCCCACTGACCGAGCGCCTTCACCTGCACCCACTCACCCGCACCCGAGCTCGACCCCCCCTGCGCCGACGACCGGTGGGCTCCTCGTCTCATCGTCGACGGCCACTGTATCTCGTCGACATCATCGTCGTCGTCATCTTTCCCACCGTCTCTCTTCCTCACTCTGCCCCTTGTCTCTCTCAGTCTTCGACTCCCTCTCTCTCTCGATCCCTCACTCTGTGTGTGTCTCTCTCTCTCTCTCTATGTCTTTCTCTCTCAAAATCTGTCCCTCTCTCTCTAATTCTCAGCCTCTCTCTCCCTCTGTAACCCTCTCTCCCTCTAACTCTATCTCATTTCTCTCTAATCTCTGATCTCATCTCTCTCTCTCTGTCTCACTTTTCTCTCTCTCTCTGTCTCACCTTTCTCTCTCTCTCTTTCACTCTTTCCCTCTAACTCTGTCTCTCTCTCTCCCTCCACAACTCTCTCTCTCCGTATCCCTCAGCGTCTCTCCCCTGCTCCGGGCAGCCAACGTCGCTCTCCGCTGGCCAGAACAGACCGAGCTCACTCCGAGACGTTACCGTGGCCGAGCACTTGCATCCATCCCAACCGACGTTCGTCGCGCGTTCGTGACGCCGCTACTACCGTGCGACCCTGAGACGTCCCCAGGCAAGTATTCTACTTGCTTACATGCTATTTATCTAAGTTACAATCGTTAAATACATGAATTATAATGTTACAAGTTTAAAACTATTATGTGCCGTAACTGTTCGATGCTTGTTCCCTTAGGAAAACATTATCTAATTTGACGGAACTCACTGGTGTAGATTGGCCCGTAGGGCCGTGAACATAATGTGTGAATTTTGTTGGATGATGTAATCGATAACGGCTAAAATAACTGCCCCCAAGTTTAACCGTAAAACTGTAATTCTGTTGCACCTGAAAACCGTTAAATTCACCATAAATCATATACATACTAGAATGGTGCGTTCGAGTGCTCAAAACGAAGCTAACTCGACGAACTTTAACCCTATGTTAGTTTCCAGACATTCCTGTACTTTAATTGTGATGATAATTGTATCGGAGTGTGACTCTGGACTGCAGTCCAGAGCGACTCCAGTCATTGCTTTCTGTTCCGTATTGGATACCACCGGATTTCCTTAACTCGTAGGTTGCGGAACTCCACTGTTTATTATAGATAAATCTTTTAGCTAGACAACACAATTGAATTCATCCTGTTTCGTTACCGTTTGATATTTAATCTGTAATTTAGAAGATCGGGACACATAACAGTCCCAGCGGAATGAGAATTGACATATTGATATTAAACAGATTATAACTCCTAACGTACAGATGCGATTGAAGATCCGTTTGTTGAGTTGAAAACTTTACTGAAAACCCTAGAATTCATTCAACTGTAGCATCGCTAAATTATGATCCCAACTGGGGTTAAAATGCGTTACGAAATGGATTCCTGATTCTGAAACCGGATTTCCAGCCGCGTGCGCTTAAAATGAAACAGTTATAACTAATGATCCTGAAAGCCGATTGGCTCGAAACCAAATTAGATGGATAGCTAACTGAACATATTAATTACTACCTGCTTATCATTTCGCCAAATTATATACGTACGTTTCATGATAAATCGTGCAAGTGAAAGAATGTTGTTTCATAACATCCTCATCATGTTTATATACTTGTTCACGCATCACATCATACCCATATCATTGTAGTGATAACCTAGTGATATCGTGCATTCACCCAGTGTTAGATTTTAGTGATGATTGTGGAAAGTACGTCAGTGTTCGTGTATCCGTGATTAAGTGAAAGTGATACGTACTTGTACACAAAATCAGTGACCCTATTATTCTGTTGCATTGTCGACGTCTGTGGGATGCGTGTATGTGTGACTATAAGTGGTATGGGACACTTATGGAAGCGCTTGCACGGGTGTCATAGATAAGGCATCCGACACTGCCATTTATCTTAGGTATTAGTCGGGACGTGCTTGATGGAGGTCCTGCCTCCAGTTCTCGCGCAGACTTGTCACGGATCGATTAGTATTTAGGGTGATGGTTAGCGTTTGATGTAGACCACGGGGTGTGGGGTAGTTTAAGTGTGAGTTCAACAGAATCTCGGGAGTCCCATGCCGGCTTATATATTTAGGGATTTATATGGAGATTTACAGGGTACGTGATATATACACCGTGATATTCTTGTTACATGTTGGGCCCGTGGTCCCTTGCCCTTGGGTTCTACCCTTGGGTGGAGGACACTCACGAGTGGTTGACTCTCACACTTGAACTGACGATAGGCTTAGCGACCTGTACAGTGAGACTTAGAGACTGATAGGGATACTGGCATTTATATTACTTTTATACTGTGTTGACATACGTGACATATCGTTATACTGCTTTACTGTTCCGCTGCGTTGATTACTGCACATGTATATTCATGATGTCATTTATTTACTGCTTCACATACCTACTATCACTGTTAGAACTGTCACTTAATTTTATATATATTATTTTGCTATTGTGTCGCTCTGACGACCTGAGTATGCATGCTCAGTGTGAGGAGACGATTTAGCCTGGACCAGTGCATCACAGACTTCCTGACTTGCCGTTCCTAGTTACATCCGTTTGTTCCACTTCAGGTCAGTTTACATTATTGTATCTTTCAGTTACTGCATTTCTCATTACCTGTGCATCGTTTACTGTTTACCATGATAAACTAGAAGCCGAAGTGTGACTACGGCAGGACTTTTCCTTGACCGTAGGAGCATGGCTGGCCTTGTCTACCCCTCGTATTCCGTATTTTGGGAAGCGGGGCGTGACATGGTTTAGTTGGTATCAGAGACCAGGTTTTGCATCGATTGGGATTGCAGTTTTCCGTGTACAGTTTGGCAATCTAAGACATCCTTCGGTCTAAGTTGTAAACTGTCATTCTTGATCCATATTCACATCGTGCGTTCAGCTATCCATTCACTATGGTTTTGGGTGACTTGACAAGGGTACGTGGTGGCAATTGCACTACCGTACTCTATTCAAGCGACTTAAAGTAATACAGTTGATTCCCCGCTTGTAATGATATTCATCATCTCTGATATTCTTGAATCCTTGTTCTATCCATATCACATTTTGATTCATTTAGTGTGTGACTTGTATCATTCTCGAAATTGTTGTTTCAGGATTATGTCTTCCAACGACTCTTCATCTTTATCCGCTCCCCAGAATCAAACTGTTGAGATTCTGAGTGTACTGCAAGGTTTAAAGGGAGCCCAGGAGCGAACAAACGACTTATTGGCTGAAGGGCTGAGAAGACAGGTGAGTCAGACCCCAGCGGGAGTCTCCTATCATAAAGGAATCCCTATTGGACGAGGAAAGGAGAGGAAGATGAAGCGTCAACAGAAGCATCAGAAGAACCCTTGCTGTGGATATTGTAAGAGGCCAGGACACCTTCAGAGGGATTGTCGCCGTGCCCAAGGGAAATGTCTGATATGCGGTTCCAACCAACACCTCATCAACGGCTGCCCAGAAAGGAAAGAACTGCAAGGAAGAAACTCGTCCACACTCCCCACTTCTGCCAAGTGAGGATTACCGCGTAGTTCGGACTTCGACGATAAGGCGGATCAAACGCAGGATTCAACTCACGCGACGAGAATGCACTGTTATAGCAGACGAAGAATCATTTTTTTCATGTTATCTACTTTCAGTAATAATATTGTCATTTTATGAATGTTTCTTTCCGTTTGAAACCTTGTATCCGCTGAACTTTTAGTTGAATGCAATAAAAATTTGAATCGTATTATATGTATCATTCTCTTGTCATTTCCCTTGTTCATATTATTCAGTAGCATAACATTTTAATCTTGATTTTACAATTCCTGCTACCGCATATCTTTTGATACTTCGTACACTCGGCCACTTTCCTTATTCATTCCATTGTCTAATCATGACTCTCTTTTCTTTCAGGCCAGGCCCACCCTGGGGCAGCGCCGCATCTAGACGAGGATGCTCAGTCATGCGTTTCCCTAGATCGCACGCTGATGAGTTCTGATGATGAGGTCAACGGTCCCCAGGTCAACTTCGGAAACAACGATTCAGAGGACGAAGGTGTAGCCGCCCCAGAGTTTAACGTGTTAGCTGATTCCGACGAGGAAGAAGGAGATCCTGAAGAGAACCCTATAGAGGAAGACCCGATAGAGGAAGATCCCGATGAAGACCCCGAGGAAGAACCGATGGAAGAAAACCCAGTGGAGGAAAATCCCATGGAAGAAAATGCAGAAGAAGAAAACCACATGGGATCAGACCTCGATGAAGAAGTTCTATCCGAGGATGAACAACCAGAAGATCAAGACCCTGCCATAGAAGAACTTCCTTTAGCGATACCTGCGAGGCGCTATGGAAATGGACGCCCCTACCTGAGCGCGCGAGCCTACCGCAACCTGCTGAATCTCCACAACCGCGACTGATGGGATTTCTTTTGATGTTGTCTCTCTGGCCAAATAAAATGTGTATAGTTTAGGGCCACTTATTGTCCTTGAGAATGTCTTGTTTCAAATTTCTTGAATAAAGTAAATCTTCTGGATTCGTAAACCTTTTGATTATTGGTTCGCTTGATACTTGTTTATTGCCCTTATCCATTTATCTTTCTGCTGAGATCTCTGACTGTCCACCCCCACTTGTTGTAAAGTTTTCCACCCTCGTTTCAATTCGAAAGTACCAGACCCTGATCCTTGGAATGAGCCGCCATTGCTCCTTCGTCTGTACCCTGTTTGAGATCTTTCTGGGAGGAGAACCTTTCTTATGAATTATCGAGGTCATTAGTTTTTCAAATTCTTGATTCATAGGATTTACCGATCGTTAGTCTCCCTATATTTTACCTTGTAATCCTTTTGTTGCTCACCATTACTTTCGGTGCTAACCCGATCCCAGTCTCCTTGATCTTCAGCCTAAAGCCGACATACTTCAACCTTCCGATTGAGCCACACTTCCTTATAATCATTACCATATCTAGCTCTATACCTATTTGTGTTCTCCCTATTACCCTAATGATATTTAGGGACACTATTATACAAAAATTTAGTTTTCAGTACTTTGAATTTATCAAAGAGAGTGTTATTGATTACTCTATTTCATATATTTTAAGTACGCTATTATTAATCTCGTTTTCGGTAGCGCAAACCAACACTGCGCATATATTGTTCTATGTTCCACGTTTTCGTTATGTGAGTTTTCTAAGCTGATTTAAAACTATTCGATCGATAAATTACCTTAAAATGTTTTAACCTACCGACTAAGCTTTCACTACCTCTTTGTCGTTACTATATCTCCGGGTGTTGTGCCTATGTTTACTATTATAAATGATTGTGTCTTATACTTATTATTTCTACCTTGCTACTTTTGATATGCTTATATGTACACATATTTGGGTTCGATTCTATCGATCAAGCCTTGAGTATTATTATTCGCTATTGTTACCTAAATTCTCGTATACATGTATTTACCCTTATAGTTGTTCCTGCCTTATATCTATTAGATCTACCCTTCCGTATGTTGTTCTTACTTATATATATAATTTTTCAAGTTTCTTCGTCCGCGGATTTTTAGTAAATCCTTATATATTAGTTTGCAACTATGATGGCTTTCGCTTACGTTCTATAACTTATTATTATTTTAAATTTCGAGGACGAAATTTTTGTAAGGGTGGTATGATGTAATACCCAGTTCTTTTTGTACGTTTATACCCGTATTTTCTTTTTCACCTATAAAATTTTATTTATAACTATTCATTGTTCTAAATTTTTCAATCTATTTTAGTTCCCCACCCCCTATTTTATTTTCCCAGCCTATCCATGTTTCATATTAAAATCTTAATTCTGGCCGAGCCCAAATCTTTTGGACATGGAAATTCTTTTTTTTTGCGAGCCTAGCAGCCGGCCCCCTTCCAATATTCATAATCCTTTCTTGTGATGAACTCAAACCATATTATTTTATACCCTATATTTTCTTTACCCTAAGCCCACCTATTTATCTAATTAATTCATTCAAATTTCATGGGCCATTTCCTTATTTTCTAGTATCAAGCCCTAACCTTATTTATTCCCACAGCCCAATTAATTAATACCTTTAATTTTTCCTCACACCCTCAGCCCTCAGGCCAGCCCACTCCCTTTTATTTTCCATTTAAATTTCCCTTTAAACCCCATTAAACCAACAATCCTGGCCCGTTCCCTTTCTCTAATTCTCTTATCAATAATTCCTTCAGCCCCGGCTCGGCCCAGCCCCATTTTCTTTATTCTTTATAAATTTGCGCAGCCCAAACTCTCCAGCCCGCTTCCCTTTTACTTTCTCGGCCTGGCCCTCCTTCCCTCTCCTTCACAATTCTTTATTTTTCTCTGGCCCAGCTCGCTCGGCCCACTCCCCGCACCCACGCCCGCTTCGACCCCGACCCGACCCGACCACTGTTTATCTCCTTCAAAAATTCCCAACGGCTACATCCCAACGTGCGCGCGCGACCCGCCTCCTCCGCCTTCGCCCACGCCCTCGTCGCGAGCCGTTACCCCACGTCGCGCACCCCCTCTAACCCCATGTCGCCTCATTCCTCATTCACTGGACCTCCCTCCTCTTCCGCTCTCGCTCCCACCTTCTCACCCACTGCATCCCTCGCGACCCACGATGACTGCACCGTCGACATCGCCACCATCTCCACTCACTCCTCCTCCCCTATTTCCCCACTGCCCGAGCGCCTTCGCCTGCACCCACTCACCCGCACCCGAGCTCGACCCCCCCTGTGCCGACGACCGGTGGGCTCCTCGTCTCGTCGTCGACGGCCACTGTATCTCGTCGACATCATCGTCGTCGTCATCTTTCCCACCGTCTCTCTTCCTCACTCTGCCCCTTGTCTCTCTCAGTCCTCGACTCCCTCTCTCTCTCGATCCCTCACTCTGTGTATCTCTCTTTCTCTCTCTCTGTCTTTCTCTCTCAAAATCTGTCCCTCTCTCTCTAATTCTCAGCCTCTCTCTCTCTCTGTAACCCTCTCTCCCTCTAACTCTATCTCATTTCTCTCTAATCTATGATCTCATCTCTCTCTCTCTGTCTCACTTCTCTCTCTCTCTCTCTCTCTGTCTCACCTTTCTCTCTCTCTCTTTCACTCTTTCCCTCTAACTCTGTCTCTCTCTCTCCCTCCACAACTCTCTCTCTCCGTATCCCTCAGCGTCTCTCCCCTGCTCCGGGCAGCCAACGTCGCTCTCCGCTGGCCAGAACAGACCGAGCTCACTCCGAGACGTTACCGTGGCCGAGCACTTGCATCCATCCCAACCGACGTTCGTCGCGCGTTCGTGACGCCGCTACTACCGTGCGACCCCGAGACGTCCCCAGGCAAGTATTCTACTTGCTTACATGCTATTTATCTAAGTTACAATCGTTTAATACATGAATTATAATGTTACAAGTTTAAAACTATTATGTGCCGTAACTGTTCGATGCTTGTTCGCTTAGGAAAACATTATCTAATTTGACGGAACTCACTGGTGTAGATTGGCCTGTAGGGCCGTGAACATAGTGTGTGAATTTTGTTGGATGATGTAATCGATAACGACTAAAATAACTGCCCCCAAGTTTAACCGTAAAACTGTAATTCTGTTGCACCTGAAAACCGTTAAATTCACCATAAATCATATACATACTAGAATGGTGCGTTCGAGGGCTCAAAACGAAGCTAACTCGACGAACTTTAACTCTATGTTAGTTTCCAGACATTCCTGTACTTTAATTGTGATGATAATTGTATCGGAGTGCGACTCTGGACTGCAGTCCAGAGCGACTCCAGTCATTGCTTGCTGTTCCGTATTGGATACCACTGGATTTCCTTAACTCGTAGGTTGTGGAACTCCGCTGTTTATTATAGATAAATCTGTTAGGTAGACAACACAATTGAATTCATCCTGTTTTGTTACCGTTTGATATTTAATCTGTAATTTAGAAGATCGGGACACATAACAGTCCCAGCGGAATCAGAATTGACATGTTGATATTAAACAGATTATAAATCCTAACGTACAGACGCGATTGAAGATCCGTTTGTTGAGTTGAAAACTTTACTGAAAACCCTAGAATTCATTAAACTGTAGCGTCGCTAAATTATGATCCCAACTGTGGTTAAAATGCGTTGCGAAATGGATTCCTGATTCTGAAACCGGATTTCCAGCCGCGTGCGCTTAAAATGAAACAGTTATAACTAATGATCCTGAAAGCCGATTGGCTCGAAACCAAATTAGATGGATAGCTAACTGAACATATTAATTACTACCTGCTTATCATTTCGCCAAATTATATACGTACGTTTCATGATAAATCGTGCAAGTGAAAGAATGTTGTTTCATAACATCCTCATCATGTTTATATATTTGTTCACGCATCACATCATACCCATATCATTGTAGTGATAACCTAGTGATATCGTACATTCACCCAGTGTTAGATTTTAGTGATGATTGTGGCAAGTATGTCAGTGTTCGTGTATCCGTGATTAAGTGAAAGTGATACGTACTTGTACACAAAATCAGTGACCCTATTATTCTATTGCATTGTCGACGTCTGTGGGATGCGTGTATGTGTGACTATAAGTGGTATGGGACACTTATGGAAGCGCTTGCACGGGTGTCACAGATAAGGCATCCGACACTGCCATTTATCTTAGGTATTAGTCGGGACGTGCTTGATGGAGGTCCTGCCTCCAGTTCTCGCGCAGACTTGTCACGGATCGATTAGTATTTAAGGTGATGGTTAGCGTTTGATGTAGACCACGGGGTGTGGGGTAGTTTAAGTGTGAGTTCAACAGAATCTCGGGAGTCCCATGCCGGCTTATATATTTAGGGAGTTATATGGAGATTTACAGGGTACGTGATATATACACCGTGATATTCTTGTTACATGTTGGGCCCGTGGTCCCTTGCCCTTGGGTTCTACCCTTGGGTGGAGGACACTCACGAGTGGTTGACTCTCACACTTGGACTGACGATAGGCTTAGCGACCTGTACAGTGAGACTTAGAGACTGATAGGGATACTGGCATTTATATTACTTTTATACTGTGTTGACATACGTGACATATCGTTATACTGCTTTACTGTTCCGCTGCGTTGATTACTGCACATGTATATTCATGATGTCATTTATTTACTGCTTCACATACCTACTATAACTGTTAGAACTGTCACTTAATTTTATATATATTATATTGCTATTGTGTCGCTCTGACGACCTGAGTATGCATGCTCAGTGTGAGGAGACGATTTAGCCTGGACCAGTGCATCACAGACTTCCTGACTTGCCGTTCCTAGTTACATCCGTTTGTTCCACTTCAGGTCAGTTTACATTATTGTATCTTTCAGTTACTGCATTTCTCATTACCTGTGCATCGTTTACTGTTTACCATGATAAACTAGAAGCCGAAGTGTGACTACGGCAGGACTTTTCCTTGACCGTAGGAGCATGGCTGGCCTTGTCTACCCCTCGTATTCCGTATTTTGGGAAGCGGGGCGTGACAGACAATAATACACATAATACCACTAAAAAACACAAATGCAACAATATGCAACAAAATACAACATGACATTGTGCACTAACCATGGAAAAATGTAGAAACACAGATTTGGCTTAATCGCGATTAGTAGTGACCTAATCAATTTTTATTCAAATTGCATATAATTAATTATAAAAATTCCAAATCCGATAAATATATTAATAAATCATTTTAATCTCCAATTATTTCAAAAATATTGGTATATATTTATACCATTTTACGAAAACCCCAAATTCGCAAATCGGATAGTTTTCGCGAAATATATTATTTTAATATTAAATTCCAAAAATAATATTTTATATTTTCTGAAATGTTACGGTTGACTTGGGGTACGGTTGCTTGAGACTTGGTTTCCTCTCACTCACACACACACCCTCTCCCTCATTCCAAGGTTCGGCTAGAATTGGCAGCAGCCCCCTCTCCCTCCAATTCTACTTCTCTTCTTGCTAAAAACCTTCATTTTCCTCACGAAATATTAACAAATCCAATACTAATTTCTACTTAATTATCACAAGAGTTTTCCTTTGCCTAAACTTGCTTGGATTTGGATGAGAGGAAGCAATTTGGGAGGCTAAGTTTGCTGTTAGATCTCAAAATTTATGAGGTATAAATCTTAACCTTATAATTAATTTTTTGGTTAATTTCTTTAGTCTAACTTATTTTGGTTTTAAATTGGTTCTAATTTCAGGTTTGATATTTTGAAGAGAAGTGTTTGAGATCAAGTTAAAGTTTATATCACTTGATTTAGTTAGCAATATATAGTTTAACATCCTAAGACCTTGCAAAATCTAATCTAGTTGTTAATTTGCTAATCTTCACTTTTAATTGTCCTAATTAATTGTGCATGCAAACTAAATTTTTAATTAGTTTGTAATTGGGTGAGATTAAAATATAGTAAATAATGGTGTGGCCTAATTAAGATATTAATTGAAAATTGTGACCACTAGATTTGCTAAAACATCTAGCTTTGAACTAAAATGGTTAATTGTTGCTTACTAGGTTTTTGGAAACAAATAGATATTAATTAAGATTGAGGTTGGAATAAGCTACAATATTTTCCTATGATATATAATGTAATGTGGTTGCGCGATTGGTACGATTGGATGCTAGGTTTGGGGATTTCCATATATAGCGATCCCTAGTTGTGGTTTGAGACGATGTCGTGCGCGTTTTGTGTACCAAGTGCACGCAAGTCTAATTTGTGCCGTTAATTCTTTCGTATCGTTTATCTACGTGTCTCCTCAGAGTATCTAGCCTTATGTGTTGCATATGTGTTGCATATGTGTTGCATTATGTAATTCTAGGATCGGTTGCAGAGATGTCGGACGCGGCGCAGAAAGGAAAGGCTGTTATTGGATCAGTTTAGCGGAGGCGTCCCGGTGAGTAGATGTACACATCTATGGGGGAATCGTCTGGATGGTGCGAGGCGCCCGATAGTCAGGATTACTAGTAGTGCTTGTATTTATATGCGTAGTCTCCTAGTCATTCATCTTATTGCATTGCATCATCATAGATATATATGATATTATCTCATAGGACACTTGTACCATTACCATTGGTTTATGCCGCACGTGCACTATTCATGCGAACACACACGCCTTTGGTAATTGCTATGTCACGAACACTATAGAACTTGCTTAGAATCGGTATCTGTGTATTGCATCATATATATCCGGCAGACTTGTATAGTCATTTCATCAGGATGGATACGTAGGATTGTTAGTCATATATACATACCTCATTGCATCATGATTCATGCATAGCTTCTGGCCGTACATGGCACGGTATATACTATCGTATCATAGACATCCATCATCACTGACATGTTTACATATTGTGATTCTTCTCGAGGATTTCAGTATTTATGAGATTTATGGATTTTGGGGAAACAGCAAACATTTTAAGAACGTAGTACCATTTAAAAAATGTAAGTTGCGGTTTTCTCGTAATATGATATGTGTGGCGGCCACCATGTGTTTTCTTGGTTCTTGAGCGGTTTCATATACCCGATTCAAGAAGGGGTATGCACCGTCTGTGGGTATATGGTGAACCCGGTGCGGTACCTCAGGGCAAGAAGATCGCATAGATGGTATTGAACCCGGCAAGGGAGCGCTACCGACTGGTTATTTTTGACGCGGCGGATATCCGGAGGATACCGACGTATTCGGGAGATTTGATGATATGGGTAGATCCGAACTGATGGAGCCCGAGATATTGAGATATTGGGACATTGAGATATTGAGACATTGACATATTAGGATATATATATATATATATTGTGTCGATGCTTGACGCGGATTTTCTGTTGATTTCATTGATGATACTTCAGTTTATTGCATAGAGGTTTTTCTAAGATAAGAACAAAGATTTTCTCATACCAGACTTCTTCAGGTTTCGGGTTTGATTATGCATTCATGTTGCATTCATGTTAGTGCATCGTATCATATCGATATGCGTAGGTTGAGACGCATTTGCGTGCAATCATACGATAGCCTTATTAGATATTACTTACTACTCACGAGTTGGCAACTCACCCCCGTTGTGCCACAGTATCTTGCAGGTTCGACCCGTTAGCGCAGTAGCGGTGGGCGTACTTCCTCCTTTTGCTTCATTGCATCGATTTGCAGCTTTGCTCTTAGGTGGGTTGCGAGGATACTTTCGTTCCATCTTGTATTATTATTTGTATCTAGTATACTCCATTTACCCTTGTATATTGGACTAGACGGTGAGACTCGTGAGACTTGTATTTCAGGTATTTGGTGTCGATGCTCACTTCAGCCGACGCGGTGTTTCTCATTTCTTGCTTTCAGATACTTATTTCGCACATTGATATACATATTGCATGTGGTTATGATTCCGCCATTGGCGAAGAGCCAGCACCCGCTTGGGGATGCCATTATTCATTATTTATATGTATTTTCATGTTTTGTATCCGTTTCCGGGCCAGTTTTTACAATGGAGACTCTGCCGAAATTTTCGGGAAATTTGATGCATTAAAATGTTCTAAGGTGACTTTATTTTACAAAAATCGTCTTTTTAAGTTAAGTTTTCCTTCACTCTATTTCTCTAATGGTTTAGATTTCTGGACTTTGGCTTACTTAGATTATGTACGCCTTGAGACGTTTCGTAATTTAAGTGTCAGTCACGTTCCTTACCTCCGGGTCGTGACACTCTACTAGCCTAAGGATGTGCGATAATCCGCACCATTCAATAGCGGGTCCCCTAAAGAGGGTTGCAGAGGCTTATTTGCAAAGGAATTTAAAAACAACGTAAAGAAATCCGGTTTTATAGTAAATGGTATTTTAATGTAATATTGTATCCTTAACAAAAATACGTTCGAAGGATATCGTGCTATGGGAACTATATGTGTACATGAGAGGTAGGTCGTTACCTCGTGAATCTTCCTAAAGGTATGTTTAAGAAAAACAAATAGAAATGATATATACAAACTTCATGGTATTTTAATGTAAATGTTGAGTAAAAGTTATTTTGCATGATATTTTTGATTAAAAATTAGTTTTAAACATTGGTTTTTATGTTAACAAGCATGGTATAGGAATATGAATGAAGAATATATAAGAAAAAGTGGAATTATGGAGTTTTAGAAGAAGATGTCGGTATTAACTCCACTTCCGACATATGTTTTGAAAAGAAATTTTCAAAGAAGAAGAAGAGCGATTGGGAGGGACTTACAATATAGGAGGCTTAAAGAAAATTGTAGAAGGGAGGGTTGTCGTCGTGGCGTGGCCGAGTCGCCGGAATTTGCTCCGATTCTCGTCGGAACTTGATCGCATGCTAACTCCTCTTCTACTCCACTTATACTTAAGAAAATTTGAGAGTTTTGTTTATAATTTTCAGAATGATGAAGGGATAGGGCATGCGGTAGTATTTATAGTGTAGAATTAGGGTTTTGGAATTAAAAGGGTGAATTAAAATGCATTAAAATTTGGTTTAAAAGTGAAATTAAAAGTCTCTGTTTGATTGCTCGGTGTAGAGGAGTTATGGGTAGGGTAAGGTTTGTGTATGCAAAACCCGGGCCTCATTGGGCTCGGGGAGACTGTTGGTGCCGGCCCAAAAGTACTTTTTGCCGGTCGATTTGGTGAGGAGGGATGGTAGATTGGAGCCACATGTTCATCTCAGTATTAACTCCCATTTGCACAAGTTTGATTTCTTCAGACTTTTCATTTTTCTGTGCAATGCACGTGTAAAGTTTTTGGGTTCCAAAAAGTTTAAAAATAAATTAGAAAAAATTAATGTGCCTGATGGGATTCGAACACAGGGGCTACATCACAATAGTGCAAGGGCTTTACCAGTAAGCTACAAGTTTTTTTTCTTACTGTTCTTAAACAAAATTAACTTATAACTTGTATTCAGGCTTGTAAACTCCTTTCTGTACTTTAAACTGAAATATGTTGTACAGTAAATTCAGAGACGTTACATTCTACCCTACTTATAAAAATTTCGTTCTTGAAATTTACATTTATATAAGGACCAATTTACAAATAAGTGAGGATATCTTGCACGCATGTCTTCTTTTCGTTCCCACGTTGATTCTCCTTGTCAAATTTTTCTCCACATCACTCGGACCAACTAACTTGTTCTGTAATGTCTTTACCTTTCTGTCCAGGATCTCAACGTGTTGGTTCTCACAAGTCAGGTCAGTCTGGACTTTGAGCTCTTAGTGATCAAGGATGTGGCTGGAGTCGCTCACATATCTTCATAGCTGGGATATGTGAAACACATTGTGCACTTCTTCCAATGAGGGTGGTAGTGCCAAACGGTATGCCACTTCTCCGACTCGTTCAAGAATGTCGAACGGTCCTATATATCTGGGACAGAGTTTACCCCTCTTACCAAAGCGGAACACTTTTCGGTTTGGGGATATCTTTAGAAAAACATTGTCTACGGGTTGGAACTCCAGGTGTCGCGTGGCGCTTTGCCTCTGCCTAAAACTTCTGTTTGTCTTGGGCTATGCGCATTCTTTCCCTGAATGTGCGAAATACGTTCATAGTTGCCACGATCATTTCTGGTTCTGTAGGGTTCCTAAGCACGACAACAAGGTTTCGGGTGGCATCTTTCAAGCCAAATTAAAATTTTGCCATGCTAAAAGAACCCTAACCTAGGATGTTAACTAGAGAATCATACGGAAATAAAATGTAAACAACTTTACATCTAAGTGATTAGGGATTACAACCTTTGTAGTCCGTTCCTTCACTTCTATAGCTCCTTGTAGTGGTCCCTTCGCTGCGATCATCGAACTCCCGGACTTTTGAAAGGCTCCACAAGATGTATGATGCATGCTAGCTAGAAGTCTTCAATGTCTATGATGATCTACTTCGAGGAAACACGACCTCAAGCTATCTCTTCACTAATAATGAATTAGTGAAGCCAACATCCTAAATTATATGGCTGGTGTAGAAGAGGATGATGAAGTAGGAATTTTGCTCACTTCCGAATTTATTTTCTCATTATTTTTCTTTATCTCCTCAAAACCTAGAGAGAGCTTGAAGGAGATGAAGGAGGAAGAAAATGAATGAATGATTAGTTTGAGGTTAGGAATGCAGCCATGGTGAGTTATGTCATCCATAACCCTTGTAGAGACTGAACCATGTCTAAGTGTAAAGGTTAGGTTAATAAATATCTTAAGTAAAAACAAACAAGTGGACTAAGTCAAAGGTTCTACTAGCTTCCTCAAAGCTCAACCATGACTAATTCCAAATGATGTTTAATTACTTAATAATAAATATTTGACCCTAACATTAACCCTATCATGGTGTAAGTCTCATACACCTTTGTTGCTTGTATAACCTAGAATGTCACAATTATATATATCACATATATATTACTTGTGAACAAAATAAAATATACAATTAACATATATCACATATATATTAATGTATCATCAAATGAGAAAAAGTAATGCTTAAGTGAGATAATATTAGTTAATTTAATTTAATATATCAAATATATAATTCTACATTAAATTATTAAATCAACACATGATTTCATAATCCGGCTATATCACATAAAACCGACTAATATAATATGTATCATTTCATCGAATCAACACTTGATCCGATGACCCGGCTATATCACATATAACCGGCCGATATCACATATCGCAAGAATAGAATACGGTATCACATACACGTATTAATCTCGGTTCTACACATATCACATATGTGCTCCTACTTCATTTTGCCTGAGCTAGGAAACCTCTGTGTAAGACTCCAAAGACTCGTCAATACGCCGGCAGTAGGTGATGATCATATCAAACACCCACAAGTCGCAAGCGGTCAGCTAAACGTAACGGCCACCCGGGTATTGAGCGATGAGAAGATCAACAAGCATGCCTGTTCACACTCCTGTGAATCCAATCAGTAACACTACCGTACAGTTCGGTCTCTTCGTATGATATGTCGCATATCCAGTCTAGGGGTGGTTATTGTCAGACCCCAGTAACTGATAAGTCGTGTCGATGTGAAGCTCATAACGGGTCGAGAAACTACTGATAACACTTACCCATAGATCTCCGTATTAGCCCTGGCCAGGGACTTCCTGTTATCGCCAATCGAGCACAGCGCAACATAAACCCCCAATACCGGGAGAGACAAAACCCCTCCTATCGCTCATTGCCTCCATGTGATTCGGGACTGTACCCAAAAGCCACCATTTTGCACGTTCTCATGAACGTAGTATGATGGAAATCAAAGCACAATGGGAATCACACAAGACTCTATGACGATCTCGGGTCTACAGACTAATCTGTACCAATGTCTCCAGAGAACTGCTATCTGACGATAGGTATAATACCAATAGGAGTTCTCGGCGAGTCCGTTCAGTGTACCTAGTGTCCACTGAGCACCCATATACTATCTTTGATATCAAACACCAATGGATGTGGGATCATCCATTGCCCATTATATCGGTCAAGAAGTGTATACGCTAGTCTACTCTGGAGTATCGATGCCCTGTCTCGATACACCCTCGACTAGGAACAATTATAGGATGTACTTGTGGACAACCCTGGCCCCACTAGTATGATCTCCATCACAGTCTTAGTATTCAAGCACACATCCTAAGGGCTTTATCAACATGTGAGAGCAAGACAGTATTACAATAGAAGTCAACATGTTAAGATAAAGAGCAACCGGATAGCATACTATCATGTCGAGCAAGAAAGTCCTCTCTATATATATCCAAGCATCCACTATAATATACATCACATGTACAATAATGGCCTCTAGAGCATACATATAACTAACAATCTCCCACTTGCACTAAGGCCGTGTGTTATATTATCTCTCATACCCAACATCCTGAAGAGTCTCTCAAATTGTATCTAGGGTATGGCCTTCATGAGTGGATCCGATGTGTTGTCCTTCATGTCCACTCTCCTAACCTCGATCTCCCGGTGATCAACTATCTCCCGGATCAGGTGATACCGCCTCAGAATATGCCTGGATCGCTGATGGGACCTGGGTTCCTTGGCCAACGCCACTGCTCCATTGTTATTGCAATACAAAGGTATTGGATGCTCAATGGTCGGAACCACACCATGTTCAGTTATGAACTTCTTCATCCAGACAGCCACTTTAGCAGCATCGTTGGCAGCGATGTATTCAGCTTCTATCGTCGAGTCTGCCATGGTTTCCTGTTTGGAACTCTTCTAACAAACCGCCCCTCCATTAAGGGTAAAGAAAAATTCTGAGTGCGACTTAGAGTCGTCCTTATCACTCTGGAAGCTCGAATCGGTAAAGGACTCCACTTGGATTTCTCTGTTACCATACACCAAGAAAATCTCTTTAGTCCTTCTCAAGTACTTGAGAATGTTCTTCACAGCTGTCCAGTGACTCTCTCTAAGATTTTCTTGATACCTATTCACTACACTTAGTGAGTATGCTACATCGGGTCTGGTACATAGCATCGCGTACATGATAGAGCCTACTGCCGAAGCATAGGGTATCCCTTGCATCCGAGCTCTCTCCAAATCAGTCTTGGGAGACATCTCTTTCGAGAGAGTGAGACCAGAGATCGTGGGTAAATTCCCACGCTTGGATTCTTCCATACTAAACCTTTTTAGTATGGTGTCAATGTACCTGGATTGGGACAATCCCAGTATCCATTTTGATCTATCTCTATAGATCTTAATCCCCAAGATGCAGGAAGCATCACCTAAATCTTTCTTTGAGAATCTTTTTGTTAAGAAGTGCTTGACCGAGTGCAACAAAGGAACATCATTTCCTATCAAGAGTATGTCATCCACGTAAAATACGAGGAAGACAACATTACTGTCTGCCTCCTTCTTGTATATACAAGGTTCATTTACGTTCTTGATGAAGTCTAATTCTTTGACTACAACATCAAAACAGATATTCCAACTCCGCGATGCCTGCTTTAACCCATAGATGGATTTAAGCAGCTTTCACACCTTTCCGCTGCTCCCACTGTCTACGAAGCCCTCTGGCTGAGTCATGTACACGCACTTTTCTAAATCACCATTTAGAATTGCGGTCTTAACATCCATTTGCCAGATTTCGTAGTCATGGTATGCAGCAATGGCAAGTAGGATCCAGGTGGACTTAAGCATAGCCACTGGAGAAAAGGTTTCATCATAATCCACACCTGGTCATTGACGAAAACGTTTTGCAATAAGTCTAGCTTTGAAAGTCTCAACTTTTTCATCTGCACCAAGTTTCTTCTTACAGATCCATTTGCTCCCAATGGTTTTACCCCTTCAGGAGCAACTTCCAAAGTCCATATTTTGTTGGTGTACATGGATTCTATCTCAGATCGCATTGCATCCAGAAATTTCACAGAGTCCCTCCCGTGATGGCCTGCTCGAACCTAGTTGGGTCATCATCTTCCATGATGCAATCCTCGCACCCACCGTCTATGAGAAAACCGTAGTATCTCTCAGGTGGATGTGGAACACTACTAGATCGGCGGAGAGGCAGAGGTTTGTTGGGAACTATCGAATCCTCTGGTTCCGCTATATCTTCAGTTGTAGCCTGTGTAGCTGGAACTTCTTCCAGTTCTACCTCTTTGCCACTAATTTCGTTTACAAGAAATTCCTTTTCTAAAAAGGTGGCATGTTGAGCAACAAACACCTTTTGTTCCTCACTATGGTAGAAAAAATTTCCATATGAATTCTTTGGATATCCCACAAACTTGCAATAAACTGATCCTGCCTCGAGTTTGTTCGGATTTTGACTTTTGATATAGGCCAGACAACCCCTTATCTTAACTCGTTTATGATATAGTCTCTTCCCACTTCCTATCTTATATGGTGTGGTAGGTACAGATTTAGATGGAACTTGATTTAATAGGTATGCTGCCGTCTCAAACGCATTACCCCAAAAGGAAATAGGAAACTCAGCAGCGCTCATCATAGAGCGCACCATATCTAATAGGGTATGATTCCTCCATTCCGAACACCGTTATGCTGTGGTGTATATGGAGGAGCATGCTGAGATAGAATCCCATTCTCTTTTAGATAAACCAGGAACTCATTGCTCAAGTATTCTCCTCCTCGATCAGATTAAAGGATCATAATACTTTTACCCGTTTGGTTCTTGACTTCGTGCTTATATTCTTTGAATTTCTCAAAAGCTTCAGACTTGTGTTTCAACAGGAACACATGTCCGTATCATAAGAGATCGTCAGTGAATGTAACGAAGTACGAGAAACTATTCCTGGCATGTATAGACGTGGGACAACATACATCACTATGTATCAGTCCCAAGAGTTCTATAACTCTTTCTCCGTGTCCAGTAAATGAGTTTTGGTCATCTTGCCGTTGAGACATGACTAGCAAGTTTCATATGATGAAAATTCGAATGGATTCAAATATCCATCCTTATGTAACTTAGCGAGTCGTCTCGCATTGATATGACCTAGTCTACAATGCCACAAGAAGGATTCATTCATTTCTGAACTCTTCCTCTTGTGTGTGTTTTGTACATTAAGAACTGTGTTTTTATTTAGAACGTATATGCCATTATTTAACGAGCCTGATCCAATCAACTTTTGATTCAGGAAGATGTTCATAACATTATCCTGTACTACAAAATTATATCCTTCTTTACCAAATAAAGAAACTGATATAAGAATGCATATCAGGGTCGGTATGTAGTAGCATTCGTTCAAAATCAATGTATTACCATTTGGTAACACGATGTGATATTCGCCAACTGCTTTGGCTGCAACATTTGCACCATTCCCTACTCTTACGGAATGATCACCCATTCCCAGTTCTCTACCTTTTCTTAGCCAATGCAACATATTACATATGTGGGATCCTGATCCGGTATCTAATACCCAGGACGTAGAGTGAACTGAGAAACAATTCTCGATAACTAACACAACCGAAGAAGATGCATTAATATGCTTATTCTTCGTTTTGGCGGCGTGGGAATCCAGATGTTCCCCTATTTCCTGCTCGGTCTTATAACAATTATAAGAAAGAACGGATCCAACGTTCCCCTGCTCAGTATAACAAGCGGGTTCGGTCAATACATCCATATTATTATCTTGATTGAGGCTTGACATGGTCGCTACATAGAGAGAGAGAGAGAAGAAAACACTTTAGCGTTTGCCCTTGCAAGATTAGATTAGTTTATTATCTTATCTAATCAGGATGGCTCTCACTGTTTTTATCAAATCTTCCTTCCAACCCTAATGGTAAGACTAGCAGGATTAATTACACCTTACAAGTTCGCTAATCTTTCAGCCAGGCCAGCGTTGGTACATTGAGGGAAGTTCAATGTGCTTTCGCACGTACCTAATTAGAATAAATCTCGTTTTCCCTGAGGCATAACCCCGTTAACACCTTTCTAGACACTTACTTGATCGGCTAATTGTCATGTGTAAAACTCACCTAGGAGTAACTCTTACTCGCAGTGGGTATCGGGATCCAACTATCTCATAGAAGGTATGCAATCTCATTGCAAATTTCAACACTTGAAATTCCCGATAATACTTTTGCCCCTAGCGATCTACGACCTTAACAAGGTCAACAAACCATACATCGCAAGTCAAGTTCAACCCGTACATTTCATGATTGAATTAAACCCACCCGCACGACCCTTGACAAGGTCAACAAGGCCCTACGACTACCCTAATCCAATCGCATCTCATGTTTTAGCAGATAAACACTAATTAGCTATCGTACGCTCCGCCTTGACAAGGTCAACAAACGTAATAAGAATACTGAATAGTCCTTATCTGAAATGACGGAGGCTACGACAGGTTTTTCAGAAAACCTTTTGTGTAATGAACTTGATATCTTTGTAGAAACAAGTGATTTTTGAAATGGAGTGTTTTTTAGGTCTTTACTAGTTTCTCTAAAGTGGTCACTCCCGGTGAAGGGATCTTGGCTCTTTCCTTATCGAATAAGGTGCTGGATATTCTACAAGGAATACCGCTATGCAAAGAAAGAACTATAAAAGCAATCAAAAACAAAACCGAGTGAGTTATAGCATCTGCTAGTTTTGCTAAAGAGGTCACTCCGGTGAATGGATCTCGGCTCTTTCCTTATCGAATAAGGCGCTGGATATTCTACAAGGAATACCGCTATGCAAAGCAAAAACTAGAGCTACCCTTTTTGAAAATTTGATTCTACAACATCTTTTAGGTTTCTTTTCTATCATTAATGTCATTAATGAAGTCCCATCATTTATGCTTTCTAAGCATCACAGAAAAAACGAAAATACAACGTATGCTTATGCCATCGGCATTCGCCTCAGAGTCCCGTTATACACCGTTAGGTTACTTAACTAACGGCATAGCGGGGCGAGACTAGCGCGGGTGTAAAACATAAGCAACGTTTATTATATATCATATATATACAATAATAATGCATTCGTCTTACGCATATAAAGTGATCACATCACAGAATATCAGAATCAGAAGATAACATATGAAATATTGGATATACTAGGAGGTCCGTGTTTTATTTTGAGCCTGTATAAAACACGGATTCCAAGGTCGCGATGAATAGCCAAACCCACATCCCTAGACCCCTACGAGAGCAACAAGCAACCCTACCAATTCTAGAGTTTGGAGACCCGGACTCGACTCCTCGAGTTGGTCTCCTACTGGACTCTAGAACCCGGTTACTTGTGCTCCCCACCTTTGGTCTATCCTAATGCGGAAAAGTATATAATATACAACAATGGTGACATCATCCTGAACCCGGAAGTTCTCCAATAAAAGAATATTACATACAATGAATTTTACATGAATGAAAATAAAAACTCTCATCTCATATAAAACCCCCGGCTATTCAAATTACGACGATCCAATATAACATATCACAGCAACACATAACATCACAGGTCATCAACGTAAGTAAATATGCGTATCACAATTGTCGTTGACATATAGCAACGAAAACGGTGATACCCTAATATTACACTTACGGTCGCAGAAAAGAAAATGTCAAACTACAACAGTTAGAATCCACAATCACCTTAGACATCATAAACCCAAAATATCACATAACTCGTATTTCATGTCTAACAATAAGAATTCCAAATATTGTATCACATTCCAGAAAAAGCTAGACGGCGTTAAACATTCCGATCGAATCAACAAACACCCAAAATTTCGCAAAAACTCAACATTTGAGAACAGTTTAAAAATACTCAGTACATGCCATAGTACCTATGAACTTACCGTAGAAGGGTCAACCAATGCCTCACCTGTTGTAGCGTTTTGAAAATCGTTTCGGTGAAATTTCGGAAAATCGGTAAAATAAGGGGGTTTTCTGTAAAAAGTTAAAATGCAAATATCTTATTATAAAAATTAAATATACATATTCTAGCTATGTAATTGCTAGTATTTGGTGTTTATTGAGGCACTGGTGAAATTTCAAATTTTCTGAAAAAAAATTATTTTATTATTATTTTAAGCCGTCACTAATACATTTAATTAGGGAAAATTACAAATTGGAATGAGTTGAAACAAATTTTGTGCATCATAAAACTTTAAATAAAATTTTATCATGAGGTTTTTGAAACGAAATCGTTTGCCAAAACGGTTTAGAAAATATCGAAGAAAAAGGCCTTTTTCGGTGAAATTAGTGTAAATGGTTGTTTGGGGTATAACATTTATCTTTTTCCCCCACACCCACACCCACACTCACTCACCCCCATCCCCATGTGGCTGAATTCAGCAGCACATCCCCCCCATTTCCCCACTCCATTCCACACAACAAAAGAAAAGAAAAGAAAAGAAAAGAAAAAGGGAAATGAAAGAAAGTCAAAAGGGGGTGTAGACTTTGTCTTTTTCTCCCCATTTTTCTCTACCTCCCTCTCTCTCCTCCCCCACTCCCTTTTTGGCCGAAAATTCCTGCACCAACAGCCCTCTTTCTCCCCCCATTGTTCCATCTCTTTTGCTTCAAATAAATTCATCAAATACCCATCAAAAAAATCCCAAAATCTAAATCTAGCTCTTACCCATTTTAGTGTAGCCTTAGATGCATGGATCTTGGTGCAAGGATTTCATTTTGGAGGTCTAGATTTCATGTTTGATCATGGATTTGTGAGGTATAATTTTTTGTGCCCCATGGTTGTTTGTTGATTAGTTGCTTATATGATTTTGTTTATAAGTGTTAAATTGGTTGTTGTGGTTTGTGTGATGAAAATTCAAGAGAAGAACTTGAATGCAAGTTAGGATTTTGTGAAATTGGTGTATGGTTGTGTAATGTGTTTAAGCTCTTATGACATGTTAAAACAAGTTATTAGCTAGTTGTTAATTGTTAGTTTAAAAATTGTGATAATTACACTAATTTGCTATCTAGGTTTTTGGAAATGGTTAAATAATTGGGTTTAAAATTATAATTAGTTTTTTTATGACTTCATTAACATTATTAAGTGTGGTTTAATATCTTTAGTTCATGAAAATCCTAGCAAAATTGTTGTTTGTTCATTTTTGCTAAAATGGTTGAAGTTTGGGTAAAATTGCAAACTAGTTTTTTTTTTGAACGTATATAGTTTGATGAGATTAAATTGTGGTTATAGGTTATATAACTTATTTAAGTTATTTAATAAGTATTATGGCCGCTAGAATTGTTTAAACGTCGAGTTTTGTACTAAAACGGGTAATTTTGCTTGCTAGTTTTTCGGAAAAACGGCTTTTAAAGTGAATTTGGGGTTTTTGTGAGTTTTAACCTATTGTATATTAAAATTAGTGTTCGTGAATGTGCAAAAGACTGTATTTGGGTTTTTCTCAATGGTCTGGCGTTTGTACGCCGACGTCGAGGGTTTTTGGGTTGATTTGTGGAAGCAACCATAGGTTTTGACCTATGTGGGATTCGTGTGTCGTTTTGGTCATGAGTCGGATTTTAATGCGATACGATGTGTTGTGATATGTAGGTACCCCCATGTGGACTTCGAGACGGCAAGCAAGCGCGTGGCGACGTCGGCACCGGCGAGCGAGGACCAGGTGAGTAGATTTATATCTACGGGGAGAAGTCGGGTGGATGGCGTATAGCACCCCCGCAGTCCGTGGTGGTGTATACGGATGCGTATACACACCAACAATTAATATATGTTATTTGGGATTAATAACGATGTTTAGGATGGATATTGGTGTGTTGGATTATTTTAATGTCACGAACCCTAGGATAGTGTTGCACTACACATACACACATACATACTTGCATACATTCCTATTTATATGTGCTCATGGGATTCTTTATAGTTATGTGTTCACATGGGTATGGGACTATGTGTTCACATATGGATTTGAGGATGATACTTGGGATTGAGCTGAGTCGATGAGATTTATTTGTGGTTGTGATATCGGTGATATGGCAGTATTCGTACTTGAGGTACGTCATGGTGTTATAGCGGATCTTGGGGCGGCGATACGGGTGAATAGTGTTATAAATAAAATGGTCGACATGTGATCGTGATATGAGGCATGATATGCTAGGATATTGATATTAGGCCGTATCGGGCGATGTATACCCCTTGATGATGATATGTGCTGACGACATCGGTTTGTACGAGATTGTCGATCAGTAGTCAGATCATGAGTATATTGAGGATATTAGTATTGTACTAGACATAGGTCAGTACCCTAGACTATGATCTCGGATAAAGAGGATACCAGAGGAATAGTGTGAGGAATATGATATTGACCCGTACCCAGATTTGGGGATGCCGTACGACGGATTTACGTACGAGCGATATCTTGATGATTGATCCGCATTCTTGACTTGGGATGTCTGATTATAGATATGGTATCGGATATGATATTATTGAGGCGGGATCACCGACTAATATATATACAGGTATGTATATGTATCGACTCAGATGTTAGGCGGTTTCCTTACCTGTAGTCTAGCTTGTAGCTTAGCCCTTTAGTTTAGTTAGTTGTTAGATTAGATTCGGTTCCTACCTATTTCAAAGCTAACGAATCGTGCGTATTTTCAAAAACAAGTCAAGGGATTCTACGGATATTTAAAAAAAAACGTATCTTTTCTTAAAAACACTGTAGCCCCTATTTTCAAAACCCCACGATTCGTGTTATTTCAAAAGGCACCATTATAGGACTTATATTAGGTTAAAGCAGATTAGTTATCGTTGCGTCTAGTATTCAGCTCCCGCTCATTATTGTTGTTTGCTCCGCATCACATACTTATATTATACTTCATATTCTACTATTGATATCTTGTGGTTAGGACACCAGCACCATTACCGATGATGCGTATATACCATGTACACTTACTTGCCGGCTCACACACATCTTCATCGGTAATTGCCATGTCACGTACACCTTAGAAAATATTATTGCTCGACATAGCCTGTTAGCTAATAGTTTAAACATGATATTAGTGTACTTGCTTGATATGTTAGTTTAGACATTGTAGTTATTACCTGCTACACCATGCATACTATTATTCATTGTTATGCCGCATTCATGGATTCTCATACAAGTATTCACTTTTTACGTGCTATTGAGGTTTTGGATTCGGATTTCCATAAGATTTTCTTGATTTGTGGAAAACCGCAAAACATATAAAAACTTCTAATTTCTCTTTTCAAATAAAAAGCGTGGTTTTTCCCATGATGTATGAGTCGTCCACCGCGAGTTTGCTGATGGATTTCGAGACCCGATTCGAGGAGTTGGAAGAACCGTTTCGGGTACATGGTGGACCCGGTAAGGTACCCCGGGGCGAGAAGCTCGTGGTGATGGCGATGAGCCTGGCAGGAGGAGACTACCTACCGGTGATTTTACCCGACGCGTCGGATATCCGGAGGATACCGTCGTGGTCTTGAGATGGATGGTAGGGGCCGGTCTGGACTGACGGCACCCTAGATATTGAGATTGAGACATTGAGATTTCGAGATATTGAGGTACTGAGATTTGATGATACAGGCAAGTCCGGATAGCCGGAGCCTGAGGTTTTGAGACATTGAGATTTATGTTTTGTGTCAATGCTAGACACTGTTGATGTTGATTTCATTTATGATACCTCATTTTAAAAATACAAAGGAAATCTCACTAATTTATGAAAACAGTTTATTCATTTACCTGTATTCTGTTTTCATGCATTCATACCTCATTCATATGATATATTGCTACCTGAGGCACTGACACGGGCACATGAGATCACACTCGGTTAGATATTACCCTAGCCATTGTTATAGGCTGCATGTTATTCATATATTTGAGGATATATTATGATCTTTGACCTAGGTTGCGTTATTTATGCGATTTCTGTGCGTAGATGTTTTTCTATTCACGAGTTGGCAACTCACCCCCGTTGTGCCCCAGTTTCTTGCAGGTTTGCCGTACAGGTTTCATTACGGCTTGCGGGCATAGTTTCCTTCGGGTGATTTGTTAGTAGGTGGGTTTACTTGTATCGTACCCCCCATTATATTACTTGTATATTATTACTCTGTTGTATCTAGAAGTTCCATCAACCAAACATGTATTTATTGCAGAGATAGAGACCAGTGATGTTATTCTTTCGACCTTAGAGTCGCGCGTTTTATTTCTGTGGTTTTCTTGTGGTTTTGAGCTTTGATCCTCGCCGTTGGCGTTGTATATTATATTGCTTGTGTGGTTGTGACCGTCAATTGACGAAGAGCTAGCTCCCGCTTGGGGATGCCTTTTATTGATTTCGTATACTATTCATGTTGTATCCCGTTTGGGAGCCAGTATTTACAAAGGAGACTCTGCCGAAATTTTCGGGAAATATTGATGTTTTTTTTAAAACCGCATAATTCGGCTTATGCTATTAAAACTACTTGTTTAAATTGGTTTTCTCACTCTACTACTTTTCTTGGTTTGCATTTCTGGGTTTTCGGCTTACTTGGATTACGTACGCCTCGAGACGTTTCGTAGTTTAAGTGCCGGTCATGTTCCGTACTTTCGGGACGTGACACCTGTGGCGCCACGGAACTATCGCAAACCCTAGGGTTTGGTGGCGATTCTTACGGTCACAAAATCAAGTTAGGGTTTCGTTCTTTTAGAGGGTCCACCGCATTACTTGCATAATCTTAGAATGTTCTTTAACTTAAAAAAATCCAACTCTTAGAAAATTTCCAGAAAGGGTTTAAGTGGGTATTTGATATCCGGTCGAACTTTTTAACACCGTCTAAATAACCCGAAACAAATCTAGAATTACGAATACGAAACACTCCGAATAGCCAATGCATAAAGATAACATCACATGCAAATTTAGCAAAAACTAGTAACATCTGAAATACCAAACACCAGAGACTGGAACACTGTAAAAAATTCAACCCAGAACCATGAAAGTTGGCCGAGGTGGCCTGTTTTTATCAAGGTGTGGCCGGCCAAAAATAGGTGAGGGGGGCTGGATTTTCTACAGTGTTCATATTGCATCACAAACAACATTCTGCAGTTGCTAAGAAAAATTTTGACTCTTAGAAAATTTCGACAGAAACTAGTGTTCGTTGTTTCAAATTACGGAGTTGTTTCGGTTTCTAAATCCTACAATATCCATTTAATTCTCTATCTTGGCTTTGATACCACTGTAGGATTCCTAAGCACGACTGCAAGGTTTCGGGTGGCATCGTGCATGACAAACTATAATTTTGCCATGCTAAAAGAACCCTAAACTAGGATGTTAACTAGAGAATCATATGGAAAAAAATGTAAACAACTTTACATCTAAATGATTAGGGATTACAACCATTGTAGTCCTTTGCATCACTTCTATAGCTCCTTGTAGTGGTCCCTTCGCTGCGATCATTGAACTCCCGGACTTTTGAAAGGCTCCATAAGAAGTATGATGCATGCTAGCTAGAAGTCTTCAAAGTCTATGATGATCTACTTCGAGGATACACGAACTCAAACTATCTAATCACTAATAATGAATTAGTGAAGCTAACACCCTAAACTATATGGCTAGTATAGAAGAGGATGATGAAGTAGGAATTTTGCTCACTTTAGAATTTATTTTCTCACTATTTTTCTTTATCTCCTCAAAACCTAGAGAGAGCTAGAAGGAGGTGAAGGAGGAAGAAGATAAATGAATAATTAGCTTGAGGTTAGAAATGCAACCATGGTGAGTTATGTCATCTTTAACCCTTGTACAGACTAAACCATGGCTATGTGTGAAGGTTAGGTTAATAAATGTCACGACTCGAAATGGCACGCGGCTGGCCCTTGAATCATATGAAGTCTATAGGGCCCCATCTAATTCAAGTAAGCCAAAAGCCCCGAAATCTATAACCATTTTAAATTAGTGTTTTATTAAAATAACCTAAAATATGCGTCTTTAAAATCACTAGTCTTTTCTGAAAATTTCGGCAGAGTTTCCTTAGTAAATACTGGCCCAGAACGGAGTACAACATGATAAAAGCATATATAATGATAAAAGGCATCCCCAAGCGGGAGCTAGCTCTTCGTCAATCGACGGGCATAACCACGCAAGCAATATAATATACAACGCCGAAGGGCGAGGATCAAAACTCAAAGGAAACTCAAAACAGCATGAAATCCATAATAATATAACGCGCGACTCTAAGGTCGAAAGAATATACAACTGGTCTCTAGTCTTAAATAAATACATGTCTGGTTGATGGAATTTACTAGAAACGGTATATAAAATAAAGTACAATGGTGGTCACGATACAAGTGAACACACCTACCAAGCAATCACCCGGAATGGAAACAGTGTGCCGGCAAAGCCGTAACGAAACTTGTACGGCAAAACCTGCAAGAAACTGTGGCATAACGGTGGTGAGTTGCCAACTCGTTAGTAGAAAACATCACCAAGCAGAAATCGTATGTATGACTCAATCCTAGGTCAATACGATCAAAAATATATATAACCTTAAATGATAGAGTCTGAAGCATGAAAAGGTGGCAAGGGTAAATGTAACGTTTTAAAAATAATTAAATAAATAATTAAATGAATAAAATTGTTTAAGTGAAGTTTATGATTTTCGGTAAAGCAAAATGTATTTTTCGTAAAATCAAACCGCAATTGTTTTTCATTATAAATTCAAAAATACCTATTTAATTATGTAATTACTAGTAAATAGTGTTTATTTAGCCACTTATAAATTTTTAGTTTAATTAAAAAAATTTCCTAAATTAATTATTTTAAATATTAACATAAGCTTTATTTTTACACTAAATTAGTGTAAATTACAAATTTAAATGGTTTTAATTTTTAAAAATGAACCATGGCATATTAGAAATTAGTGTGTATCATGCAAAAATTATTTGCAAATTTTTCCTATTTTCTAGAGCTTTCTTGAGTTGATATAGTAAACAAATAAATAAATAATTAAATAAACCATGAAAAGACCTTTAAGTGACATTTCTCCTCTTGAAACTTCTACAATTTTGCTTAATCATTTCTTTCTCTCCCTCACTCACTCAAGGCCGGCCACAACCCTCCCATGGCTGCCCCCCCCCCATTTCCCACCTCATTTTTGCACAAAAATCCATCAAATTACATCAAAAATTCAACAAAAAATACACAAAATCCTAATCTCTTCATACCCTTTATTCTCTACACTTTTTTTTATATGGATTGTGGAGTGGGAAAGCATGTATTTTGGAGGCTCATTTCTTGTTTGGATTTCACATTTTGGAGGTATAATTTTCCTTCTTTTGATTTACTGTTATTAGATGATCATTTAAGCTTAATTAGATTTAATAAATTAATTCTATGTTTTTTTTTAAAATGCAAGTTAGGGTTGTAAATTCAAGTTAGGGTTTTTAATAATTAATTAGGGTTATAATAGTTAGTTTAACACTTTTAGAATTGGAAAATATTGCATGGTTGTTAAATTGTAAAATTTTCATTTAAAATTGTTTTAAATAAGGAAATTAGCTAACTAGATTTTTCTAAAATGGGTTTGTGGGCAATATAAAATTCCAATTAAAGTTGCTATCATTAGATTGTAGTTTTAGTGAGAGTATTAGCATGTAAATGGAAAGAAAAACTTAGTTGGATCACTAGATTACTTTGATAATTGGAAAAATAGTAATAAAATGCTATTATTTTGTAAACTAGGTTTTGGAGATTCCTAAATAAAGGAGATTAAAAATATAATTTATGGTTTCATTAAATCATTATCATCATGAATTGTGGTTTAATACATTAATTCATGCAAAATTTTGTTTTGTGATGGAATTGTGGTATTTTGCTTGAAAAATGTTAAAATTGTTAAAAGTTGCAAACTAGAAATTTCAAATAAATGCAAAATTGTGTAATAAAAATATAGTAATGGTTTGTATAGTCTAGTAATGCTATTTAATGAGTTTTATGACCATTGGTTTCATTTAAATGTCAAGTTTCGATGAAAAACGGTAAATTGGCATTTTCTGGTTTTTCGAAAACGGACGATTTGATCGATTTTAGTGTTTCGATGAAATTGATCATGTTTTACAATATAAGTAATGTGTTTTAAAAGTACAAGTTGTTTGATGATGTTATCTCGATCCATCGGAGTTTGTACGCCGATATCGAGCGGTATTTGGTTCTTTTGCGTGGACGGGACATAGGTTTTAACCTGTGCTTGTTCCTTATATCGTTTGACTTTTGTATGTGATTCGGTTTACGATAATATTTATATGTTTGCGTTTAGGTACCCTTCAAGTGGACTGCGGGCGATGAAGAGGAGGATGGCGACACCGTCGTCGGCAGACATGGACCAAGTGAGTAGATGTATATCTACGGGGGGAAGTCGGGTGGATGGCGTTTAGCACCCCCGCAACGTAGAATAGGAATGGTACTTATTGACATTAGGAAATCAGATGTGACCCTAGTAGGACCCTAGTATTGACCCTAGGCTGGACTAGACTGATTTAGGAAAACCATATCCGAGAATGAGTACCTTGGAAGAGGTTCGTAGGTTGCAGATAGAAACACACCCACGCACACACACTGAAACTCGACATGGGGTATACGTGTATATGTATATATATAGAACGAGGTATAGGTATATACATATATATACAACACGTATATGTGATTCATTGATGTGATATGATATCCGAGATATGATGAAACAATGTAGCGGGGCTTGATGCCGTAATTCTTGGCTATGCAGTCGTATTAAAATGGTAGCGGATCATTAGGAAATGATAATGAACAGGTATATGTAAATTATAATGGGTAGTGATGATATTGAGGTATATGGGACTCTAGAATAGAACCCGAACTGTAACTCGTGACTGATCACGATATGATATAGGTATGACATAATCACAATATGATACATATGACATGATATTTCTGAGGATAAACTAATGATGCTTATCATGATGGCAATGATATATGATTGATGTATGCGATCACAGTTTAGAACCTTGATCATGAGATGTGTTGATGATGACCCATTACTATTAATGAGACACCTAGGAGATACTTGACCCGTACCCCGATATAGGGATACCGTACGATGGATTTTACCGTATGAGGCTTAGATATGATGATTGATCCGCACTCTTGATTCGAGGAAGCCGTACTACGTACGCGACGCTATTGAGGCGGGATCGCCGACTATTAGAGATATTGGTTCAGACCTTAGGTAGACTCTAGTTTCTTACTGACTAGTCTATTAGGTTTAGTTCCTTAGGATGTTAGATGGACACTGGTTTAGGTTCGACTCACATAGTGGTAGTTGTACTCGTATCTCGCAGAGGAGTGGATAATGCACACCTGTATTTACATTCGTACTGTAATCATCATGGTGCATGTTCTTTTATATGTTGCTATAATCAGTATAAACTTTACCTGTTAGGACACCAGCACTATTACCGATGATGCGCATATTCCACGCACACTTATTTGCCGGCTCACACACATCATCATCGGTAATTGCTATGTCACGTACACTTTAGATCATATTGTCTTTTATGGATAGAATCAGTTAGCAACTAGACAGATATAATATTGTGATTATTCTCTGACATTAGTATAAGACATGATATTTATTACTTAGACATTCATGCATTCATATTTCATGTTATCGCACAGTAGTATGGGCATATGCTGACACTTATCATATACTTACTCATGATTTTGAGATTTGGATTTCTATGAGATTTCTGGATTTTTGGGGAAAAACCGCAAAAATATATAAAAACTTCTCTCTCTCTCTCTTCTCTTTTTTAAATAAGATGCAGTTTTCTCGTGATGTATGAGTCGTCCACCATGAGTATTTCATGTTTTCTGTTGGATTTCGAGACCCGATTCGAGGAGTGGATGAACCGTCTCGGGTACATGGTGGGCCCGGTATGGTACCCCGGGGCAAGAAGATCGAGTTGTAGACGATGAGCCTGGCAGGGGAAGACTACCTACCGGTGATGTCTGGCACGGCGGATATCCGGAGGATACCGATCGTTGTCGTGAGATTTGATGATATGGGCCGATCCGGATTGACGGAGCCCGAGATATTGAGACTTGAGATTACCTGTGTTGTGTCGATGCTTGACACGGATTTCCATGAATTTCATTCTTGAGATTTCAGATTCTTATACACATTCTACTATGATAACAGCTAAAGATTTCTTATACATATATATCTGGACTTCAGGATTTGTTACTTTACATTCATGGTGCATGCATTTCATTCATATGACATGGTACTATATGAGGCACTGACACGAGCACGGAGTATCTGCACTTACACGTATTGTTACCCTGCTATTACTTGAGGTTTGAGACTTAGTAGTGTATTATTATGACCTAGGATAGCATCGTGCATTCGATTTCTTTTCGTAGATGTCTTCTACTCACGAGTTGGCAACTCACCCCCGTTGTGCTAAATTTTATTACAGGTTCGGTGTACAGGTTTCCCTGGCAGCTTGCTGGCACATTTATTCTTTCAGGGTGACTTGCACGGTAGATTGGTTCACTTGTATCCGAACCACCATTTTACTTTTATTTACTCATTTGTATCTAGTAAGCTCCATCAACCACATTTGTATTACTTGATAAGTTTATTGGACCAGTCTGTTATTTCGACCTTAGAGTCGCGCATGTATTATTCTGATCTGGTGGTTTTGTTTTCTTTTGAGTTTTGAGCCTCGCCCTTTGGCGTTGTATATTATTGTGTTTGTTGTGGTTGTTTCCGCCTGTTGGCGTTGAGCTAGCACCCGTTTGGGGATGCTTTTTATTGTTTATTCATTTTATACTTGTTGTACCCGTTTGGGGGCCAGTTTTTACAGAGGAGACTCTGCCGAAATTTTTGGTAAAATTTGCTGATGTTTTTATACTTGTTTTCTTTTCTTTTCTTCTTTTTCTTCTTTTATGGTTTAGATTTCTGTGCTTCGGCTTACTTAGGTCACGTAGCGCCTCTAGACGCTTCGTAATCTAAGTGCCGGTCACATTCCGTACTTTCGGGTCGTGACAAAGTTGGTATCAGAGCGCTAGGTTTAACCCGGTATAAGTCTAGGTGACCCTTGGTTGATGGAGTAGGCGATTTAGGTAGAGTAACGTACCGTGGGTATGGTCCGCGGCATACTTACGATACGCTACTCTGCTTAAGGAGCCTTAGGATGTACATTTGTTTGCACCGTATTTCATTCGTTCCTTTGATCTATCTTCGTCGATGTCGGAGGGTGGTTCTGTTACCACGGGTGCACGGGCAGAGGGAGCTGCGGCTCGAATGCGATAACCATTAGAGTATTGGTTATTCTTGAGGATTGAAGCATTGCTTAGCGTGCGGACGAAGGGTATTCACATGCCGTCCGGATGAAGTTAAAGGGTTCGAACGATTATCAGAAAACCATTTTCCCAAGTTTAAGATATTCGGAAGAACATGCAGGTATTTCGATGGACCCTCTAGAAGAATGAAACTCTAACTCGACATAATACCCATGAGAACGCCTTTGAATCTTAGGGTTTACGGCAGTTCCGCGGTGCCATTAGTGAGGCTTGGGTTTGCCCTTCTACGGCTGGATCATCGATGCTGGGGTATGTACCGGATATTTTTAAACTGTACTTGAGTGTTGAGCTCTCGGGGAATTATGGGATTTTGATGGATCGATCGAAAAGTTTAATGTAGTCCGGATATCAAGTGAAGGGATCGACTATGTGGGAGACTCTAGATATGAGTATTGCCGTTGGTAGCGCAGTCAGCACACCTATGAAAGAACGAGTTCGAAGCAGTCGACATCAGAGGAAAGAGGCGCACATTGACGATAGTGTTTACGATTGTGATTTAGTGATTTGAATTTCCTATTTTTGTTGATTGGATTTTTGTATTTTGAGGACTTTGTTCTACGATTGGTATTTCCTGTGTGTACCTTCATTCTATCTGTGTTTCATATATCAGTTGTATTGATGTGGTTTAGTACACAACCAGTACACTTAATTTGGTTTTATATATTTTTTTGAGATTTCTGATTTGATTTCGTGCATAGGGGTTACACGTGATTTTGACATATGTTTCGACCTAGTTTTCATGCATTTTTGTGCTGTGATTTCGATTTTGATATTCAATGTATGTTTTCGTGCACCATGTGCACCTGATTAGGGTTCTTGCGCATACTTAGCGCACTTGATGCGATTTTGTGCACACCAGATGCACTAAATCGGGGTTTTGTGCAGATTAGATGCACCTGATATTGAGTCGTGCACGCCCGTTGCACTTGACAGATGTTTTTGGTGCACACCTGTTGCACTTAGTTTTGTTGTTGTGGTATTCATGGTATCTTTATTTGGTTTCGATTTCAGTGCGCACCGGACGCACATGATATTTTATTGATGTGATTGGGATTGATTTCAGTTTGAGCAGTATATTTTCATAATCATTATTATTTGATTTAGTAACCAGGCGGGACGTGTATGTTAAATAAAAGATATATATATATATATATATATATATAGTTATTTTTTTTAAATAAACGTCCGCTACTTATGCCGTGACACGTGCATCACACGGCAATTTTCAAAAAGGGATTTGCATATTTCCTTATCCGGATATTTGTACGGTTTCACTATGATGCACACTATATATAAGTTATAGATTGATGTATATTATAATGGTTTTCATATTGGGTTATGATATTTTATTCTCGCCATAACTCCGATGATTGCGTTATGCTTGACGGAGTTGATTTTTGTTATGTGTTGATGATTTCGGAGCCCTGACGATTTGAGTGTTTTGCTAAATGTTTTAGTATTTGGACGGGGAGTTTTAATTTAAATTCGGGGACCGAATTTCTTAAAGGGGGGAAGATTGTAACGTTTTAAAAATAATTAAATAAATAATTAAATGAATAAAATTGTTTAAGTGAATTTTATGATTTTCGGTAAAGCAAAATGTATTTTTCGTAAAATCAAACCGCAATTGTTTTTCATTATAAATTCAAAAATACCTATTTAATTATGTAATTACTAGTAAATAGTGTTTATTTAGCCACTTATAAATTTTTAGTTTAATTAAAAAATTTCCTAAATTAATTATTTTAAATATTAACATAAGCTTTATTTTTACACTAAATTAGTGTAAATTACAAATTTAAATGGTTTTAATTTTTAAAAATGAACCATGGCATATTAGAAATTAGTGTGTATCATGCAAAAATTATTTGCAAATTTTTCCTATTTTCTAGAGCATTCTTGAGTTGCTATAGTAAACAAATAAATAAATAATTAAATAAACCATGAAAAGACCTTTAAGTGACATTTCTCCTCTTGAAACTTCTACACTTTTCCTTAATCATTTCTTTCTCTCCCTCACTCCCTCAAGGCCGGCCACAACCCTCCCATGGCTGCCCCCCCCCATTTCCCACCTCATTTTTGCACAAAAATCCATCAAATTACATCAAAAATTCAACAAAAAATACACAAAATCCTAATCTCTTCATACCCTTTATTTTCTACCCTTTTTTTATATGGATTGTGGAGTGGGAAAGCATGTATTTTGGAGGCACATTTCTTGTTTGGATTTCACATTTTGGAGGTATAATTTTCCTTCTTTTGATTTACTGTTATTAGATGATCATTTAAGCTTAATTAGATTTAATGAATTAATTCTATGTTTTTTTTTAAAATGCAAGTTAGGGTTGTAAATTCAAGTTAGGGTTTTTAATAATTAATTAGGGTTATAATAGTTAGTTTAACACTTTTAGAATTGGAAAATATTGCATGGTTGTTAAATTGTAAAATTTTCATTTAAAATTGTTTTAAATAAGGAAATTAGCTAACTAGATTTTTCTAAAATGGGTTTGTGGGCAATATAAAATTCCAATTAAAGTTTCTATCATTAGATTGTAGTTTTAGTGAGAGTATTAGCATGTAAATGGAAAGAAAAACTTAGTTGGATCACTAGATTACTTTGATAATTGGAAAAATAGTAATAAAATGCTATTATTTTGTAAACTAGGTTTTGGAGATTCCTAAATAAAGGAGATTAAAAATATAATTTATGGTTTCATTAAATCATTATCATCATGAATTGTGGTTTAATACATTAATTCATGCAAAATTTTGTTTTGTGATGGAATTGTGGTATTTTGCTTGAAAAATGTTAAAATTGTTAAAAGTTGCAAACTAGAAATTTCAAATAAATGCAAAATTGTGTAATAAAAATATAGTAATGGTTTGTATAGTCTAGTAATGCTATTTAATGAGTTTTATGACCATTGGTTTCATTTAAATGTCAAGTTTCGATGAAAAACGGTAAATTGGCATTTTCGGGTTTTTCGAAAACGGACGATTTGATCGATTTTAGTGTTTCGATGAAATTGATCATGTTTTACAATATAAGTAATGTGTTTTAAAAGTACAAGTTGTTTGATGATGTTATCTCGATCCATCGGAGTTTGTACGCCGATATCGAGCGGTATTTGGTTCTTTTGCGTGGACAGGACATAGGTTTTAACCTGTGCTTGTTCCTTATATCGTTTGACTTTTGTATGTGATTCGGTTTACGATAATATTTATATGTTTGCGTTTAGGTACCCTTCAAGTGGACTGCAGGCGATGAAGAGGAGGATGGCGACACCGTCGTCGGCAGACATGGACCAGGTGAGTAGATGTATATCTACGGGGGGAAGTCGGGTGGATGGCGTTTAGCACCCCCGCAACGTAGAATAGGAATGGTACTTATTGACATTAGGAAATCAGATGTGACCCTAGTAGGACCCTAGTATTGACCCTAGGCTGGACTAGACTGATTTAGGAAAACCATATCCGAGAATGAGTACCTTGGAAGAGGTTCGTAGGTTGCAGATAGAAACACACCCACGCACACACACTGAAACTCGACATGGGGTATACGTGTATATGTATATATATAGAACGAGGTATAGGTATATACATATATATACAACACGTATATGTGATTCATTGATGTGATATGATATCCGAGATATGATGAAACAATGTAGCGGGGCTTGATGCCGTAATTCTTGGCTATGCAGTCGTATTAAAATGGTAGCGGGTCATTAGGAAATGATAATGAACAGGTATACGTAAATTATAATGGGTAGTGATGATATTGAGGTACATGGGACTTTAGAATAGAACCCGAACTGTAACTCGTGACTGATCACGATATGATATAGGTATGACTTAATCACAATATGATACATATGACATGATATTTCTGTGGATAAACTAATGATGCTTATCATGATGGCAATGATATATGATTGATGTATGCGATCACAGTTTAGAACCTTGATCATGAGATGTGTTGATGATGACCCATTACTAATAATGAGACACCTAGGAGATACTTGACCCGTACCCCGATATAGGGATACCGTACGATGGATTTTACCGTACGAGGCTTAGATATGATGATTGATCCGCACTCTTGATTCGAGGAAGCCGTACTACGTACGCGACGCTATTGAGGCGGGATCGCCGACTATTAGAGATATTGGTTCAGACCTTAGGTAGATTCTAGTTTCTTACTGACTAGTCTATTAGGTTTAGTTCCTTAGGATGTTAGATGGACACTGGTTTAGGTTCGACTCACATAGTGGTAGTTGTACTCGTATCTCGCAGAGGAGTGGATAATGCACACCTGTATTTACATTCGTACTGTAATCATCATGGTGCATGTTCTTTTATATGTTGCTATAATCAGTATAAACTTTACCTGTTAGGACACCAGCACTATTACCGATGATGCGCATATTCCACGCACACTTATTTGCCGGCTCACACACATCATCATCGGTAATTGCTATGTCACGTACACTTTAGATCATATTGTCATTTATGGATAGAATCAGTTAGCAACTAGACAGATATAATATTGTGATTATTCTCTGACATTAGTATAAGACATGATATTTATTACTTAGACATTCATGCATTCATATTTCATGTTATCGCACAGTAGTATGGGCATATGCTGACACTTATCATATACTTACTCATGATTTTGAGATTTGGATTTCTATGAGATTTCTGGATTTTTGGGGAAAAACCGCAAAAATATATAAAAACTTCTCTCTCTCTTCTCTTTTTTAAATAAGATGCTGTTTTCTCGTGATGTATGAGTCGTCCACCATGAGTATTTCATGTTTTCTGTTGGATTTCGAGACCCGATTCGAGGAGTGGATGAACCGTCTCGGGTACATGGTGGGCCCGGTATGGTACCCCGTGGCAAGAAGATTGAGTTGTAGACGATGAGCCTGGCAGGGGAAGACTACCTACCGGTGATGTCTGGCGCGGCGGATATCCGGAGGATACCGATCGTTGTCGTGAGATTTGATGATATGGGCCGATCCGGATTGACGGAGCCCGAGATATTGAGACTTGAGATTACCTGTGTTGTGTCGATGCTTGACACGGATTTCCATGGATTTCATTGTTGAGATTTCAGATTCTTATACACATTCTACTATGATAACAGCTAAAGATTTCTTATACATATATATCTGGACTTCAGGATTTGTTACTTTACATTCATGGTGCATGCATTTCATTCATATGACATGGTACTATATGATGCACTGACACGAGCACGGAGTATCTGCACTTACACGTATTGTTACCCTGCTATTACTTGAGGTTTGAGACTTAGTTGTGTATTATTATGACCTAGGATAGCGTCGTGCATTCGATTTCTTTTCGTAGATGTCTTCTACTCACGAGTTGGCAACTCACCCCCGTTGTGCCAAATTTTATTACAGGTTCGGTGTACAGGTTTCCCTGGCAGCTTGCTGGCACATTTATTCTTTCAGGGTGACTTGCACGGTAGGTTGGTTCACTTGTATCCGAACCACCATTGTACTTTTATTTACTCATTTGTATCTAGTAAGCTCCATCAACCACATTTGTATTACTTGATAAGTTTATTGGACCAGTCTGTTATTTCGACCTTAGAGTCGCGCATGTATTATTCTGATCTGGTGGTTTTGTTTTCTTTTGAGTTTTGAGCCTCGCCCTTTGGCGTTGTATATTATTGTGTTTGTTGTGGTTGTTTCCGCCTGTTGGCGTTGAGCTAGCACCCGTTTGGGGATGCTTTTTATTGTTTATTCATTTTATACTTGTTGTACCCGTTTGGGGGTCAGTTTTTACAGAGGAGACTCTGCCGAAATTTTTGGTAAAATTTGCTGATGTTTTTATACTTGTTTTCTTTTCTTTTCTTCTTTTTCTTCTTTTATGGTTTAGATTTCTGAGCTTCGGCTTACTTAGGTCACGTGGCGCCTCTAGACGCTTCGTAATCTAAGTGCCGGTCACATTCCGTACTTTCGGGTCGTGACAGTAAACATCTATACATAAGTGTAATCCCATGTGCTCGTGTCAGTGCCTCCAGTAGCAACATATCATATGTATGAGGTATGAATGTAATGTAATGAAAAAACAGAATACATGTAAATGAAGAAACTATTTTCTTGTTTTAGTGAGATTTCTGTTTATATAACACGAGGTATCATCAATGGTATCAACATAATCAGTGTCTAGCATCGACACAAAACATAAATCCCAATATCTCAATATCACAGTGTCTCAATACCTCGGGCTCCGTCAGTCCGGATCGGCCCATATCATCAAATCACATGACCACGGACGGTATCCTCCGTATATTCGTCGTGCCAAACAATCACCGGTAGGCAGTCTTCCCCTGCCGGGCTCATCGACTACACTCAAGCTTCTTGCCCCGGGGTACCATACCTGGTCCACCATGTACACGCAGACGGTTCATCCGGCTCCTCGAATCGGGTCTCGAAATCCAACAGCTATCATGAAAACTCATGGTGGACAACTCATACATCATGTGAAAACCGCAACTTGCATTTTAAAGAGAGAGAGAGAGAGAAGTTTATATATATTCTTGCGGTTTCCCCCAAATCCCGAAATCTCATGAAAATCCGAAATCTAAAAATTAAGAGCAAGTAAACAGTGAATATCAGCATAAAACCCCAAAATACTGCATAACCAATGAATATACAAATGCATCTGATATCATGCAATGAGTGTAATAGTTAAACTAGCATATGAAAGCGATAAAATATTGGAACTATCAGCTAGCTGGCTATGTCAATGAAAAAATATTCACTAAAGTGTACGTGACATGGCAATTACCGATGATGATGTGTGTGAGCCGGCAAGCAAAGTGTACGTAGAGCATACGCATCATCGGTAATGATGCTGGTGTCCTGACAGCATGATCTCGATAATATCATATGAAAACAGAATAAAAGCATGCAAATGCGATGCGAACAACAATAATATGCTGGTGTTGAATTATAAACACAACAATAATGAATATGCAATAATATAAACGAGTCTACAGGTAACTACAGGTCTAAACTAACAAACTAATCAAAGGTTAAGGAAAAAACACCTAAATCTGAGTCGATACATACATACATACATACATATATATCTATATATATATATATATATATATATATGTATATAATAGTCGGTGATCCCACCTCAATAGTATCCCATACGATACCCTATATAATATGACATCCTCGAATCAAGAGTGCGGATCAGTCATCAATATAGCTCGTACGGTAAATCCATCTTAAGGCATCCCAAATCTGGGTACGGGTCAATATCACATTATCTCATTATTCATCTGGTATCCTTTTTATCATATATCATGATCTGGGGTACTGATCTACGTTACATACTGATACCATCTACATATGCATGCGTGTGTATGAAAACACCACGCCTAAATGACCCGCTAAAAAAAATATCATGTCGTATTTCAAATACGAACCATGTCACATCACCGATCTCAGGGCTTTAAGCCCAAACTTAATCGACTCATCTCCAATCCCAAGTACTATCCTCATAATCAATGTATATGTATACGTATATATACATAGTCCCATACCCATGTGTATATATATATATACATATCCCCATATACGCACAGGTAATAAAAGTAAGCAAGTGTGCGTGTGCGTGTGGGTGTAACAACTATTCTAGAGTTTCGCGATTTACACTAAACTAACCCATGATCTACTACGATCCTACTTACTAAACTATCCAGTTTTTATAACACATGAACATATAAACATATATATATATAATATATATAATATATATATATATAATATATATATATAGTATTTAACACGAACTGCGGGGGTGCTATACGCCATCCACCCGACTTCCCCCGTAGATATATATCTACTCACCTTGAGCTTCGTTTGCAGGAGTCGATGACGCCACGCTCATCCTCGTCGTCTCGAAGTTTACGTGTGGGTACCTACATATCACATATAGCATTGTAAACGAAATCAAGCACAAAACCAAAATATTGCACGAAACAGCGATAGGTTAAAACCTATAGTCTCGCATGAAAAACCCAACCAATAATCCTAGTCGTTGGCGTTCAAACGCCACACAACGGAAACACAATCTCAAATACCAAAACCAATTTCATAAAAAAAAACCGCAAAAAAATTTCAGAAACTTAGAAACCATGCTCCAGATTTTACCCTAAGCCAAATTAGCTAAAGTTGCATATGTCAAGGGTCTAGTTTACTGGAGATAAAACCACAGAACAAATACAAACACAAATGGTCCCACCCTTGCAGCAAATGCATCCAGATAGATTAAATTTGCAACAAGAACATGGAGGGTGTGGCTCAGGTTTCTGGGTAAGCATTTAGGTTGCCTTCATATCTTATTGTGTTCGCTAAATAATTTTTCAGGTCCCCGAGTGTTAGCAGATTTCAAATTCCCTACAGAATTCCGCAAAATACGGATATCGGGGATTTCTAAGTTCGCTAATAGGGGTTTAAGTCTCTGTTTTAGTCCAAAAAGTTATCACTAAGGGGTTTTTTAAGGTCGCTACTACACTCAATTGCACTTCATAACTCAAGGATTTATCAAACAATAACTTGGAATTCCAAACCTCACCAAACATCACTTTATCGGTTTTAAGTTAACATGGATGCAAATGCAATGAAAATTCTACACTAATGATGGAATAATTATCTCATTTTGCACTCATGAATCCGCTAGGGCACCAAAATCAAATTTTTCTTTATCCAAAGTGTAGCTTGTGAGCTAGTGCATGCTTTTTGTGAAGTGGGTTTGAACTTTGGATGAGTTTTTGATGATTTTTTAGGGGTTGTAGTAGAGGAGGGATGGGGTGCTACCATGTGTGAGGGAAAGAGAGGGAGAAGATGAAGATGAAGAAAGAAACAAGAAACCAAGACCAAACTTTGACCCCTCACCCTCTCTCTCTCTCTCTCAAGCCCATCCATTATTCTTTATCATTTCTTTTCTTTTCTTTGTTTTCTTTTCTCTTCTCATTTATGCACAAACCATGCATGAAAAATGAGAAAAAGCCATGACAAAAATGTAACAAGTGTTAAAATGACATGTGCATGTCATGTGCACAAAACACGTTTAATGCACGATTAGCGATATTTAATGCGATTAGCACTAAAATAGTGTATAATAAATCATAAAATTTCATAATTTGCATAAATTTAATAAAACACCCTCTTTTTAGTAATTTCTATAATTTTCCAAAATTTTTCCCAATTTTATCGGTATTTAATTATACCGCATTATTCAAATATTCAATATATTTATTAATTAATTATAAAAATCCTTAAAATAATATTTCATTTTTCTGAAATGTTACAGTCTTCCCCCCTTAAAGAAATTCGGTCCCCGAATTTAAATTTAAACCCTTCAATACTAAAACATTTCAGTAAAAAGATCAAGTCGTCGGGGCTCCGAAATCATAAATACATAAAACACATCGTAGCGCAATGCTTGCGCATAAAAAAAACGAGTATATCAATCAAAAGCAAAACTCCGTCAAGCATCCCGCAATCATCGGAGTCATGGGGAAGACATCGATGTCAAATCCAATACGAAAATCAACATAATATACATCAAACTATACATGTAAATATCATTAAACATCGGGAAGATATGCATGCCAAACTTTTCATGTTGTTGTGTGTTGCACGTATCGCGGCACAGTGGCGGACGTCTGATATAAGAAATAACTATATATATATATATATCCTTTGTTTAATATACACGTCCTGCTGTTTTGAAAATAATTTAGAAAGGTTTCCTTGTTTTAAACGTTTCGTGTCATATCAGACACGTAGGTAAATACTGAGACTATAGCTCCCTTTTTGGAAATCCCTTCGATAACTATTAATGCATGCAAAATAAATCCAGGTACCGTCCTCTGACTAGTCCTGCATAGTACGAAAACAAATAGTAATTATCATAAAAACATACTGCTCCATAAGAAATCAATCCCAAATTGTGCATATGAAAGCTACATGCGTCTGGTGCGCACGGAAATCAAAATCCATGAATGTGCCATACATGTGCACAGAAAAACATCTACGTGCAATGGGTATGCAGAAAACACTTGTTAGAGACAACGTGTGTGCCTGACAGAAAAATCAGGTGAATCTTATATGCACGAAGAATCTCAATTTAGTGCATCTGGCGTGCACCAAAATCATATCTCATATCATGCGCCCAACATGCGCGAAAATCCAAATCAGGTGCATCCATCATGCACAAAATCACCAAATCCAATATCAAGAGCCGAACATGCGCAAAATCCAATCCAAGCATGTCAAATATGCACAATAATCCATTCAGGTGTACAAGGTGCACAAAACAAATATCGAGTATCACAATCGAAATCGACGGTGTGCAACACATTTCAATCCAAATCCAAATCAGGTATACCGTGGTATATAATCTCACAATCATATGCATCAGCGTGCACAAGGCCAATCAAAATAATAAAAGTGCATGAGAACTATACCGAAAGCATAAGTCAAATCGCATGCATAACATAGGCATGAAATCAAAATCAATATCTCTAATGACATCAAACCGAAGTCGGGTGCAACTGTGTTGCACAAAATACGTATCAAAGCACTGCAAGCATAGGTGAACTATACCAAGTGCAAAAACCAAATCGGGTGCGTACCATATGCACAAAACAACCCAACTGTATGAAATCCATGAAATCATAAACATGTGCAGCCAAGGCAAAAAAAAACGATATTAAGTGCAATAACTGTGCACAAATCATAAATCAACACAACGGTGTATAAAGCATATCTCAAGTGTAATAACTATGCACGTAATATGAATACCCAGTAGGTGCAACCATGGTGCATGAAAACAAATATCATGAAACTCAGTCATCAAAACTCAGTCATGCGAATAGATCGTCCAAAATACCGAAATCAAGTATGGAGGAATAGTCCCGCTCAAGCACATCCTCTAAAAATCTCTGGCCAACTGTCGTGGTCACTCATAACATTTCTCGTTGACGATACCGAACTCTGGCCTGCTGGGTGTGTGTAACCGCTCCTGGGTCCAAGTCAACTCGTAAATTATTCCAGAAAGGTCCTGTTGAGATCTCTCCCAAATCTCGTTTCTGCCGAACTGCCCGGAAGTCATCGTCCTTTACTAAATCTATTTCTTATTTCGGAATGGCTGCATACTCATCACGACTCCTTCTGGAAGATATATCCATATATAACGCCTCTGTATGTGTGTCACATCTCTGATGTCGGCGGAGTGGAACGTCCTCTCATCAAGATCTCGTACGAACCTCTTACTCCAGTTTCTCTAATGTCGACTGTTTCAGACTCGTCACTTCCTGGCTGTATGGACTGCGTTCCAACGTCTATACTCGTATCTGGAGTCTCCTAAGCAATGCATCCCATCACATGATATCCGAATGAAGTCGAACCATTCGATCGATTCGTCAAAAACCTATAATCCCCCAATAGCTCAATATCTTCGGTACAGTTTAATAGTATCGAGTACATACCACAGCACCGGTGGACCAGCCGTAGAAGGGCAAACCCAAGCCTCACTAATGGCACCGTGGAATTGCCGCAAACCCTAAGGTACAAAGGCTTTCACATGGTCATTATATCGAGTTAGGGTTTTCATTCTTCTAGAGGGTCCATAGAATTGCTTGCATGTCTTTCCCAATACTTTAAACTTGGAATATGGGTTTCTGACATTCGATCTCCTCTATCGACACTCAACGTACCTGTATGAAGTCGTCTCTAGCTGGAATCAATCTACCTGATGACCTCGCGTCGAGGTAAGCGAACGAACCACATGACCTAATCATTCATCCTCGGGTGACTAGCTACCTTCTATCATATCTCTAAGTACAACTCGTACTGCAATAGCTCCAATATCTGGGGCGATATCTCGTCATTCGCAGCAACAACTGGCTCATTCGTCTGCACGCTGAACAGTGCCTCATTCATCACGAATAAGCGATACATCAATGGTCATCACAGTCTGGCTGGCCTCTATCAGTGGCTCAATCCTCTAGTGCTTATCTGCACGTTCGAGTAATCTCGTAAAATCGATCCATCAAGTGCTCATGGTGCGAAAACACAATAAACGACGCATCTATGAAGTCGTATGTCGCTGAAATCACGCCCTGGTAAGTCCTCTCCGTGACGAGCTCGTGCTGACGCAACTCTAGCCGTAGCTCTCTCTGCCCGTGTAATCGTGGCAGCAACAACTATAACCGATATCGATGAGGATAGATCATGAATGAATATAATAATAGTTGGAGATAGTGCCCTCAAAGTCAATTATTGGATCGCAGGTATGTGATTGCAATGATTGAGGCAGGACCTATACCGATATGACAGTCTTGCTCGAGATGATAGTATGCTATCTGGTTTGTCTTTATCATCGTATACATGCTTTAGTTCGCTATTGCATGATTGATAGAGCCCATAGGATTCTGCTTGACAGCCAGCAGTATGATGGTGATCATATACGTCGGAGCTGGGGTCTATAAGCACATCCTTAAAGTGTCCCTAGTCGTGGGAGTTTTCGAGACAGGGCATCGATACTCCAAAGTAGACTAGTGTATACAGTCGTGACCCGAACGAGGGGCGACGGCCGGTCTCACAAGACATTGGTGTAAGTTGGTTCACCGAAGATGTATACAGGTGCTCATTGGGTTATGAGTACACCGGACAGGACTCGCCGGGAATCTGCTAGTTGGTATTATACATATCGTCAGATAGCAGTTCCCTGGTGACATGTGTACAGGTTAGTGCATCGACCTGAGATTGTCATTTGTCTCGTGCGAGTTCCCACTGTGCTTAGATTACTACCCCACCACGCTCAAAGGATTTGTGCAAACTGGTTTTAGTTGGGTACAGTCCCGAGCCACATTGGAGGCAAGTGAGCGGATCGTCGGGGATTTGTCTCTTCCGGTATTAGGGGTTGATGTCGCGCAGTGCACGGGTGGCCATCACTAGAAATTCTCGGCGAGGTAGTGGAGAATTACTGATTTGGATCAGTTGATTCTCAGATGGTGATAGGCTTCATGTCGACACGATTTATCGCGTTATTAGGGGTCTGACTTTATCAAGCCCCTAGACTCGATATGCGATACTCTTTAGACGAACGGACCGGACTATACGTATATTGTCACTGTTAGGCTCAGTAGGGTTTCTGGATGAGTTCGCTCGTCAGCTTCCCTTCCAATCAATTCACAGGAAACCGTTACGTACAGCTTGTACCTCTGACGTGCTAGTGGTTATAACCAGTGTGAGTGATTTGATGAGTCATTAGAGCCCCCCACAGACAGTTTCCCAAGTTCGGGCAAAACATTGTAGATGCCGTATGGTGATATGACAAGGTTCGGAAAAAGCACGTGCGTTTTCGCACGTGTCGTTTTTCGGGCTGATAGTACTGGTAGGCTTTGGATTAAGCCGGAACCCAGTATTATACTGTGTAGATATAATATCTTTGTCTCAGTTGCATTTGTATTCGGTCGTAATACAAATGCGGGTATGTTTATATTTATACGGGATTATCCTGAAATTCGTTTCAGGATCACTTTTGGAAGTTGCCAGTTTCCAGTTTTCTATCAGCGGTATTTTGACATTCGGTTAAATGCGGATTTATCATTTCTTGATGAGGTGAGTCAGTGTTCTAGAAGGTTCTAGAGAGGGTGACAAGGCTAATGAGTCATTTGGTCATTAATGGTGCATTTAATGACAAGGTGACTAGGTTAATTGTGATTGGTTTGTTTTAAATGCTTTCATACTAGGTGTTAATGTGATTCATCATTCTTGTGGTCACCCTCCTCTCCTACACTCACCTCCCCATTCTCATGTAAGTGGCCGGCCTCCTCCCCCCTCTCATGCTCATGGTTGTGATGGAAAAAAGAATGATATTGTTTTGAACTCATGGAAATTAGATAAGCCTCATTTCTCTTTTCACCCGATCCAAAAGGCAACTTCCATAACCGTTCGTCCGTGACTTTGGACATAACGAGACAAAGTGTTCTACTCATTCTCTACTTCATCTTGGTCGTCTCTTTTCGCAAACTTGACGATCGAGTTGCCTCGGTTCAGAGGCGGGAGCCCGTTTAAAGATCCGTCGACGTGGGGCCACCTGGACGAAAAGACTGGAGATCGAGGAGATCGGAGCAGCCGCAACAAGAGTGGGATGATGGTTGAAGACCGAAGGACTCGGATCGTTCGGTATAACCCTTCTACCCACTTTATAGTTTGTTAGTTTAGCTTTAATGGCAGATCCGGGTTACGGTACACGATTGCGCCAGTTTCTAAAAAGTTTTTGTTCCGCATTTGGCGTCAGTTAGATGGCCGGGGCGCTACCGTGGACTTACAGTGGTATCAGTGCCTCACCATTAAGCTATACTAACTTGTGCTAACGCGTTTAAAATATCGATCGAACGGATTTTCAAAAATCGCAATTTTCGAAGTTCTGTGTTTCTGTCGATTTTAAACTGTGTCTAAAAATAATTTTACATTTCACAGAAATATAAGCAGGGTTTTCTAAGAATACTGATAAATTTTGGGCACGTGATCCCACGTGACCGCCGCGGATCCGCGGTCAAACCTAGGGTTTGACCGCGGAACCGCGGCAATACTGTGGGAACAGTGCTTCAAAATTCTTCAGTAGGCTTTAATGTGGAATTTGTGGTTTTTGAAATAGTTCTTTTTGGCCCAGATTTTGTTACTGTACAGCAGATGTACGTGGGGCCCACTTAGGGAAATTTAGTCGATCGAAATTTTAAATTTGTTAGCATGCAGTATTTACATTATATCTCCGACCGGCAATGTCATTTGATCGGTAAACCGCGTCTGATTGCTATAGTTCTTTTAGACGGGTTTGCGAACGTGACATTCGCGTTGATGTTCTGTGTTGTGCTGTGATGTTGCGGATATGTCATGGTGGATAGCAGGGTGCAATGATAGTGCAGTTTGGATTTGTTTATACATTTGATATTGCGGGGCGAGCGTCCAACATGTGGACTGCCGTTACTGCCTGATTGTATAATATTCTTTTGGGGCACGACCGGGTCGAGGTCGATGTACTCGTTGTAAATTTTTCATTTCTGTACTAGGTTTATCCCGCGACGGAGTGCACAGATAGCCGAGTTCTGGAGGGCAACGGGTCCATATCTCATGGCTTTAAGAGGCAAGGGGACCTTACTCTAGAATTAGCAGACTATTCGCCGCACTCGTAGAGGGTACAGTTTGACCCAAGGAGGGGTGATCAATTTACCGGATTCCGTGAAATGCCGGGTGTTCCATTCACTATGCTGTGGGGGACTACCTCGCTTCAGGTTTTGGCGGGTAACTTGCCACACCCGTAGGGGTCTAGGTTTCATTGCACAGGCTATCCACATGACCGGGGGAACGTCGGGTTTGAGCAGCGGCTCTGTGAAACCCGGGGATCCCAGATTATCTGCATTGTTCTGTGATGCTTATTACTTTTCTGTAATGTTGCATATTATCACGCCTGGAGCGATTACTGTATATTGGTATATATATACTATTACATGTTGTATATGTTTTACACCCGCGCTAGTCCAGCCCCCGCTCTGTCGTTTGTTATGTAACCTAACGGGTGATGACGGGACCCAGTGGCAAATGCGGATGGCATATACCTACATTATATTTTCGTTCTTTTCTGGTGTGATTGATTTATGGGACTGCGTTGATTTTGATCAATGCAAAGTAAAACTAACCTATATTTGATGTTGTTGGAACCAATTTTAAAAATTGTTATTACAAAGACATTTCCTTTTGTTTTGCATAGAGATTTTAAGTTAGAATATCCAGCACCTCATTCGACGAGGCAAGGGCCGAGATCCCTTCACCGGGAGTGACCCCTTGGGCAGAAGTTTACGTCAGGGTAGTAACTTCATTATAGTCGATCACAATTTGCTTTGCATTGCCGTATTCAGTTGGAATATCCTGCACCTCATTCCACGAGGAAGGAGCCGAGATCCCTTCACCAGGAGTGACCTCTTTAGCAAAAGGTTTTTCGCCACTATATTTTTATAAAAAGCTATCAGTTTCCTTCAACGAGATCAAGTTCATTACGTTAAAGGTTTTTCGCCGAAAACCAGCCGTAGCCCTCCGTCGTATCTTATGGATGGTCAGTAATATTCAAGCTATGTTTGTTGGCTTTCGTCAAGGAATAGTGCTTGGTAGCTGCTGGGGTATTCATCTGTAGCATAGATATATGTGTTCGTTTGGGACAGTCGTATTACCTTGTTGGCTTTCGTCAAGGATATGTACGGGTGGGTTCAAATTAACCTGGACAATGACGGGCAGAACTTGACATGTGACTTATGATTTGTTGGCTTTCGTCATGGTCATAAGAGCATGGGGCAAAAATCACATCGGGAGTTTCAAACATAAAGCAAACTTGCCAGGCATGCGCATACCGTCTGGAGAGTGATAACTTGAGTGGCTTCCATCAAGTAATCATGCGAAGATAGTTGGATCCCGATTCCCACTGATGAGTTGGTTCACTCTTCGGGTGATCCCGACTAATTCTTCTTTCAGGTTTGGAGGAGAATTTGAGATTACAGTGGGAGGTTTCCTGATTAGATAAATTGATAACCGTTCTGATCTAGGATAGGGTGGACGCAGAGTGTTTCTTTTCTCTCTCTCTTTGGCAGCGACCTTTGACTGACCCTAGACTATGCCTCAGTTACCAAGTTGACCGAACCTTCTTAAAATACTGGCTTTTGGATTGTCCAAGTTGCATAAGTCATTGCCGCTCCTTCTTTTACCCTTTGTATTTCTCAGAACACCCCGTATTACTACGGACATCCACTTCTATTGGATAGATCCATCCTATGGTTATATACGAACTCGGAGGGACTTCTTCGAGGATGGATCCAGGTTCAGGAGAAATAGAATTAGTTTATTCAGTTGTCTTTTATTATCACCTTCTCTCAGGTTGCGAGAGCTCCTTGGTTTAGGAGAGTACACCCATTACGTTTATTGGATAGTCTTATTCCAAACAATAGGCTGGTGCCGAAAGGTAGGGAATGAAGAAAACCAATTAGCCTAAGTAGGGTGTACAGAAGGTAATATATAAAGACAAAATAAAATGTATTAGAAAGAGGGCAAAGTAAATTGCGACTGTTATCATTCACGACCAAACCGCGTACTTCATCGCTACACCTATTTCACCTTAGCTTTTTCCCCAGTTCGGGAGAAATAGAATATGGTATTATTCAGATTGTCTTTTATCATCACCTTCTCTCAAGTTGCGAGTGCTCCTAGGATTAGGAGGGTACACCTATTATTCTTACTGGATAGTCTTCTTCCAAACCATAGGTTGGTGCCGAACGGTAGGGAAGGAAGAAAACTACTTAGCCTAACGATGGTGTACAGAAGGTAATGAATAAAGACAAATAAAGGGATTTGGAGAGATGGCAAAGTAAATATACGGTTAAAGTCATGAATTAGATTATGGAAGAGGCATTACTAAGAATACCAGACTACCCCTACGAAACATTTTCATGTTTCAGTGTCACTTTGCATTGTAAATTATAAACTGATTTCCCAATTACATACTTAATCCAGGGTATGTATTTACCAGGTTTCATTCTCATATCTGTATGGTTTTACAGATGATGAGTAGGAGTAAGTTATTGGGAATTGGGTGATCATCCTTATTATATCGGAATTCGTTGTAATTGGTGATATTTGAGGAAATCTTCTGGGTACAGTTTTTAACCAACGATGCACAGGTTATGAGTTATTCAACTCAGCGGACTTATACAGAGAATTGTATGTTGTCCAGTGTCCGTCAGGACAAAGGGGCAGGTCCTCGTACTATGTTCTGTTTACTTATAACATCTCTAGTTTTTAGACAAGTGTTTCGTAGAAATGCAATGTCTAAGTTTTGAGAAGTTGTGGGCATAGGAATAAAGTAGAGAACCAAGTATCACAAGTATCGGGATTCTTCAAAGGAACGAAGATGTAGATTCTTGTGATTAGTATTCAGATGATAGTAATGGTTTTGAGAAACTTGTTTCTCTTTCAGGTTACTCATAATTGGCTGGATTCCTAAGTTGAGTAATGATGATTAGCCTTTTTCCATTAAGTTGTTATGCACTGGAGACAGCTGCATGATTTGAATCTGGTTCCAATTAAATTAGTGCCTCTATTTCTATATTATAGATAGAATGGTTCATATCCTAACGATGTTAAGATACAGGGAGTTGTCCAGCTTATGCTTAAAACCAGACATTGGATAACTCAAAGCACGTTTCCGTAATGGCTTTTTGTGGGTTGACCCTGGCTTTGACGAGGGTTGACATTTCTACCATTTGGAAGATCAATAGTGATATTGTTCTAGACTCGCCGCAGTTTTATTAAAATGGATTTTTTTCAGAAAACAGTAGTGGGAGTATGGTAGAACTGTAAGTGATTCCAGAACCGCAAACGATTACGGAAAATTTAATAGAACCTATATATTCTATCAGGTTTGACATTCCAGTAGCCACTCCGCAGACATGGTGGGTAACCTCAGACACCCGAGAGGGACTCCGATACCCTCAAGGACGGTGACAGGGAGGTTCTTGTTTACCCATACTTGACACTACTGTTGTTCCGTACTTTGGGACCCGGCAGAGGGATAAGTATAGCGTCGTTCTAAACTAGTTTTAGAAGTACACGTATATATTATTCTGCCAGAGGGTTGTCGTAGTCAGTGGGAGCAGCGGAAGCGTAGTGGGCAAGTAGCTTTTGTCTATTTAAAGACTTCAGCAGTTATAGCGGAGATAGATCATCTAATTTTGATGAGACAGTCATGGTTTTGACTTCATCAGAATAGTGGATAGATCTGTTGAGAAGGTAGTAGGGTGTGATGTCCTGGTATTTAGATAACATATACAGAGTAGGAAGTAAAATTCCTATACTTCAATCGGTCGTACTTTGGTCGTCACACAGTTGTTTCTCTAGAAAGGATATAGATATAATATTAGACATTCTGGTTTCTAGATCTATGGTTTTAGATCAAGATTTGGATAGTTTCCCAATGTGGGTACTTTGACAATATTCTAATAGTATTTTAAAATAGATGACTCCTGGCATGGTGGTGTACCTGCAGGTGATGGAGTCACCCACTCTAAAGGTGTCTTAGAGACTAAAGGAGAGAGGGATGTGCATGATTGGCAGATCACTTGCTTAGGCAATTGAGTCAATCATTAAATGTCAAGTACCACCCCAGATGTTATTTTTGCACTAGATGCGATATGTTTATATTAATCCAATCCTGAAGAAACATAAGGAAGCAGTTTTAGAACGTAAGTGCTTGTTCTACAGATTTGATGACGGCAGCCTCCTTCGGGAGACGGTTATCATTCGAAGCTTCCAAGGTGACATGGATGACAGAGTGATTATCACAGTTATAGTTTTTTCTCTGACGAGGGACAGTATTATGGACAGGTGGTCCAAGAGGATACTGTGGGAGGTATGATGCTGGATACCTTCTCGTAGGAGTATTTTAACAAAGTTTTCGGTGATATTAGTAGATGCTATTCGAACCGTTCCTTTTTTACTCATGTCAGCATTTCTTATAGAAGTTATTATATCAGCAATTGCGTCTCTGCCCATAAAGAATTCTAATTATTGGTGCTTCCTAATTAGGTTCAGTTATCGATACAGTCTAAACAAGTTTCGATTTGGAGTTCATTGATGAACTAGGTCCCATCAGATATCCAGACATATTCCAAGACAGGTATTACTCGATTCGGGAGATGTTTTTTTTCCGCGAACTAGAGATTAAGAAAGACATAGAAAGAAACATCAGTGCGGATCCACTCACTGAGGCTATTTCTCGAGCACAAGAGTTTTACAAACTAGCTTTGTGAAACTGATTAGTAGAGGAGTTGTATGTTCGGTATCATACGGACTGTGAGTATGCGACATCGCAATAATTAGACTTGAGTGCAAGTTGGAGATTGTTGAAGATAGTGCCCTCAAAGTCAATTAATGGATCGCAGGTATGTGATTGCAATTATTGAGGCAGGACCTATACCGATATGACAGTCTTGCTCGAGATGATAGTATGCTATCTGGTTTGTCTTTATCATCGTATACATGCTTTAGTTTGCTATTGCATGATTGATAGAGCCCATAGGATTCTGCTTGACAGCCAGCAATATGATGGTGATCATATAAGTGGGAGCTGGGGTCTATAAGCACATCCTTAAAGTGTCCCTAGTCGTGGGAGTTTTCGAGACAGGGTATAGATACTCCAGAGTAGACTAGTATATACAGTCGAGACCCCGACGAGGGGCGATGGCTGGTCTCACAAGCCATTGGTGTAAATTGGTTCACCTAAGATGTATACAGGTGCTCATTGGGTTATGAGTACACTGGACAGGACTCGCCGGGAATCTGCTAGTTGGTATTATACATATCGTCATATAGCAATTCCATGGTTACATGTGTACAGGTTAGTTCATCGACCTGAGATCGTCATTTTTCTCGTATGAGTTCCCACTGTGCTTAGATTACTACCCAACCATGCTCAAAGGAGTTGTGCTAATAGCTTTTAGTTGGGTACAGTCCCGAGCCACATTGGAGGCAAGTGAGCGGATCGTCGGGGATTCGTCACTCCCGGTATTGGGGGTTGATGTTGCGCAATGCATGGGTGGTCATCACTAGAAATCCCCGGCCGAGGTTGTGGAGAATTACAGATTTGGATCAGTAGATTCTCAGATGGTGATAGGTGTTGGGGTAAAAATTTACACGCCGGTTGACCAAGTCAAAATCCAAGTCAACTCCAAGCTAAGTGGGCCCAAGCCCAGATCCAGTGGGCCCATGCCCGGGTCGAGCCCGAACATGAAGCGGCCGGTCTCCCCCCACGCCAAGATAAAAATTTTGTAATAAACAATTTTGTTGTATTTCTTTTATTTTATTTTATGGATAAATGTAAGAAAAATAGGCATGAAGCCAAATTTTTGTAAAGCCCATGGCTTATGTGCAAAAAGAAGTGGCACATGAGCCATGGGATGGGCAAAATGCCATTTTGTGAAGCCCAAGGGGCTATGTGTAAAGTGTATAGCCTATAAAGGCAAAGATAATGAAATATCTCAACAACTTTTTCTCTCTCTCAAAATTTTCTTCAGATCTGAGATCTTTTCTCCTTCTTCAAGGTTCCAAAACCTTCCTTTTTCTCTTGAATTAAACCAAGAGTTTTACTCTTCTTTTTATAAAACAAATTAGTTTTTCACCACAAAGCCCATAAAGGGGAACTCAGATCTTCCATTAGATCTCAAGAAGAAGAGATTTTTAGAAATCCTATATCTCTTGATCTTCAAGATCCAGCTAACAGAGGAGGAGGAAGAAGAACATCGTTCACTAAACCAAAAAAAAACACACTCAGGAGTCCAACTCCTCTCTGATTTCTATTATGAGAAATTTTTTTAGGCTAAAAGCCTCTTTTTCTCGCCGGCGCTCAAGCGCAGAGCGTCCGCGTGCCGACACGTGGCGCGCTTGCGCTCAAAGCGCAATCGCTCGAGCGCAAGTCGCCCCCGTGCCGACACGTGGCGCGCTTGCGCTCGAGCGCAAGCGCTCGAGCGCAAGTCGCCTCTTGCGCTCGAGCGCAAGTCGCCCCCGTACCGACACGTGGCACGCTTGTGCTCAAGCGCAAGCGCTCGAGCGCAAATCTCCCCCGTGCCGACACGTGGCGCGCTTGCGCTCTAGCGCCCAGCGCTCAAGCGCAGAGCGCCTACGTACCGACACGTGGCATTCTAGCGCCTGAGCGCACAGCACCTAGGCGCACAGCGCCCAAAGTGCTGTCCCCACGCATCCTTTGGATGTCTTTTCCCCTTTTTATATATACACATGTATATCTGTACATATGTATACATATTTACATACACACATACTCCACGACACTGTCCCTGTTAGAAAAAAATTTCTAACGGGCACTGCCCCGCACCCCAAAAGGGGGCTGCTAGCCCCCTTGACCCCCAGCCCGCTATCTGGATAGCGGGACCCCCGTAAAAACTCTGCGTGGCTCCAGATATATCCAAAAAGCCCTTTCGAAATAAAACACACGTACACTGCACATTGAGTTCGCATGACCAGTTTAACCCATTAATCGGAGGTTCCCTCGCCCCAAAGGCGAGGGGTAATTAACGACAGCTTAGTCCGCGGCTGCCGGAGATCCGGATCCCCACAATCATTAAACCCCCGCCTACCCTAGGCAGGGGGAATCTGTAGTACGCCTGACAAGCGCGCGCATATTCCCATCTCAATGGGGTGACGAAAAACAATGTACAGACTCTGGCACGCCCGGTGGGACCAATCTCTCCTCCTATATTTTGGGTTAAACGTTCATGCGAACTCAATCCATATACATATCGATTGCCTATACTGAAATGATGTTTTCTTTTCGTGCAGCAATCAACTTTCGACGACGATGTCTCCCAAGACGAGCTCAGCTTCCAAAGCGACCCCGATTCCGTACGTGGTCAAGATCAACGCTTGTGTGGTTTTCCACGCGAGCCTCAGTCGACAGTGGGAGGAACTGCCCCGCCAATTCGGCTCCGTCATCATCATCCCTGCCGGAAGCGCTCATCTGGCGGAGATCCCGGCGGAACTGGTGGCCAAGCCGGTCTCAAGGGGTAAGAGGCCGAATGTCGTGATCGCCAAGGCACCACAACCGAAACTTAAGACGGTATCTGAACGATTCGCTGGTGCTCTAGCGGGTTGCAAGAACTTCGGTACAAAGGGCAAAATCAAATGTTGCGGACGAGCTCAGGCGACGACTCCAACAAATGCACAATCGAGCGTATCTCTAAGGCCCTCCATCGCCCAGTCTGCGGCGTCTTCCCAAAAAGCCGAAGTCTGCCTGGTGCTTAGAACAGAAAAGTTAAGACAGAAGCGGCTCAGGTATCGAGCCAACAAGAGGGCTAAGGCTTCGGCCAAATGGAATCATGTGATGTTCCAAGTGCAGGGTTACCCCGCGACGACGGCTGAGTCGGACGTAAGAATCAATAATTCCTTCGAGCCTCAGAAGTGGGTTCAGAAAAATGCCATGACCGCCAGAATCAAGAAGACAGCGGTCCGAACGATTCTACAAAGAGACGTGTCCCGGCCCCAACAGAAAAAGTATGACACTGTCTCTTCAAGAGTCTATCAAGCACTCTGTGCCGCACGAAAGCAGCGGGGCAAACCCAGAAAAGAAGCGCCAGCACCATTAAAGAAACTGGTTAAGCCAGCCGCCTTTAATCGACTACCAGCTACCGAAACAAGGGGGTCAAGACAGCAATCCATGAAATCAGCTGCCTAGAAAGACGGCCGAATATATCATCCATACGGTCTATATGGCGGGCAGGCGCCACAGCGATAACCTTCGCAGCAAAAGCAAGGATGGGGCCACCACATCCCAAGCCCAATCTAGCCTGAATGTAGTTGCCGCTGCCCAAGAACAGCCGCCCCCGCTTGATGAAGAAAACCCTCTCGATGAGGATGATAGGCAGAAAGACCCCTCGGTCCATGCAGAGTCAAGCTCAGACAGCAAGGAAGAGCCGACTTTCCGCCCCAGGACTGCGGAGCAAGAGCTGCTTCAAGAGCTTCGAAAACAGCTCAGGAGCAAAGATATAGAGATGGCCAAGCTCTATTCGAAGATTGATGACTTAACGAATGTGGTGATGCAGCTTACGGCTCAAATTGCTCGAGCGCATCCCAATCAAGCGCAAGCCGCTACTAATCAGCCGGGTGATGACAATCCGAGGCAGCCAATGCCTGTTCCTTCGGGTCCAAGACTGGTCGAGCCACATGAAAGCCGGCCACACTCCGCTTCTGGGGACGCCTTGGCCCCAGATAGCACTATCCCGCTAACACAGGATCCGATAATGGATTTGGTCACCAGCAAGGTAAAAACATTGGTGGCCGAAGCTGAAGCTCGGAAAGAAATCGGCAGTAGTGGGCGGCCATACCCTGCGCAGTACGATCTGATTGAGTTCCCAAGCGGCTACGTCATTCCTAAGTTCGGAAGATTTGATGGAACGGGGAATGCAATTCAGCACGTTGCCCACTTCAAAGCATCGTGCGGAAATACAGGGGGCAATGACGCGCTCCTTCTTCGTCAGTTTGTCAACAGCCTGACCGGCGTCGCCTTCGACTAGTATGCGAGTATACCGGACGGGTCCGTCATTACCTTTGCCCAAATGGAGTCCCTGTTTCGGCAAAGGTTCATGAGTGTCAGTGATAAAATCTCCATTGCCGACCTTGGGAGGACCAAGCCGGGGAAGAATGAAAGCAACACCGACTTTATCGCTCGATGGCGTAATCTCATAGTCAAGTGCGAACCGCCGCCGGAGCAGAACCAGTCCGTCAGCCTTCTCATTGGGAACTTCAGCAATTGGATGGTCCCATTTTTGTGTACGGCAGGCCTCAAGACATTTCAGGAGCTAACCAAGAAAGTCCAAATGCTGGAACGCTCGAAGCAAGAGTCCCCGCCGGATTCTCAGAGAGACAAAACTTAGAAAAGCAAGCGGGACGACAACCGTAGAAGCGGGAGTTCCAGCAGTACCAATGTCTTCAATGCGTCCGACGGTGAAGAAAAGCGAAGGGCGGGGGAATCCAAAACCAACCGGTCTCGAAAGCCATTGCTGGGAGGAGATGGGCCTTCCTTAGAGGAGAAAAAGAACAAGGTTTACTCTTTCTGAAGGGACAAGGTCCGCAAGATATTTAAAGATGCCTTGAACAACGGCCTACAATTGCCGGAGTCGAAAAGACCCCAAGAAGAAAAAATGACCGACAATCCTCTGTATTGCCCGTACCACCGAGTAGTGAGCCATGCGATTGAGGATTGCTATATCTTCAAAGACTGGGTCGAGAAGCAGTACAAGGCTGGAGAGATCGAGCTGTCCAAAAGCGTGTTGGTGAACAATCAAGTTGCAACCGCCAACTTTATACAGACAGAAGTTGAAGCCTTCTGGGAGCAAACAGCTGAACCTGCTGCCCTGACAAACGAAACTGACTCATCGCGGCCTCCGTGGAGTACGCACATATCTAATAAGATGAAGAAGGTGCTAAAGCTACTTCAGAAAGAGCCCAGGATGGAATGGGAAGGACAGAAGAAGCCTACCAGTCCAGCTGCCAATGCGGCTCCATCAGGCTTAAAATCCAAGAAGCTCAAGAAGAAGAAAAGTGCAGCTCGGCACGAAAAAGAGTCTGCAGGGAAATCGACCATTCAAAAATATATCGATTCCCTCGAAGAATATGAACAAAGGGAAAAAACATTGATTCAATTGAAGGAGTTCTTCCCTGTACGAGCGGCTGAAATTCTGGAGGAGTTAGAAGAAGACTCCAATGAAGAGATCCCAGTAGTGACCTGCTATGCCATCCATCTTGGCAGCGACTCCAAGGATGAGCTCTGTTTTCCCGAAGAGGACGAGGAGCTCACCACAAAGGCCAATCAAATCCAGCTCAGAAGCGGCAGGGCTCTACCGCAAAATCAGGGCAAGGCCCCAAAAGCGAAGGAAAAACAAGTCGCTAATGAAGAAGATGGCAGAGAACCGGCTGATGAAAACATAAGTCCTTCCTCGGCGGACTATAATGTCTTGGCACATCTTCGGAAGCTTCCGTCTCTCCTGAGCATCTACGACGCCTTGGTCCTATCTAAGGAGCTTAGAGATGTTCTCATTCACGCTCTACAAAACCCCGAGCGGTATCAGGCTCACTTTGCGGAAATTAATATGAAAGAAGCCCAGCATGCTTTGCATGCCGCCGCAGTCACATTTAAGGATGAAGAGTTGCTACTGGGAACGGCTGAGCATAATCGGCCGCTTTACGTGACCGGGTACAGCGACGGAGATCGAATTAATCGCATATTGATTGATCCGGGGTCCTCAGTGAACATCATGAACTTGCGAACTCTGAAGAGTTTATCAATGGACGTCCGACACCTGTCAAGGGAAAGGATTGTCGTTCAAGGCTTCAACCAAAATTGCCAGCAAGTTCTGGGGTCCATAGCTCTGCCAATCAAATTCGGGGATCTGCAAACTGAAGCTAAGATATACGTGATCGACGCCGACACATCTTATAAGATTCTCTTAGGGCGGCCGTGGCTCCACGATTACGGCATCATTCCGTCAACTCTCCATCAATGCATGAAGTATACTAAAAATGGCGAAGAAAGACGCATTGACGGAGACATCCAGCCGTTCGGTTTGCATGAAGTCCGATATGAAGATTCTCGGTACTTTATGAACCACCAAAATGCTAAGCCACAACTGACTGAGGATAGACCGGCCCCAAGACTCAAAAGCAAATATGAGCCGGCTATCACTTTCAAAAGAAAAAACGCCCAAGTTCGCCCCCGTTTTGGTAGCGACACTGATGAGTTCGATGCTAGAAGCCCGTCCTTCCGTAAAACTCGCCCTCATTTCGGCAGCGATACGGACGAATCTGTTACTGAAGGCCCATCTAGCAGCAAAGTCCGCCCTCATTTTGGCAGTGACACTGAAGAGTCAGAAGAAGAGGACCTGCCGTGCAACAGCTGTGCAGATTGGCCCCCATGCAGCAAGCGAAACTACGAGAGACCTTCGAAGTCGCAGAAGGGTCCCTAGCCGTCACAAGGGTGCCGGAGCAGATTGCAAAGAGCTCGATGCGTTGTCAGTCTCCACCGTGGACCAGCTGAAAACTTTCTATGTCCCCGGGAGGAAAAATGGACAGAAGGGCATTATGTTTTACGGGTCAACCCCCGTTGTGCACCCGGACGATCTTTCTGTCGCGTGCCTTCCCTATGAGCGAGGCATAAGAGCCGTCCTCAATCCCAGATACTATGCGCCCGAGATGCGGGAATACTTTAAGAAGTACGGATGCCGGTTATATCAAACGGAGTCCGAAGCAATGTTTTACGAAGGGCTATGGTATCCGCCCCAGGTCCGAGCACTCATCGATGGACGAATTCCAAATAGACGGGGCATAGGCTACATTCAACCTGATTCCAAAGCGTGCTACATGATCCATGTTTGTGAGGCCAGCGAAAGATCAAATGATGATGACGAGATAGCCGAGCCAGAAGAAGCTCCTCAAGAGCTCGAAGATGGTGGACAAGCAACCTTTGACGAGCTAACCAAGATTGACTTAGGAACGCCCGATAATCCAAGGGCGACCTACATCATCTCGCTCTTGTCAGAGGAAATGAAAGCGCAGATAATTGCCCTGCTGCATGAGTTCATAGACTGCTTCGCGTGGACATACAAGGAAATGCCAGGCCTTTCCCCTGAAGTGGCTGTGCATAAGCTGGCTATATCTCCTGATGCTAAGCCAGTCAAACACGCTCCTCGAAGAATGAGAAGGGAACTAGAAGAAAAAGTTATCGAGGAAACCAAGAAGCTCATCGACGCTGGCTTCATCAGGGAAGAGAAATATGCGGACTGGATCGCATGCATAGTCCCAGTGAAGAAGAAAAATGGGCAGATCCAAGTTTGTGTCGACTTCAGGGACCTCAACAAGGCATGTCCTAAAGACGACTTCCCGCTACCGGTCATGGAAATGATGGTCGATGACACCTCAAATTACGAACTGTTCACCTTTATGGATGGCTCGTCTGGATATAATCAGATCAAGATGTCGCCTGAGGATGAGAAACACACAGCATTTCGAACCCCGATCGGAATATATTGCTACAAGGTAATGCCATTCGGACTGAAGAACGCAGGTGCTACATATCAAAGGGCAATGACCAATATCTTCGATGACCTAATTCATAAAGAAGTCGAATGTTATGTTGATGATCTGGTCGTTAAGACTGAAACCAAGGCCGATCATATCCAGGATCTTAGGACCGTTCTCACCAGACTGAGGGAATTTGACATGAAGATGAATCCTCTGAAATGCGCTTTTGGCGTGTCATCGGGAAAATTCCTGGGCTTCATAGTTCGACATCGAGGGATCGAAGTTGACCCATCAAAGATAAAGGCCATCATGGAGATGCCCCCTCCGAAAAGTCTGACGCAGCTAAGATCTTTTCAAGGCAAGCTTTCTTATATAAGGAGGTTTATCTCAAAATTATCGGGGAAATGTAGGCCCTTCTCAAAGCTCATGAAGAAAGGAGCTCCTTTTATCTGGGATGCCGAATGTCAAGCAGCGTTCGAAAGCATCAAACAATACTTGTTGCACCCTCCAGTACTGGCCGCTCCCATTCTAAATAAACCGTTGATTCTCTATACTGCCGCGCTAGATGAGTCACTCGGTGTGCTCCTTGCCCAGAATAACGAGGAGGGAAAAGAAAATGCCCTCTACTATCTCAGTCGAACTTTAGTCGCGGCGGAACACAACTATTCCCCAATCGAAAAGCAATGCCTGGCTCTGATATTTGCTGTGAAGAAGCTGAGGCACTATCTGCTCGCTCATCGGGTTATGCTGATCTCCAAGGTCGACCCGCTCAAACACTTGATGACCAAAGCAAGCCTAGCCGGCAGAATGGCAAGATGGGCTGTCATGTTACTTGAGTTTGACATAGTTTATACTCCTCAGAAAGCAGTGAAAGGGCTAGCTCTTGCAGACTTCCTCGCCGCTCATCCTATACCAGAAGGGTCGCCGCTAAATTGTGAGTTACCCGACGAACAAGTGCTGCACCTCGAGGGAGATAAGCCATGTTAGGAGCTCTACTTTGATGGGGCCTCATCGATAAGGACCTCGAGTAAATCAAGCGTCCCGGAGATAAAAGCAGGGATAGGATTGGTGTTCATCACACAATCAATAGGAACCCTACGGCGTTCTTTTGCTCTCACCGAGCCTCGGACAAACAATGAAGCTGAGTATGAATCTCTGATAGTTGGTTTAGAGCTCGCCATAGAAATGAAAATCCGTCGGCTACGAGTTTACGGTGACTCCCAGCTCGTCGTCAACCAAGTAAGCGGTGATTATAAAATATACAAACCCGAGTTAGCTCGGTACAGAGGCCGAGTGGTGGAACTCATGAAACGGTTCACTCACATTGAACTAATGAGAGTCCCTAGAGCGTTGAATGGAAAGGCAGACGTACTCGCTCGCTTAGCCAAGGAGCTGGCCGATCCTGACATGGACGAAATTCTGATCACAGTCAGGAGCCGACAAATTCTACCCCCAATCTCTCTACGAGAAGTGGAAAGCGCAGAACAGAAGAGCAGTCCTGCCGAAGAAGCTTCGATCATCCAAGACGAGCCCGATTGGAGAGAACCCTTCATAGAGTATCTTCGATACGACAAGCTTCCCGAAGAAAAATATGCGAGGATTCAGCTGAAGAAAAGAGCTCTCCGATACGTGTTTGTAAATGATACGTTATACCGCAGGTCATATGACCAACTCTGGCTCAGGTGCCTGTCATCGGCCGAAGCCCAAAAAGTCATGAAAGAAGTTCACTCAGGCATTTGCGATGCTCACCAATCTGGCCCCAAGATGCGACTGCAGATTAAACGGCTTGGGTATTACTGGCCCACCATGATACGGGATTACGGAGAGCATGCAAAGAAATGTTATATCTGCCAAATTCACGGTGATTTTATTCACAAGCATCCCAATCCATTGCATCCTACGGTGGCGTCGTGGCCCTTCGAAGTCTGGGGCACCGACATTGTTGGCCCAATTGATCCTCCGTCATCCAAAGGCCATCGGTTCATACTGGCCGCGACAGACTACTTCTCCAGATGGGCTGAAGCTGTCCCGCTAAAAGAAGTCAAGACAAAAGATATTCTGACATTCTTCCAGCATAATATTCTATACCGCTTCGGTACACCAAGAAAAATCATTTCTGACAACGGGCCTTCTTTCAAGAGCTTCAATGTCTCAAGGTTCGCTACTCAGCATAAGATAGACTGGAGATATTCCTCCATCTATAATAAAAGAGCCAACGGACTAACCGAAGCCTTCAATAAGACTCTATGCAAGCTCCTGAGGAAAAATGCTTCAGCCAACAAGAGAGACTGGAATCTCAAACTTCACGAGGCGTTGTGGGCATATCGTACCACGCACCGTACTCCAACTCAGTCCACTCCATACTCATTGCTCTTCGGAGTGGAGGCGGTCCTCCCCCTCGAAGTTGAAGTTCCAAGCTTAAGAATGGCCGTTCAGCACGAGTTGACGAAGGAGGAAAACGTGCTCCTTCGACTTGAAGTGCTCGATGCCCTCGAAGAAAAGAGGCTCGTGGTGCAGCAAAATCTGGAGCTATACCGAGCCCAAATGTCACGGGCCTATGACAAGATAACCCGTCTCCGCGCTTTCAAGAAAGGTGAATTGGTGTTGGTCCTCAAAAGACCGATCATCCCCAATCGACATGCCAAGGGAAAATTCGAGCCAAACTGGGAAGGACCATACGTCATTGAGAAAGTGTTCGACGGAGGATCCTACCAACTGATAAGTGTCGAGGGAGAAATGCCCATGCCACCCATCAATGGCCGATATCTCAAGAAATACTACACGTGAATGCTCCAAGTCGCAGGCGAATTGAGCACATCAGCCTTACGGTCTGGATCATACATCCTGCAAAGCCGTATACAATCCACGGGCGTAAAATGACCCCTATCTCTCCCAAATCCTGCCGGTGAGACTACTTTTAAAGTCCCACCAGCGGAAAAAAAAAAAGAAAGAAAAAAAATTTTATAAACAAATTTTATAAAAAATAAACGGTATGTCCACAAGCAAAACGGGCACGGATGAAAACCCGAAAGGGCTCCGTGAGTAAAAACAGCAGGACTACCGGCGAGTTTGTGAAAACCCGAAAGGGCGCAAACTCGTGAAAAGAGATGAAATACACTCGCAAAGTCCTCTCGACCTTATGAGGAGAAAACCCCTGCGTGAGATCCTTACGACTCACAAAGGAGCAACACACTTAAGAATCCTCACGATTCCTAAGGAGAAAATACACCTGCGGGATCCTTACGACTCGTAGGGAGAAAATGCTTTTATGGGACCCTCACGGCCCATAAAATTGAAAAGCCTTAGGAGATAGGGACCCAAACCTGTCTCCTAAGCCATCGTTCCCCAACGGGTAACGGCAAATGATGAGTCGCTCCTGGCATTTCGCTTCAGTGTTAGCGGTGCTGATGCCGACTAAAAACCCAAATCCCAAGTCCTCCCAAGGCAAATGTTGACTTGCACCTGGCATTATTCCAGTGCAGCAATGCTGATGCTAAATAAGATCCAAATTCCAAGTCCCCAAACGGCGAATGATGAGTCGCTCCTGATACCATATTCCGGTGTAGCGATGCAGACGCCAACCAAAATCCAATTTCTCAAAGTTTTCTGGCCCTACGGTGGGTCCCCAAGTTGACCATCGTATACAATCCACGGGCTCAAATAATTCTCATCATACCCATGCCCCACCGTAATCACCAGTTACGCGGCTGGTCTCCGCTTTGGGAATGATGCTCCATTGATAAGACCCACTCATGTGTCCTCACGATATATGAGGAGAACAAACCTTTATGGGATCCTTACGACTCATAAAGGAAAAACACACTTAGGAGTCCTCACGACTCCTAAGGAGAAAATACACCTGCGGGATCCTTACGACTCGTAGGGAGAAAATGCTTTTATGGGACCCTCACGGCCCATAAAATTGAAAAGCCTTAGGCGATAGGGATCTAAACCTATCTCCTAAGCCATCGCTCCCCAATCCCCAAATGGTGAATGATGAGTCGCTCCTGGCACCATACTCCAGTGCAGCGATGCAGACGCCAACCAAATTCTAAATCCCATACCCCAACGGCGAATGATGAGTCGCTCCTGGTACCATATTCCCGTGCAGTGATGCAGACGCCGACTAAGTTCCGAAATTTTTCCGGCCTTACGGTCTGGATCATACATCCTGCAAAACCGTATACAATCCACGGGCGTAAAACAATCCCAACCTCTCCCAAGTCCTACCGGTGAGACCACATTCAAAGTCCCCAAAAAAAAAAACAAAAAAAAAAACAAAACCAATTCCCAAATGCTCCCGGGGCAAATGATGAGTTGCTCCTGGCATTATTCCAGTGCAGCAATGCAGATGCCAAACAAAAACCAAAATCCCAAAATCCTCTAAATGACAGATGATGATTCGCTCCTGGTACCATATTCCAGTATAGCGATGCTGATGTCAACCTAAATCAAAATCAACAAGTCAACTTTCACTCCGACACCGCAAAAAGCGGAGCAAGTCAGAATCCAATCTCGACACCGCAAGAAGCGGAGCAAGTCAAGTCTACCCCTGACACTGCAAGAAGCAGAGCAAGTCAAATCAAGCATCGACCATCCAAGTCGCAAAAAGGGCAGCATCGACTGTCCAAGTCGCAAAAAGGGCAGCACCGACCGTCCACGTTGCTAAAAGGGCAGAACCGACCGTCCACGTCGCTAAAAGGGCAGCACCGACCGTCCACGTCGCTAAAAGGGCAGCACCGATCGTCCACGTCGCTAAAAGGGCAGCACCGACCGTCCACGTCGCTAAAAGGGCAGCACCGACCGTCCACGTCGCTAAAATGGCAGCACCGACCGTCCAAGTCGCGAAAATGGCAGCACGGACCGTCCACGTCGCTAAAATGGCAGCACCGACCGTCCACGTCGCAAAAAGGGCAGAACTGACCGTCCAAGTCGCAAAAAGGGCAGGATTGACCGTCCAAGTCGCAAAAAGGGCAGCATCGACCGTCCAAGTCGCAAAAAGGGCAGCGCAGGATTCCTACAAAGCGGGAACCAGATCACTCCGGGCCAGGGAAAACGTCTATCACGGACACTCCGTCTCGGAGACATGTCAAGCAACGACCGTCCATGTCGTAAAAATGGCAGTGCCAGCTTCCCATAAAGCGGGAACCAAATCAGGTCGCCTCCACGTGAAAGAAGATCCATCAATTTCATGCACACGACCCACATATGTGGTGTGCATTTATTGATGGGGTGCAATTTGTTGGGGTAAAAGTTTACACCCCGGTTGACCAAGTCAAAATCCAAGTCAACTCCAAGCTAAGTGGGCCCAAGCCCAGATCCAATGGGCCCATGCCCGGGTCGAGCCCGAACATGAAGCGGCCGGCCTCCCCCCACGCCAAGATAAAAATTTTGTAATAAACAATTTTGTTGTATTTCTTTTATTTTATTTTATGGATAAATGTATGAAAAATAGGCATAAAGCCAAATTTTTGTAAAGCCCATGGCTTATGTGCAAAAAGAAGTGGCACATGAGCCATGGGATGGGCAAAATGCCGTTTTGTGAAGCCCAAGAGGCTATGTGTAAAGTGTATAGCCTATAAAGGCAAAGATAATGAAATATCTCAACAACTTTTTCTCTCTCTCAAAATTTTCTTCAGATCTGAGATCTTTTCTCCATCTTCAAGGTTCCAAAACCGTCATTTTTCTCTTGAATTAAACCAAGAGTTTTACTCTTCTTTTTATAAAACAAATTAGTTTTTCACCACAAAACCCATAAAGGGGAACTCAGATCTTCCATTAGATCTCAAGAAGAAGAGATTTTTAGAAATCCCATATCTCTTGATCTTCAAGATCCAGCTAACAGAGGAGGAGGAAGAAGAACATCGTTCACTAAACCAAAAAAAAAAACACACTCAGGAGTCCAACTCCTCTCTGATTTCTCTTCTGAGAAATTTTTTTAGGCTAAAAGCCTCTTTTTCTCACCGGTGCTTAAGAGCAGAGCGTCCGCATGCCGACACGTGGTGCGCTTGCGCTCAAAGCGCAAGCGCTCGAGCGCAAGTCGCCCCCGTGCCGACACGTGGCGCGCTTGCGCTCCAGCGCAAGCGCTCGAGCGCAAGTCGCCCCCGTGTCCGACACGTGGCGCGCTTGCGCTGCAGCGCAAGCGCTCGAGCGCAAGTCGCCCCCGTGCCGACACGTGGCGCGCTTGCGCTCCAGCGCCCAGCGCTCAAGCACAGAGCGCCCACGTACCGACACGTGGCACTCTAGCGCCTGAGCGCACAGCACCTAGGCACATAGCGCCCAAGGTGCTATCCCCACGCATCCTTTGGATGTCTTTTCCCCTTTTTATATATACACATGTATATCTGTACATATGTATACATATTTACATACACACATACTCCACGATAGCGGGACCCCCGTAAAAACTCTGCGTGGCTCCCGATATATCCAAAACCCCCTTTCGAAACAAAACACACGTACACTGCACATTGAGTTCACATGACCAGTTTAACCCGTTAATCGGAGGTTCCCTCGCCCCAAAGGCGAGGGGTAATTAACGGCAGCTTAGTCCACGGCTGCCGGAGATCCGGATCCCCACAATCATTAAACCCCCTCCTACCCTAGGCAGGAGGAATCTGTAGTACGCCTGACAAGCGCGCGCGTATTCCCATCTCAATGGGGTGACGAAAAACACCCTACAATAGGCTCCATGCCGACACGATTTATCGCGTTATTAGGGGTCTGACTTTATCCACCCCCTAGACTCGATATGCGACACTCTTTAGACGAACGAACCGGACTGTATGTATATTGTCACTGTTAGGCTCAGTAGGGTTTCTGGATGAGTTCGCTCGTCAGCTTCCCTTCCAATCAATACATAGGCAACCGTTACGTACAGCTTGTACCTCTGACGTGCTAGTGGTTATACCCAGTACCAGTTTGTTGATGAGTCATTAGAGTCCCCCACAGACAGTTTCCCAAGTTCGGGCGAAACGTTGTAGAGGCCATATGGTATTATGGCAAGGTTCGGAAAAAGCACGTGCGTTTTCGCATGTGTCGTTTTTCGGGCAGATAATACTGGTAGGCTTTGGTTTAAACAGGACCCAGTATTAAACTGTGTAGATATAATATATTTTTCTCAGTTGGATTTGTATTCGGTCGTAATACAAATGCGGGTATGTTTATACTGATACATGGTTATCCTGAAATTCGTTTCAGGATCACTTTTGGAAGTTGCCAGTTTCCAGTTTTCTATCAGCCGTATTTTGACATTCGGTTAAATGGGGATTTATCTTTTCTTGATGAGGTGAGTCAGTGTTCTAGAAGGTTCTAGAGAGGGTGACAAGGCTAATGAGTCATTTGGTCATTAATGGTGCATTTAATAACAAGGTGACTAGGTTAATTGTGATTGGTTTGCTTTAAATGCTTTCATACTAGGTGTTAAGGTGATTCATCATTCTTGTGGTCACCCTCCTCTCCTACACTCACCTCCCCCTTCTCCTATAAGCGGCAGGCCTCCTCCACCCCTCTCATGCTCATGGTTGTGATGGAAAAAAGAATGATATTGTCTTGGACTCATGGAAATTAGATAAGCCTCATTTCTCTTTTCACCCGATCCAAAAGGCAACTTCCATAACCGTTCGTCCATGACATTGGACGTAACAAGACAAAGTGTTCTACTCATTCTCTACTTCATCTTGGTCGTTTCTTTTAGCAAACTTGACGATCGAGTTGCCTCGGTTCATAGGCGGGAGCCCGTTTAAAGATCCGTCGACGTGGTGCTACCTGGACGACAAGACTGGAGATCGAGGAGATCGGAGCAGCCGCAACAAGCGTGGGATGATGGTTGAAGACCGAAGGACTCGGATCATTCGGTTTAACTCTTCTACCCACTTTATAGTTTGTTAGTTTACTTTTAATGGCAGATCCGGGTTACGGTACACGATAGCGCCAGTTTGTAAAAAGTTTTTGTTCCGCATTTGGCGTCTGTTAGACGGATGGGGCGCTACCGTGGACTTACAATAATGTGCAAGGAAAAGTACATCCTAAGGCTTCTTAAGCGGAGTAGCGTATCGTAAGTATGCCGCTGAACATACACACGATATGTCACTCTCCTTAAGTTACCTACTCCATCAACCAAAGTCAACCTACGCGACGAAAGTTCGGGTCTAATACCCTCTCGACTAGGTCTAAGTTCCGTAAGGTCAAGCCTAGATTCCATATATATACAAACGCCCAAGGCTCCGCATAGTCAAACATAAACTCAAACCAAGGTTAACTTAGCGTTTTGATACCAACTTTGTCACGACCTGAAATGGCACGTGACTGGCCCTTGAATCATATGAAGTCTATAGGACCCCATCTAATTCAAGTAATCCAAAAGCCAAGAAATCTAAAACCATTTTAAATTAGTGTTTTATTAAAGTAAGCCGAAATATGCATCGTTAAAATCACCGGTCTTTTCTGAAAATTTTGGCAGAGTTTCCTTAGTAAATACTGGCCCCGAACGGGGTACAACTTGATAAAAGCGTATATAATGATAAAAGGCATCCCAAATCGGAAGCTAGCTCATCGTCAATCGACGGGCACAACCACGCAAGAAATATAATATACAACGCCGAAGGGCGAGGATCAAAACTCAAAGGAAACACAAAACTACATGAAATCCATAATAATACAACGCGCGACTCTAAGGTCGAAAGAATATACAACTGGTCTCTAGTCTGAAATAAATACATGTCTGGTTGATGGAGTTTACTAGATATAATGAATAAAATAAAGTACAATGGTGGTCACGATACAAGTGAACCCACCTACTAAGAAATCACCCGCAATGGAAGCAGTGTGCCAGCAAAGCCGTAACGAAACCTGTACGACAAAACCTGCAAGAAAATGTGGCACAACGGGTGTGAGTTGCCAACTTGTGAATAGAAAACATCACCGAGCAGAAATCGTATGTATGACTCAATCCTAGATTAATACGATAAAAAATATATATAACCTCAAATGATAAAATTTGAAGCATGAAAAGGTGGTAAGGGTAAACATCTATACATAAGTGTAATCTCATGTGCTCGTGTTAGTGCCTCCGGTAGCAACATATCATATGTATGAGATATGAATGTAATGTAATGAATAACAGAATACATGTAAATGAAGAACTGTTTTCTTGTTTCAGTGAGATTTCTGTTTATATAACACGAAGTATCATCAATAGAATCAATATAATCAGTGTCTAGCATCGACACAAAACATAAATCCCAATATCTCAATATCACAGTGTCTCAATACCTCGGGCTCCGTCTGTCCGGATCGGCCCATATCATCAAATCACACGACCACGGATGGTATCCTCCGGATATCCGCCGCGCCAAACAATCATCGGTAGGCAGTCTGCCCCTGCCGGGCTCATCTACTACACTCGAGTTTCTTGCCTCGAGGTACCATACCGGGTCCACCATGTACTCGCAGACGGTTCATCCAGCACCTCGAATCGGTTCTCGAAATCCAACAGCTATCATGAAAACTCATGGTGGACGACTCATACATCACGAGAAAACCGCAAGTTGCATTTTAAAAAGAGAGAGAGAGAGAAGTTTATATATGTTAGTTATATGTATGCCCTAGAGGCCATTATTGTACATGAGATGTATATTGTAGTGGATGCTGGGACATATATAGGTAGGACTTTCTTACTCGACATGATAGTACGCTATCTGGTTGCTCTTTATCTTAACATGTAAACTTATTGTCTCTCTGTTACATGTTGATAAAGCCCTTAGGATGTGTACTCGACTTCCAGGACTATGATGCAGATCATACTAGTGGGGCCAGGGTAGTCCATGAATACATCCTTCAATGTTCCTAGTCGTGGGAATATCGAGACGGGGCATCGATATTCCAGAGTAGACTAGCGTATATCTTCTCGACCCATGTGATGGGCGATGGATGTTCCCATATCCATTGGTGTTTTACATCAGAGATGGTATGCGGGTGCTCTGCGGAGACTGGGTACTCTGGACGGACTTGCCGAGAACTGCCAGACGGTATTATACCTCACGTCAGATGGCAGTTCTCTGGTGACACTGGTACAGCTTAGTCTGTTTACCCGAGATCGTCATAGAGTCTTGTGTGTTTCCCACGGTGCTTTGATTTCCACCCTACCACGGCTCTACTGAGTCATGCAAACAGGTGGTTTTTGGGTACAGTCCCGATTCACATCGAGGCAATGAGCGATAGGAGGGGATTCGTCCCTCCCGGTATTGGGGGTTAATGTTGCGCTATGCTCGACTGGCCATAACTGGAAATCCCTGGCCAGGGTTGCTACGGTTTACTGGTTAGTGTTATCAGTAGTTTCATGAAAGTTATGGACCTTACATCGGCATGACTTATCAAGCTATTGGGGTCTGACATTTACCATCCCTAGGCGAGATATGCGACATATCAGACGAACAGACCGGACTGTGCGGTAAGTGTTACTGATTGGATTCGTAGGAGTGTGAGTAGACTTGCTCGTTGATCTTCTGATCGCTCAATACCCGGGTGGCCGTTACGTTTAACAGACCGCTTGCGGCTTGTGGGTGATTGATATGATCACCACCTATGGACGGCGTATTGACAAGTCTTTAGAGTCCTACATAGAGGTTTCCTGGCACAAGCAAAACGAAATAAGAGCGCATATGAGATATGTGCAGGACTGAGAATAATACCAGTATGTGATACTGTATTCTATTCTCGCGATTTGTATCATCGCTCGGTTATATGAGATATAGCAGGGTTATCGAATCAAGTGTTGATTCGATATATTGATACAGTAGATATTAGTCGGTTATATGCGATATGACCGGATCATTAAATCAAGTGTTGATTTAATGATTTAATGTATAATTATATATTTTATATATTAATTTACATTAACTAGTGTTTGTTCACTTAAGATTGACTTTCTCACTTTATGTGCACAAGTTGTATATGTGATATATGTTTGTTTACTAGTTTGTATCATGATTGATGATGCATGCAAACTTGGGTGTGCGTATGACATACACCATATTTAAGATAATGGTTTGGGTTTTTATTTATTTTGGTAAAACAAAATGGTGGCTTTCTTTGTCTTGGCTTGAAGCTTCATGAAGCTTTTAAGTATCTTTGACAAAGTCCACTCATTTTGTTTTGCATAAGATTTTTATTAAGCAAACCATTAACTCAAACTATGGTTTAGTCTCTACAAAGTTTAACTCATCCATGGTTGCAGTATGATAGACTTCACTTGATTATTCTTTTTATATAATTCAATTATTCTTATTCTTTTCTTTCTTCTTCTTCTTCAAGAAGAAGAAAAGCTTGCTAGAAATTTTCAAGAGAAGAAATAGAGTGAGAAATTGAAATCCAAAGTGAACCCACATCCTATTTCATCATCCTCTACTACTTGCCATTTAGTTTAGGGTGTTCCCTTCACAAAGTTCATGACCTAGTGAGGATGGAGCTTGAGTTTGAGTCTCCTCGACGTAGATCATCTTCAGCTTCGAAGTTAACGACCCGTTCATTTCTCCGAGGAAACCATTACAAGAGTTCGGGATCTCGATGATCGCAGCGAAGGGACGTCAACACGGAGCTTTAGACGTGAAGGACAAGACTACAAAGGTTGTAATCCCAAACTCTTAGAAGTAAAGTAGTTTACTTGCTTGTAGTTTTCGCATAATCTCTAGTATACGATCATGGTTAGGGTTGTTCGGCATGTCTAATTTTTGAATCGAGTATGGTTGATGCCTTGTAGACCCTTGTGACAGTGCCTAGTAACCATACAGTGGTATCAGAGCCAAGCTAGAGCTTTAGGCGAAGTCTTGACGAACTAGAAGTCCGATCGAACCACGAAACCTCATATTTTACCCTTCTCTGAAAATTTTTCAAAAGTTGACATTTTTTCATATTAAAAATGCTTAAAAAATCAGCAGGGAATTATATTGACAACTGTGGAAAACGACACCCTAAGGCCACTATAGCGCCACGGAACCGCGGCCAAACTGAGGTATTGGCGGCGGTTCCGCGGCAATAATTAAGAAGTAAGGTATCATTTTCCAATAGTAACATCCGTATGTGTTACCTACTGCTTCTGGGTATTTTTAATTATTCTCAAGTGTTGAGTTTTCTGGGTTGTGCTGGGAGCTCGTTGATTCGATTGGAAAGTTTAACTTCGTTTAAGTTTTTCCGGATAATTTTAGAACATGTTAAAAAGTTCAAACGGATATCAATAACTCACTTTTTCCCCTGCCGGAAAATTTCCAAGTGCTGGATTTTTCCGTAGTTTAAGAACGTTCTAAGTCGTGCAAGTAACGCGATGGACCCTCTAGAAGAAAACAAAGCTTAACTCGATTATGTGACCGTCTTGAACTGACTCTAAAACTTAGGATTTGTGGCAGTACGGCGTTGCCACATGTGAGGCGTTGGCTTGACCCTTCTACGGCTGGACCATTGGTACTTTGGCATGTCATGGATATTTTTGAACTCCGCTCAAGTGTTGAGCTATTTGGGAAATCTTGGGTGTTTGTTTATTCGATAGGAAAGTTTAACATTGTCTATTTATCTGGAATGTGATACAATATTTGGAATCCACAAGTAGTTATGGGATAACTAATTTGAATGTTATAAATCTAGCAGTTCAGTCTCAGATGATCGGTTTCCACGGAATTTTGATGTGATCAAAAGTCAGTCTCAATCACGTAGCGTACGCGGATACTCGCCAGTAAACTTAATAGAAAACCACGCCCCATAGCCCCGACCAAGTGACTGTAGGAGAACCCCGTCGCCAAAAGCATCCGTTAGCATGCTCGCGGCAGCGGTGTTCCGCCTTAGTGCACTTCGTCGACGGCATCCGGGAGTGCGGCCGTCTAATAAAGTTTGCGACGAGCATTCGATCAGAATGTCGGGAATCTTGTTGAATTATCCGACTAAACATTGAAAATTGTTTTCGATAATGAGACTAAAATGCTGGGTTTATAATTGTTAGGCATGCGATGTCTAAGGAGATTGCGGATTCCAACTGTTGTAGTTTTACGCTTTCTTTTCTGCGACCGTAAGTGTAATATGTTGTGTATCGCCGGTTTCGTTGCTCTACATCTACGATAATTGGGATACGCATATTTACTTACGCTGATGACATGTGTTGTTATATGTTGCTGGATATGTTATATTGGATCGTCGTGTTTGAATAACCGGGTTTTTTTTATGTAAGATGAGAGTTTTTCTTTTTAATTCTTGTAAATTCATTGTATGTAATATTTCTTTTATTGGGGCACTTCAGGGCTGAGGAAGATGTCACCGTTGATGTATATTATTTACTTTTCCGCAATAGGATAGACCCAGGAGGGGAGCACAAGTAACCGGGTTCTAGGGTCCAGTAGGAGAGCATCTCGAGGAGTCGAGTCCGGGTCTTCTAACTCTAGAATTGGTAGGGTTTCTTGCCGCTCTCGTAGGGGTCTAGAGATGTGGGATTGGCTATTCATCACGACCGTGGAATCCGTATTTATATAGGCTCAAAATAAAATACGTACGTCCTAGTTTATCCAATATTTCATATGTTTTTTCCTGCTGCGTTATCGGTGATGTGATCATGTTGTATGTTCAGATAGATACTATATGTTGTATATATGATATATTATATAGACGTTGCTTATGTTTTACACCCGCACTTTTCCTGCCCCGCTATGCCGTTAGTTACCTAACCTAACGGTGGATGACAGGACATCGAGGTGAATGCAGATGGCATAAGCGTACGTTGTATTTATCTGTGATGTTTAGGTGGACTTAAATGATGAGACATTCATTAATGAGATTAATGAAAGAAAATAAACCTAAAAGATGTTGTGGAATCGAATTTCGAAAATTAGGTAGCTCTAGTTGTTTCTTTGCATTGCGGTGTTCCTTGTAGAACATCCAGCACCTTATTCGATACGGAAAGAGCCGAGATCCCTTCACCGGGAGTGATCTCTTTAGCAATAACTAGTAGATGCTACAACCTTCGGTTTGTCTTTTGATTGCTTTTCTAGTTCTTGCTTTGCATAGTGGTATTGTGAATATCCTGCACCTCATTCGACGAGGAAAGAGCCGAGATCCCTTCACCGGGAGTGACCTCTTTAGCGAAACTAGCAAAAGCCTCAAAAACACTCCAATTAAAAACCATTTGATTCTGTAACGAGATCAAGTTCAAAGCGTTAAAGGTTTTCTTAAAAATCATCTGCAACCCTCCGTCATTTTAGGAAGTAGAGTACTTAGTATTCGTGCTGCGTTTGTCGACCGTAGCCGAGGCGTAGTGTGCGGTAGCTAAGTGATGTCTTCTTACAGAGCATATGATGCGAATAGTTAGTACAGTCATGTTACTTTGTTGACCTTAGCCAAGGGTCATGTGGGTGGGTCTAATTAATCACGAAATGACGGGTAGAACTTGACTAGTGCTTATGATTTGTTGACCATAGCCAAGGTCATAGGTGCTAGGGGTAAAAACCTTTATCGGGAGTTTCAGGTGTTGAAATTTGCAATGAGATTGCATACCTTCTATGTGATAGTTTGATCCTGATACCCACCGTGAGTAATTGTTACTCCTGGGAGAGTTTTGCACTTTACAATTAGCCGATCAAGTAGGTGTCTAGAAAGGTGTCAACGGGGTTACGTCCCTGGGAAAACGAGATTTATTTTAATTAGGTCCGTACGAAAGCATGGGGAACCTTCCTCAAAGTACAGGCACTGGCATGGCTGAAAGATTTGCGAACTTGTATAGTGTAATTAATCCCGGCTAGTCTTTCCTTTTAGGGTTTAAAGGAGGATTTGATAAAAACAGCGGGAGTCATCCTGATTAGATAAAATAAATAACCAATATAATCTTGCAAGAGCGCACGCAGAGTGTTTTCTTCTCTCTCTCTCTCCAGGGAGCGACCATGTCACGCCTTAATCATGATAATAATATGGATGTATTGACCGAACCCGCTTGTTATACTGAGCTAGGGAACGTTGGTCCCGCTCCAACTTATAATTGTTATAAGACCGAGCAGGAAATAGGGGAATACCAGGATCCTCATGCCGTCTAAATGAAGAAAGTGCATGATGATGCATCTTCTTCGGGTTTGTTCATTACAAAGAACTGTTTCTCTGTATCCTCTACGTCCTGGGTATGTTATACCGGTTCAGGAGCCCATATATGTAATTTGTTACATGGTCTACAGATAGGTCGAGAATTGAGAACGAGTGATGTTCAGACAATAATATTGCATTTTTCATTCCCCTATTCTTATCCATTTTATAAATAAACAGGTACTCTTGATGCACTTTTGTTACATGTTACAGGATACAGGGCTTGGAAGCGAATACAGTGAAAAAGATGAAAGCTGATACAGAAAAGAGACTTTTCACCAACAAATAGACGGATCCTAGTCAAGCCTAGTCGAAGAACAGTGCAAGGTCCAAAATGTCAAGTGAACGGTTAAAAGATCGCTACAAGTATTCACTGAAACATTTGGAGGAGAATAAGAAGTCCAACAGAGAAAATACATATGAAAATAGGAAGCCCAAGATATCCTGAATGCAGCCCATAAATATAGTGAGCCAAGCCCACCAAAGGGCCGCGGAACCGCGGCCCAAGCGCCCTATTGCCGCGGTTCCGCGGCCATTCCAAGCCCGTGTCGGTGCAAACTTAGGGTGTCGGTGCGTCGGTGCGGGTGTTTGGTTTTTCCGTGGGCAAATATGTAATTTCGCATGTGCGAGAGTCTGTAACCCTAGTTTCCCTCTTTTCTTATAAATTGTAGTCAAAAATTGTAAAACCCTATGCCTCTTTTCAATCAATAAAATTCAGACTTTCTGGGAGTTTATTCAGATCTGTTCTTCTTGCTTGGAGGGAGCCATCGAATTAGTAAGTAATTTTATTTCTGTTCCTTTAATTAAAATGATTTCTCATCCCCTAATGAGCGAGTAATCTCCTCGCTTGTTAGGGTTAGCCTTAGGGAAAGGGTTGAGAGATGAGATCTCTCACTCCTTTCAATGCCACATTCACCTAATGAATTAGAACTCCATGCATGCACGCACAATCGCTCCCTACGGCACCCTACGCCTCGAGGTAACGGTGAACCGTTGTATAAAGGGCCGGTTGCGCGAGTTTTCTGTGGGGGTTAGGGTAATTATCAACAAAGGAAGGATACGAATCTAGAGGAAGAAACATCTTCCCAAAATATTCAGATCCACTTTATTGATAATCACCTTAACATCTAACAGATCTAAAAAAGAAGGCATTGAAAGCGGTGAAGAAAAACGTTAATCTCCAAAACTTTCCCTAAGCCTAACCCTAGCAAGACTTTAAATTAGATTAATTAAGATCCGGTTTTTATAGATTGTAGAAATCAACCAAAACGACACATTGAATCAACTCGTTAAAACATATTAAAGGAAATTACCCATCTCTGTGGATCGACCCGTACTCACCGGCTAGCTGCAAAGCGACGCCGTTTCTGATTGCGGTAAATACAAGTTTTCATACAAATCAAGTGATAAGTTTCAAGAGTTGAAAACGGTGAAATTGTTGCAGCCAAGGTGTTGGCAGTTATAACCCTGTATTACTAAATACATTGATTCTGAACGTATGTTATTAGATACCGAACCTGGCATACAACATCATATTAGTCTCTTTATTTATTAAGAAAGGATATAATTTTGTATTGTTGGATAATGATTTGAACATTTCCTATATCAAGAGTTGATCGGTTCAGGCACGTTATCTAAAAGCATATACATTCTAAATCAAACCACAGTTCCTAACGTACAAAACACACACAAGTGGAAGAATTCAGAAATAAACGAATCCTTCTTGTGGCATTGTAGACTAGGTCATATCATTGCGACCCGACTAGATAAGTTACATTTAGATGCATATTTACTTCAATTTGAATTTACATCTTGTGAAAATTTCCAGTCATGTCACAAAGATAAGATGACCATAGCTCCGTTTACTGGAAACAGAGAAAGAGTTAGTGAACTCTTGGGACTGATACATAGTGATGTATGAAGGTCCCCGGTCTACATATGCCAGGACTGGTTCATTGTACTTCCTTACATTCACTGATGATCTCTCAAAATTCGGACACATGTTCCTGTTGAAACACATGTCTGAAGCTTTTGAGGAGTTCAAAGAATATAAGTCAGAAGTAGAGAACCAAAACCGGGTAGAAGTACTATGTCCTATGATGAGATCAGGGAGGAGAATACTTGTGCATGGAATTCTTGGACTATTCTAAACGAGAATGAGATTCTCTCTCAGCATTCCTCCTCCATATACACCACAGCACGTAGGTGTATCTGGGCAGACCAATCGCACCATATTAGATATGGTGTGCTCTATGATGAGTACTACTGAGTTACCTATTTTCTTTTGGGGGTTATGCACTTGAGAAGATGCATACCTATTGAATTGGATTCCAATCAAATCAGTGCCTACCACTCCATATGAGATATGGTATGGGAAGAGCCCATCTCTTAAGTAAGTTAAGATTTGGGATTGTCCGGCCTATGTCAAAAGCAAAATCCGAAAAAGATCGAGGAAGGGTCAGTTCATTAGAACTGGAAGGAGTTCTAGCTATACAAACTACAGCTGATGATTTGACAGAACCAAAGGATTCAATAGTCCCCAACGAACCTCAGCTTCTCCACCGATCTGGTAGGGTTCCTCATCCACCTGAGAGATACTTCGGTTTCTCGATGATAGTGGGAGCGAGGAATGCATCATGAGATGATGACCCAACAAGTTTCGAGCAGGCCATCGAGAGTAGGGACTCTGTAAGAATGGCTGGATGTTTACCGATCTGAGATAGAATCCATGTACACCAACAAAGTATGGACTTTGGTTGCTATATCTAAAGGGTTAAATCCCCAACAGGAGCAAGTATATCTTGAGAAGATTACTTGGTGTAGATGGAAAAGTTTAGACTTTCGAAGCTACACTTGTTAAAGGTTCTCTTCATCAACCAGGTGTGGATAAAGATGAAACATTTTCCAGTGGCTGTGCTTAAGTCCATCCGGATCCTACTTGGCATTGCTGCATACCATGACTGCGATATCTGGTGGTTGGGTGTCATGACTGCTTTTCTAAATATTGATTTAGAAGAGAGCGTCTATAAGTACACAGCCAGAGGGCTTCGTAGACAGTGAAAGCAGCGTAAACGTGTGCAAGCTGCATTACAGGATAAAGCAGGTATCGCGGAGTTGGAACATCTGTTTTGATGTAGTAGTCAAAGAGTTTGACTGCATCAAAACGGTAGATGAACCTTGTATATACAAAAAGGTAGTAGAGTGTAAGGTTAACATCCTCGTATTGTACGTGGACGACCCACTCTTCATAGGAAAAGAGTTTCCTATAATACGCACAGTCAATCTCCTCTTATCACAAGGATTCTCCATACAGGATCTAGGTAATACCTCCTAAATCCTGGGTTTTTGATTTACGAGATAAATCTAAATGGATGTTAGGATTCTCACTAAATGTAGTGAGATGGTATCAATCGATCCTAGGGAGAATCACTGGACAGCTTCCAGGATGGTAAGGTTGACTGAATGTCAGTCACAGGCATTGTCTTTACCCTCAGTGGAGGGACAGTATGTTGGAGTTCCAAGCTAGATACAGTGGCAAACTAGACGATAAAGGCTGGTGACATCGCTATCAATGATACTACCAAAGAAGAAGTTTGGGTGTATATGAGTTCATGAGATGAACTAGGTTCCTACCATTGTGTGACAATGAAAGTGTGGTTTTGACCCAGGAACCCCGGTCCCGTCAGTGACCCAGATATATTCCCAGGCAGTATCACTTGGTCATGGAGATATTTGATCTCCAGGGAGATTGAGGTTAGGAGAGCAGACTAAGAAGACAACATGGCGGATCCACTCACAAAGGCCTTTTCCAAGAGAGCGACTTTTATCGGATTGTTGAGTATGAGATACTGCAACCACTGCTACAGATGGCCCTAGTGCAAGTGGGAGATTGTTAGTTTTATATATGCCCTAGAGGCCATTACTGTACATGAGATGTATATTGTAGTGGATGCTGGGATATATATAGGTAGGACTTTCTTGCTCGACATGATAGTACGCTATCTGGTTGCTCTTTATCTTAACATGTACACTTATTATCTCTCTGTTACATATTGATAAAGCCCTTAGGATTGTACTCGACTTTCAGGAATATGATGCAGATCATACTATTAGGGCCTGGGTAGTCTATGAGTATATCCTTCAATGTTCCTAGTTGTGGGATTATCGAGACGGGGCATCGATATTCCAGAGTAGACAAGTGTATATCTTCTCGACCCATGTGATGGGCGATGGATGATCCCATATCCATTGGTGTTTGACATCAGAGATGGTTTGCGGGTGCTCAGTTGAGACTGGGTACACTGGACGGACTCCCCGAGAACTCCCAGATAGTATTATACCTCTCGTAAGATGGCAGTTCTCTGGTGATACTGGTACAGCTTAGTCTGTTGACCCGAGATCATCATAGAGTCTTGTGTGTCACCCACAGTGCTTTGATTTCCACCCAACCACGGCTCTACTGAGTCGTGCAAACAGGTGGTTTTTGGGTACAGTCCCGATTCACATGGAGGCAATGAGCGATAGGAAGGGATTCGTCTCTCCCGGTATTGAGGGTTGATGTTGCACTATGCTCGACTGGCCATTGTTAGTGTATATGCCCTAGGTGCCATTATTGTATCATACTAGCTTGTATATTACTTAATGGAAGCTTGGGATATTCACAGTTATATTAACAGTCTTGCTAAGCATAGTAATATGCTACTTGGTTTTATCTATCTTAATATGTGTGTACGTATTGATAGAGCCCTTAGGATCTTGCTTGACTACCAGCGTTGTGATGGCAGTAACACTAGTGGGGGCTGGGTTGTCTACAAGCACATCCTTTTTTAGGTCCTTAGTCGTAGGATTATCGAGATACGGCATCGATACTCCGGGGTAGACTATTGTGTACGCTTCTCATCCCAGTTAGGGAGATGGTCTGTCCCACAGCCATCAGTACGTCGTACTGGAGATAGTATACAGGTGCTCGTTGGGTTACGGGTATACCGGACAGGACTATCGGGGAACTGTTGGTTTGTATTATACCCGTCGTTAGTTAACAGTTCCCAGGTGACATGAATACAGCATAGTCCGCAGACTTGACACTACTACTTCGCCTAGAGTGTGTCCCACTGTTCTTAGATTACTACCCTACAATGGCTCAAAGGAGTCGTGCAAACTGGTAGCAGTTTGGTGCAGTCCCGAGCACTTGGAGGCAGTAGTGGTTAGACAGGATTCGTCTTTCCCGGTATTGGGAGTTGATATCGCGCTGTGTCAGAGAGCCATTACGCAAAGTCCCTGGCCAGGGCAAGCGAGATTTACTGGAAGGTTTTCCAGTAGTTTCTCAAGGTTTAATGGGCTTCGCTCTGACACGACTTTTACCGCTTTTAGGGGACTGACGCTTGCCGCCCCCTAGGCCCGATATGCGATAGTCCTAAACGAACAGACCAGACTGTACGGTGATTGTCACATCAGGCTCAGTAGGAGTTCGGATGGGTTTCCTCATCGGCCTTCTTATCGACATATACCTGGGGACCGTTACGTACAGCTAGTGCCGCTTGCGGTCTGTTGGTAAACCCACTGCCAGCGTAGTAGTCGAGTCTTTAGAGTCCCACATAGAGAGTTTCCCTGCTCCAGGCGAAACGATATAGAGGTCGTATGGTTTTACGACAAGGGTTCGGACGCATACGTGTTTAAACGCGCCTACGATGTTCGGACAGTTTTTACTAGCCGTCTTTGGTTTAAGGCAGATTCTAGTATCAGAATATTTGATTTATACAGTCTAAAGTTTTTCCGTGTTTTCACGGATAAGTGGGGCGTTCTCGTAATTTCGCGGGAAGCTTCTAGAAGGATGATGACTTGGGGGTTTAGGTGGCATAAGCATTTATTGATTTAGTGGCTCATTTGTGTGATTCATTCATGTCATTAATGATGCATTAAATGGTTAATGACTCATGTAATGAATCACACATAATGAATAAATGAAGCATGATGATTTATCATTTGATTTATTTTTTTTGATAAATGATTATGTTTCATATATTCAAGAAGGATCATTATTTCATTATCATTCTCATCCTCACCTTCTCTCTCCTCAAGCTCTCTCTCTTCAAACCCTAATCCCACCCTCTCATGTGTTGAGATCAAGGATTAGCAAGACTAATTAATCCATATCCATACTCTATATCACCAAGGTGACTTTGATTAGCAACTAGAGAAACCTAGTTACCTCAAGATTAGAGGCATAGCTTGGAGTAGAAGCTCTCGGGTGGATCCTCTATTACATAGAGGAGGCCAACGAGGAGGTGGATAATGAGAAGAAGAAGGACACTATTCATTAGGTATAATCTTCTTCCATAGCAGTTAACAACTCCTATGTTAGTGTTAGTTATAGTTTAGCAAAGATCCTTTCGGTTAGTCGATGTTGCTTCAAACAAAATGATTGTTTTTCATATTTCCACCTCCCCGCAAGTCGTGGGGTGTACAACGTCGACTTACAGTGGTATCAGAGCCTCGCTAAACAATAACTAACTTATTAGCAAAGTCGTTAGAATTTCGAACGCAAAATGAACCGGAAAAAACATTGAAATCACAAAGTTTCTGTCGAATTTGAAATGAGGTCTAAAATTTTTTCAGGGACCTCTAGAATTACATGCAGGGAATTGTAAGACAACTGGAGAAATTTGGGTTCCTGAATCGGCCAACGCGCCCCGGAACCGCGGCTGATCCAAGCGATCGACCGTGGATCCGCGGCCGAGTTGGGGCCGAGTCAGCCCAAAATTTCCCAGAACTCTTCTATGATAATTTTGTTCTTTCTGGAATGGTTTTTTTTCTGCTCGAGCCTCAGGTGCTCAGAGAAGTTTTTGGAGTAGAATCAATTGTATTTGCACGATAGAAATTCTATGATGTTTGGCTAATTAGATTATATCTGTGATTTGTATAATGTGTTCGTAAACCTCCCCTAACTGCAAGTATGTCGGTTGGCAGGGGTTGCACATTTCTGTAATGATTTTACTGTTTGTGATTATGAACTTGATTGGACAGTTGTGATGATTAGCCGGGGTTTGAGATGGGTTTCTATATTCATTCATTTGATGTAATTGTAATATGATATAATATTCTTTTGCGGGGTACATCCAGGTTGAGGTTGTAGCCACCGTTGTATTATTTCATTTTACTGTTTTTGCTTCTAGGATAGACCCATGGTGGGGTGCACAAACTACCGGGTACTTTGAAGTGTTTAGTGGCCTACTCACGTTGTTGAGGGAGACCGCTTCACTTCGGGTACTTGGCGGGTAGTTTGCCATACCCGTAGGGGCCTAGGGTGGGGTAATGGCTATTCATCACAACTGTGTAATCCGTCTTTCGTTGCAGACTCAAAAAAAACGTGGATTGCTTGTATATCCAATATTGTTCATCTGTGATCTGGAATGCCTATTATTGCGTCTGACGAATGTACAATATCTATATATGATAGCTATTTAGACGTCATTTATGTTTTACACCCGCGCTAGCCCAGCCCCCGCTCTGTCGTTAGTTAAGTAACCTAACGGGTGATGACGGGACTCAGTGGCGAATGTTTATGGCATAAGAGGACATTGTATTTTCATTGTTTTCTGCAATGATAGGTTAATTGATGGGACGCATTATATTAATGCAAAGAAAATAAACCAAAGTTGAATCGTTGGAACAGTTTAAAAGAAACCACTCGGTTATTTTAAAACAGTAGATATTTTTTAATTGCGGAGCTTTAACCACTCCTTTTAAAAAGCTATCAGGTTCCTTCGGTCATATCAAGTTCACTACGTTCACGGTTTCGCCAAAACCATTCTTAGCCCTCCGTCATTTCATTTGGGTAGTAAGTAGTATTCAAGCTTTGTATTTTGGCCAAAGTCAAGGCATAGTGTTTGGTAGCTGCTGGGTATTCATTTGTTACATAGATAGATGAGTTAGTTTGGGACAGTCGTATTATCATTTGACCAAAGTCAGGGGTATGTACGGATCGGTTCAAATTAACAAGATAATGATGGGTAGAACTTGACATGTGACTTCTGATATTTTGACCAAAGCCAAGGTCATAAGAGCATGGGGAAAAAATTTATATCGGGAATTTCTAAAGAAACTGAAATTTGCAAAGTGATGCATACCATTTGGAGTGTGATGAATATTGGTAGGATTCCTTCAGCATTATCACACGATGATATTTGGATCCTGATCCTACTAAGAGTATATGCTACTCATCAGGAGATTCATCACTTAATGATCAATGCTATAAACCAAGTAGGTGCCGAGAAAGGTATCAGCGGGGCTACGCCCCCAGAGAAAAGAGGTTATTTAATTAAGGAACTTCGCGAAAGCGTTGGAAAACATCCCTCGAAGTACCGACACTGTCCTGGCTGAACGGTTAAGCAAGTATTGTACGGTGAGAATAGTCCTGGCTAGTTCTTCCATTTTGGTTTGAGGAGGGATTCAAGAAACAGTGGGAGCCATCCAGTTTGGATAAACTAAAAACCACTCTAAACTTACAAGAGCAACATGCTAAAGTGTTCCCTTTCTCTCTTATTGCAGCGACCCAAAACATGACTGGCCTTAAGTTACTTTAAGTGAAAAATATATTGACAGGGCCAAACTATAAAGATTGACTGCGGAATGTCAAAATGGCTTCGACCTATGACAGATTGGGGTATGTCCACACCGCTAAGGCACCTGCAGTCCCTGGACCCAAATCCAGTAATGCGGATAAGGAAATCCGCAAAACTTGGGAGTTAGATTGCGCGAAGGCCAAGTGCATCGTGCTTGCCTCGATGAATAATGGACATCAGAGGAGGCACGAGGATATGGATCCAGATGCCATATTTCTCCAAACAAAGGAACTTTATGGAGAGCAATCTCATATAGTAAGATACGAGACCTCAAAGAACTTATTTCAGGCGAGGTTGGCCGTCGAATCATCGGTAGGAGAACACGTCCTAAAGATGATTGGCAATATAGAAGAGCTCGCAGACCTTGGGACGACTTTGGATAATGAGCTCTATACAGACTTATTTCTCCAGTCCCTTCCTTCCACCTACGCCCAGTTTTTTCTGAATTTCAACATTCAATGAAAAGAAGTTAAACTTTAAGAACTCCTTAACATGTTGAGGAGTGCACAGGGCACCTTGCAGAAGGCAAGGGATACACCCGCTATGTTTGTTCGCGGTGCTTCTTCTTCCGGGTCCATGGCTAGGGCCAAAGGAAGGAAGAATAAGGCTGCCACCAAACCTAGAGGAGGTGTTAGTAAAGTGGGAGCAAAGGAAAGAAAAATATTGCGGTACCAGTAGTGGAAAAAGATGAGTGCTTCCACTGTCAAAGGAAAGGGCACTGGAAGAAAGATTGCAATGCATGGAACGCCAAGAACCAGGAACCGAAGCAAGCCGTGGGTTCGACTTTAGGTGTGTTTGTAATTGAGAATTGTCTGTCAATAAACTCTAATTCCTGGGTATTGGATACCGGATCAGGATCTCATATATGCAATTCATTGCAGGCACTGAGAAACCGTAGAGTGCTGAAGGTTGGTGATATGACCCTCCAGGTTGCTAATGGAGCTAGCGTGGGAGCTGTGTCCGTAGGGGATTATCACCTGGGATTAACGAGTGGACATATTTTGGTTTTGCATAACTGTTTTTGTGTACCCAGTTTAACGTGTAACATCATATCGGTTTCGTTGTTATCAAAAGAAGGTTATGCTTTCAAGTTTGTAAGCGATGTTGTTAACATCCACCTTAATCATGGTTTGATTTTGTCCGGTACACTGGATAATGATATATATGTCTTAAACCAATTTCAAATTTTCGTTGTCCAGAACACACTAAAAAGAAAGTCTCCAGATTTAAATAAGGCTTTCTTATGGCATTGTAGACTATGTCACATCAATGAGACAAGGTTAACTAAGTTACATAGAGAAGGATATTTAGACTCGTTTGAATATCAAACTTATGCCACTTGTCAATCATGTCTCAAAGGAAAGATGACAAAGACTCCATTCACTGGACATGGAGTAAGAGCGAGCGAGCTCTTAGGACTCATACACAGCGATGTATGCGGTCCAATGTCTACACATGCAAGAGGTGGTTTTTCCTATTTCATTACTTTTACGGATTATTACTCTAGGTACGGATTCATTTTGTTGATGAAAAATAAATCTGAGGCTTTTGAGAAATTCCAAGAGTATAAGAATGAAGTAGAAAACCAAACCGGAAAAGGTATCATGATACTGAGATCTGATCGAGGTGGTGAATACTTAAGTGCCGAGTTCCTAGGTTACCTAAAAGAGAAAGGAATTCTTTCTCAGCTTACTCCTCCATACACACCACAGCATAACGCTGTATCGGAGAGACAGAATCGAACCCTATTGGATATGGTATGTTCCATGATGAGAAATGCTGAGTTACCACGATCTTTCTGGGGTTATGCGCTAGAATCAGCAACATATCTTCTGAACAGGGCTCCTACCAAGACTGTGCCTACCACCCCATATCAGATGTGGAGTAGGAAGAAACCCCATCTTCAGCATAAGAAGATATGGGGATGTCCAGCTTTTGTTAAAAAGCAGCATGCGGACAAACTCGAGGCACGATCAGTACAGTGTAAGTTTGTTGGATATCCAAAGGAATCCAAGGGGTATTATTTCTATTACGCAGAGGAACATAAGGTTTTTGTTTCTCGTAATGCCCATTTCCTAGAACAGCAATTTATAGAAAAGGAAACAAGTGGGAGTGAAATAGAACTCGAAGAAATTCCAGAACCACAAACTACTACTAAAAGTTTGTTAAGACCAGTAGTTCAAGAAGAACAGGACATTCCCGCACCCCTCCATAAGAGTAGTAGGCCGTCTCATCCGTCTGAGAGATACTACGGTTTTCTCATAGATGGGGATAGAGAGGATTGCATCATTGATGATGATGAACCTACTAGCTTCCAGCAGGCCATCTAGAGCGGCGACTCGGTACGATGGCTAGATGCAATGCGGACCGAAATGGAGTCCATGTACACCAACAAATTATGGACTTTGGACTTTGCTCCAGATGGGATAAAACCCATAGGATGCAAATGGATCTTCAAGAAAAAGATTGGTGTAGATGGCAGGTGGAAACCTATAAGGCTAGACTTGTTGCAAAGGGTTTTCGTCAAAGACCTGGTTCGGACTATGATGAGACTTTTTCTCCAGAGGCTATGCTCAAATCTATTCGGGTCCTTCTTGCTATTGCCGCCTTCCATGATTATGAGATCTGGCAGATGGACGTAAAAACGGATTTCCTAAATGGTAATTTAGAAGATTGCGTCTATATGGATCAGCCAGAAGGCTTCAATAAGAGTGGGAGCAGCGGGAAAGTGTGCAAGTTGCTTAAGTCCATTTATGGACTAAAGCAGGCATCGTGGAGTTGGAACATCTGTTTTGATGAAACGGTCAAAGAATATGACTTTATTAATGTAGTGTTCCTAGGCACACTAATAAGGTCTCACAAGGCATCAACCATTCCAAATTCAAATTTTACAAGTGCCAAGAAACCCTAATACGGATCGTTGACTAGAGTTTAGGAGAAATATGCAACTAGTTAACAACTTAACTAAGTGAACGGGGCTACAACCTTTGTAGATCCGGTGCTCCACCTCCATAGCCCCATGATGATTGCCTTCCGCTGTACCCATCGGATCCCGGACTCTCGCGGTGGTTTCATTGAAAGAATGATCGGGCTAGGTCGTCGACTTCGATGCCGAAGATGATCTACGTCGAGGCAACACAAGATCAAGCTCCCACTTCACCAAGTCATGAAACTTGTGAAGAAAACACCCGATACTACTTGGCAAGAGGTAGAGGATGAAGAAATAGGAAATGGGTTCACTTTAGAATTGGATTTCTCACTCTTTTCAGGAAATCACCAATGAAGGTTGCAAGCTCTCTTCTTCTTGAAGAAGAAGAAAAAGAAGAAAAAGAATATCATAAGTCTTTTTCAAACATAGGAAATAATATGATACTTATCATATTTGCAACCATAGTTAGGTGTAGAGAATGAACCAAGGTTAGTTGAATGGTTAGGGTTAGGGAAAGAAACAAAATGGTCAACCATTTCAAAGCTTCATGAAGCTTCAAAGATAATCCAAAGTTAGCCACCATTTTATTTCTTTCTAAAATGAATAAATAAATAAATGAATAAGTAAATGAAGCAAATGTAACCCTAACCATTGACCAACCATGGTTTAAACCAAACACACGAACTTTCATGTATCATCAAACATGATACAATCAAATGCACAAAAGTATATCACATATACAATGTGCACATCAAGTGAGAAAATCCTTTTTAAGTTAACCAATACTAGTTAATGCAAAGTAATATATCAAATATATAATTATGCATTAAATCATTAAATCAACGCTTGATTTAACGATCCGGTCATATCGCATACGACCAACTAATATCCAATGTATCGACTTATCGAATCAATCCTTGATTCGATAACTAGGTTATATCGCATACAACCAATCGATACATTCATCACGAGAATAGAATACGGTATCACATACACGCATTATTCTCGGTCCCACACATATCTTATATGTGCTCCTATTTCGTTTCGCTTGAGCCAGGAAACCTCTGTGTAGGACTCTAAAGACTCGTCAATATGCCGGCAGCAGGTGATGATCATATCAAACACCCACAAGCCGCAAGCGGTCTGCTAAACGTAACGGCCACCCGGGTATTGAGCGATCAGAAGATCGCCGAGCAAGCCCGCTCACACTCCTGTGAATCTAACCAGTAACACTTATCGTACAGTCCGGTCTCGTCATCTGATATGTCGCATATCTCGCCTAGGGGTGCTAAACGTCAGACCCCAATAGCTCGATAAGTCGTGTCGATATGAGGACTATAACAGTTCGAGAAACTACAGGTAACACTTACCATTAAATCTCAGCAACCCTGGCCAGGGATTTTCGGTTATAGCCAATCGAACACTGTGCAACATCAACTCCCTATACCGGGAGAGACGAATCCCCTCCTATCGCTCATTGCCTCCATGTGATTCGGGACTGTACCCAAAAACCACCGTTTTGCACGCCCTCTTGGACGTGGTAAGGTGGAAATCAAAGCACAGTAGGAACCACACAAGATTCTATAACGATCTCGGGTCAACAGACTACTCTGTACCAGTGTCACCAGAGAACTGCCATCTGACGTAAGGTATAATACCATCTGGGAGTTCTCGGCGAGTCCGTCCAGTGTACCCAGTCTCCACTGAGCACTCGCATATCATCTCTGATGTCAAACACCAATGGATATGGGATCATCCATCGCCCATCTGTATGGGTCGAGAAGGAATACGCTAGTCTACTCTGGTATATCGATGCCCCGTCTCGATACACCCACGACTAGGGACCTTGAAGGATGCACTTATGGACTACCATGTCCCCACTAGTATGATCCGCATCATAGTCCAGGTAGTCAAGTACACATCCTAAGGGCTTTACCAATATGTAACAGAGAGACAATCAGTGTACACGTTAAGGTAAAGGTCAACCAAATAGCATACTATCATGTCGAGCAAGAAAGTCCTCCCGATATATGTCCAAGCATCCACTACAATATATATCCTATGTATAGTAATGGCCTCTAGGGCATACGTATAACTAACAATCTCCCACTTGCACTAGGGCCATCTGATAGCAGTGGTTGTAGTATCTCATACTCAACCATCCTATAAAAGTCTCTCTGTAGGAATTGGCCTTCGTGAGTGGATCCGCAGTGTTGTCCTCTGAGTCTGCTCTCCTTACCTCGATCCCCTGGAGATCAACCATCTCCATGATCAGGTGATACTGCCTTAGAATTTGTCTGGATCACTGATGGGACGGACGTTCCTTTGCATAAGCCATAACTCCATTGTCACACAATGGGAGGAACTAAGTTCATCTCATGAACTAATATACACCGAGACTGCCTCTTTGGTAGCATCTTAAGCAGCGATGTATCCAGCCTTAATGGTCTAGTATGCCACGGTATCTAGCTTGGAACTCTTCCAACATACCGTCCCTTTACTGAGGGTAAAGACAATGCCTGTGACAGACATTCAGTCGTCTGTATCACCCTGGAACCCTTCCAGTGATTCTCCCCAGGATCAATTGATAGTAACTCACTACAACTAGTGAGTATCCTAGCATCCAATCAGATCTATCTAATAGATCCAAAACCCAGAATTTAGGAGGTATCACTTTGATCCTATATGGAGATTCATTGTGATAAGAGGAGATTGAACGATCGTAGCATAGGAAACTCCTTCCCCATCAAGAGTATGTCATCCATGTACTCTACGAGGATCACTACCATACTCACTACTACCTTTTTTTGAAAACAAGGTTCATCTACCATTTTGATGAAGTCAAACTCTTTGACTACCACATCAAAACAGACGTTCCAACTCCGCGATGCCTGCTTTATGACATAAAATATCTTGCACACGTTTCTGCTGCTCCCACTGTCTACGAGGCCCTCTGGCTGTGTACTTATAGACGCACTCTTCTAAAACATCATTTAGAAAAGCAGTCATGGCACCCAACCGCCAGATATCGTAGTCATGGTATGTAGCCGTGGCAAGTAGGATCTGGATGGACTTAAGCATAGCTACTTAGAAAAAGGTTTCATCATAATCCATACCTGGTCAATGATGCAAACTTTTAACAAGTCTAGCTTTGAAAGTCTCAACTTTTCCATGTACACCAAGTAATCTTCTCAAGATATACTTGCTCCTGATGGGGATTTAACCCTTCAGATAAAGCAACCAAAGTCCATACTTTGTTGGTGTACAAGGATTCCATCTCAGATCGATAAACATCCAGCCATTCTTACAGAATCCCACTCCCGATGGCCAGCTCGAAAATAGTTGGGTCATCATCTCTTGATGCAATCCTCGCTCCCACTGTCATAGAGAAACCGAAGTAACTCTCAGGTGGGTGAGGAACCCTGCTAGATCGGCGGAGAGGCTGAGGTTCGTTGGTTATTATTGAATCCTTTGGTTCTATCAAATCATCAGCTGCAGTTTGTATAGCTGGAACATTTCCAGTTCTACATAACATATCTTGCCTCGAGCTTGTCCGGATTTTGCTTTAGACATAGTCCGGTCAACCCCAAGTCTTAACTGACTTAAGATATGGGCTCTTCCCTTTGCATATCACATATGAAGCGGTAGGCAACAGATTTGATTGGAACCTATTCAATAGGTATGCAACTTCATAAGTGCATAACTCCCAAAAGGAAATAGGTAGCTCAGTAGTACTCATCATAGAGCACACCTTATCATATAGGGTGTGATTGCTCCGCCCCGATATACCATCGTGCTATGGTGTATACGGAGGAGTATTGCTGAGAGAGAATCTCATTCTCCTTAAGAATAATCCAGGATTTCCGTGCTCAAGTATTCTCCTCCCTGATCACATCAACGAACATAATACTTATACCCGTATTTTGGTTCTCTACTTCTAACTTATATTCTGTGAATATCTCAAAAGGTTCGGACTTGTGTTTCAACAGGAACATATATCAGAATCTAAAGAGATCATCAGAGAATGTAATGAAGTACAAAGATTCGGTCTTGGCATGTGTAGACAGGGGACCTATATACATCAACATGTATCATCCCAAGAGTTCAGTAACTCTTTCTCTGTTTCCAATAAATAGAGCTGTGGTCATTTTATCTTTGTGACATGACTGGCAAGTTTCACAAGATGTAAATTCAAACTCTTTTAAATATGCATATAAATGTAACTTCAGCCAGTCGGGTCGCATTGATATGACCTTGTCTATAATGCCTCAAGAAGGAATCGTTCATTTCTGAACTCTTCCTCTTGTGTGTGTTCTATATACTAAGAATTGTAGTTTGATTTAGAACGTCAATACTTTTAGATAACGTGCCTGAACCGATCAACTTTTGATATAGGAAATGTTTAAAACATTATCCAACAATACAAAATTATATCCTTCTTTACTAATAAAGATATTGATATGATTTTGTATATCAGGTACGATATCTAATAGGATTTGTTCAGAATCAATGTACTGGTCATACAGGGTGACAGTGACCAACAGACTTGGCTGCAACACTTGCCCCGTTTTCTGTCTCATGAAACTTATCACCCGTTCTCAGGTTTCTGCCTTTCTGTAGCCCTATGTAACATATTACATATCAGGGATCCTGATCCGGTATCAGATACCCAGGACGCAGAGGA